>BTPG01000007.1:14588399-15188399 GCA_036245525.1 Semisulcospira habei | reverse complement strand
GGAGCTGAAACTGCCGGTGGTTGAGACATAACCAGTTTCAAGGACATCATGAAACGCGCAATGGATGCTGTTACTACCAGTGGCTTTAGCGACACCTAATGTTACCGGCATCATGGAAATGAAGGGTGGATTTTGTAGTTCTGCGCGCCTGTTTTTACCCCGGGCAATTCCAGAAATCCTGCAGGTGCCTATGTTTGCGTCAACCAGTTATTGTTGGTATTTTACCAGCTTGTGAAGGCAAGTACTGCAGATGAAAGTAGCACCTGGTAGGCGATACCAGTTTTGGAAAAAGTGAATTTCAGCTGTTAAAGAATAATTATGTTGTTAAACAATGTTGAAAACAGTGGTGTTTGCAATGTTAATTTGTGTGATGTCCCCTAACCACCACCTTTCCCCCAGAAATCCAGTGGTGCGAAGACTCAAACTGTGGATACAGTAATTTTGTCTTCCAGGTAACATAATTTTTTTTTTTACATCTGTACTGCCATTCACGCATGGTGACAAATATTTCAGCACCTGAAACACTTGGGCAAACGAAGTGTGGACGGTGTGTACTGAACTTAAATCAGATGCGCGATGTCTGGAATTGCCCGTCTTGTACTTGTAAGTTTGTGACTTCTTTTTACAAACATGTACATATTTATGTTTTGTGACTATTGTAATTTGTTACGTTTGATTTATGCTTTCACTGTTGTCATTTTCTTCAGGGGCATATATAATTTATTTTGTCACATCCAACATTGTGCATATAATTGTTGGCAGTTCTAATTTTTGGCTCACATGCGAAAGCAAAAGTGAGTCAATGTAATGGGCCATCCATTGTCTGTGGTAAACTTTGGCAGTTTCTTGGACACTATTCATGCCTCAGACTTCATACTTGGCCCAAGGGGTACTTTGTGGTAAAACCTTTCTAAATTTACTAATTTCATTGACCTCTCTCAAATGTCAAGGTCACAGGGGGGGGGGGGGGGTCAAAATAGCACATCAATGAGACAACTTATTGCCTGCAGTAATGAAGGTGACAATGGCACACAGATTTCAATGCTCAAAAAGTACCTCTGTCTCTAAAAGGCTTTTAGTTACATACATTAGTTATTAGACTGTATTGCTGAAAAGGCGACTATGGCCATCTCACAGCAAGGAAGGAAAGAGTCTGACCTGCCAGACCAAGTGGAAGGTTGTCTACATGGGACACACACTGGCAATCCATGAGAAATGGTACCGCATGTCAGATGCTGCACGACAGCCAGCCAGACCATTCACACTTTACTTTAAACAAAACATACATTCAGGATGAAGGTTTCAACCCTCTAAACCTACTGGCAGAAGAGTGGAAATCACGTGTGTGGCGTGTGCGATGACGTTAGCATGATAAGTACTGCCAGCGACATAAAAGGTGGTCTACAAATGGCAAAATGTCTCCATTGTGTAACCGGTTGACACAGTCCCTCCAGCTGAGAAGTAATGTCGTGTTTTTTGTGGGTTTCATTCCCCCCTTTTCTCTCTGGCCACTCGAGTCCCTTAGCCTTTGCTCTACCCACGCTTAGCCAGGGGCCGCAACCCAGTCTTGTAAAGCCTACTTTAAAATTAAATAATAAATTCATAGTACCTCTCTCTAAAATATAGTTTACATTAGTCATTAGCTATCCAAATTTTCTGTCCTATATTTCAACCCGAAGTCTTTACTCTAAGTAATTATTGAGTGATGACTCTTCTTCTAGTACCTAGGAATCACAGATTTACCCATTCTAAGAGTCTACTTGTAACCATTTTTCTGTCCGCGCCGTGGGGCGTTCTTTGCAGCACGCGTGGTCAGTATTTAACTGTTAACCCCCGGGAGGGCCATTGCGTGATGTCTTTGTCCAAATTTAGTCACTCACTGACCGTGTAATTGCCATCACTCTGTGCAATCATCTTTTCTTCAACCAAATCTCCACTTGGATATCCATGCTGTTTTCTACCCATTTTGTAAATACAAGTACAAATAAAGTACATCAACACGACCCCTGCTTGTGCTACTTATTTCCCCAACCTTACTCACCCACCAACACCGGGTTCCACACAAGTTCACAATTGCACAAGCAAAAGTGCCCATGTTGCACACCACTGTGACACTCAACACTTTAGCTGCGTCAGTAGCAGTTTCTGTCACAATGATTTCTGCAAGAATCATCATGACAAAACCTGATACCGACAGTTATTTGGGTTCAACGCCGAGCAGGCGACTAAGGCCATCTCATGGCAGGATGTGTAAAAATCTGGCCAGCCAGACTAAAAGAAAGGTCCTAAATTAGTGTGCAACTCAGCCTATTGACCTGCTCACAGACTGAAATCATATATTGTTGTTCGTTGTTGTTGTTGACAGAAGTTTGCTTCCGAACAATCTCGGTAGAAAATGTTTATTTTTTTATTTAGCAGAAGAAAACTTCCACCTGCATCTGTCACAACTCGTTCAGGGAGGTTAGCAGAGAAAAAACACTCTCTGCATCATTTATGGGTCCTTTTGAGTGAGTTTGGTAGTCTTTGCACATTCTTATTTATGAATTTAGAATACTTGCTGAACTTAACCATCAAATTTGGCACAGAGGTAGCTGATGATGATTAGACCTTCCTATGAATGCTAATTTAGTCAACTCATCACAAAGGTCAAGGGGGTTTCACAGATGTGTGAAAACTGATTCAATTTTGAGAAAACATGGTTTTTACTGGTGCAGAAGCCATCTCTTTATTTATTGTCACAAAGATCACACGTAGATCGATCATACACGTGAGCCAAAAGGGCTTTGTCTTTCTTGTTTAACATTAAAGAGAATATATAGATTATGAAGAAGTACCAGAAAACAATTATACATGAGCATGGTCAGACCTTGCAGCTACAGGTTAGCCTCAGTATTGTGTCCACCAGTATATTGCAGTGTCTGATGTAAGATGCACAGATATCTGGTTCCCAGGGGAATGCCTTGAGGGGGAAAGGTCCTCCGGACAACATCAGACTAAGCTTGCTGGCTAAGAGTGACAGGCCTGAGAATATGTTGCATTTTAAGATGTTTTTCTTTACAAGTCTATGTAAATTCAGCACTAAAATAATGCATTCATGAATAAGGCAGTCTGACTTTGTGGTCCCTCTGTACTGCAGGGCGTACAGAGGCCGACCATTATTCTGTTGTGATTTTTCAGACAAGTAGATGTGATGGCAGATGAGGAAGCCGCTGATGATAAGATGCTGACCCCGACTTTGAAGCAACATTTTGTCTTACAGAATGACAACTTTCATTTTCATGATTAATTCAGTTGTCTGAACGAGCCGTCTGCTGTCTGTGGTCTGTGATAACTGTCACGACACGGGTTTTTTTCGTCTATTTTTGTAGGGGAGTAAGTTTAGAGGGGTGACAGGGTTTAGTTAGTCACCGGGTAGCGATAGCATAGGTGTCTAGTATTTGGCCTGTACACGAGTATTTGCTGCCGTACGAGAGTTTGGAATTTGGCGTAACACACGTGATCGCTCAGTCTAACGCAATCGGGTGGTACTCGTTTCACGTGAATTTTCACCACTCGAGTTACCGAGCGTTTTTTTTTCTAACCTAACATTATCCAAATTGTTGGACAGTCACTTTTCCAACTGCGAAATGAGTCAGTCGTGTTACCCCCAGGTCTCCGAGGGTGGTCTTTCAGGCGTGGTTTGCCATTTGCTGAAGGCCACAAGCAGCTGTGTCGGTCTTTTGTATCGGCCCTGCGATATGGTTTTTGGTTGTCCCGGAGCCTGTGTCCGAGGAAGGAGAGAAGAGAGAAGAGCTGTGACGACTTAACCCCTGGCTTGTCTTGTCCTTGTTTGTCTTCGTCCTAGCCGGGGGCATCTTCACGGATGGCAGTAAGTACACGTGTAACAGAGTGAACCAGATGTTCCTCTGTGTACCTAGGCCGATAGCACTTATGACCATTGCTTCTCGGATTTCACTCGTGTCGACTGTTAGCGATAACGCGCACTGCTCGCGGTGCCTTGCCAAACGCAGCGTTAAGTGTTGTGTACGCGATAGCTCGGTGTACGTGTTGTATTGTATATCAGTTTTGACCGTGTATTGTAACCAAACTACAACACCATTGCTTAGTATTTAGCATGGTTAGATTTGGCCCGGGTAATAGTTTTTGTAATGTATATGTCTTTTGGTTAATTATAACCTATCAGAGTGATAACTGTGATTTAGTAGCCTTTTTGATTTTCTGTGGCACTCCTGAGACCGCTTTAATAATAAATATAAATTTTTCACCAATAGCCCGTAATTTCAAATCAAATCCAGAGTAAAGCTGGTAAAATTTCTTAATGTTTATAGTCAAAGATTATATTTTTGCATTATGTAGTGCAGAAGATATTCTAGCTCTTAGGGCTGGCAAGACTATGATACAGATTTGCCACTTAAACAACTTAAACAATTACCAGACCCCCGTGAACTTTGCACCGACACTGGACTTTGCACCGACGCGGAGATGGTGGGCGCCGCCCCCCCCCCCCCCCCCCCCCCCCCCCCTGCGTCTATAAGTTGGGCTGCTCACGTGGCAGATCACTCGCTGACAGCAGCCGGAGAGAGAGGACACTGCGCCTCTCACGCTACGAGCCAAGCCAAGCTACAAGTCACAGTGCGCCGTGGACGGTCCTCCGCATAGCGCACAATGGCAACTAGACGGTGCGACACGTCAGGGATGACCTACTACGAAAAGAAGGCCTACTTTAGGGGCCTTCGAATCCAAAACCAGTTGGCCTCCCCTCCACAGCCTACACCAAACACCAGGAAGACTAGACAACAACATCAAGTCGCTGCCTCCACCACAACAAACCGTGGAGGAAAAACCTCCAACACCTTCGTCTGAAGAGGAGTGTCAAAGTTCGTCGGGGTCGGTGTCGGAGCCCGACTCTCCACCCGCCACACGGCCAGTCGCTATCCCCGAAATACTCACTCGGGAGCGCTCGGCAACGGCGGAAGAGGAGGGGACGAGGGTCCGCGAAATGACCTTCGACGACTTGGTACTGCTCATTCAAGACGCCATACCGGCGATTTCGGCTCTGCAAGGGGACGTATACCAGCGTGCGTTGGTCACCGCCCGGTTGCTGGTGCATACCGGAGCGATCCGAGATCTCTGGCCATCTCAAGTGACCGACGCAGCCAGCCAGACCACAACAGACGCCCCCAAGACAGCAAACAAGAAAACCGGCACGACACGCAACACCAAACAAGAATGCGAGTGCACCAGACCCGCAACGCAAGATGCCGGCACAGCCACTGAAACGCCACCTACCACCGAGAAAAAAGATGCTGCTACGGACCTGGCACCACATCAGCCACCACCACCCAACGGACCAGCCACTGGCCCACGCCAAAACAAGCACCACCGACCGCCAAAGCGCTATCGACACCAGCACCCACCACTGCTCCCCACGCTGCCACCACACATGCGCCTACCACCTCAACACCGCCACCCACCCCGCCCATTCCAGCGCCCGACCCCCTGGCCCAGGATCAACTGGCCGCCACCACCGCCACCTAACCTCCCCAGACCCTACCACAACCGGCCACGGCTTCTCCGGCCGCCACCACCACCCCCGCCACCACTCCTGCAAGACCTTTTGGAGTGGCTGGCATACCACCACCCACCAGCCTGGCGCTAGGCAACTGTCTCCCAGCCACACCACCCGCCTCCTCCACCATCAACCACCCGGCCCCGGCGATAACACCAGCCACTGCGCAACGGAGCGGCAGACAGACAGCGAGACGGCCTTCCCCCCCCTCCCCTGGCCCCCCCCCCCACCCCCCGGGCGAAATCAGCTAAAGCTGGAAGCCCTAGTCCCTGTCAAAGCAGGAAGAACAAGAACAAGGCAGACTTTCTTTTTTTTTACCAAACGTGCAAGACTCACCGTACCAGTACTTGTGACCGACTTAACTTCTGGCACCGGTGCCTTCGAGGAACTGAAAAACATTTTTGTTTCTCAACCTAACTGCGCAGGTTTTGGAGACCCTGTACTGCTTTCTGTTTCTGGTCTTTGGTAGAAATAAAAGTTTATCTCAACATGACCACGTCTCCGAGTCATTAAGTCCAAACACCACCATCCAATCCTAATTCTGACTCTACCACACCCCATCACACACGCAACAATTCTTTAGTGGCCATTTGCTCGGGGGGTTTGTGTTTGCTTGTTCTGTTATTATTATTAATTTTTGGTTAGTGTACTGGGGGGGGGGGGGGGGGGGGCAAGTGTAAGAATAGAATGTAGAAGGGAATGCCATCTGTTGTATTTGATAGTAGTTGGCGTCGAATTAGTTATTGGGGTTTAACTCCGAGCAGGCAAGTAAGGCCATTTCACTATTTAGCGTCGGAGGGTGAATTCGAAAGCGAGTCATGTGGTGATGTGTAAATATGTATTTTGTTGAGGTTGAATTTATTGTTGCGGGATAGAGGTGAAGGGAATATAAAAGACGGCAATTAAAGTTGCGGGAAGGGTGATGTGATTACCTCGTTTCTTTTGTTAGTGATTTATATGTGTATTTTTGCACCTGTGTTTTAGTGCATCTTAATCCGATGGTCCAAATCCAATGGCCTAAAGCTTAAAGAATTAACCGGCTAAGTTGCCACTGTGCTGTGGTACTGAGAGTGGAGGCTGACTGTGTCACTCCGCCTTGTGGGCTACGACGCCATTCCGTGGATGCTGTTGCGAGTGTTGCGGCACGCCTCATGTTTAGTTAGGTCGGGTCATCCCAGTTAATTATTTCTCAATTATTTAAGTAAAGTTTTGTTTGTTCATAATCTCGTAAAGAACGTTGAGATTTGTTTCATCTCCTTGTAGTGACAGTGTTGTGAGAGGAGCTTTGTCACAGTGACGGAAAGGTTTTGAGATATTGTATTATTTAAAAGCAGCCTGTGTTACGGAAGGCCTTGTCGCAGAAGAGCGTCGAGCTAAGCTGAGCTTAACGGTTGTGCTTCCGGCGAGAAGGTCTAGTGACTTTTGACCTAATAAGCCTGCTTAACTTTCGGCTGAATTGTATTGAGGACGCTAGTTCCATTATGCAGTCGACTTTGTGTTGATCAAAACATTGTTAGTTAAAGGAGCCTTGTGCTGTGAATGTCTAGTTTGTGAAAGCATTAGTTTAATTTGAACTTGTCGTTCGTGCTCCCGCTGGGGAGATTCAATAGCTTATGAACTATATTCATTTTTCTCGATGTTCATTTGTGTGTTAGTAAGCATATTTGGTTCATCGTGTATTTGATATTGTGCTATTTGAAATACTATAGTACTTAAGGAGCCACGTGCTGTGAGTGACTCTATTTGCAGAAGCAAAGGCGTTGGGCTAACTGGCGTTGGCGCTCGACGCTTGTGCTTCCGTCGGGGTCCAGTGGCTTTTGGTTTAAGCTTTTCAGTTTTAGTTTTCGTTTGTATTATTCAGGATATTTATTTTATTATATATTAGTTTTCTCAACCTTTTGTATTTTAGGGATATTTAGTTTATTATATATTTGTTGATTATTGTGTATAGTGGTTATTTGGTTTGGGGAGTTTGGACGTGTGTGTGTGTGAATGTAGCATGTGAGAGCGTGGTTAGGTTTGAGTGAGAATAGTTGGAAATTGTTAGAGGTATATGTAATAAATGTTGTCGTCATTGTTCCTCTGGTGTTTGTGTTAGTGTGGGTCGGGTGTGTCTCGAGTTGTAGAGCTCATAGTTTGCGCCCCGGAAGCGGGCGTCGTGACAATAACTCATTACATCCTGAGGATGAACTTAACATTTCTGAAGATATCCTTGCAGTGTTGCACAGTTCTGGAGGCAGATCAACCAGTATGGGTAAAGGGTAGTGTCGGAATCGTTTTTGGCGCCTAGCCGCAGCAGGCTATTCCGACACTACCTTTGAACCATTATGGTTAATTCACATCCTTTCGAAGCGTGTCAGGACATTGTGCGTCAAACAGAATTAAATCTTTGCTGAAAGTTACTCTGAGGTGATTTCAGAGCACCCCTGTTTGAGTGACATGTTGTCAGATACTGATATTTTGAGGTCAGGAAATGTTCCTAGAACAATGGTACAGCTCTCATTTATCAATATCCATGACACTTTCTCACACCTTGACATTTCAGCTGTGTGAATGTGTTAGTATGAAATGTTGTAAGAAAAATAGCACAGTCCCAATAGCTCATTATACATGACATTGTTTCACATACCTTTGACTTCGACCTATCAGTACAAATTATGTGAAAATATAGTTATCTTATATCTTGGCTCTCTGTGGTTTTGACCTTTTAGAGTGGTCACCAATTTGACATTGTCAGAGAAATGCCACTATGTTTTTAGATTTTTACAGCGAAGCTGATGGGACAACTACTGATTAACATGGGCTCATTTTTGCCATACAGTGCCCATGTTTGTTATTAGTAGTGATATCAACTCTTTTTCACATAAGAGCTGTTAATTTGTTTATCACCCTGCTGCTCACAAATAATTGCATCAGAGTATTTTAAGCTGCTGTCTGATAATTATTACATATTCTTCTAATCCTTTCTGTTCCTCAGGCCTGATGAGTTTCTATCGAAAATGTCGCCTTTGGAGAAGGAAGAGGAGGTACAGCTAAATGTGGAGCAGGCAGAGGAGGATATGACAGAAGAAGAGCTCTTCCAGGCATTATCCGCGTAAAAACGGATGAGGCGTGCGAGACACTAGCGGATTCGACAGTGTGCCTGGCCTATGTCGAGCAGCTGAAGACCCTAGGCCGTTTGCATGTCTACAATTGTTTCATTGAGCAGTGCAAGCGTGCACCACAAATATATGAAGAGTTCATTGGTTCAGCCTGCTACTTGAAATGGGTAAGGGGCGTCTTTGTTGTTTTTTGGGGGCAGAAGGATTTATTTTGCTCATGTGCCCCCCCCCCCCCCCCCCCCCACACACACATCCAGTTACACACACACACACCTAATCACTGCCGCCGCAGATTAAAACAAACAAACACACTTTTGCAGACTGGCACAGTATCCCCAGGTGTGAAAAGGCTAGCTACTATTAGCTTGCTCCCTTTTGCATCAAGCGTGCTAAAAATCCACAAGTCTTTTTATTTGTTTGCGTTAGTAAAAAGAGCTCTGCAGAGTAATATGACAAACTGGGAGAGGTTTGATCCAGATGTGACTAAAGGAGGGAGCTCTCTGTGTATGTAACTGACGGTGAATGTTTCCTCTATTTCTTTATGTAAAGGCTTGAAACCTTAGGAAGTTCTCTCAATCTAGAATTGTACAGGGAGCCCCTTAGGATATTAAAATTGGGAGTGCTCATTGCAGTGAACTGTTCAATTTGGAAAGGGTCTGTTGAGCCACATCATAGTCCACAACTTTTGTTATATTCACTAAGAATTTTATTTTTAGTTTCCTTCAGAATAAACATTGGTCAAGTTCATTAGCCAGCCATGTACCTTTCAACTTTCTGAGTGATAATTTAATATCTTCTTTTTTCTTCAAAAATGCACTAGCAAAGAGGGCAGAAAACTGCTGCAGTGGGTTCCTGGCATCATCAACCACTTTTGGTTTTCGTGTACAATGGCCAACAGCAAGAGGGAGTTTGTGGTGAGAAAATTTCTTGAAAAATGTCTATACAACCATTAGCTGTTCAATACTAAATCAAATCTTTATGAGCTGACTCACAAGCAAGTCAGGAGTAACAAAAAAGGAAACTTGTTTTGTACCTTATGAACTTAGTGATGGTATGCAAATTGACTGTGCGGCGGTTTATGGACAGGTTCATGTTCATTATCAGAATGACTATGTTTATAAGTGTTGAATCAGCTTTATGCTACCGTGAGCCATTTCTAGTGGCACATCTACCTATGTGCAGGTGATTTGGAAAGGTGTCCTGCACCACATTGTTGGTGAGCACTCCTGGATCGATGACAACCACACTGGTATCAGAGGCTGCTTGCATGGGGTACTGCCTCCAACTGCCCCAGAAGACAAGCAGTGCTTGCACCTGAAAGAAGACTGTCTGCTGCTTAAAAAACTGAGTGCAGTAATCCTGGACTCCTACCTTCTGAACAGGGCAGACTACGTATTGAGTTTCAGGTATTTCCTGTAGTAATTCCTCACTTTTGCAACTTTTGAAGCCAGGAGTCTTCTTCTTTAGTGCAATACAAAATAATACAACCTCTCATTTTTCTACAGTACAACTTATAGTACTCATCTTGGAGCACTATAACAAATTTGAAACCTCCAAATATTCAGGATAATGATTCTTAATAAAAGTTTGTCAAGGGACCAAAATTAAGCTCAGAATTAAGTGGAAGATTAAGAAGTAAGTGCAACCAAAGTTACTAGCAAAATCATTGAATGAGGAAAATGTATATCGCAGACTGCGAGTAAGTCATGGGGAGTGGAGACGGGAAGCGGTCGTATGTGCTTGCACGCACGCCTCCTAACCTATTGAGCAGGGAAAGTTGGTCAGTACTTTATGCTGACACTGAAGAGGAAGTGAAGGTACCTAGACTAATTATTGGGGAAAGGGGGTCAGGACTTTCCCGCCCGAGTCTATCAAATAATACACTTACTCAGTAGTGTCTGAGGAAAATTCCAAAATTTGGAAAGAAATAGTCCATTCACAGAACAATTACATTTATGTTGTGATACGGGCGTTAGGTTAAATTCGATGCATGGACTGGATGTGAAATGCCGCATGTTTAGTATATTTTATATAGTTATTGAAGTTAGTTGAAACTGATGTAGAGATGTGAATGAATATTCATGACATCGCGTAAGAATACAGAATGAGGAAGGGAGAGAGACTTGTTTTAATATACGGAGCGTGGAGAGACAGAACACTTGGAGACTTGGCGCTGAGCGAGAGAGAGACGGAAAGACAAGGTCTGAGAGAAGAGAGGAGGAAGTAGAATGATGGGAAGTACTGTGGACTTGTGTAATCGAACATAATTGGTTTAATACGGAAGATGATCACACCCAAGAGGAAGAGATGGAAACCGGGTGGACTATTATAATGTAACCAAGGCAGAGAAGAACGTTTTCCACTGCATTTTCATCAGAAGGGTATTTAACCCAAGATTAATATGTGATCAGTACATGAGTGCAGCAGTGACATTTGTGAACGTGCCTAGGGGACACCGAGAACATTATAAGATCACCATTGCCAGAGGGTCGACAGATGCAGTGCAGACGAGGACCAGATAGCCACATTAGTAGTTTATAGAAAACCTGGCCAGGTAAGGTGACTTTATTGTTTCTGTGCACAGAACTAGGTAGAACAAAGATGAAGACAGTGGAGTAACAGAGACTTTAGACATTAGTTAAGTGTGACATGTTTAGTGCTTTTATGTAAATAATTAACATAGTTAGCATTTCAGTAACTGAGTTCGTAGTGAATCAGTTGTATGAATGCGTGTGTGGGAAGCACATGCGAGACGGCCCTCTCCAGAGTGAGAGAAATGTGATGAATGAGATGTGTATAGCTACAATGATGAGAGTGTGAGCGTGTGAGTGGAGATCCCCCTGTTAAGATTATATAACCTACACCCACATCACAAACAAACCACCATCTTTCCCCAGTCTGTGACAAAGTTATATTTATATGTAATTTTCATGCAATAGTAATAGCAAATTGTCATCTTCATCTTTTTTCCCCCAAGAATGCACTTTCGGCCTTCTTGGTGATGTTAGGCCAAGGAATAGAACAATTGGTTTAGGGTTACTGGACCCTAAACTTTTGTCACCATTGCAGAAAAAAAATCAATATCAAAATCAAGACTACTGACATACAATATTTATTTTTTTCATGGAACCCAAAACCAACCACCTTTAGATTGATTTTCATGTAATTTGTGATTCAGTGGTCTATAGCATGCATTGCTTTTATGAATTGTGAATTTCATGATGTATTTGTCAGGAGCACAGCAGTACTTGAGGTGTTTCATCAGCACTTGCTGATGTACTGTGCCAAGCGCTTTGCATACACACCACCAGTATACAGAGCAAGAAACCTGCTGGCTGCCTTAGACCACAACAACCACAGTGAAAGGGATTACGCCAAGAACCGAGATGGTGACACTGTGTGAGTTTGTGCATTTCATTGCTTGTCTCTGCCTTCATTGTAAACATTACACTTACAGATATTGTTTTTGCTGTCTGGCATGCCAACAAATGAGACACACGTGGGCATATGAATCAAACACCATGGATATTGTCAGTACAGTATACATGTCCAGTTTCCTAATGACAAGCCATGGTTTACAGCAGACATTAAACACAAACTCCAGGAAAAACATAATGCATACAAAGACAATGCCAGAGAAAGGTACAAACAACCCAGGTATGCAGTAGAAAAAGCAATCAAGACTGCCAAGCGCAACTTCAGATACAGATTAGAACAGAAAATCGCAGCTAGTAACCCTAGAAACATCTGGCAAGGCCTCAAAGACATTACAAACTATAAACCAGCATCCAAGTCTGCTGATGTTACAGATGCATCTCTCCCAGACACTGAATGACTTTTATAGTCGTTTTGATAAAAAGAATACGACCCCACCTCCTTCTGTGGCGAGGAGTCATACTGAGAACGCATGTTTCAGT
Organism: Semisulcospira habei; assembly: GCA_036245525.1. NCBI lineage: Eukaryota > Metazoa > Mollusca > Gastropoda > Semisulcospiridae > Semisulcospira > Semisulcospira habei. Next base: position 15,175,812 of record BTPG01000007.1, on the reverse strand, counting down.
GTCTAGACAGCAGAAAAGCTGCCGGTCCAGATAACATTTCTCCACGCTTACTCAGAAACTGTGCGGACCAGCTCTCGGGCGTCTTTACTGACATCTTCAACATGTCTCTCTCTCATTGCATTGTTCCTCAGTGTTTCAAAAGGTCCACCATCATTACTTACTTACTTACGCCTGTCACCCCTACCCGGGTATAGGCCGTCGACGAGAGACCTCCAGCAACTCCTGTCCTGTGCTTCTCCTTCGATTCTACTCCAGGTGGTTCCCAGTCTCTTGATGTCTGCTTGGAGGTCTCGACGCCAGGAGTTTCTCGGCCTACCTCTTTTCCTCTTTCCCTGGGGGTTCCATGACAATGCCTGCCTAGTGATACTGGAAGCTGGCTTTCTCAGACTGTGACCGATCCATCCCCATCTTCTTCGCCCAATTTCATTCTCTGCTGTTATCTGCTCTGTTCTCTCCCAGAGTCTGACGTTGCTGATCTTCTCTGGCCAGTGGATTTTCAAAATTCTTCTAAGGCAACTGTTCATGAAGGTCTGTACTCTGTTGACTGTGGTTTTTGTCAATCTCCATGTCTCTGCTCCATATAGGAGAACTGCTTTTACATTGGAGTTGAAAATCCGGACTTTGGTGTGTTGTGACAGCTCTCTGGAACTCCACACTTTTTTCAACTGGAGAAAGGCTGCTCTGGCTTTACCGATTCGTGCTCTGACATCTGCATCAGTGCCACCTTTTTTGTCTATGATGCTCCCGAGATAGGTGAAGGACTCCACCTCCTCCAATGGGGTGCCAGCAAGCAAGACTGGTTCTTCCCTGGTTGCGTTCAGCCTCATTGTCTTTGTTTTCTGTTTGTGAATGGTGAGGCCCACTTGGGACGAGATGTCAGCAAGCCTCGTGGTCTTGTCCTGCATTTGTTGATGAGTGTGGGACAGTAATGCCAAGTCGTCTGCAAAATCGAGGTCGTCAAGCTGTGTCCACAGTGTCCACTGTATTCCACTTCGTCTGTGCTCTGTGGTCATCTTCATGACCCAGTCTATGGCCAGTAGGAAGAGGAACGGAGACAGCAGACACCCTTGCCTGACACCAGTTCTGACCTGGAGCTCTCTGGTGAACTGCCCTTCGTGGATCACGCGACATGTCATGCCATCATAGCTGCTCTTGATCAGGCGGACGAGCTTTGTGGGTACACCGTAGTGTCGTAGGAGTTTCCACAGAGTCTCTCGGTCCACGCTGTCAAATGCTTTCTCATAATCCACAAAGTTGACGTACAGCGGGGAGCTCCACTCCAGAGACTGTTCCACGATGATGCGGAGAGTGGCGATCTGGTCTGTACATGATCGGTTCTTCCTGAACCCTGCTTGCTGGTCTCTCAGCTGGGGGTCAACGGAGCTCTTCATTCTCTCTAGGATGATCCTGTTGAAGCCCTTTCCTGGTACTGACAGCAAGGTGATTCCTCTGTAGTTGGAACACTTGCTGAGGTCGCCTTTCTTGGGAAGCTTGATTAGGTACCCCTCCTTCCAGTCAGCTGGCATCACCTCCTCTTCCCAGATCTTTCCAAACAGTGGGTACAGCATCTCAACTGTTGTCTCTAGGTCTGCTTTCAGAGACTCCGCTGGGATGCCATCTGGCCCTGCTGCTTTGCCATTCTTCAAAAATGCCACTGCTTTTCTGATCTCTTCCCGGCTGGGTCTGTCACAGCTGATGGGTAGGTCGGTCTCTGCCGGCTGGATGTCGGGGGGGTCGGGTGGGCTAGGTCTGTTCAGTAACTCTTCAAAATACTCGGCCCATCTGTCGAGTTGGTCTGCTCTGTCTGCAATAGGCTTGCCTTCTTTGTCTTTTACTGGTCTTTCTGTATGGCCATACTTACCCGACAATCTTCTGGTAATGTCGTAGAGCTGTTTCATGTTGCCGCTGCCTGCTGCCTTTTCTGCCTCTGCTGCCAGGCTGTCTGTGTAGGGTCCACCATCATTCCTATTCCGAAAAAATCCAAAGTGTCCTCTCTAAACGACTATAGACCAGTCGCTCTGACCTCAGTTGTCATGAGGACGCTCGAGCGCCTGGTCCTCCGGTTTCTGAGAACACTTACCGATCCTGCTAGATTGTTTTCAATTCGCGTATCGCGAAAAACGTTCCATGGAGGATGCGGTGTCACTTGGTTTGTTTTATGTTTTACAACACCTTGAAATCCCAAACAACTATGCCAGAATTTTATTTGTTACATTCACCAGTTCTGCTTTTAACACCATTATTCCATCCAAACTGTACCAGAAGATCCAGCAAACTGGAGTTCCAGAATTGTGCCTCTGGACCCTCGATTTCCTGTTGATGAGACAAGTCGTTAAAATTGGTGAAAATGCGTCATCCACCCTCATTTTATCCACGGGCACACCTCAGGGGTGCATGCTCTCCCCTATACTCTACTCCCTGTTGACTTATGACTGTGCCTTATGCCATGCCAGTACTAAAGTTCTGAAATTTGCAGATGACACCACAGTGGAGGGGTGCATTACAAACTCGGACGAATCGGCCTACCGTAGTCAGGTTGAGACTCTAATTAGCTGGTGTAATAACAACAACCTTGAACTGCACACTGGCAAAACAAAAGAAAGTTTCTTGGCACTACCCTGTCATGTTACCTTAAGTGGGAGGAAAACACTCGCTGCATCGTCCAAAGCACAGCAGCGCTTGTTCTTCCTGCGTCGTCTAAAAAGTTTTGGTCTCAGTGCCCACATGTTGTTGCAATTTTACCGAGCTGTGATTGAGAGCATGCTCACCTTTTCAATCACAGTTTGGTATGGTTCCATCACGGCAAAAGAGAAAAATCAGACTGAGGAGGGTGGTCAAGACCGCTTCAAAAATCATAGGCAGAGATTTTCCTAGCCTGGACTCACTGTACCAGCAGCGTCTCTTACATAGAACAAGTCTTATCTCCCGTGATTCCACCCACCCCGGTAATGAGCTTTTCCAACTTTTACCATCAGGGCGTAGGTACAGGTCCATCAGTACCAGGACCAGCAGATTCCGCAACAGTTTTTTCCCTCTGGCTGTTCACGCTCTCTCTGATCAACCGGACTGAATGGAGAGAGTGCGAGTGGCTAGTGAGAACTTGTCAAAATGTGTATACAGTCAGCTTATAACTGAATTGGTGAGACGTGCCCGTTCGCCGTGTTTAATACCGGTATTTGCCTAGTATTTAGCATGAAAATCATATTTTAAAGATTACTGTGTGTGTGTGTGTGTGTGGGTGTGTGTGTTATATTTTAGTCTTAGTAACTGACATCATAACAAATTCCAATGTTTTTATTGTTTTATTTTTTACTTGGAAACATATGGCAATAAACTATCTTAAGTGTTGAATGCAGGACTGATGATAATAAAAATATTGTTAAATCTGTTCATGCACTAGATAATTAAAAGGTTGAATGAAAAAACATATCCATTTCTTATGTTTTACTGGCTTACGTGTGATAGCAAAATTGAGTCTATGTAAATAGGCCATGCAGCGTCTGTCGCCCGTGGTAAACTGAACGTTTGCATTTTCTCAAAGGCTATTCAAACCTCAGACTTCAAACTGGGCCCAAGGACACTTTGTGGCAAAACCTTCCTAAATATATCAATGTCTGTTACCTATCTCAAAAGTAAAGGTCGAAAGGGGTCCAGAAAAGGTGTAGAAAATAGCCATGTTTTGATACAAATTGTATCTGTTCAAATACTACAAACCCAAGCTTGGTACAGATATACCTGATGATATGACCTTTCTATGCAAACAGATTTGGAAAACGCCTCAGAAAGTTCAAAGGTTACAAGAGGTTGGCAAATGTGTGGAAAATGTCTGTTTTTAGTAGAATTGTACTTTTTAATGAAAGTTGGTCAGATCAATTTATGAACATAAGCATCGCCTGTGACAGTGAAAAGTGAACTGCCACATTATGATTTTAGTATCACAGCATGCTCATGTACTAAATGTGGATATATTTTCAACTCGTTTTGTTTTCCAGCTATCATCGCCGTTTCAACAAGACAGGGAGATGGTCAGTCTTTCCAGAAAAGGAAAAAAAGCAGTACAACTACATTCTAGACCTTGTTCTGGCTGCTCTCAAACTGCGTATCCACGACAGGGTTGGAATGAAAAAACAAAGAGCCCTGGAGGCTGCTGATCCTCACCGATGCTCGCGAACTCTGCATACAGATGCACCCCACTCACAGTGCAGCTCATTGCAGAAAAAAAGTCAAGATATGAGCGAGTCTTTGTAGTGAGCCATTCGATAACCGCCCTTCAGCCTTATAATTCAAACTTGGTACAAGGACACTTTGTGGCAAGATCTTTCAAGGCATACTACTTTTAATGACCTCTGTCAAAGGTCAAAGCAAAAGATGGTCAGTAGGTAGGACAAAAGTTGTATTGTCTCAAATTCTATTTTCAACATCAAAATTACCTTATTGGACAAAAGTTGTGTTGTCTCAAATTCTATTTTCAACATCAGAGCCAAAATCATGCATGAAAAATGAAGGTCAAGGATTATCAATTACAATTTTTGATAAAATAATTGTTTTCAACAGCTTTTTGGCATATTTTTAGCCTAGCACTGAGGCATTTTACAATAAGACTTTTCTGTACACGCTAAATTGGTTGAAAATTTATGTAGTTGACAAGTAAGTGAAAAATGCACACATGTTCATTAAAGTAGGATTTCACACACACTTTTGCCGAGTCTGTAATTATGTTGAGACATTCAAACACTTTTGATGTGACTTATCAGGATGTCAAGGTCACTGAAATTGTGCAGATCTGGTGCACAATGGAATCAAAAAAGTTGGGCCATTCTTGTCAGTTATTTGAGGGAAAAGCTTGCTTCCAGTCAACAAATTCCATCCCACGTTTTTTTTCTACCATCTTTCCATGACTGCACTACTTCGTCTCGAATGCGTGTGGGTTGGTATTTGCAGACGGGTCCCCAGCCAGGGCATGTCATGTTTTTTTGTAAATCACATGTGAATTTGAGGCTCTCGCGGGCATGAAGCCAGTGGTTTAATCAAGACAGATACGTATACGCTTTGTGTTTTTCCGGAAAACTCTAACAGGGGTTTGTTGTGTTAACTTACTTACGCCTGTCACCCTTACCCGGGTATAGGCCGTCGACGAGAGACCTCCAGCGACTCCTGTCCTGTGCTTCTCCTTCGATTCTACTCCAGGTGGTTCCCAGTCTCTTGATGTCTGCTTGGAGGTCTCGACGCCAGGAGTTTCTCGGCCTACCTCTTTTCCTCTTTCCCTGGGGGTTCCATGACAATGCCTGCCTAGTGATACTGGAAGCTGGCTTTCTCAGACTGTGACCGATCCATCCCCATCTCCTTCGCCCAATTTCATTCTCTGCTGTTATCTGCTCTGTTCTCTCCCAGAGTCTGACGTTGCTGATCTTCTCTGGCCAGTGGATTTTCAAAATTCTTCTAAGGCAACTGTTCATGAAGGTCTGTACTCTGTTGACTGTGGTTTTTGTCAATCTCCAAGTCTCTGCTCCATATAGGAAAACTGCTTTTACATTGGAGTTGAAAATCCGGACTTTGGTGTGTTGTGACAGCTCTCTGGAACTCCACACTTTTTTCAACTGGAGAAAGGCTGCACTGGCTTTACCGATTCGTGCTCTGACATCTGCATCAGTGCCACCTTTTTTGTCTATGATGCTCCCGAGATAGGTGAAGGACTCCACCTCCTCCAACGGGGTGCCAGCAAGCAAGACTGGTTCTTCCCTGGTTGCGGTCAGCCTCATTGTCTTTGTTTTCTGTTTGTGAATGGTGAGGCCCACTTGGGACGAGATGTCAGCAAGCCTCGTGGTCTTGTCCTGCATTTGTTGATGAGTGTGGGACAGTAATGCCAAGTCGTCTGCAAAATCGAGGTCGTCAAGCTGTGTCCACACTGTCCACTGTATTCCACTTCGTCTGTGCTCTGTGGTCATCTTCATGACCCAGTCTATGGCCAGTAGGAAGAGGAACGGAGACAGCAGACACCCCTGCCTGACACCAGTTCTGATTGTTGTGTTAAGCTTTGTGATAATCAGTTGGTTGCAACAAAGCTCATGGACTCGGGTCTCGGTGTTGTAGAAGAAAAAAGGCCATTAAAGACTCATTCGGGAAAACACATTGTCTCAAAGCTTCTGGAGGTTCCAGGAGCTTTGTCACAGCCAAACGATTTGTTACAAAGCACCAGAATATTCGCTTATGTTTGACAAAATCATTGGATTGAAAGCCTGCCGAATATGACATTTTTATGGGATATATCTGTCCAAGCTGTCAATACCCTATTTGTAGTTTTTGACCTAATTCTAATTTTTCTACAACCTGTTACCTCCATTCTTATTGAAAGTTATGTGTTGCACAATTTTTGTACACAAGGTTGTAATACCTTATCATATATTTTGTGTTTGAGGCACTCTATTTTTTACTAGTAATTCTTCAGCATGTAAGTAAAATGTGCACAATTATGTTCAAAGCAACAAAACTGTTACAATTCACATAAACATTGCAGAGATGAGACTGCTTTTTAACTAGATGCCTGGGGCGGTATTTTTGTCGGCGAGTTAAGTTAATCATCCTACCGCAATTAGCTAATCTGTTGTTAAACTAAGAAGTTATTAATTTCAGTCGGTATTTTGGATGGCCTCTTAGGCAGTAATTAGCTAACTCGGGGTCACGCGCGCGATGCGCATGCGCTAGCTCTTTTGTTGTTGTTTTGCCTTAAAGATGGCCGACAAAAACAAGCGAATGAGAAAAGCTAATTTTTCCCACGCGGAAAATTTGTTACTGCTAGAAAACATCGCTGCGAACAAGGATATTTTGATGTGTTCCTTCACAATGGAAGTTACCAACAAAAGAAAGAATGAAGTATGGGCGACGATCGCATGTAAAGTGAGTGCCTGTGGTGTCGCGTAAAGGGACGCAGGGGAGGTCCGCGATCGGTGGAGAAACCTCAAGCAGGAGGTGTTGAAGAGAATTTCGGAGAGCAAACGCACTGGAGGAGGGCCAAAAATCAAAGCTGGCATGTACGACGAGTTGGTGCTCAACATAATTGGCGAAGCTTCGCCTGCTGTAGAAGGCTTGACAGGTAAACTTTCTTTCTATCTCTCTCTCTTTCACTAAGTTGAGCATTCACTGATTCAGTAGAAAGGGAAAGGGTGATAAAGGAAAAGTACAGTGAATAGTATACCAAAACAGCGAACCCACACGGACACACATAAATAACACCGCACACCAAGGCCAACAGTGGAGCCTACAAACAAAATGTTACCTTTAATACAAAGACATGGCATCACATAGCGAGTGAATAACCAATACTGAAATAGAGGCCTATAATGCTGAAAGATATGGGTTTTTAAATGTTGAAGCCTGCCTTTGGAAAAATTGATGAACGTTTGTGTTTGACTCTAGATAGATAAGCATAAAGAGGGTATTCATTGTTTAAGATTGTTGTGATGAAATAATTGTGTTTGCATTTGAAGAATATTAATATTATCATAATGATCATGTAAAATGTTTTCCAGTGACAGTACCTGACGTGCTGGCCGCACAAAGCCAAATGGAACATGTGGATTTTCGTGAAGGTAAAGTGTATTATTAAGGTTATGATGTTTATGGTTTCCTCATTAATTAGCATGAGTAATGTGTAAAACAGCATAAAAGCAGAATTGAGTGTCTGTATCTGGTATAGGCCTAATCCATCATGATGTGCACATATGACGTAAAATATATTTGTTTAATCAGTTTAAGACACTTAACAAATTGAAGCATCATGTGATGGCAGCGTGTTTCTTCATCGTGAGTAGACCAGCCACAATCAATAGGTTGATTTGTCTGCTGCTGTAGGTTGGTACTGGGGAGAGAGAAGGGGTGGGGGTTGTCATGTTGCCCATGGAGTTTATTTTTAATAAAATAAAATAAACAACAAACAAAAATGTAAACAAACCACCATGCCAAATTGTTGACACCGTATTAGCTGACATGGGTGTTATAAGGTATTTTGTGTCGTACTTATAAATGTGACGGTCGCTGTGATAAGCAATTGGGCAAGAGTGGAAACATTTAAGCTTAGCAAAGTGGTTATTCATAAATTTGATGCTTTTGCGAATGCACATACACACACGTACATGTGCAAGTATGAGTATGGTGACGAAGTGGCATGATTTCTGCTATACTTACAATGGTTCCTGTTGCAGATGACGGTGAGTTAGGACCAGCAAGGGCCATTCCATCCCCAGCTGCTACAGGTTGGTATTAAACTGTAATAATTGGACAGGGCACACTCACGAATTTGTGACAACTATTCACCAAGCAGGCTCATTAAATTTTAATTGCCCATGAAAAAATGTCCTATGCAAAATTCCATAACGTAGTGCAAGTTAGGCTGCTGGCATAGCTCAGTGGGGAGAGCGATGAGCTCGCGCTACAAAGGTAGCGGGTTTGACTCACGGTGGACCCGGCGCCTTGAATCGCATTAGCAGGATACGTGCGCTGTATAAATCATTGGATTTGTGTGTGTGTGCGAAACATGAATAAGCTGTTGATTTAATTGTGTGCAGAAAACGGTATTCAAAGAATTACTTTTCACACACAAAGATTTATATGTTGAAGAACGTAATTTACTGACTCGCTAATCGTCCCCCCTAGAGCGATTAAGCTAACAACTAGTTAAGCTACCGGCAGTGGCCTAACTCTCGCTCAAAAAACGCAAATTAAAAATTTTAAGGACTAGTTACGCTTAAGAACTGATTAAGCTTCCTAATTAGCTGACAAAAATACGGCCCCTTGTGTTACTGAAGACTAATTCTGTTCTGAAATGACAGTAAAGTGGTGGTGCAACAAACGTTGTCCAGGGCAAACACAATTCTCACGTAAAAATGCTTGAAACAAAATTGTCGGAGAACAGTGAAGAAAACATGTAATGGAAGCATCATGCACAACATGCACTAATCGTGTAACAAATTCACTTTATTTTCTACAGAAGTCTTTTTTTCGTGAAACCAGAAACATTTAACATGTTTACTGCATAAATGAAAATTGACTGCTTGGGAGAAAATCCACCATGCAAAGCCAACCTGATATCAGCGTTGCATATACCATATTGATCCAGGCAGCTGGCTAAACGCAAAACGAAGCAGTACGCAAGAACCTGGGCAAATGACACGGTCAGGCCGTTCCATAGCATCATCATTTAACTAGTAGTTGTGTTTTATGTGTATAAAATATGCATACTCGACAAACACTTTTTTTCAACGTTTTTTTTAGCCCAGTTAGAAACTTAGGGGCTTTAAGACAAGATCAGACCTGTGCACTCTTACGATTTTGGCGTAATTTTTACGCCAAAGTTATATTTTACGCCAAATACGCCTTTGAGCAAAAGTTTACGCCTACCAAAAATTCCGACTTTCTAAAATTAATTACAGCACTTCTACTAGCGTACTTTCACTTTTGCTGCTCTTGTTTTGAGGCGTGTCATTGTGAGTACTCTCTCCTTGCGTGAATCTCGGTGGCTTGGATTTAGAACGAGATTTTACTCCATAAGTGAATAAACATGTGCAGCAAGTTTTCTTGTCCAAGTACAAGAAGTTTGATGGAATTACAGAAAGTGCTTTGGGATCGTCGTATGTGAGGTGTGTTTATTGTTCATCAGATTTTTCTATAGCACATTCAGGAAAGTTTGATGTTTCTAAACACTGCGCCACCAAGTCACACAAGGCAAATGTCAAACGTCAGAAAGCTTCAGCAAAAAGTGAAAAAGTTGACAAGTTTTTTTAAGCCAGTGAACAGACTAGAATCTTCTGAACAGCAAGTAATTAGAGCCGAAACAATAATGACAGAACTTATTGTGAAAACAAACTTACCGTTGACTACTGCGGACTTAATTTCTAAAGCTGTGAAAAGTGCATTCTCTGATAGCCAAATTGCAAATGATTACCACTGTGGACGACATAAGACAACAGCTCTTGTGAAACAAATGGCCTCAGACATTAAGGCTAACCTCAGGAAACGGCTTGCTGCAAGACCATTTTCAGTGGCAACAGATGGGTCAAACGATCAGAGGACAAAACAGTACCCTGTAGTTGTTACTGCAGTGGGTGGTGAAAATGGGACAATTACTCAACTTCTTAGTGTACCCTGCCTGAATCTGCAAGAGCATTCCACAGGTGAGTACTTTTTAAAAAAAATTATTAGTAAGGTTATTATTGCATCATATTACATAATATTATTATTTTATTAATATATTTTAAAAAAATATTTTATTCAATCTCTGCCTTTGGTGCCTTTCTAACATCCATCACTCTGTTTTTTTGTTTTTTTTTACATTATAAAATTATTGTTATTGCACTCTCTCTCTCTCTCTCTCTCTCTATGTGTAATTTTGTATAATTAAATATATTTATTGTACATTTAAATCAGATTACAAGTCAATATTAATCATGTTGCAATGCAAATATGGAAGATCATTCACTCATTAAAAAATAAATTTGTGCATGAATGTAAAAAATGTTCTTTCTCTCTTTTCTCTCCTTGACTACATATTTATTTTTATTTAATTCTGCCGCTTGTATTATGTTTTGTTGTGGTTTGAAACATCGGTCAGCATCGTCGAGCGTGTTTTGGTTTGTGTCTATCGACAAGCTTCAACACACCTGATGACTTTTTGTCGGGATTTAGTGCGTGTTTATATGCGAAACAACATGCACAAAAAGCATGAAACAGCCATATGAAGAATTTGAGGTCAGCTGAAGCAAACAAGGCCAGAAGAGTACTTTTGACTGCCTGTCAGAGGGGGCTAAAGAGGAGTTCACTGCGAGCCAAGAGCTGGTCACTTGGGGTGCATGTGAGCACTGTCCATAAGTCCTCATCGCTGAAGGAGGAGCAGAAAGACCCAAAAGCAAAACAAAATGAGGCAGATATTCAAGACTTTCTGAAGTCTTCATCAGTCATCCTGCCATCGAAAAAGACCGTTTCGAAAAAAACAGGCCTCGCTACTGCCATGCTGACGAAACCCCTGGCTGATCTCGATCACGAGTACCAGCATACAACGGGCCATGAGGTCAGTTTTTCGCACTTTGCGAGATGCCGTCCAGCTCACATCAGGCCTGCTCGGCAAAACATGTTGCAGCAGTGCCTGTGTGAATATTGTGAAAATGTAAACTTAAAGGTGAAAGCTGTTAATGGTCTGGCAGCCAGAATCTCCACACGCATCATGCTGTCGACCTGATCACCTGTGGCAGGCAAGATGGCGGCAAATGACACAAGGACTGCGCCTACGGCAGATATGGACAATGCAGTCCTGATGGCCTTCCAAGCTCATCTATGACCCTTTCTTCGGCACCAAGAGCAGCTCTCGTGGTCCAGATGGGAATCAAGAGCTGTGGTCACGAATGGCAAGCATGTAAGTATGAGCACTATTAGAGAAAGTAGACAGTCATTTTCGGAATTTGTAAAAGACGTGTCTGTGGGTCCCATTTGGCCCTCTAAAAATAGCACACCTAATTCAGGTCCCATGTCTTTTCAGATTACCCAAAAGATGCTGGTGAAGCATCAAGGAACGATCAGGGATTTGATGGAGGAGCTGAGAGCCGAAGTTGTTTTCCTGGCACAACATCTCTTCACGTACATGTTATTTCAGTCTCATAAAAATATGGGTGTGAATGCTGTGTAAACTGGATCCAGAATATCTCATGCTGGTGTTTGCATGCTAAAAAAAGTATTCCAGGCATGACTATTAATTTCATGCAGTGTACATGTAACACAGACCAACAACACATTAAAGTTTCCATCTGATTCACCAGCGCCCCTCCCCCCCCCCCCCCAAAAAAAAAAAAACAAAAAAAAAGAAGGAAAAAAGAGGATGTTAAAACCTTTGCAGGACCCTTTACAGATGATTTATTTTTGTTCTTCTGTACAGGGCTGACTGGCAGTACCAGCAATTCAACAACATGCACTCAGTCACCTCCCCAGGGTACTGTCAACATGGTGCTTGACTTCGTGGAGAATTTCACTTGTTCATTCCAAAATGAAGTGCAGGCTGCACACTGGCACCACGAACACTGTCACATACTATGCATGCCCAGTGTGTTCTGAGAAGGTAACCGAGAGCCTTGTGTTCATCAGCGATGACAGAACACATGACCACCTTGCGGTTCACCATTTTGACGTGCTGGCCATCAACCACCTGAGGACTGTCAGAGGGCTGGACCTGAGACACATAGGCAACAGAGCGGGTTTTGGCTTGTTAATTATCATCAACCGCACATAGCAATTTTTTCCCCTAACCTTGGATTTTCAGTCCTGCATTCAGTCGCTGGCTGTGAGAACACCATTAGTACTCTGATAGTACCTTATCGCCTGCGCGTGTGCAGTACTCTCTTCTTTCGGGCGGTGTCTGTAGATGGCCTACGTAACCAGCCACACAGTATCTTTTCCCGCCATCCTTGAGATAGTGCTGACTAAGCGCCAGATTCCAGTCTCTTTGGTTCTGGGCAGTCGAAGTTCAGGCAACTTGTGCAGCTTGGCCGGCCAGCATTCAAGTACATTCTGTTTTATTTGCAACTGACTTACGTTTCTGTCCTGTACTGCTTTTCTTCTTTGTAATGTGGTAAAATTAAATTCAAAGAACCATGACTACCATCTCGACTCCGTTTTAATTCCCCACATTTTGCAAACCATTCAGCCGCACGGCTACAACTGGCGCTGCGAGCAGGATGTGGGGTTAAGGAATCACAACAAAAAGCAGTACAGGACAGAGGGAGGCACTGAGGACTGGGTGAAGAAAAGGGCAAAAGCAAGGGAGAAGGCAGACTGATCTTAGGATGGCGGACGAAGATCAACAACTTGACGCTCAAGCCAATGGACATGCTCAGCTGCCCCCACAAGTTATCTACCACCAGACACTGCAGCCTCGGCCATTGCAACCTTCAGCGGAGAGGGGGGATGCTCTGTGTCAACGTTTGTGGACGCCGCACAGAGAGCGATCCACTCATTCCACATCCCTGAGGACATGGGGGCGGAATGGGTCATCGGGCACCTTGAAGGAGCTGCCAAAGAAGAGGTCCTGGGACGTCCTGTTGGCCAGCGCGCGACCGCGACGCATGTGTTAAATATAGTTGCCGCCACCTTTCGCCAGGACTTTACTGCAATAGATCGTCTGCGGAAGTTCCATGCCTATAGCCAGAAAATCGAGGAGCCTATCCTAGCTTATGCTCAAGCCCTGTCTGCATAGGCAAGCCAGGCCAATGCTGCGGCAAATGACGCCATCCCAGCCTGGACTCTTCGGGATAAATTCATAGAAGGCCTGTATTCGGCACCCCTTCGCACCCATCTAAGGGGTCTGCTATGCCAGCAACCAGACACTACTTACCTGGAGCTCCATCGAGCAGCTCCGTTTGACCGTGGCAGCTCTGACAGCCCAAATGGAAGCAGTGCAGCTGACACCGGGGCCACCCACGCCACCGGTAACTTCACAAACACCACAAACCTCGCGTCAGCCCTTCAGGTGCTACTGGTGCGATCAGCCAGGGCATCGGGAGGCTAACTGCCCAGCTAAGGCCCGATAGCAGCAGCGGCTGGGAAGTCGTGGTCGTTCACGGAGAGGTGGGTCTGCCTACCATGGGTCCCCACGACAACACCCGTCTCTCCAAGAATCACCACAGCAGCCGTCCCTACCATTCCCACCTAACTATCCGCAGTATTATGCCCCTCAACCATTCCCCACCCATGGTGACCCAACAACAGCCCTACCAGCAGTACCCTATGGCGGCAGCTCAGCAGCCACAGGAAAACTAAGAGCCCCCGTTGTCTCTAGCCTAGCAACGGGGGGGGGACCATGTTGCATGGATTAGTAGGCCAGCGCCCCACAACTACGTTTAGTATAGACGGAAAAGAACTAGAGGCTCTTTTTGACACTGGTAGCGAAGTAACAACCGTAACAGAGAGCTGGGTGAAAGACAATTTGACAGTGAACGTCCAGCCAGCTAACTTTATCAAATTGGTCACAGCAAATGGTCTGCCAGTAGAGTACACAGGTATCATAGTGGTTAAAGTTTGTATTTTTGATGTATGCCTAGAAAATATTCTTATTTTAGTAATGAAGGACACCTGTGTACCCAACTACCGACAACAGCTGCCAGGACTCATTGGCATGAACATTCTAGGGCTATGTAAGAATGCACCCCCTAGCCTGACCACTATTCTGCAGAGTACTCACAAACCAGATAGGTGCCTGATAGGCGGGGGCAGGGGATCTAACTGTTGTCTGTCCAGCGCTGTGATTCCCCTTGGTTTGAGTACTGACAATTCTGCCAGCGCTAGCCTCACCTATCTGGTTTGTGAGTATCATGTATAACTCGAGGCAAAATTTGTATCGTTACATTGTTGTGTAATGTTCTGTGCATCTACTGTGGGAAATCAGGGTATTTACCCGACCACATATAGTAGCGCACCTTCATGTTTGTGTATGTATGTTTCTCCTGCCTACTTCCTAAGTTCCGGAGAAAGACATGGGTTATATAAGAGACCTGATCCATTCTTATTAGGAATGGAAATGATTGTCTTATTCTATACCTGCGTATTTCTCTGTGGGCTGGCGATTGGGTGCCTGATAGGCGGGGGCAGGGGATCTAACTGTTGTCTGTCCAGCGCTGTGATTCCCCTTGGTTTGAGTACTGACTATTCTGCAGAGTGCCAAGCAACAAATCCCCAAGGGAGCCATCGCCCGGTGTGCTGGACGCCAAGATATCAAGCCACACTCACTTGCAACTATTCATGTGACTGGACCTCGCTATCCAAAGTAGAGAGGCCAGCCCTCAGTTCTGCTTGTGGCATCTCAGATGGCGCAGCCACTTCCAAAAGGTCTCTTGTTGATTCCAACTGTAGTGGACAGCCACCAGCGTTACCACATCCGGGTTGCCAATTTGATGGATGAACACATCCTCCTCCAGCCGCGAACACCGGTAGCCTTCTTGGAAGTTGTTGACTCAGTGGAGAAAGAGGAAGCACTGCAAATCACCGTTTCCTGTGACAAAATCACAGTTTTCCCCAAATCTGAGCTCCCTTCCCCTCCATCCTCGTCCCCGTGTACCAGACCCAACGACCAGTTCCCAAACTTCGCTGGCACTGAAGCACAACGTCAACAACTGGAGGAGCTGCTAAATGAATATGGCCATGTATTCTCACAGGGTGAAGGAGATCTGGGATTTACAGACATCGTTTGGCATCAAATTCCTACTGTTGATAGTGTGCCAATCAGTCAGCCTTACAGAAGCATACCACCAACAATGCTGCAAGAAGTTCGACAACACCTTCAAGAACTCAAGAACGCAGGGGTCATAGTGGACAGTCACAGTCCCTATGCCTCACCTGTGGTCCTTGTGCGGAAGAAAGATGGCAGCCTGCGCCTCTGCTTTGATTACAGGAGACTGAATGCCAAAACTGTAGGAGATGCATACCCCCTTCCTAGAATACAAGAGTCCTTTGATGCCCTTGCTGGGGCCCGTTATTTTTCCACTCTTGACCTCGCTTCTGGCTACCATCAGATTGCAATGGATAAGGCAGATCAGCACAAAACTGCCTTTTGCACTCCGTTTGGACTGTACGAATACAACCAGAATGCCCTTTGGACTGACTTCGACCCCAGCAACATTCCAGAGGCTAATGCAGAGGGTCATGTCTGACTTTCTGTTTGAACATATCCTGGTGTATCTCGATGACCTGCTGGTGTACTCCAAGACGTTCACAGAGCATCTGGACCATCTACGTAAGCTTTTGAAGAAGATTGCGGACACTGGGCTGAAACTGCGCCGAGAAAAATGCCATTTCCTACCAACAGAAGTCAGTTACCTTGGCCATACCATTTCAGCTGAAGGGATCCAGTGTGAAGACGATAAGGTAGCAAAAGTGAAAGAATGGCCCGTACCAACGAACACCACTGAGCTGCGACGCTTTCTCGGCTTCGCATCGTATTACAGACGGTTCGTGGAAGGCTTCGCCAAGCTAGCAGGTCCCCTAAATGACCTTGTCGCTAAAGTCAGCCAAAACTCCAAAAAGAAGTCTGTTAGCATCAAGACCAGTTGGGGTCCCAAGCATGATGCCTCTTTCCAGGCACTGAAGCAGGCTTTGACTTCAGCACCTACACTTGCCTATGCCGACTTCACTAAGCCTTTCATTGTTCAGACGGATGCCAGTCAGGATGGCTTGGGTGCCATCCTGTCACAAGTCCAGGAGGATGGGCGCAAAAAGCCCGTGGCATTCGCCAGTCGTCGCCTTCGACCCTCAGAGTACAAATACTACCTCAGCCATCGCTGCAGCTACAAGCTAGAGTTCCTGGCCCTTAAATGGGCAGTTGCTGAGAAGTTTCGACACTACCTCATTGGCTCCGCCTGCACCGTCTACATGAACAACAGCGCCCTGATAAGCTTCAACTCTGCAAAGCATGGAGCCATTGAGCAGCGGTGGGCGGCGCAGTTATCACCATTCAACTTTGATATCAAGTATGTCCCTGGCCGCCTTAACCCCGCTGACCCACTATCCCGGCCACCTGTCTGTGGACCCGCAATCGCTCCCACGGACGACACAGCCACGTGCAACCAGCTTACAGCCGAAGCCGCATCTGACATCACTGCACAAGAGGTTCATATCTCTCCCCCAACGTGTCAACCACTCTCCTGTGCTCATGTGTCTTGCCACACTGGCATTGGTGAATGCACCCAGGTTGCTGTAACTGGGCACTGGAGCCAGGCAGACCTGAAGCCAGCCAGAGCTGCTCAGCCTGCGCCCCCTCTGGCTCAACCCCAGCTAACCGCTCATTTTTTTTTTTTAACCCCAGCCGGGCTCAAACCCTTGCCACTTTAGGCTTAAATGCTGAAAAGGTGACTAAGGCCATCTCACGGCAGGAAGGATACAAGTCAAGCCAAACAGACTAAGAGGGGGGTTACCTACAAGGGACAGACAGTGCAAGTTAGTGAGCAGTGGTATTGAATGTCAGATGCTGCACAACAGACAGGCAGGCTAATAACCCTTTTCAACCAAACCTTACTAACTTACTTACGCCTGTCACCCCTACCCGGGTATAGGCCGTCGACGAGAGACCTCCAGCAACTCCTGTCCTGTGCTTCTCCTTTGATTCTACTCCAGGTGGTTCCCAGTCTCTTGATGTCTGCTTGGAGGTCTCGACGCCAGGAGTTTCTCGGCCTACCTCTTTTTCTCTTTCCCTGGGGGTTCCATGACAATGCCTGCCTAGTGATACTGGAAGCTGGCTTTCTCAGACTGTGACCGATCCCAAACAAACACTAACAGGGTCAAACTAACTCTCAGGATGAACAGCTCAACCCTCTAACCCTACAGGCAGAGAGTGGAACCATGTGTGTGGGGTTTGTGAGGACGTGAGCATGACGAGTAGCGGATTACTGCCAGCGACATGAAAGGTGGTCTACAAATGGCAAATGGTCTCCATTGCACAAACAAAAGTACCCATGTTGCACACCACTATGACACTCCTTAACTCATTTGCAGCCAGCCGCATCGGGATGCACGGCTTATGCCGCGCATCTGGATGCGGATTTCCGTGAATGAGTTAACCCTTTCGTCGCCGATCTCGCCGTTTGGCGAGTACGTGGCTCGCCGCCGATCTCGCCTTTTGGCGAGTAACACAGTAGAGTTCACTGTACTTGATCGTGACTCTAATGTATGAGGTAGTTTTGGTCAATAATAGTGCATCATGGGACAGGGGAATCACCTTTTCATTTCGGCGCCATCTTTGAGTGCATTTGCGAGTTTTGAGCGAAGAAATTGCGAGTTTTTCTGAGTGTTTTGGAGCGGTGCTTTTTCGTGATGGCTGAAACTTCAACAGGGCGAGGTGAGCCACAAAAGAGACTATCTACTGAGGAAGTTTTGCGTCGTTTGAACCTCCTACCATCACAAACTGATGTTGATTCGGACGAGGAGCATCCATGTGGCAATGAAGTTGACAAAGAGCTTTTTGGAAGTTTGCAAGATAGCTCTGATAGCGATCCGACCTACGAGCCAGAACCGAGTACGAGCACTCTCGCGAGTAGATCTCGTTCTTCTGCTCGCATTGAACATTCCACGACGCAAACAAGAGACAGTAGCAGTGACGAAGAACTTCAAGAAGTGATAAGAAATACACATGGTCGATCAAGAGGAAGGGGGACAAGAAGGGGGCGAGTGATTCGTGCCCGATCTGCAGGCCGTGGTCCGAGGTCCAGGAGTGGGCGTGGCAGAGAGCCAGTAGCAGACCTGTTTCAATGGGAGATGTACAACATGGATGACTCCTATCATCCTGTTGACTGGTTACCACCTTTTCGTAGGAGAACTGGTAAGTCTTACAATATATATAAACTCTAGTGAATACATACAGTGTGTGTGGAGGGGGGAGAGGGTGCATGCTAGAGGGGGGAGAGGGTGCATGCTAGAGGGGGGAGGGGGTGCATGCTAGCACAAATGAACGTGCATGTATATGCACCACAACTGCTTATGCGGGAATGACGTACGTGTGTGTGTGTGTGTGTGATCTATGCATGGATAGAAATTTACAAGTAACCATGCAGGGAGATGGATGTATATGCGCCACAACTGCTTATGCGGGAATGACTGTGTGTGTGCGCGCGCACGCAAGCTTGTGTGTGTGTGTGTGTGTGATCTGTGCATGAATAGAAATTTACAAGTTACCATGCAGGGAGATGGATCAGCCATGATAGATAAACAGCCATATCACCTTTCAAAACTAACAAGGCAGCTTGAACTATCATGATGATCCATTTTTCAAATGTGTGGGGAATAAAATATGGTTTGATGATGCGAGTACTTATGTCATTCTTGATCTTTTTCAGGCGTACTGGTGGATACAGAAGGGTTCAAGCCAGTGGATTTTTTCAAACTATTCTTTCCGGATGCTGCCTTTGATCACATAGCTGACCAGACCAACCTATTTGGGCAACAGCTTCTCAACGTTGTATCTGATGTGAACCGCAGATCTCGCCTCGGCTACACAAGTAACACATCGGCTGCTGAAATGAAGGCATACGTGGCACTGCAGATTGCCATGGGACTCTGCGCCAAGCCTGAGCTAGAGGATTATTGGAGGACATACTGGCTGACAAAGATTCAGTTTGGTGATGTCATGTCGCGCAATCGATATGAATTGCTCACCCGCTTTCTCCACTTCAACGACAACACGCTGAGGATTGAGCGTGGGGAAGAGGGTTATGATCCACTCTTCAAAATACGACCCCTTCTGGACATCATCGAGTCGACATATGCGCAGGTCTACTGTCCTCAGAGGGAAATATCCATAGATGAAAGCATGATAAAATTCAAGGGGAGGATTTTTTTCAGGCAATTCCTTCCACTGAAGCCGATCCGCTTTGGTCTGAAGCAGTTTTGCCTGTCGGAGGCGAAGACAGGCTATGTGCTCAAATGTCTGTTGTATACAGGTCGTGACACCTTTGTCAATGTAGAGCCCCAGCAGGACTTTTTAGTCACAGAGCAGGTTGTGTTGCATCTGATGGATGGACTTGATGATACAGGACATGTCCTGTACACAGATTCGTTTTATACTTCTGCAAATTTGGTCCGACAACTGAAAGACCAAGGAATCGGCCATTGTGGAACTGTAAGGCAGGGTCGTCAGAATATGGCTCCACAACTGGACAGAAACGCTTTGAACCTGCGGAAGGGTGATGAGCCTGTCTTCTGCAAATCGAAGACAACTGACATTGTTGCCTGTGGATGGCACGACACGAAGTACGTGCAGTTCTTGTCGTCTGTCCATACAGACAACACGCTGGAACGCCACCAGCGGGCTGGTAATCAGGTCGGTGGCCACAGGCAGGCGGTCAAGCCTCTATGTGCTGAGGATTATAATCAATACATGGGAGGTGTTGACCTCACTGACCAGCTGCTTGGCACATACGCGTACCCGCATAAAGTGTCCAAGTGGTATCACGCAGTCTACCACAGGCTACGCGAGGTGGCACTGACAAACAGCTACATCATTTACAAGCAGGTGACCGAAGGGCCTGTCATGCAACCCCGTATCTTTCGCGAGAAGATCATAGATGGACTGCTGGAGGGCTATGAAGGAAACGTGAAGCCGCAAAATCAAAAGGAGACACCTAGACCACAGAGACTGACAGAGCGTCATTTTCTGCAGAAACAGGAGGGAACGTCAAGACCAGAATGTACTGTATGCAGTGGGCGTTTCCCGTTTGGCATCAAGCGTGTTCAGACCAGGTTCCTCTGTAAGCAGTGTGATGTTGCCTTGTGCCCCACCACTTGTTTTGAGCTGTATCACACAGTTTCTGACTTCCGCAGATCTGCAGCTGCACAGATCTATGGAAATCGGTAGATTGT
Organism: Semisulcospira habei; assembly: GCA_036245525.1. Taxonomy (NCBI): domain Eukaryota; kingdom Metazoa; phylum Mollusca; class Gastropoda; family Semisulcospiridae; genus Semisulcospira; species Semisulcospira habei. The sequence goes on along the minus strand of BTPG01000007.1, from coordinate 15,155,436 downwards.
GTGTTGCGGACAAAATCACTTTAGGTTTGTGTGTGTTGCGGACAAATACACTTCAAGGAAAGCAACAGTGGCTGAAAAACTAAATAACTATTTTGTGTTTGAAAATTACTGTAACTACCTTTCTTCAGTGAAATTTGCAAGTCTAGCATCTTACATCTGACACTGGTGTTAGGCGTGCAAGTGACTGGTGTGCAGAAGAGTGTTGTGTTTTCTTCATGAACTATGCTTGTGAGTTGGTGTGTTATGGATTATCTGTAGAGCTCTGAACTACCAACTATGCTTTCACTGTTGAGTTGACCATTTTCTCAATATATTTCTTGACATGTTATCATGTATTTGTTACTGCCTTGTGTGTAAACTGTCTGTTGTATGTGTTGCGAACACAGATTTTGTTTATTCTTCTTGCATCAGGCTAGATATAAAATTTTGAGTAAGTCACATGAAAGAAAAAAGTGTCATTGTATAAATGTGTTTTCCCATCTCCATTCAAAAAAAAAATTAAGTAATTTGGTTCAGTGGTTCAAGAGTTATAGCCTTTTAAAGATAAGAGGTGTTGCGAGACAGTGGTTTGGCAAAACAGCTGCGGCGCTGGGAAATGCAACATTTCAACACCTGCGGCGGCGAAAGGGTTAACCCTATGGCTGTTGGTAGCAGATTTTGTCACGATTCCTGCAGGAATCATCGTGACAAAGCCCGCTATCAATAACCAAAGTGTCAGTGCCAGGGGTCATCTTGCTATGGTATTTTGTGGGAAGTTTCATGCTAAAATGAGTATTACACCAGATCGACATTGGGGCACTTTGGTATACGCTAGTGCCCCTATGTGGGTCTGGTGTACGACTGTTACACTATAAGTGTATACGACCAATATCACGGTCGGGTAATTTTATAATTTCCCTTGATATGAAAATAACGAGGGTATAATTAGTACCACGGGCTCACGTGGAGTTGACAAGTGGCCGGCCCTACTAGGCTGGGACTAATGAATGATAATTGCGAGTGGAAATACATCAATCTCACTCTAGCGGTCCCAATGCGGGCAGTAGCGAACTGGGAGCTGGGACTAATGAATAAATAATGGGTTACTGGTCAGCGAGGATCAGAGGACGCCGACCACCATAATAGATGTGGAATAATTAGGAGAGACAGTAATGAGTTCCTTTGATAGCTAAGATCAGATTGATTGATTGATTGTACATTGCTTAACGTCCCGACAGCAACAAGGCTTTCTCAGGACGTGCCTGCACTGCTTGTGAAAAAAAAACCCCACAAAAAACCCCAGAACATTGAATGTATGTCGCCAGCCGGTCAAATACGTTAAATAAACCTAACACATGGGGCCTAAATAAAGCTAAGACCATTTAGCAACACACATCCAATATCAAGAGCTACAGGCAGTGCAGACAGTAGGGAGAGTTTTAAAAAGGCAAATACAGGTGAATGGACAAAGGGTAGACAGAAACACATGCCCCAGAATAGAGAGAAAAACCCACCCTGTGGGGCTGACCAGGGTGACCCTGGGAACTAAAAAATACCTAACCCCACCCAAGTCCCCCAGGGCAGACCCGGGTGGGGTAGCTAAGATCAGAGGACGCTGACCACCATAATAGATGTGGAATAATTATGAGAAACAGTAATGGGTTCCTTTGATAGCTAGGATCAGAGGACGCTGACCAGCATAATAGATGTGGAATAATTATGAGAGACAGTAATGGGTCCCTGGTCAGCTAGGATCAGAGGGCGCTATCCACCAGAGCAGATGGGGGATAGATTATAGGCGACAGTAATAGCTCTTTTGACAGATAGGGTCAGGGGACGCTGGCCACCATGATAGATGTGGAATAATATGGGTGACAGTAATAGCCCCTTTGACTGGTTGAGACAAAGGGGCGATGCCCTCGGCCAGAACGGGTATATATAGTGGGGGGAAAACACCAGCACGGGAAGAGAGCTCACAACAAAGGGAACAAGATAGAAAAGAGAGCTCACAACGAAGGGAACGAGATAGAGAGGGAGCTCGCACAATGAAGAGAACGAGATAGATAGAGAGCACACAACGAAGAGAGAGAGAGAGAGAGATAGATAGAGGGAGCTGAGAAGCGAGAGACCGAGCTCCGGTATTTTCGCCATTTTAGTATGCCATGCTAGTAGGTTGGTTGTGCCCAACCTATTAGACCCACGATGACCAAGAAATAAAAGACTCTTCTGGAAACACTCTTGTCTGGCTGCGTCTTCCATCTACAACACCTTGCGTGTGGCTGCGGTAGTGTAACACTACCTTATCTTCTTATTTGGTGCCGTGACCAGGATCTCGGAACGGGAAGAAACAGAGGAACGAAGAAACAGAAAAACTAGACTATCAGCACCAAATCGACAGCCAACGACGCAAGGGTGGAAGAGCAGACCAGAAAGAGAAGAGAAGGGTGCAAGCCAACAACCCGAAGGAAAAGCAGAGTTCGAGCCCACTTCAAGAAAAGCAGAGTTTGAGCCCACGTCAAGGAAAAGCAGAGTTCAAGCCCACGTCAAGGAAAAGCAGAGTTCGAGCCCACTTCAAGAAAAGCAGAGTTCGAGCCCACGTCAAGGAAAAAACAGAGTTCGAGCCCACGAGACGTCTGCGACTCATTCAAGACCAACAGCCGAAAGGATCACGGGGTAAGTGACTTTTTCGTTTAACCCTTGTTGAGTCTTATCAGTAGAGGAGCCAGACCAGTTAGCTAGGGTTGTGTTGTTGTTACATTTAAAAAGAAACAAAAATGGCAGAGGAAGTGTTTAGGATTTTAGGCGAAAAAGTAGAGGAAATGAGTCAGGCGATTAACGCCCAGAGTATAGGGCAGATGGTAGGAACGTTTGACGGAAAGCCTACCAAATTTAGGGAGTGGATAAAAGAAATTGACAAATATGCAGTGCTAATAAAAGCCCTCAACAGGCGCCCCGTCATTGCTTATCAAGCAAGCTCGGGGGTGGTGAGTGATTCTATCCATCGATTCTTACAAACGGAAGCGGCAGGGGATTGGGATGAACTGAAAAGGCAGCTAACCGTAAGGTTCGGCGAAATCGCCGATGAAAATCATGCTTTTGCGTTGCTACAGCGGGTGAAACAAAACCCGAGGGAAAGTGTGCCTCTGTACGCAGAGCGACTAATGACTCTGGCCGGCGAAGCCTTCCCGAGTCAGATGGGCGCTGCTGTGGTACAACGGCAACTAACCAATTTCTTTGTTGACGGATTGGCGCATGACTTTCTTAAGATGAAAGTCCTGAGGGATAACTCAAATACATTAGATAGGGCCGTGCAGGTGGCCATGCAAGAGGAAAACCTTCGCCATAGGTTTGAGCTACGCACGATAAACAATCGGCCAGTTAGTCAGCCGAGAACGACAGCTAGGGGTGGAGAAGAGGCTATGGAAGTAGACCATGCTCGTCACCGTAATTGTTTTAAATGCGGGAGAGTAGGGCACCAGGCAAGAAATTGCCGAGTGATAGGGGCGGTTGGTCAGCAAACAATGCGTCCCCCGATTCAATGCTGGAAGTGTGGGGAACGAGGTCACATTCAGCGGGAATGTAGAAAGGCCAGAAACAGGCGGCCACAAGGTCAAAGAAGGTTTCCGCCGAGGCAGGAAAACTAGCAGGTTCTGCGGCACACGAAGCCGTTACGCAGGACCGGAAAAGTAGAAAGAGTCAGTTGTTTAGCATTAATGTAGCGGGTAGCCCTAAGTGCATAGTGTTCAAAATTGGGAAGCAACGATTTCGTAGCTTGATCGATACGGGAGCAGAGGTGTCTTTGATTAGCAAGGGGGCTTACGATAAACTCAGTCATAAGCCAAAGTTAGGAAAGGGAGATGTGTCGTTACAGTCAGTTAGTGGAGAAGCTTTACAAGTATTGGGGAGTTCAGAATTAGAATTTACGGTAGCGGGGCAAAAGTTTAAACATAAGTTCTACGTGGTATCAGGGCTCAACAGGAACTTTATTTTGGGAAATGACTGGTTAGACAAAAACGGGGTGAGGATTTATTTTGACTTGAAGAAACTCAGAGTCGGAAGTGTTTATGTGCCCTATGAACAGGACATCCACATTTCGTCTTTGGTCAGAGTGACTAAGACGAAAGTGATAAACTCAACGCAGAGTACTCAGTACGATGATTGATGATTGATTGACATTGCTAACGTCCGACGCAACAGGCTTCTCAGACGTGCTGCACGCTGTGAAAAAAAAAAAAAACAGACATTGATGTAGTTGCCAGCCGTCAAACATAATAACCTACACATGGGCCTAATAAGCTAAGCCATTTAGCACACACTCCATTCAAGCTCGCAGTGCGACAGTAGGGAGTTTTAAAAGGCAAACAGGAATGGCAAGGGTAGACAGAACACATGCCCGATAGAGAAAAACCACCTGTGGGCTGCCAGGTGACCTGGAACTAAAAATACCTAACCCACCAAGTCCCCAGGCAGACCGGTGGGGGGTACGGATGAAGAATGCCGTATTGCAAGAGACACTTAGAGATTCGGAACAGACAGGGATTATAGCACAAGAACCGGACTGTTAGTGACAAGCACGGTAGTCAGGCAAAATAAGCACCAGACGTACCCCATACTGATAGTAAACAACACAAACAAGACGTATAGATTTAGAAGGGGTTGTGTTGTAGGGAAGGTAACAGCAGTTCAGAAAGTACATGAAGTACAGATAGGGTCGGTTGATCGGCAGGTATCGGCAGTCGACTTGACGGAAGTCACTGTGCCGGAGAAGATGAAAGGTGTAGTGTCAGAGCTCATTACGAACAATCAAGACTTGTTCGCGAATAGCGACCTTGATTTAGGGGCTACTGACACTGTCACGATGAAACTAGATACCGGCGATCATCCTCCCATTAGGATAAAACCGTATAGAATCCCGCTTCAAGATAGAGAGATTGTTGACAAGGCTCTAGAAGAGATGTTACAGGCAGGTGTGATAAGACGTTCTCAGTCCCCATGGTCTTTTAGTTTAGTGATTGTATCCAAGAAGGATGGGTCGAAACGTTTAGAAAACTGAATGAGGTTACAAAGAAAACATCGTACCCACTACCGCTGATAGATGACATTTTGTCACTGCTTGGAAAGGCCAAGTATTTTACCAGTCTGGACCTTAAGTCGGGATACTGGCAGGTCAAGATGGCGGATCAGGAGAGTAGGGATAGAGTAGCATTTGCATGCCACAAGGGATTATTCGAATTCACGAAAATGCCTTTTGGTTTGGTGGGAGCACCGGGATTGTTCATGATGCTTATGAATATCGTGCTAGCCGGTTTAGAAAGTTTTGCCTGTGCCTATCTCGATGACATTTTGATCTTCTCAGAAACAAGAGAAGACCATCTGTGTCACCTTCAGACAGTCTTTGATCGATTGAGACAGCATGACCTGAAGCTGAAACTCAAGAAGTGTCAGTTCTTTGAGGAAGAAACCAAATACTTAGGGTTTGTCATTAGTAACCAGGGGATAAAACCGGATGAGGAAAAGGTAAAAGTCATTAGGGCTATGGCGGCTCCGACCTGTGTCAGAGAGTGCCGTTCGTTCATTGGTATGATTGGGTTTTACAGGAAAATGATTCCTAATTTCTCCCAGATGGCTGAACCAATCATAGCACTGACACGAAAGTATGCGAGATTCAGTTGGACAGAGGAATGCCAGAAAGCGTTTGATTTGATGAAGGAAACGTTAGCTGTAGCACCAGTGTTAGCCTATCCAGATACACGGCGTCCGTACATCCTTTACACGGATGCCAGCGACACATGCGTGGGGGCATGTCTCGCGCAAAAATGCGATAAGGATTCAGACATTTCCCCAGGCTCAAAGGTAGAAAGACCTATTTACTTTCTATCCCATAAACTTAGTACCAGTCAGAGGAAATGGTCGACAATAGAGAAAGAGGCTTTTGCGATCCATTATGCGCTTCAAAAGCTAAATCACTACTTGCATAATGCGGAGTTTGTAATCCGCACGGATCACATGCCTCTTAAGTATTTGCTTAATTCACCAATGCAGAATAAGAAGGTGCAGATGTGGGCCCTAGGCATTTTGGGATATAACTGTACTATTGAATATATCCCAGGTCCTCAAAATGTTTTGGCAGACTTACTATCCAGAATGCCGAGTGGTACTCACATGCCAGAGCATGAGGAAGAAGAAGAGTTAACCAGAGAGGTCAATGACAATGTTTTTGTCATTGGAGTCATAAACTCCAACCAATTCACACCCAAGCAGTTTGCTAGTTGTACAGTAAGGGCAGGGTGTGACGAGAAGCTGGAAAAAGTTGATCTTCCAGGGTTTGATATTATTGAGGAACAGGAGAAGGATTCTGAAATAGTGCGCTTAAAGGACTTATTGATTAGTGAACAAGGAACCATGACAGTCAATAGGAGGTACATGCTGATAGAGGATGTTCTATATTTCTTGTCTCATCCTGATGATGAACCAGTAGCCAGATTGTATGTTCCGTCTCACTTGGTAGAGTACGTAGTCAGACAGTACCATGACGAAAATGGTCACTTAGGAATAGACAAGACTCATGACACAGTCAGTAGAAAGTATTACTGGCCTAACATGTACAAACAACTGTATGAATATGTTAGTGGGTGTGTCATCTGTCAGTCTAGAGTGTTACAAAAGAAAAGGGCCCCCGTACAGGAAATGGACATTCCTCCATACCCATTCACTAAGTTGTCATTGGACTTAGCAGGTCCGTTTGACCGCTCCCTTAGCGGGAATCGCTATGTCATAGCATTCATCTGTCATCTGACAGGTTGGGTAGAGGCGTTCCCTGTACCAGATAAAACGCCGCAGTCAGTGGTACAGCTGCTCGTAGAAGAAATTCTACCCAGACATGGCTGTCCATTGCAGATAGTATCAGACAATGGATCTGAGAATGTGAATAGGGTTATGGCAGAAACGCTGGCAGAACTGAACATAGATCATGTCACGACCAGTCTTTATCATCCACAGTCCAATGCTAAGGTCGAACGTTTTCACAGAACTTTTAACGACATTCTGTCCAAAAAGATTCAAGAGGATTTTTCGACATGGGACGTGCATATTAACCAGGTACTAGCAGCTTATAGGGTTTGTGTTTCGGAAACTACGCAGGAATCTCCTTTCTTTTTACTGTACGGTCGCGATCCAGTGCTACCGTTATAAGTGATAACATCCTTAGACCCCGAAGAAAATACGCTGGTGAAGATTTTCACAAGATAGCGCTTGAGCAGCAACACAAGGCCTTCACCCAGGTGTATCGGCGAATTAAGCACAGAAGAAGGGGGCTAAGTATGCTAATAGAGGTGTACAGCCTGTCGAGATTAAGGTCGGTGACCCAGTGTACCTTCGTAATCACCGTAGACACAATAAGTTAGACAGTAAGTGGAGGTCGCACTATAGAGTGGTGGAACAATTGTCGCCTGTCACATTCAGGGTACGACATCAACTAGATGGCACTGAGGTCAGTTCACATGCTGAACACTTGCGGATAGCCAAAATTAGCGAGTGGCCTATTCCAAAAGCCAGGGGGAGAACATTACGTAAAGCCACACAGGTTGTAGCTCCAGAATCATCCGATAGCGACAGTGACGATGCAGTAGGGCAAGAGAACGCACGAGACAGACTGACTAGGGGGGTGCGAAAAGAGCGTGAGAATTCTTCATCCGAGGAGGACGTTCCGTTAATGGAGTTAAGAAAGCGCCTAAAGACAAGAGAGAAAAGATCTCTCTCAGCAGTAAACGTTAGTTGTAACAAGGGCACATCAGACAGTTCTGATGATGGGGAGATCGACGACAATCGTTCGATTCAGCCTAGTTTACAGACTAATGGGGTTAGGGAAATTCTTGAAGCGATACTGACTCTTCTGCCAAAGAAGGCTTCAAATTAGAAATGCGACTCTCAGACGGTATCTGGGAGAGGACTATTGTAATGTGTAAATCATGAAGCATGATTTGAGTTTTGTCAGAGACAGTGGTGTAAGTCTCTGGTGATATCTCGTACTGCAGACAACAACAAGATGAAGTTTTTCTTGAGTCTGATAGTATTGGGGCTAGCGCAGGGTTTAAATATTAATCACAATGTCGTATTTCAAAAACTTGATGTGAAGTTACCACTAGTAACTGGAGATTCAGGTCGGCCTGCGCCAGAATCAATGACGGCTCAGTATGACTTAGAATCCACAACAATAGCAGTAGACGCGCAACGTACGCGGTTCGCGCTCCTTACGGAAGCTGAACTTGAGGCTTGTTCCAAACCCTTGATAGGATTCTGTGTGATTCGAAGTGCAATATATCCTATGAACATTAATCAATTTTGTGTTACGGCGCTGTTTTTAAACAATTCAGACGTAATTGCAACACACTGCCAAACAAAGGTCAGGTTGGGTACAGTGTTACCTATGGCACGGTATATAATGGATGGGCTATGGGTCATTAGTAATCATAGTCCACTAAAGATGAGTATTAGTTGTCACGGTAAAGGGGTCACGTACCAACAAATCAACCCACCATTATCGCTAATCCGCCTCAATGAATCATGTACGGCTATTAGTGATAGATTGATGTTAACCCCTTACTACCAACAAGAGAGCCAGTATCAGGTGGAAGACAAATTGATAGGATGGATGGAAAACTATGCATTTTCCAATATAACGTTATGGAAACCATTTCATAGCGCTTTACCAGACGACGATCCCATCTCTTTGCCCAAAGAGTTAGATGAAATTAAGGAAATGCCAATGGATCATCTAATTGCTCGACTTCAGAGCGATTCGTTAAGCCAAAACAAGAATATGGAAACAGATCATCATTGGTTCTATCGTAGGGACAGTTGTAGTGATCATAATTCGGGTAGGGTGTATACGATATAAGAAGAAAACTAGCGCATGGTTTGGCTCCATACTATCACGACTCAGGAAGGGTGAACGTGAGGTCACTGTGCCTACGTTGATTTCGGCGGCTGTGCAATCAGCAGACGTGAATGACGTCGCAAGAGCAAAGGACTCTACGCCGATGATGGAGGGAGGAGTGCAGTTACTCCCCGCCTAGAACGTTGTCAAGTTTTACCCGTCGTTGGGGTAACCAAGGATCAACGCTGTGGCGATCCAGGAAGGATCGTGAAGAATAACGAACACATGTGCAAAGACATAACTGAGTCGACGATTTTGATGTGAACATTTATTGGCGTGATTATGCCGGACAATAATAATTTTTAATAAGGAGTGACCGATTTAAATAAGCGGTCATTCCGAAAATGATGTATTTTGTGGATAACATGTTTAATTGTTTGAAATGATTTTGTGGTTTGAATATTGTGTAATGAAAAAAAAACGAATCTTGTGAATTAAGATTCCTTTTTTTTTTCGGGTAGGTTTGGGAGGAATGTTACACTATAAGTGTATACGACAAATATCACGGTCGGGTAATTTTATAATTTCCCTTGATATGAAAATAACGAGGGTATAATTAGTACCACGGGCTCACGTGGAGTTGACAAGTGGCCGGCCCTACTAGGCTGGGACTAATGAATGATAATTGCGAGTGGAAATACATCAATCTCACTCTAGCGGTCCCAATGCGGGCAGTAGCGAACTGGGAGCTGGGACTAATGAATAAATAATGGGTTACTGGTCAGCGAGGATCAGAGGACGCCGACCACCATAATAGATGTGGAATAATTAGGAGAGACAGTAATGAGTTCCTTTGATAGCTAAGATCAGAGGACGCTGACCACCATAATAGATGTGAAATAATTATGAGAAACAGTAATGGGTTCCTTTGATAGCTAGGATCAGAGGACGCTGACCAGCATAATAGATGTGGAATAATTATGAGAGACAGTAATGGGTCCCTGGTCAGCTAGGATCAGAGGGCGCTATCCACCAGAGCAGATGGGGGATAGATTATGGGCGACAGTAATAGCTCCTTTGACAGATAGGGTCAGGGGACGCTGGCCACCATGATAGATGTGGAATAATATGGGTGACAGTAATAGCCCCTTTGACTGGTTGAGACAAAGGGGCGATGCCCTCGGCCAGAACGGGTATATATAGTGGGGGGGAAACACCAGCACGGGAAGAGAGCTCACAACGAAGGGAACAAGATAGAAAAGAGAGCTCACAACGAAGGGAACAAGATAGAGAGGGAGCTCGCACAATGAAGAGAACGAGATAGATAGAGAGCACACAACGAAGAGAGAGAGAGAGAGAGATAGATAGAGGGAGCTGAGAAGCGAGAGACCGAGCTCCGGTATTTTCGCCATTTTAGTATGCCATGCTAGTAGGTTGGTTGTGCCCAACCTATTAGACCCACGATGACCAAGAAATAAAAGACTCTTCTGGAAACACTCTTGTCTGGCTGCGTCTTCCATCTACAACACCTTGCGTGTGGCTGCGGTAGTGTAACACGACCCCTGTTGGTGAGTTACACCATCTCTGAAGGCCGGCATTCAGAGTCTCCAGGCAGATTACAAAATTGGATGATGTACACTCAACCAAGGTCTGGGCTTCCATGCAATACAGAAGCCCTGCGCAACCTTAAAATGGAAAAAGACCGGGAATCTTACATATATAGGTTATGAAAATGTTAGATATTAATTTTGTGCTGAAAACCATATGCCACCACAAAGGTAATTTCAAAGACAAGGTACCAAAGGGTCTGACTTTTTTTAACCCCAGCTGGGCTGGAACTCTTGCCACTTTGGGCTTAAATGCTGACAAAGGCCATCTCACCACAGTCAGGCCAGCCAGACTAAAAGGGGGGTTATCAAAATCGGACAGAGTGTGCACGTTATTGAGCAGTGGTATTGAATGTCAGATGCTGCACAGCAGACAGGCAGACTAATAACCCTTTAATGCCTGCAGAAGATGGCTTTTAACCAAACACTAACAGGGTCCAACAAACTTTCAGGATGAACAGCTCAACCCTCTAACCCTACAGGCAGAGAGCGGAACCACGCATGTGGGGTTTGTGAGGATGTGAGCATGACGAGTAGCGGAGTACTGCCAGCGACATGAAAGGTGGTCTACAAATGGCAAAGGGTCTGACTTTTTTTTAACCCCAGCTGGAATGAAACCCTTGCCACTTTAGGCTTAAATGCTGACTAAGGCCATCTCACCGCAGTCAGGCCAGCCAGACTAATAGGGGGGTTTACTACATGGGACAGAGTGTGCAAGTTAGTGAGCAGTGGTACTGAATGTCCGATGCTGCATGACAGACAGGCAGACTATTATTAACCTTTTACTGCCTGCAGCAGGTAGCTTTCATCATAACAGGGTCAAACAAACATTCAGGATGAACAGCTGAACCCTCTGATCTTACGGGGCAGAGAGCTGAAATGATGTGTGTGGAGCCTTCACAACGTCAACGTGACAAGTACTGGCAGCAACATGAAAGGTGGTCTACAAATGGCAAAAATGCAAAAGTACCAAAGTGGCACACCACTCTGACACTCCATAACACTTTGGCTACCAACTGGCAAAGGGTTAACTCATTCGTGGCCAGTGAATGAGTTAATGCCAGGGGTCATCTTGCTATTGTAATTTTGTGGGAAGTTACACACTTGAATGAATCTTACACCAGATCGACATGCTTTTTTATGCTACAGTGCCCCTATGTGGGTCTGGTGTAAGACTCCTGTTGGTGAGTTACCCCATCTCCTGGAGGCCAGCATTCACAGTCTCCAGGCAGATTACAAAATTGGATGACACAAACTCAACCGAGGTCTGGGCTACCATGCATGACTGAGATACCCTGCGCAAACTCAGAAAATACAAAAGAAGGGGAAATCTTATAATTATATAGGTTAAAAAAATGTTTATTAATTGTGTGCTGAAAATCTTAGGCCACCATAATGTGATTTCAAAGACAGGGTACCAAAGGGTCTGACATCTTTTTATAACCCACGCCAGGCTAGAACCCATGCCACTTTAGGCTTAAATGCTGAAAAGGTGACTAAGGCCATCTCAAGGCAGGAAGGATACGAGTCAGGTCAGGCTGTTTCGAGTCCACCAAATGGGACGTTTTCAAAGATTCCTGCACCAGTATCAACGAGTACACGGACGTGGTTACAGACTATATTAAATTTTGTGAGGACACTGCATACCTACCAGGACTGTCACAAAATATCTTAACGACAAGCCTTGGTTCAGTAAAACTATTAGGAACAAACTCAATGCAAAACAGGAAGCCTTCGTCTCTAATGATAAAGACAGTATAAAAAAGCTAAATATGAGGTACAGAAGTTTATTAAGGCATCAAAAAGATAATAATGACAGAAACTGGAAAGCAACCTGATTACAAACAATTCTAGAGATATGTGGCAAGGCATACAGAAAATCACAAACTACAAACAAGCATCAAAACGCACAAACACTCACAACCCCACACTGGCAAACGACCTGAACGTGTTTTACGGTCGTTTTGACAGGCAAAATAACCACCCCGTTAGTGTGCCCCCTCAACCCCAGCTAGCAGACTAGTAACCCTTTACTGCTTTCAACCAAACACTAACAGGGTCAAACAAACTTTCAGGATGAACAGCTCAACCCTCTAACCCTACAGAAACAGAGTGGAGATAAGGTATACAGTGTGTGTATTCTCTTCTCTTTTCATGCCCCCAAAAAGGACCAGTAAGCGCTATGTGCTGCTTTTGCCATGAAGAAGATGAATGAGCTGGCCACGGAAGATGACGAGAAGATGTTTAAAGAAGACCAGGAGAGAAAGAAGCGGGCATGCCTTGAGAAAGAGAATGACGAGGAAGAAGCCAAAGATCGCTGAAAGCATGTTGTTACTGTGGATCTCCAGGCGGTCCTGCAAGCTCCTTGTGGCGTCATCAGCCAGTTATACTATAAAAGGAAACTCTCCATGTATAACTTTACCATCTATTCACTAGCTGACGGTAGAGCCAAATGCTACACATGGGACGAGTCAGAAGGTGAGCATGTGAGATCACAACCTGCTTCTACTTTTACCTCAGCTCACTCCCAGACAGCACTGAGGAGGTTACAATCTATTCAGACTGCTGTCCAGGCCAAAATCGGAATCAATACCTGGCAGCCGATTTATCCCATGCTGTACAAAACATCCAAAACATAAAGATCATAACCCACAAATACCTGGAAAGTGAGCATATGCAGATGGAATGTGACTCCATGCATGCAGCCAGTACATTTGCAAAGAAAAGCACACCCATCTACACGCCCAGCAGCTGGGGCATCATCCTAACAATGGCCAGAAGGACACAACCATATTTGGTTATCCCAATCAAATACACAAGACATCCTCGACTTCAAAATACTAGCAATACTACGCAACACCAAGACTGACATCAATGTACAAAAGTGAACTGGCTTCAAATAAAACATTGCCCTTTGAGAAGGGGCAAGAAGAGGAAATATTTTTCAAGACCTCCTTTGATCAGGGCATCAAGGTTGCTGGAGGAAGGAAAAGGGGGTGTGCTGCCCCCCCTATCAAAACTATACCATACCTACATAGCCACAAACTTCCCATCTCCCAGGCCAAGAAATCTGACCTCTTGTTCCTGTGCGTGTCTGGGATCATTCCTGAGGAGCGCCATGCATTCTACAGGAGCCTTCCGGCCTCTTCAGCTACAGTAGATCGGCTCCCACTGCCTGACATCAATGAAGTGGACACCGACTCAGAGTGAACACAAGGCCAGGACAATCAGCACTTCTGGAAAATGTGAACTGCAGGGATTCTGATGATCATACTCTTTTTTGGCAGAGACTCCAAGGCAACAAACTGGCGTTATCCTTAAATAAAATGATCATCAGAACCCTTGCAAAGCACACAGAGTTTTGCCACTGCATCGACGTCAGGCTGTTCTGATACAACAGCAGCTCCTGAACAATAATCAACATCTCGTGGATGACTCAGTGAAACTGGTGTGCTGAAATATTGGTGGCTGTACTAACATCTGCTTGGTGGTGTGTTAGTTGAAAAGAGGAAAGAAAATAACTTTTAGCTCATTCAGCCTGACGGTCGTATTTCCCAAATTTTGGAGGCACCATCTAATGACTATGCACTAGTTGCAGGAGATGGATTGACCATGATAATTCAAGGGTAGTGCCAGATTAGCTTGGCGCCGACAGGGGGGAATGCTTTATCCTCCTTTATATACGTACATTATGTTTCCGCAGACGTATAAAACAAATGCTGGTTATTCAGATGCATTTAGTCAGCATGATTTGTGTTTTCACCAAAAGGTACGCCTCATTCAGCAATCCCAACCAAAAAGGTGACTGCCAAGTGAGTAAAATGCAGAATATAACCCAATGAAGAAAGAAGCACACTTGGAAAGACAGTTACAACACAATTTTCTAAGCGTGCTTCTTTCTTGTTTGGGTTCTCGTATTCTGCAGCACATGGGGCAGTGAACAAAAGAGGTTTACAGATTCCTTTGGAGCGGCCGTGATTGAGAATTTGCACTTAGGTCCCACCCTTCCCTCAATTTTGAAAACCAAACTCTGACAGAAACCAAAATCCATGTTTTGGTTTCGTTCCAGCTGTACGGACCAACACATCTCAGATAACATATTCATATCACTGCTAGAACATGCGTCACACTGAGCACAATCTCAAGAGATTCATGTAACGGAGGAACATGCACCTGGCAGATGTCAGTGTTGACAGCTCAGAGTTGGGGAAAAACAAAATGTTCAGTTTGATTACATACCCCCTGTTTACATGCATGGTCTCCTTTTAAAAACACACAGCTAGCAATAGCTGACAGCTCGGACTCAGAGGAAAAGCGTTGGTTAAATTACAATGTGATTGTTTTTTCTTGAGTCTTTCTAAAACAATTGTGCGTGTACATTTGTTTTCTTCTCCTACAGTCTAACAATGGGACTGGGAGTGTATCTCCATGTGTTCTTTGACTCTGTTCATGCTCGTCTCAAGAGAGGTGTGCTATGTCCCCTGCTAATTAACCCTGTTGTGCGTGTAGTCCTTGATAATGCATACAGCAAAAGGTCTTCATGCACAAAGGGGTTAAAAAAGCAAACGTCGCAACACAGGAAGAATGCACAGCTAGAAGAAGTGAAGCAGGGATAAGCATGAAGCTAGCTGAATGAAGAAGCCAGCGCCCCATGATGTCACAGCCAAAAAGTACGCCCTGACCAAAATCGGCCTCTTGGGAGCAGTGGCTGACCTCATGGAACATTTTCCAAGCAATTTCATGCAATGACTCGCGATGGCAAAACATTTCAGCATCGTCAGGAATTTGTTTAGTAAACGCAAAGCGTGGCGTTTTTACGACACAAATTTCCGCACACTAGTAGCCAAGGGCACGGTAAAATGGGGGGCAACCAGGCAGAGCTCCCAGGCGAGGCACTCTGCTGGTTTGATGCCTGTGAGTTACCTCAAAGCCGCTCGCCGGCACAAGGAGAGGCACCACCAGGCACATGCCGGGCCTACCATGTGACTGGCAAGTATCGATTCAACCGGCAATGCCGCTATCAGCACCCGTGTTTTAATTGTGGAGGTTCTCATCCTCAAATCCACTGTACCCAGCGGCCCACTTCCTTTTTTTCGTATCCTACCCTATATTTCGACAGCAACAACAGAATTGCTGCAGTAAAAAAGAAGGGTCCCCACCAGCCCTGCCATACTATAGCAGACCTGTCTACCCTACGATTTTTGGGTGTAATTTTACGATTTTTACCGGCAAGTACGCCAGTATGCCGAACACAACAAAAAGTACAAAATTCGGCAAATGTTGGATTGTATTTTTTGGGGCACATTTCTGTTTTAAATACGAGTTGTCTCTTCCAGTTTTCGGTAAATAGTATTACGTCGGCCATTTGGGACAAAATGCTGCTACCGATGAAATCAAAGAAACGCTGTAATGCTAGAGAGCTGCTTGATGACCCTGACAAATACGGTAAAGACGCACGAGACCCCCCCCCCCCCAAACCCCAACCCCGTTGTTTGATAATCTGGCGACGAATGGTTAAGACGCACGAGCCCCCCCCCCCCCCACCCCCCCCACCACTTCCGTTGTTTGATAATCTGGCGACGAACGGTTAAGATGCACAACCAAACTAACATTTGCTCTGTGGAGTACTATGAGATCAGTTTTGAGGTAGACTGGTCTGCTATAGGGGTTTGCCGCCTTGATTAAGTAAGTACATATGTCCAATGACCGACAGGTCAAGGAAGTACCTATGACCAACAATTATAAGTACGGATTAACAACCGCACATGCATGATGAATAAATACGAGTATGAAACTTTGAAGCAGCATCTCTTTAACTCATTCAGCCCGGCGCACATATTTCCAAATTTTGCAGACGTCATTTAACGAATATGCACCTGTTGCAGGAGATGGATCGACCATGACAATTCAAGGGCAGTGCCAGATTAGCTTGGTGCCGAGAGGCGCCAAGCTAATCTGGCACTGTCCTTGAATTATCATGGTTGACCCATCTCCTGCTGTAGTGCGTCTGGGCTGAATGAGTTAATTCAAGTCAAGAAGCCCGAATGAGCACGGGCCAGGCTAACGGATTAACAATCGTGCATTTAGGAGTAATCCATCATGCCGGTTTATGCGGGTGGACAGGTAATAGGGAGGCCAATAGTATATATAATGGCGGCAAAGTCCCTAGAGAGAGAGAGCTCAGAAGAAAGGGACACAGCTCCGATTTCGCTAGACTATTATATTCATGCTGCCCAATTCATTTGAGTGAATGCCGACTATGAAATAAAAGAATCTTGAAATTCAATACTCTTCACAGCTGTGTCTTCCATCCCCCTGCATTTGGCTGTAGTGTAACAGCCCCAGCCACAGCCGGCTCTGCAAAAAACAACCCCAACCCTCTCCTTTGGGACGGCCCACCCACAATGACCAGGCCAATCAATTACCCACACCAGATGAATGACCACTGGCACAGAACATACTCACTATTGCTTCACACGTGAGCCAAAAAAAACCTGCTGTAGCAGCTTATGTCACAGTACGAAAATCGTCCGTGGAGGAGGAACACACAGATGACAGATATGAGTGGTGACAGTTTGAAGTCAGGGGAGACCATCAGCCAACTGGCACATTTTTTGTAATTACTGATCGACTCGCTGACAAAGACACAGCATTGTAAGCGACTTTCCATGAACGGGTTAGTTAGTTATTTGGGTTTTAGTGCCGAGCAGGCAACCAGGGCCATCTAACGGCAACTAAGGCCATCTTACGGCAGTTCCCATGAACAAACTCATCATGGCTCCAACGGTACACTTTACAGCATTAGACATTTACAACTGCACATGAGCGACAGCCATCGCGCTGGGACTATATGGCGTTGAGGCGTGTCACCTGGGTGGTGGATAGGGGTCCCTCTTGAGAGGGGTGCACCGAATGAAATAAGGTGCCGTGAACCAACATGGTCTAAGGGAAGGAGACCCCAACAGAAAACCCCTAGTCCTCCTTGTAAGGGTTAGTTATTGGTGCTTAACGCTGAGCAGGCGACTAAGGCCATCTCACGGCGGCCCAGTAGAGGGGTTGGGCATGGGGTAGCTTCCCCACCCTACAAATAAGGAAATAGCTACAGAAACGCCGACGAATAGACCAACAGCAATTCCTTTCCTGGAGGAGGAAGGTTCTTCTACCAGAAGATTTATGACGTCGTAAAATGACACTGACAGAGCAAACAGCTGAGCTGTGTATGATTCACTTTGTGGAATCACTAACATACATATTACAACAATCCAAGCGACTTCCCACGAAGGAGTTAGTTATTTGGGTATAGCGCCGTGCAGGCAACTAAGGCCAACGAAGACCAACTAACGGCAACTACGGCCATCTCACGGCAGTTCCCATGAACAAACTCATCATGGCTCCAAAGGTACACTTTACAGCATTAGACCTTCACAACTGTACATGAGCGACGGCACTCACGCTGGGACCATATAGCGTTGAGGCGTGTCTCCTAGGTGGTGGATAGGGGGTCCCTCGTGAGAGGGGTGAATGAAATAAGGTGCCGTGAACCAACATGGTCTAAGGGAAGGAGACCCCAACAGAAAACCCCTGGTCCTCCTAGTAAGGGGGTTGGGCGTGAGGGTAGCTTCCCCACCCTGCAAATAAGGAAATAGCTACAGAAACGCTGACGAATAGACAAACAGCAATTCCTTTCATGGTGGAGGAAGGTTCTTCTACCAGAAGATTTAAGACGTCGTGTGGTGAATGCAGGAAGTCTTCGGAAGCCACAACACCGAGCCGCCTCTCTCTATCCAGGGACACAATCATGGGCACATGGAATGTCAAGACCATGTAACAGAGCGGCAAGGCCGCCCAGATAGCAGCGGAAATGCAAAAGTACAACCTTGCCCTGCTAGGTATCAGTGAAGCCAGATGAATGCAGTCTGGCCAGAAAAGGCTGACAAGTGGGGAGATGATTCTATATTCCAGACACGAAGAGGAGAATGCCACCCATACAGAAGGTTTAGTAGCATTCATGCTGTCACCAGTGGCACAGAGAGCGCTGATGGGCTGGGAACCTCTTGGACCAAGATTTATCGCAGCAGCCTTTAGAACCAGGAAAAAGATTAAGCTCAACGTCATCCAGTGTTACGCCAGATGTTTTCTTGTTATGTGTGTGTGTGTGTGTGTGGGGGGGGGGGGGCAACAAAAAGCCCACCTTACCAGCCAAAAAGGCAGTAAATGTGTCGTTCAGAAAGGGTCCAAGTTCAACTGGATAAAATGACTCCGACACAGAGCAAACAGCTGAGCTGTGCATGACTGACCTTGTGGAATCACTGTAACATATATTACTCACAGCAACGCAAGTAACTTTCCATGAACGAGTTAGTTATTTGGGTTTAATGCCAAGCTGACAACTAAGGCCATCTTACTGTGGTTCCCATGAACAAACTCATCGTGCTCCAATGATACACTTTACACCATTAGACCTTTACAACTGCACATGAGCGACAGCCGAGTTTCACTTTCTTGTGCATGCGGTCACCAGCACTGTTGACCCTTGTAGCCCCAGATCCCTACGGCAGGAGATGGCTTGACCATGATAATTCAAGGGTAGTGCCAGATTAGCTTGGCACCTTCCGGTGCCAAGCTAATCTGGCACTACCCTTGAATTATAATGGTCATTGAAGGTGCCAAGCTAATCTGGCACTATCCTTGAATTATCATGGTCAAGCCATCTTCTGCAACTGCTACACTCATTTTATAACATCTCCAAAATTTGAGAAATGGGACCTTGGGTCTAAAAAGGTTAATCCTTTGGTTGCTGGTAGTAGTTTTTGTCGTGATTATTCCTGCAGGAATCATCGCGACAAAAACCGCTACGACATCAAAGTGTTAACTGTTTCAAACCAACAAGTTTGGACTGGAATCGATATGTATTGTACAAGACAGAAGTTGCATTATCTAACATCGCGTCCACATGTGGTGCAAAGATTCAAGCAAGATTCACTCCTTTTTGGATGTTTTCTTGTGGGGGAGCAACAAAAGCCCGCCTAACCAGCCAATAACGCATTCAATGTGTCGTTTACAAAGGGTCCAATTGCAACTGGATATAATGACACTGACACAGAGCAAACAGCTGAGCTGTGTATGATTGACATTGTGGAATCACTGTAACATATATATTACTCACAGCAATCCAAGCGACTTCCCATGAAGAAGTTAGCTATTTGGGTATAGCCCCGAGCAGGCAACTAAGGCCATCTAACAGCAACTAAAGCCATCTTACAGCAGTTCCCATGAACAAACTCATCATGGCTCAATAGGTACACTTTACAGCATTAGACCATTACAACTGCACACGAGCGACGGCCGAGTTTCACTTTCTTGTGCATGCGGTCACCAGCACTGTTGACCCTTTTAGCCCCAGATCCCTACAGCAGGAGATGGCTTGACCATGATAATTCAAGGGTAGTGCCAGATTAGCTTGGACGCCTTCAGGCGCCAGCTAATCTGGCACTACCCTTACATTATCATGGTCAAGCCATCTCCTTCAAAAGGTACATAGTTGTTAGGCCTTGGGGCTGACAGGGTTAACCCTTTGGTTGCTGGTAGCAGTTTTCGTCACTGTGATTCCTGTTGGAATCATTGTGGCAAAAACCACTACTGACACCAAAGGGTTAAATATTTCAATCAAACTAGTACAGGTTGGAAACAGTATGTATTGTCATTGACAGAAGTTGCATTATCCTACTCGCTTCCACAAAGGGCGCAAAGTTTCAAGCAAGTTTCCCGAGTTTTTCCCTCCTTTTTGGACGTTTTCTTGTGGGGGAGCAACAAAAAGCCCACCTAACCAGCCCGTAACGCATTAAATGTGTCGTTTAGAAAGGGTCCAATTTCAACTGGATAAAATGACACTGACACAGAGCAAACAGCTCAGCTGCCATACGCATTATGACATTATGGAATCACTAACATACATATTACAACAATCCAAGCGACATCCCATGAAGGAGTTAGTTATTTGGGTATAGCGCCGAGCAGGCAACTAAGGCCATCTAACAACAACTATGGCCATCTTACGGCAGTTCCCATAAACAAACTCATCATGGCTCCAACGGTACACTTTACAGCATTAGACCTTTACAACTGCACATGAGCGACGGCCCTCGCGCTGGGACCATACGGCGTTAAGGCGCGTCTCCTGTGTGGTGGACATGGGGTCCCTCGTGACAGGGGTGCACCGAATGAAATAAGGTGCCGTGAACCAACATGGTCTAAAGGAAGGAGACCCCAACAGAAAACCCCTGGTCCTCCTAGTAAGGGGGTTCGGTGTGAGGGTAGCTTCCCCACCCTGCAAGTAAGGAAATAGCTACAGAAACGCCGACGAATAGACAAACAGCAATTCCTTTCATGGAGGAGGAAGGTTCTTCTACCAGAAGATTTATGACGTCGCGTGGTGAATGCAGGAAGTCTTCGGAAGCCACAAGACCGAGCCGCCTCTCTCTA
Organism: Semisulcospira habei; assembly: GCA_036245525.1. Taxonomy (NCBI): domain Eukaryota; kingdom Metazoa; phylum Mollusca; class Gastropoda; family Semisulcospiridae; genus Semisulcospira; species Semisulcospira habei. The sequence continues at coordinate 15,134,493 of BTPG01000007.1, read as the reverse complement.
TCCACGGACACAAACATGGGCACATGGAATGTCAAGATCATGTACCAGAGCGGCAAGGCCGCCCAGATAGCAGGGGAAATGCAAAAGTACAACCTTGCCCTGATAAGTATCAGTGAAGCCAGATGGACGCAGTCTGGCCAGAAAAGGCTGACAAGTGGGGAGATGATTCTATATTCCGGACACGAAGAGGAGAATGCCCCCGATACAGAAGGTTTAGTAGCATTCATGCTGTCACTAGTGGCACCGAGAGCACTGATGGGCTGGGAACCTCTTGGACCAAGATTTATCGCAGCAGCCTTTAGAACCAGGAAAAAGATTAAGCTCAAAGTCATCCAGTGTTACGCCAGATGTTTTCTTGTTATGTGTGTGTGTGTGTGTGTGTGGGGGGGGGGGAGGGAGGGGGGGCAACAAAAAGCCCACCTAACCAGCCAAAAACGCAGTAAACGTGTCGTTCAGAAAGAAAGGGTCCAAGTTCAACTGGATAAAATGACTCCGACACAGAGCAAACAGCTGAGCTGTGCATGACTGACCTTGTGGAATCACTGTAACATATATTACTCACAGCAACGCAAATAACTTCCCATGAACGAGTTAGTTATTTGGGTTTAATGCCCAGCTGACAACTAAGGCCATCTCACTGTGGTTCCCATGAACAAACTCATCGTGGCTCCAATGATACACTTTACAGCATTAGACCTTTACAACTGCACATGAGCGACAGCCGAGTTTCACTTTCTTGTGCATGCGGTCACCAGCACTGTTGACCCTTGTAGCGCCAGATCCCTACAGCAGGAGATGGCTTGACCATGATAATTCAAGGGTAGTGACAGATTAGCTTGGCACCTTCAGGTCAAGGGTAGTGACAGATTAGCTTGGCACCTTCAGGTGCCAAGCTAATCTGGCACTACCCTTGAATTATCATGGTCATTGAAGGTGCCAAGCTAATCTGGCACTATCCTTGAATTATCATGGTCAAGCCATCTTCTGCAACTGCTACACTCATTTTATAACACCTCCAAAATTTGAGAAATGGGACCTTGGGGCTAAAAAGGTTAATCCTTTGGTTGCTGGTAGTGGTTTTTGTCGTGATGATTCCTGCAGGAATCATCGCGACAAAAACCGCTACAACATCAAAGTATTAACTGTTTCAAACCAACAAGTTTGGTTGATTGATTGATTGATTGTACATTGCTTAACGTCCCGACAGCAACAAGGCTTTCTCAGGACGTGCCTGCACTGCTTGTGAAAAAAAACAAAACAGAATATTGAATGTATGTCGCCAGCCGGACCACTACGTTAAATAAACCTACAACATGGGGCCTAAATAAAGCCAAAACCATTTGGCAACACACATCCAACATCAAGAGCTACAGGCAGTGCAGACAGTAGGAAGAGTTTTAAAAAGGCAAATACAGATGAATGGACCTCGGGTAGACAGAAACACATGCCCCAGAATAGAAAGGAAAACCCACCCGGTGGGGCTGACCAGGGTGACCCTGGGAACTAAAAAGTACCTAACCCCACCCAAGTCCCCCAGGGCAGACCCGGGTGGGGTCCAACAAGTTTGGACTAGAATCGATATGTAATATGTATTGTACAAGACAGAAGTTGCATTATCTAACATCGCTTCCACATGTGGTGCAAAGATTCAAGCAAGATTCACTCCTTTTTGAATGTTTTCTTGTGGGGGAGCAACAAAAGCCCGCCTAACCAGCCAATAACGCATTCAATGTGTCGTTTACAAAGGATCCAACTGCAACTGGATAAAATGACACTGACACAGAGCAAACAGCTGAGCTGTGTATGATTGACCTTGTGGAATCACTGTAACATATATATTACTCACAGCAATCCAAGCGACTTCTCATGAAGAAGTTAGTTATTTGGGTATAGCCCCGAGCAGGCAACTAAGGCCATCTAACGGCAACTAAAGCCATCTTACAGCAGTTCCCATGAACAAACTCATCATGGCTCCATAGGTACACTTTACAGCATTAGACCTTTACAACTGCACACGAGCGACGGCCGAGTTTCACTTTCTTGTGCATGCGGTCACCAGCACTGTTGACCCTTTTAGCCCCAGATCCCTACAGCAGGAGATGGCTTGACCATGATAATTCAAGGGTAGTGCCAGATTAGCTTGGACGCCTGAAGGCGCCAAGCTAATCTGGCACTACCCTTTCATTATCATGGTCAAGCCATCTCCTTCAAAAGGCACATAGTTGTTAGGCCTTGGGGCTGACAGGGTTAACCCTTCGGTTGCTGGGCTGGTATGCATGTCGGAAGTAATGAAGTTAATCCGGTATAGGGCTATGCCGGTTATAGCTAACCTCGGCATAGACCCGCTCAGAATTTCGCATGCACAACACAGTTTTAGTGGCGCAATAGCTATGCTGATGTTGATTATACATAGTCCGGGGCCACACCTCGATTGCGCATGTGTAAACGTACAGAATATGCACTTCCTTCTGCTTTGTTGTCATTCTGTGTATCTCTTCGCATAATACAATCGTAGCAAGCATGGATCAAGAAAAGTCAAACTTAAAGAGAAATAGAAAACCAAATTGGGACGCAGGAGAAATCCAGGCACTGCTGACCGAGTTACAAATAGAGGGGAGAGGGTTGTTTGCGGCGATTACTCCGCAGAACACGGTGGCGATGAAGAATGCAAGATGGAAAAGGATAGCTGGCATAATAACAGCACGTGGCGTGGCTGTTAGAACAATAGACGAAGTCAGAGCAAAGTGGAAAGCACTTAAAAAGGAGGTGATAGACAAAGATGCAGGGGCACGAATGACAGGAGGAGGCAAACCTCCAAATAAGTTCATTCCATTTGAGGACATGATCCGAGCCGTGATCGGAGAAGGATCAAATCTGTACACACGGGAATTGATGGTAAGTGTACTACTAGGGCCTAGGCCTACGCAATACTCATAGTTATAGGGCGTAATTACATATTACCTGAGGAATAAAAATTTTTTTTTTACGTTAAAAAAAACCTTAAGCAAAAACTGTAACAGTATTATTATTTATTATAAACATGTCCTACTCTAGACTTAACTCTAGGCAGTTACATGAATACACAACAATAAACTATTTAATATAAAAAAAGCAGGAAAGCTAATTTCTAGATAAAAACACTATTAACACACACACTCTCACAGGATAGCTCATTAAATATCAAGTAATGTACAGAAAAAAAACATAACTCTCTAACCTACAAAATCTCTCTCTCATGAGTATGTAAACAAAAACAAAACATATACATTTTGTATCAATTACCTTTTTTAAAAGTGACAAAACAATTACACAGGGTAATTTATTAAATACATGCATTTAAAATCCATAACCTTTATTCTATGACGCACAACAGGAATAATAAAGGTGCAAGTTTTTGTAACATTCATCTAACACACACACACACATACACACACGATGTAGTTTGCACGTAATACGATTTTACATACATAACTAAACATTATACACTACACTTTATGTTTAGATATGTGAAATAGGAAGGGCTGGAATAGTGTTAAACCGACCTCAATGAGCAACATAACTTATGCCCGGCAAAGGCCGGCATAGCGCACCGGAAATAGACTAAGCTTTGCTTATGCATACCAAATACTAACCTCGCTATTTCGGCATTGCGCTAAACCGGCATAGCAACGCTATTTCTTCCGACATGCATACCAGCCCTGGTAGCAGTTTTCGTCACTGTGATTCCTGTTGGAATCATTGCGGCCAAAAGAGCTACTGACACCAAAGGGTTAAATGTTTCAATCAAACTAGTACGGGTTGGAAACAGTATGTATTGTCATTGACAGAAGTTGCATTATCCTACTCGCTTCCACAAAGGGCGCGAAGTTTCAAGCAAGTTTCCCGAGTTTTTTCCTCCTTTTTGGATGTTTTCTTGTGGGGGAGCAACAAAAAGCCCACCTAACCAGCCCGTAACGCATTAAATGTGTCGTTTAGAAAGGGTCCAATTTCAACTGGATAAAATGACACTGACAGAGCAAACAGCTCAGCTGCGTATGAATGACTTTGTGGAATCACTAACATACATATTACAACAATCCAAGCGACATCCCATGAAGGAGTTAGTTATTTGGGTATAGCGCCGAGCAGGCAACTAAGGCCATCTAACAGCAACTAAGGCCATCTTACGGCAGTTCCCATGAACAAACTCAACATGCCTCCAACGGTACACTTTACAGCATTAGACCTTTACAACTGCACATGAGCGACGGCCCTCGCGCTGGGACCATACGGCGTTAAGGCGCGTCTCCTGGGTGGTGGACATGGGGTCCCTCGTGAGAGGGGTGCACCGAATGAAATAAGGTGCCGTGAACCAACATGGTCTAAGGGAAGGAGACCCCAACAGAAAACCCCTGGTCCTCCTAGTAAGGGGGTTCGGCGTGAGGGTAGCTTCCCACCCTGCAAATAAGGAAATAGCTACAGAAACGCCGACGAATAGACAAACAGCAATTCCTTTCATGGAGGAGGAAGGTTCTTCTACCAGAAGATTTATGACGTCGTGTGGTGAATGCAGGAAGTCTTCGGAAGCCATAAGATCGAGCCGCCTCTCTCTATCCATGGACACAATCATGGGCACATGGAATGTCAAGACCATGTACCAGAGCGGCAATGCCGCCCAGATAGCAGCGGAAATGCAAAAGTACAACCTTGCCCTGATAAGTATCAGTGAAGCCAGATAGACGCAGTCTGGCCAGAAAAGACTGACAAGTGGGGAGATGATTCTATATTCCGGACACGAAGAGGAGAATGCCCCCGATACAGAAGGTTTAGTAGCATTCATGCTGTCACTAGTGGCACAGAGAGCGGTGATGGGCTGGGAACATCTTGGACCAAGATTTATCGCAGCAGCCTTTAGAACCAGGAAAAAGATTAAGCTCAACGTCATCCAGTGTTACGCCAGATGTTTTCTTGTTATGTGTGTTTGTGGGGGGAGGGGGGGGGGGGGGGCAACAAAAAGCCCACCTAACCAGCCAATAACGCAGTAAACGTGTCGTTCAGAAAGGGTCCAAGTTCAACTGGATAAAATGACTCCGACACAGAGCAAACAGCTGAGCTGTGCATGACTGACCTTGTGGAATCACTGTAACATATATTACTCACAGCAACGCAAATAACTTCCCATGAACGAGTTAGTTATTTGGGTTTAATGCCGAGCTGACAACTAAGGCCATCTCAACGGTACACTTTACAGCATTAGACCTTTACAACTGCACATGAGCGACGGCCCTCGCGCTGGGACCATACGGCGTTAAGGTGCGTCTCCTGGGTGGTGGACAAGGGGTCCCTCGTGAGAAGGGTGCACCGAATGAAATAAGGTGCCGTGAACCAACATGGTCTAAGGGAAGGAGACCCCAACAGAAAACCCCTGGTCCTCCTAGTAAGGGGGTTCGGCGTGAGGGTAGTTTCCCCACCCTGCAAATAAGGAAATAGCTACAGAAACGCCGACGAATAGACAAACAGCAATTCCTTTCATGGTGGAGGAAGGTTCTTCTACCAGAAGATTTATGACGTCGTGTGGTGAATGCAGGAAGTCTTCGGAAGCCACAAGACCGAGCCGCCTCTCTCTATCCAGGGACACAATCATGGGCACATGGAATGTCAAGACCATGTACCAGAGCGGCAAGGCCGCCCAGATAGCAGCGGAAATGCAAAAGTACAACCTTGCCCTGATAAGTATCAGTGAAGCCAGATGGACGCAGTCTGGCCAGAAAAGACTGACAAGTGGGGAGATGATTCTATATTCCGGACACGAAGAGGAGAATGCCCCCGATACAGAAGGTTTAGTAGCATTCATGCTGTCACTAGTGGCACAGAGAGAGCTGATGGGCTGGGAACCTCTTGGACCAAGATTTATCGCAGCAGCCTTTAGAACCAGGAAAAAGATTAAGCTCAACGTCATCCAGTGTTACGCCAGATGTTTTCTTGTTATGTGTGTTTGTGAGGGGAGGGGGGGGGGGGGGCAACAAAAAGCCCACCTAACCAGCCAAAAAGGCAGTAAACGTGTCGTTCAGAAAGGGTCCAAGTTCAACTGGATAAAATGACTCCGACACAGAGCAAACAGCTGAGATGTGCATGACTGACCTTGTGGAATCACTTTAACATATATTACTCACAGCAACGCAAGTAACTTCCCATGAACGAGTTAGTTATTTGGGTTTAATGCCGAGCTGACAACTAAGGCCATCTCACTGTGGTTCCCATGAACAAACTCATCGTGGCTCCAATGATACACTTTACAGCATTAGACCTTTACAACTGCACACGAGCGACGGCCGAGTTTCACTTTCTTGTGCATGCGGTCACCAGCACTGTTGACCCTTGTAGCCCCAGATCCCTACAGCAGGAGATGGCTTGACCATGATAATTCAAGGGTAGTGCCAGATTAGCTTGGACGCCTTCAGGCGCCAAGTTAATCTGGCACTACCCTTTCATTATCATGGTCAAGCCATCTCCTTCAAAAGGTACATAGTTGTTAGGCCTTGGAGCTGACAGGGTTAACCCTTTGGTTGCTGGTAGCAGTTTTCGTCACTGTGATTCCTGTTGGAATCATTGTGGCAAAAACTGCTACTGACACCAAAGGGTTAAATGTTTCAATCAAACTAGTACGGGTTGGAAACAGTATGTATTGTCATTGACAGAAGTTGCATTATCCTACTCGCTTCCACAAAGGGCGCGAAGTTTCAAGCAAGTTTCCAGAGTTTTTCCCTCCTTTTTGGACGTTTTCTTGTGGGGGAGCAACAAAAAGACCACCTAACCAGCCCGTAACGCATTAAATGTGTCGTTTAGAAAGGGTCCAATTTCAACTGGATAAAATGACACGGACACAGAGCAAACAGCTCAGCTGCGTATGAATGACATTGTGGAATCACTAACATACATATTACAACAATCAAAGCGACATCCCATGAAGGAGTTAGTTATTTGGGTATAGCGCCGAGCAGGCAACTAAGGCCATCTAACAGCAACTACGGCCATCTTACGGCAGTTCCCATGAACAAACTCATCATGGCTCCAACGGTACACTTTACAGCATTAGACCTTTACAACTGCACATGAGCGACGGCCCTCACGCTGGGACCATACGGCGTTAAGGCGCATTTCCTGGGTGGTGGACATGGGGTCCCTCGTGAGAGGGGTGCACCGAATGATTGATTGTACATTGCTTAACGTCCCGACAGAAACAAGGCTTTCTCAGGACATGCCTGCACTGCTTGTGAAAAAAAACTAAACAGAAAATTGAATGTATGTCGCCAGCCGGTCAAATACATTAAATAAACCTACAACATGGGGCATAAATAAAGCTAAGACCATTTAGCAACACACATCCAATATCAAGAGCTACAGGCAGTGCAGACAGTAGGGAGAGTTTTAAAAAGGCAAATACAGGTGAATGGACAAAGGGTAGACAGAAACACATGCCCCAGAATAGAGAGAAAAACCCACCCTGTGGGGCTGACCAGGGTGACCCTGGGAACTAAAAAATACCTAACCCCACCCAAGTCCCCCAGGGCAGACCCGGGTGGGGGAGCACCGAATGAAATAAGGTGCCGTGAACCAACATGGTCTAAAGGAAGGAGACCCCAACATAAAACCCCTGGTCCTCCTAGTAAGGGGGTTCGGCGTGAGGGTAGCTTCCCCACCCTGCCAATAAGGAAATAGCTACAGAAACGCCGACGAATAGACAAACAGCAATTCCTTTCATGGAGGAGGAAGGTTCTTCTACCAGAAGATTTATGACGTCGTGTGGTGAATGCAGGAAGTCTTTGGAAGCCACAAGACCGAGCCGCCTCTCTCTATCCAGGGACACAATCATGGGCACATGGAATGTAAAGACCATGTACCACCAGAGCGGCAAGACCGCCCAGATAGCAGCGGAAATGCAAAAGTAGAACCTTGCCCTGCTAAGTATCAGTGAAGCCAGATGGACGCAGTCTGGCCAGAAAAGACTGACAAGTGGGGAGATGACTCTATATTCCGGACACGAAGAGGAGAATGCCCCCGATACAGAAGGTTTAGTAGCATTCATGCTGTCACTAGTCGCACAGAGAGCGCTGATGGGCTGGGAACCTCTTGGACCAAGATTTATCGCAGCAGCCTTTAGAACCAGGAAAAAGATTAAAGAACCTCAACATCATCCAGTGTTACGCCAGATGTTTTCTTGTTATGTGTGTGTGTGTGTGTGTGTGTGTGTGTGTGTCTGGGGGGGGGGGGGGGGAAGGGGGGGGGGGGCAACAAAAAGCCCACCTAACCAGCCAAAAAGGCAGTAAATGTGTTGTTCAGAAAGGGTCCAAGTTCAACTGGATAAAATGACTCCGACACAGAGCAAAAAGCTGACCTGTGCATGACTGACCTTGTGGAATCACTGTAACATATATATTACTCACAGCAACGCAAGTAACTTCCCATGAACGAGTTAGTTATTTGGGTTTAATGCCGAGCTGACATCTAAGGCCATCTCACGGTGGTTCCCATGAACAAACTCATCGTGGCTCCAATGATACACTTTACAGCATTAGACCTTTACAACTGCACATGAGCGACAGCCGAGTTTCACTTTCTTGTGCATGCGGTCACCAGCACTGTTGACCCTTGTAGCCCCAGATCCCTACAGCAGGAGATGGCTTGACCATGATAATTCAAGGGTAGTGCCAGATTAGCTTGGCACCTTCAGGTGCCAAGATAATCTGGCACTACTCTTGAATTATCATGGTCATTGAAGGTGCCAAGCTAATCTGGCACTATCCTTGAATTATCATGGTCAAGCCATCTTCTGCAACTGCTACACTCATTTTATAACATCTCCAAAATTTGAGAAATGGGACCTTGGGGCTAAAAAGGTTAATCCTTTGGTTGCTGGTGGTAGTTTTTGTCGTGATGATTCCTGCAGGAATCATCGCGACAAAAGCCGCTACGACATCAAAGTGTTAACTGTTTCAAACCAACAAGTTTGGACTGGAATCGATATGTATTGTACAAGACAGAAGTTGCATTATCTAACATCGCTTCCACATGTGGTGCAAAGATTGAAGCAAGATTCACTCCTTTTTGGATGTTTTCTTGTGGGGGAGCAACAAAAGCCCACCTAACCAGCCAATAACGCATTCAATGTGTCGTTTACAAAGGGTCCAATTGCAACTGGATAAAATGACACTGACACAGAGCAAACAGCTGAGCTGTGTATGATTGACCTTGTGGAATCACTGTAACATATATATTACTCACAGCAATCCAAGCGACTTCCCATGAAGAAGTTAGTTATTTGGGTATAGCCCCGAGCAGGCAACTAAGGCCATCTAACGGCAACTAAAGCCATCTTACGGCAGTTCCCATGAACAAACACATCATGGCTCCATAGGTACACTTTGCAGCATTAGACCTTTACAACTGCACACAAGCGACGGCCGAGTTTCACTTTCTTGTGCATGCGGTCACCAGCACTGTTGACCCTTTTAGCCCCAGATCCCTACAGCAGGAGATGGCTTGACCATGATAATTCAAGTGTAGTGCCAGATTAGCTTGGACGCCTTCAGGCGCCAAGCTAATCTGGCACTACCCTTTCATTATCATGGTCAAGCCATCTCCTTCAAAAGGTACATAGTTGTTAGGCCTTGGGGCCAACAGGGTTAACCCTTCGGTTGCTGGTAGCAGTTTTCGTCACTGTGATTCCTGTTGGAATCATTGCGGCAAAAAGAGCTACTGACACCAAAGGGTTAAATGTTTCAATCAAACTAGTACGGGTTGGAAACAGTATGTATTGTCATTGACAGAAGTTGCATTATCCTACTCGCTTCCACAAAGGGCGCGAAGTTTCAAGCAAGTTTCCCGAGTTTTTCCCTCCTTTTTGGACGTTTTCTTGTGGGGGAGCAACAAAAAGCCCACCTAACCAGCCCGTAACGCATTAAATGTGTCGTTTAGAAAGGGTCCAATTTCAACTGGATAAAATGACACTGACACAGAGCAAACAGCTCAGCTGCGTATGAATGACATTGTGGAATCACTAATAATAATAATAATAATTACGGTATTTATAATGCGCTTATCTTATAATAATTATAACTCTAAGCGCGCACTCACAACTCGCACACGCATGCGCACGCTTTAGACAATGACTCACGTAACACAAATAGTGAAGATACATTAGGACGGTCAGCTTGGGCTGGGGAGTGTGGTGATATAGTGCTAGAACTGTTGAAAGAGATGAGTTTTGAGGGCAGACTGGAAGGAGGAGAGCGAGTGTTTCTGACGGAGAGAGAGTGGGAGAGTGTTCCAGGTGGTTGGACTAATCACTAACATACATATTACAACAATCCAAGCGACATCCCATGAAGGAGTTAGTTATTTGGGTATAGCGCCGAGCAGGCAACTAAGGCCATCTAACAGCAACTACGGCCATCTTACGGCAGTTCCCATGAACAAACTCATCATGGCTCCAACGGTACACTTTACAGCATTAGACCTTTACAACTGCACATGAGTGACGGCCCTCGCGCTGGGACCATACGGCGTTAAGGCGCATCTCCTGGGTGGTGGACATGGGGTCCCTCGTGAGAGGGGTGCACCGAATGAAATAAGGTGCCGTGAACCAACATGGTCTAAAGGAAGGAGACCCCAACAGAAAACCCCTGGTCCTCCTAGTAAGGGGGTTCGGCGTGAGGGTAGCTTCCCCACCCTGCAAATAAGGAAATAGCTACAGAAACGCCGACGAATAGACAAACAGCAATTCCTTTCATGGAGGAGGAAGGTTCTTCTACAAGAAGATTTATGACGTCGTGTGGTGAATGCAGGAAGTCTTCGGAAGCCACAAGACCGAGCCGCCTCTCTCTATCCAGGGACACAATCATGGGCACATGGAATGTCAAGACCATGTACCAGAGCGGCAAGGCCGCCCAGATAGCAGGGGAAATGCAAAAGTACAACCCTGCCCTGATAAGTATCAGTGAAGCCAGATGGACGCAGTCTGGCCAGAAAAGACTGACAAGTGGGGAGATGATTCTATATTCCGGACACGAAGAGGAGAATGCCCCCGATACAGAAGGTTTAGTAGCATTCATGCTGTCACTAGTGGCACAGAGAGCGCTGATGGGCTGGGAACCTCTTGGACCAAGATTTATCGCAGCAGCCTTTAGAACCAGGAAAAAGATTAAGCTCAACGTCATCCAGTGTTACGCCAGATGTTTTCTTGTTATGTGTGTGTGTGTGTGTGTGTGTGTGGGGGGGGGGGGGGGGGGCAACAAAAAGCCCACCTAACCAGCCAAAAAGGCAGTAAATGCGTCGTTCAGAAAGGGTCCAAGTTCACCTGGATAAAATGACTCCGACACAGAGCAAACAGCTGAGCTGTGCATGACTGACCTTGTGGAATCACTGTAACATACTCACAGCAACGCAAGTAACTTTCCATGAACGAGTTAGTTATTTGGGTTTAATGCCAAGCTGACAACTAAGGCCATCTTACAGTGGTTCCCTTGAACAAACTCATCGTGTTCCAATGATACACTTTACACCATTAGACCTTTACAACTGCACATGAGCGACAGCCGAGTTTCACTTTCTTGTGCATGCGGTCACCAGCACTGTTGACCCTTGTAGCCCCAGATCCCTACAGCAGGAGATGGCTTGACCATGATAATTCAAGGGTAGTGCCAGATTAGCTTGGCACCTTCAGGTGCCAAGCTAATCTGGCCCTACCCTTGAATTATAATGGTCATTGAAGGTGCCAAGCTAATCTGGCACTATCCTTGAATTATCATGGTCAAGCCATCTTCTGCAACTGCTACACTCATTTTATAACATCTCCAAAATTTGAGAAATGGGACCTTGGGTCTAAAAAGGTTAATCCTTTGGTTGCTGGTAGTAGTTTTTGTCGTGATGATTCCTGCAGGAATCATCGTGACAAAAACCGCTACGACATCAAAGTGTTAACTGTTTCAAACCAACAAGTTTGGACTGGAATCGATATGTATTGTACAAGACAGAAGTTGCATTATCTAACATCGCTTCCACATGTGGTGCAAAGATTCAAGCGAGATTCACTCCTTTTTGGATGTTTTCTTGTGGGGGAGCAACAAAAGCCCGCCTAACCAGCCAATAACGCATTCAATGTGTCGTTTACAAAGGGTCCAATTGCAACTGGATATAATGACACTGACACAGAGCAAACAGCTGAGCTGTGTATGATTGACCTTGTGGAATCACTTAACATATATATTACTCACAGCAATCCAAGCGACTTCCCATGAAGAAGTTAGTTATTTGGGTATAGCCCCGAGCAGGCAACTAAGGCCATCTAACAGCAACTAAGGCCATCTTACAGCAGTTCCCATGAACAAACTCATCATGGCTCCATAGGTACACTTTACAGCATTAGACCTTTACAACTGCACACGAGCGACGTCGACGGCGGAGTTTCACTTTCTTGTGCATGCGGTCACCAGCACTGTTGACCCTTTTAGCCCCAGATCCCTACAGCAGGAGATGGCTTGACCATGATAATTCAAGGGTAGTGCCAGATTAGCTTGGACGCCTTCAGGCGCCAAGCTAATCTGGCACTACCCTTTCATTATCATGGTCAAGCCATCTCCTTCAAAAGGTACATAGTTGTTAGGCCTTGGGGCTGACAGGGTTAACCCTTCGGTTGCTGGTAGCACTTCAAAAGGTACATAGTTGTTAGGCCTTGGGGCTGACAGGGTTAACCCTTCGGTTCCTGGTAGCAGTTTTCGTCACTGTGATTCCTGTTGGAATCATTGTGGCAAAAACTGCTACTGACACCAAAGAGTTAAATGTTTCAATCAAACTAGTACGGGTTGGAAACAGTATGTATTGTCATTGACAGAAGTTGCATTATCCTACTCGCTTCCACAAAGGGCGCGAAGTTTCAAGCAAGTTTCCAGAGTTTTTCCCTCCTTTTTGGACGTTTTCTTGTGGGGGAGCAACAAAAAGCCCACCTAACCAGCCCGTAATGCATTAAATGTGTCGTTTAGAAAGGGTCCAATTTCAACTGGATAAAATGACACCGACACAGAGCAAACAGCTCAGCTGCGTATGAATGACTTTGTGGAATCACCAACATACATATTACAACAATCCAAGCGACATCCAATGAAGGAGTTAGTTATTTGGGTATAGCGCCGAGCAGGCAACTAAGGCCAACGGCAACTACGGCCATCTTACGGCAGTTCCCATGAACAAACTCATCATGGCTCCAATGGTTCACTTTACAGCATTAGACCTTTACAACCGCACATAAGCGACGGCCCTCGTGCTGGGACCATACGGCGTTAAGGCGCGTCTCCTGGGTGGTGGACATGGGGTCCCTCATGAGAGGGGTGCACCGAATGAAATAAGGTGCCGTGAACCAACATGGTCTAAGGGAAGGAGACCCCAACAGAAAACCCCTGGTCCTCCTAGTAAGGGGGTTCGGCGTGAGGGTAGCTTCCCCACCCTGCAAATAAGGAAATAGCTACAGAAACGCCGACGAATAGACAAACAGCAATTCCTTTCATGGAGGAGAAAGGTTCTTCTACCAGAAGATTTATGACGTCGTGTGGTGAATGCAGGAAGTCTTCGGAAGCCACAAGACCGAGCCGCCTCTCACTATCCAGGGACACAATCATGGGCACATGGAATGTCAAGACCATGTACCAGAGCGGCAAGACCGCCCAGATAGCAGCGGAAATGCAAAAGTACAACCTTGCCCTGCTAAGTATCAGTGAAGCCAGATGGACGCAGTCTGGCCAGAAAAGACTGACAAGTGGGGAGATGATTCTATATTCCGGACACGAAGAGGAGAATGCCCCCCATACAGAAGGTGTAGCATTCATGCTGTCACCAGTGGCACAGAGAGCACTGATGGGCTGAAAACCTCTTGGACCAAGAACTATCACAGCAGCCTTTAGAACCAGGAAAACGATTAAGCTCAACATCATCCAGTGTTACGCCAGATGTTTTCTTGTGGGGGGGGGGGGGGGGGGGGGGGGGTTGGAGGGAACGAAAGTGGTCACAGATGTGGGATTTTTTATCAGCGTCGCCGCCCTGGGACTTTGGAAACTACTACGCCAATGGAGGACAGGTCAGTGCGTAGCATTGTTATTCCTATAGCCTCCGCATCCTCCACCCCCCCCCCCCCCCCCCTAAATCTCCACGCCGGCGGGCGACTTCGGAGATAGTGGGGCCCACCTCTCGGCGCTTGTTTGACTCGGTACCGGTTTGCCCTCTCACAGTAATGGCCGGTAGTCTCATCTATCTCGCATGGCCCTTTGCAAGGGGTGGCCGAGAGACCTATGCCAGTCTCGCATGGTCCTCCGCAAGGGGTGGCCGAGAGACGGGGCACGCGAGATTCCCTTCCGCCTTCGTTAGCTTCCCGGCGACACCGTCCGTCAGCCTCTGCTCGTCCTTACAGGGGGCCGACTTCGGACTGGCGTTCATCTTCGTGCCACCTCGATAGGAGCCTGTCCTCGCGACGTCGGTCTCCTTCCTCCAGCGCTGTCAGGGCTCCCGGCCTTAGCCGGTCCCCTCGCGCCCCTCGGACTTATTTTCTTCCCAGCTGTTCACGCAGCCCTAGGGAGAGGCCCGCTGCGTGACGGTCGGATGTGTTCCCTCGGGGTTTTTCTCAGGAACTTCCTCCTGTCCATGTCGGCCTTGCAGGTTCTCAGGTTAGCACTACGGTAGTGCCCGTTTCTCGACAGCGCGCGCGTTTGGCTAGCCTTTCGCCTACCGTTAGCTCGCCGCGGCGATGATCGGATGTTGTTTCTCCACGTCGGGACAGAGGGGCTGCCTCCCCTGTTTTGGGGGACGATGACGCTCTTAGCTTGTTTCCGGAGGACTCTGCTTCCGCCATTTTATCCCCGGTCCCTGTCTCTCAGGACGCTTCGGACTTGGATGCACCAGGGGGACCGTCCGGGACTTCTGATACTTCGCGTGCACTAGATGAGGCAGCACGTTTGATCGCTAAGATTCTTCCCTTGGAGAACTGCCCTCCATCTCCCCCTCTCAAGAGGAAAGCCGCAGCTTCGGTCGATGTTCCTCTTCAAGTGAAACGTTTCAAGTCCTTACCTCAGCCTCCAACAAAAAGCCCACTTTAACAGCTAACAACGCAGTAAATGTGTCATTTAGAAAGGGTCCAATTTCAACCGGATAAAAAGACACTGACAGAGAGCAAACAGCTGAGCTGTGCATGACTGACCTTGTGGAATCACTGTAACATATATTACTCACAGCAACGCAAGTAACTTCCCATGAACGAGTTAGTTATTTGGGTTTAATGCCGAGCTGACAACTAAGGCCATCTCACGGTGGTTCCCATAAACGAACTCATTATGACCTTTACAACTGCACATGAGCATGCACCTTCTAGCAGTTTTTGTCACTTTGATTCCTGCTGGAATCATTGCGACAAAAACTGGTACCCACACCAAAGGGTTAAATGTTTCAAACAAATAAATTTGGGCTGGAAACAGTATGTATTGTGCAAGACATTATCCTACTCGCTTCTCCATAGGGTGCGAAGTTTCAAGCAAGTTGACCGAGTCTTTCCCTCCTTTTTGGATGTTTGTTGAAAAGAGTTAGTTATTTGGGTTTAACGCCAAGCAGGCAACTAAGGTCATTTCACGGCGGTTGTTGAAAAGAGCCCATCTAACCAGCCAATGGAATATCAAATGTGTGTCCCTTAGAAAGGTTCCAATTTGAATTGGATATATTGACAATAAACACCCCCCCCCCCCCCCACCTCCACCCCCCCACCTCCCCCCCCCACCTCCCCCCCCCCCCCCCCCCCCCCCCTGTCGTGAGTGGGCCGCATTCCCACTGCACTACTATTAGTAAGCTTAGTGTAAGCGGACCCTCGGCGTAGGCCACGCAATGTTGGATAACTAGGTTAAACTTTCGCGCCCAAACCGGCTGGCTTTGTAGACGGGAACGCCAGTAGGCATCACTGTAGCGTCTTTCTTCCCAGTGTTCCTTGCGCATAATCACGTATCACGGCGACGAGATTTGGAAAATAAACGCCACTTTAAAAGCGAACGCCACGGGACCGCGCCGGTTTTTCTCCCACGCTTCGTACTAGAGGCAAGTCGTGTGTCGATCACTAGTGACTACACGAATTGAAGAGAATGGCACCTTCACTCAGAAGACCAATGCATGTGTACTGCGGTCCAGGTTCAGATTTACAGTGTAAGCCCGGTATTCCGAAAGAAGGCGGAACCGGGTCGCTGTGACGGTTGCAAGGCTGCGACCCTGTCAAGGGCTGGCTCTGAGGCAGACGATACGACGCTGCTTCAGACGTCAAGTCAGACTACTCCGAACTACCTGCACCCAGTCAAGTGCGGACCAGCCAGGAACGATTGTCGGCCAGCTGAAACATCTCACCGAGCCCAGAGATAACCCAGGAGCCGTGAACGTGTCAACACAAGAGTGCCACGTATCTCCGTCTTCCGGCCATAGCACCAGCTAAGTACTTAAAATACAAAAGCGGATAGAGTGCTGCCAAACACCTGTCAACCCTCACGGCCAGAAAGCCCAGTGAAGAGACCTAATTGACATTCGATTCAATGAACTCTAGCCAGAATCCCCAAGAGAATTCTTTCGATCAAGCTCGCGATTTGGTGTAAAGTATGTTGTGTGTAATAAATGTGTTGCATTAACTGTGTTCACATGGCTGTGAGTTAAAGTCCGTATAGCCGAATGAATATTAGTTTACAGTGTGTACGCCACCTATTACCTCCTTTTACTCAAGATTCTACGAACACACAGGCCGGGCGAAACAAATAAATTTATTGAGATAGCCACAGAGAGATTATCTAGTAAAATCCTCACCGGTGAAAAGGCAAGTGGGATACATGTCCATTGCATAAAACAGGCCACCCCCATTTTGTCAACCCCCCCCCCCCCCCCCCCCCCCAAGGACCTTCTGATGTTGATAAACGCACAGCGGCAAGTCAACAGGGCAACATATGAGCAACGAAAGAGCAAGGAGAAGGTGCAGGCTGGCACTGGAGGACCAGCAGGAAGAAGCTGTTCAATTTCCTTACTTGGCAGGGGGGCATTAGTGGACATAAGGTAGGATCATGTGCTGTTTTGTGTATTTTTTCCCTTCGACGAAGTTTGCAAAAATTGCCAGGTATTGTTCATTTGTTATCTACTAGTGCCTTACAAGAATGAAGAGTACGCAACTACGCACTTGCCGCAGCTGCAGGGGGTTCCAGTGGCCTTTGGACACTCGCACCCGACGTCTGCCATGCTCCGGCTGTTCGTCATCCCGCCCCTGCGGTGTATGCACCTCTTGGAAAGAACGACAATGGTCCCAACTGTGGGAATTCTATGGGCGCAGACTGCCTGCAGATCAGACTAAAGGAGCGTCCAGGCCGTCTACACGTCACTGGACGGAGCCAGACCCTCCGACCGTTACTTCACTGTGCCCCACAGCGCCGCTCTTAGTGTGGCAGGAGCCACTGTATTTTTGTCATCAGAAGATGCCGATTTCTTCTACGTTAGGCAATAACCTTAACCATATCTTGTATTGCAGTGCTTGCATTTTTATGCCTTCTTTTATTTGGTTGCGTTCAGCTCTGTGTACGTGAACTTGCTGGATAGAGTTCTACAGTAATATGTGTTAACGACTATTACATAATTCGCATTCCTACTTACGTAGTGAACTCGCCCTAGGTGGTTTGACGTCATTTATAAGTTGGCGGCTTCTTACGAGTTGTCTGAACAGGTATGCCGTTTGTTTTAGTATTAGTGCATGCGCTTCATCCATTCTTAGTATTTAGGACCAAAAGTGTAGAACTATATTCGGTCAGTTCACGTGCGCTTGCGAACAGGTAAGGAAGCCATTTTAGAGTGTTCCAAGAAGGATGGGAGTGTATATAAACCCTGCGAAGTCCTTGCTTGGTTGAGTTTGCCGGACTTCTGCAACTCCATTAGTCACCCTTAGGTACTGTACAATTAGGTTACAGTGAGGTCGGATACCCGCCTACTCAAACGGGGTTGGGGTCAGTATGGTTGGGAAGAAGGGACTAAGTGGTTATCCAGGGTCCTCATCCCATCTGTCGCCCAGGGAGTAAGGGGTCCTTATCTTAGAGTGGGCTGTTGGGTGGATTTTCTCTCTCTCTCTGTCCTTTGCTGTCGTGTGAATGCGATGAAGTTCGCCGCGTCATAGCCTATCGATCATGGTCTCTTAGATTCATGTTTGTCGTATGAAGGTAATAAAAACGGGTGTGTGTGGTTTGTGTTGGATACGTTTAGACATTAGAAACTAGACGGAAACAAGAAACGTGTAAAGCTTTAGAAAATAAATTGTATTGTTACTTAAGCGTTGACCTTTCGTTGAAGTCTTGCTATTACTTAGCATTAGTGTTAGCGAGTAAATGTGTGTGTGAACGTTTAAGTTACCACTAGACTATCACAAATCCGTATGTTAGACATGCACTAGGAAACGAAAATGTGCACTACCACTGAACTATTGAGATATCACTACATATTACGATTACGTAAACAGGACCAGTACCTGTTTAGCGCCACAACTGTTAGTTTTGAGGCCGTGTCCTAGCAGAAGCATAACTGGTATATTTGGTGCCGTGAATAACTGCTACACTTTGGTAGTCTTGACCAGGATGCTATGTATTATAGATCTGATACAGTATGTATTGTGCAAGACATTATCCTACTCGCTTCCACATAGGGATGCGAAGTTTTAAGCAAGTTTCCCCAGTTTTTTCCTAATTTTTGGATGTTTGTTGAAAAGAGTTATTTGGGTTTAACGCCGAGCAGGCAACTAAGGCCATCTCATGGTGGTTGTTGAAAAGAGCCCACCTAACCAGCCAATGGAATATCAAATGTGTGTCCTTTAGAAAGGTTCCAATTTTAATTCGATAAATTGACAATAACCCCCACCCCCCCCCCCACCCCCCATCCCCAGCTTGTAAAGTAGGCAAAACATTTACTTCTTTGACACAAAAAGTATGATTAAATGCAAACATGACAAAGACAGTCACAAAAATATATGTTCATCATACAGAAAGTAGAACACGTAGGTGAAGTGACCAGTGCAAATAGCTAACATAGTTTACAACTTAACAGGGTATGTATACGTACACAGAAAAAGTAAAAACTTAAAATCAAGTCACATTGACATCGTTAACTGAAATTAGAATGCTGCAGCTTCATCTTACAATATTGTGATGACTGAAAACTGTAATATTCGTCCAAGGTATGGGAAATGCAAAATACCGGTATAAAATGATCACATAGGCTAATGCCTCACTGCAGGCATTACATGAAAGACTAACCAGGGCTCAAAATATTTCAGCCCATGGTTGCAAACGCATATAATTATACTGGCACACTACGTCACACATATTTTTGCCATACACATCTTCATGGAAGACAGTACAAACATACATCCTGAAGTTCTCCTGGTGGGGCATAGGAAGTCCACGGACCATGTTTGGTCATTTTACATATATGTACAAGTTTACATGTCAGAGTACATGCAAGTCAGCTGTAGAGCTAAGCATAGATGAGTAGCAGTAGCTCAGCCTGCAGGTGTAATTGAAACTGACCCATGCCAGGAAGAGGCATAAACTCTCATGAGCCACTGCATCCGCAGGTGCTCATGAGAGTTAATGCCTCTCGCCGCTGTAATGGTCTGTCTGAATGAAAAGCTGAAATCCAGCTTTCTGGGATCCTGAAGAAACTAAATCAGTCTCCAGGACTTCAGACTGTCACCCACGTTTCTTCCTCGTAACTGGTGCACACAGCCACCGGTGCTCAAAGTTGCTGAGCTTCTCGCGGCACCCCAGAACACTGGTCGCACCAGTTCTTGAACCCACCGCTACTAACACAGGGTCAGTACCATTATGTCATATGAAAAATAAATAAATGCATACAGCTCACCGAACAACTGCTTGCTGTGAAAATGACAACCAAACTACCTGCTTGGAGTACAATTCGCATTCGCAAATGGTGACTTTCTGATGCGAACCGAGTGGCGAAGTTTATTTCCAACAAGGTGATTGTCCAGGTGTACTGTCATACATACAGCTAGGTGTTGTTTGCCTGTGAAGGTGTTCAGTCTTTCAAGTGCCTCATTCCATCAAGGTAGAGCATGGATTCTGAAAATGTTAAACATTATCATGAAAGACACTTAAAGTAAAGCCAAAAAAGAACAGATTTTCAGCAATTACCTACCCTCACCCCCCCCCCCCCCCCCCCCCCCCCCCACACACAACCCCAAAAAAGACTTACCAGCATAAGTGCGTGGTACAATTTTTGGAAGATCCTGCCGTGCGCTGTCAAAGCAAAAGAAAAAATCGTTGGTCGTGTCACGTGTCCCTGCGATTGGATCCAGCACCTCCGCATGAACTTTGACCTGCAGCAGGGAGCCCTCTGTGTACACAGTCTGAAAAGTAAAAAACAATCTCCATTTTTCCTAAACAAATCTCAGCAAACAAAATGAATTTTTTTTCTAAAATGTATTTTTTTGAAAAATACTTACCGATGGCATTACTATCTGGGAATACACTCTATTGCCTATCGATTTCAGCAAAAGTTGTGTATAAGGCACAACTGGGGAGGAGACACCGGGGATCCATGTACTAGGGCCCCAGGTGGCCTCCCCTTACTACCCTATCCCGGCCTGCGTGTGGCGAACTCCCGGCGTTCACCGGGCGACCTAATCAGTTTCACACTTAGCCAAGAGAAGGCAAGCGGGGCAGGTGGGAGGGCCATTCGAGTAATGCCATCGGTAAGTATTTTTCAAAAAAATACATTTTAGAAAAAAAATTCATTTGTTTTTTCAAAATACATTACCGATGGCATTACTATCTGGGAGAATGGCGAACAGGCGGAGGGTGCCGTATCTAACCATAACCCAAGCACTCCGCCGGCCCCATCGAGAGAGAACTCCCAACGATTTCAGCTATGATGTGCCTAAGACGCCAGCGGCGCTCGGAGGGAGTGCTGGGCCACGGAGACGTCGCCCACTCGTGCCAGGGAGCCACGCTGGCTGGATAGGTCTCTAAGGTAGAAGCGTGCGAAAGTGGAGTCTGAGCGCCAGCCACCCGCTGTCACAACATCTGTGACCGAGCAGTTGCGGTCCAGGGCCAGACTGGTGGCTACTGCTCTCACGTCATGCGCCCGGATTTGTAAAAGCTCAGCGCCACGTGGGGAGAGGTCCTGGTAGGCTGACCTAATCACCCACCGCAGCCAGGATGACACGGTCTGGGCCGAGATGTCGTGTCTGCCCGCGGACAAAGGGAAGAAGAGGTGCGAGCGCCCCCGGCGCTGCGGCTTCGAGCGGCGCAGGTAAATCGTTAGCGCCCGCACTGGGTCCTGTTGCCGCGATCCAGGGGAGAGGTCCGCTCCACGGAGGGGCCGAATAGTTAGTACCTGAGGAGCCGCCGCGGGGCGGCGGTTCTTGGCCAGGAAGGACGGATCGGGTAGCAGCTGCGCAGAGCCGTCGGAACGAACTGCAAACAGGCTGGGAGCATCGAGAGCGCGTGAAGCTCGCCGACTCAGGACGCTGTAGCAAGAGCCAGAAGGAAACAGGTTTTCCGGGTCAAGTCTGAGAACCGAGCCAAGGGGAGGGGCTCAAACGGTCCGTAGTCAACCACGTCAGTACCCAGGCAAGATCCCACCGGGGTACTAGGGAACGTGAAACCGGACGGCGGGGTTCAAAGTGAGCCAGTAAATCCGACAGATCCTTGCAGGCGCCTGGGTCCGGAAGACACAGGTGACGGTAGGTGTCCGCGATCATAGCGCGGTAGCCCTTGATGGTGACCGGGGCTAAGCCCCGGTCGTCGAAGAGCCACAGGAAGAACTCCGCCAGTTGGTGGGAGGCTAGGTTAGTGGGAGGAAGCCCATGGGAGGTGCACCAGGTCTGAAAGACCCTCCACTTGCCTTCGTACACTTTCCTTGTAGAGAGTCTGCGGGCTGCTGCAATTGCCGCCGCTGCAGCATCCGAGAGACCTCTAGCGGCGAGGGCGTGCCGGACAACCTCCAAGCGTGTAGGCGGAGGCGTTCGGGGCACGGATGGAAAAGCTGCTGACGGGGCTGCTTGAGCATCGTGGGAGGGGTAGGAAGCTCCAGGGGAGGGTCCGTCGCAAGCGCGAGGAGGTCCGTGGTCCAGCTTCTTGGTCCAGTGGAAGGGGGCCACCAGCAGGAGGACCGCCGAGCATCCCAGAAGCTTCCGCAGTACCTTCGGAACGAGGACTGACGGGGGGTAGGCGTAAGCAATCAGGCCGACCCAAGGAATGGCGAGCGCGTCCACTGCCCAAGCGAGTGGATCCGGGACTGGCGAGACGCAGACCGGGAGCTGGTTGTTCCATCTGGTGGCAAACAGATCCACTAGCGGCGTTTCCCAGTGAGAGCAGATCAGGCGAAAAATATCCGGGCGTAGGGACCACTCCGTGTGGAGCAAGTGTCCGCGACGAGACAGGGCGTCCGCAATCACGTTGAGATGGCCAGGGATGTGGTGAGCTCGTAGGGCAATGCCTCGATCCCTGCACCAGAGGAGAAGGTGGTACAGAAGAATGCAAAGGGAGGGCGAGTGAGTGCCTCCCTGAATCCGTATGTAAGCCACCACCGTCGAGTTGTCGGAGAGCACGAGGACTTCCTGATTGGCCAAGGTCTCCTGCCAAACGTCGAATGCCAACCCCACTGCCTTCAGCTCCAGCCAGTTGATGTGATTCCCTAACAGCTCCCGAAGCCAACACCCGAGGCCGAGAGAAATCCGGGAACAGGTGCGCGCCCCAGCCGGCCTGGCTCGCATCTGTACAGAGAGACCACCGAGGCGGCGGGGAGTGTAGGGGCACCCCCAAAGCCAGCCAAGCGAGGTCCGCCCACCTCTCGAGGTGAGGACGAGCCGGAGGCGTGACAGGTACTAGATCCGACAGAGCGCCCGAGGGTCGCCAGTGAGGAAGGAGATGTAGCTGGCGAGGGCGAGCATAAAGTCTGCCCAAGGGAAGCAGGTCCGCATCCGCACTGAGGAGGCCCAGGAGTTGAAGCCAGACCCTGGCGGTGAAGGAGGATCCCATCCCCATCAAAGTCGCTAAGTCGACGATCTTCTGTCGCCTGGCCCGAGGCAGGCGGACAAGGTTGAGGTCGGTCAGGAATTCCATCCCCCGATGTAGAACCGTCGAGGGAGAAGATCGGATTTCCCCAAATTGAGTAGGAAACCTAGACGACGCAGAAGGGAAGCAGGGCATCCCTGTCCGTCTGGAGGGCTGCGGAAACCAAGTTGCGCAGTAGAAGGTCGTCCAAGTAATTGGAGGCCAGGCTCAAGGAGCGCTGACGGAAGTAGGCTATCACGGCGTCGAGCAGCCTTGTAAACACCCACGGACTGATGTTGAGGCCGAAGGAAGGGCGCAGAACTGGTAGACGATCCCCCCAAGTCAAACCGAAGGTACCGGCGAAACGACGGATGAATCGGGACGTGCAGATAGGCGTCTGACAGATCGAGGCTGATCGCAAAGTCCATCGGCCGGACGGCCGCACGGAGTGTCCTGGCCGTCTCTGTCCTGAAGCGAGGGGCCAAAATGAACTTGTTTAGCGCTGATAAGGTTGTTTAGCGCTGATAATCGATAACTGGACGCCACTTGCCGCCTGGTTTGGGAACTAGAAGAGTCGGCTGTAGAACGCCGGAGAGTCCTGCCGCGAAACCACCTCTGTCGCCGCTTTGGTGAGGAGGGTCGCCACTTCCCCGCGCAGAGCGTCCGCCTGTGTGCCGTCGAGCGGTTCCTGGGTCCACATAGGTGATCTGCGAAGAGGCGGAGGCGACAGGAACGAAGTTGCAGGCCTGCGGTAACGGTGGAAAGAATCCAGGGGTCGTCCGGGAACAGCGATCTCCAAGATCGATGAAGAGCGACAGCCGCCCGCCGACGGGAGACCCGAGTACTGAGGGCGGGGGCGGAGGCGGGGGCGAGTCAATGAGCTCGACCGCGGCCCGATCTACGGGCACCGCGGGGCCAAGCAGGGCGAGGGGCGGGGCCGGCCTGAGTAGCCTGGAATGGACGGGCCCGACCTCGTGAAGATCCGACTGTAGGAAGGGAGGGCCTGAAAGACCGCCGGGCACGACCCCCGGGCGGGCGGGGGGCGCGAAAGCGGGTCGAGGCTGGGATAGATGCAGGCTTGGGCCACAAGTCCTTGGAAGATTCCTTAACGGTGTGCCAAGTGTCGCCGAATAGCTGAGGACCACCTAAGGGGGCTTGACGGAGCTGGGTCTTCACTGACAAGGGAAGGGCCGAGCAGAGGCGCAAAAGGGAATCCCTCCTCCAGAGGTCGCAATTGGCAGCTGCTGCCAAGGCGTTGGCGGAAGAATGGTAGGCGGCCCGGTTGGCCGCTATCAGGATGGACTGCACGTCACGAAGCGGGGACTGACCCTCCAGGTCCCACGTATCCTGTAGGCACTGCAGGGCTGCCTGGGTAGCCAGTTCCAAAACCCGAGCACGCCAGCGAGTTCCGCGCTAAGGAGGCGATCCTGTCGAGAGGCCGAGGCCACGAGTTCTGGACGAGCCTGCGGCCGCCCGCCTGTACTAAGGCCGCCGCACCCACCGCTGGAAGAGGTATGGCGAAGGCTTGGGAGTGTCCAGCGTACCAGGCCTGGCGGAAGCTTAAGTTGATTCCCACCGGCGATCGAGCGGCGGTAAAGTATCCCGTGTCGCCGAAAGCGTCGTTACGCAGCTGGGCGGAGAAGCATCGGTGAGGTCCCGGAAGCCGGCTGGCTGCGGGAGGGACTTGCGGCGCTGGACTTGCCTCTGCGCGTCGATCATGGCCGAAGCCTGTCTCTTCGGAGGAGGCGAAGGCGGACAGAAGTCGGGCGGTAGGGACTCGGCGATAAGCCTTGAAGCCTCACCCAGAGCGTGGACCGTCTGTGATCCGAGCGATGGGCCGGCAACGTCTGACGAGGCGGAGGCCGACGAGACAGCGGAAAAGGCGGGAAGGAGAACCAGCCGCCGAGTCCTGCAAGAAGATCGCCGAGGCCGAGTCCGTCGGATGAAGGGTGAGGACGTCCGGTTCCAAAAACTGATCTTCTCGCGGCAAAGACGAAAGGGGCGAGCGGCTACGAGAGCGCCGCACCGCCACGCGCGAGGTAGACGCAGCCGCCCGCGACGCACGCAAAGAGGGGCGCCGCGGCGACGGAGGGACCGTGGCAAAGCGACGGTCCACCTTGAAGTCGGGGTCCGCACGCGGAAGCCGACGTGAGTGACAAATCCGCGATCGGAATACCGAGGAAGTGGCCTGGTCACCCCTGGCTCGCCCGGGAGAACCGGTGCGGGGGGGGGGGGGGGGGGGGGGGGGGGGAACGGACCGCAAAGTGTCTCTCCTAGCCCGCTCAGAAAAGGCGGAGCGGGGAGGGGACGAATACCGGGCACGCGGCCGCGGCCCCCCCGTCCGATGTTTCGGACCGTGGAGGACGCGCGATGATGTCACACCGGGCCCACCTGGTCGATACGAGGCGGGGGGGGGGAACAGTCTAGGGTCACGCCAAGCCCGCTCAGGAAAGGCGGAGCGGGGCGGGGACGATTTATGAGCCCGCTGCCCCAGCTCCGAAGCCTCGGAGCGAGGGGGGCGAGGGTCCAAGTCACACCGGGCCCGTCTGGTCGATACGAGACGGGGGGGGGGGGGGGGGGGGGACAGTCTAAGGTCACGCCAAGCCCGCTCAGGCGAAGCGAAGCGGGGAGGGGACAATTTATGTGCACGCGACCCCCGCTCCGACGCCTCGGAGCGTGGGGGGCGAGAGTCAACCACACCCCGGGCCCGCCCAGGCGAGACGGGGCGGGCGGTGGGGGGGAAGAAAGCGAAGCATGCCGTGCCCGTTCGGAAATACAGAGCGGGGAGGCAGCATTACTAACGGTCTCGAGTCACGTTCCGAAGCCTCGGTGCGTGAGCGAGAGCTTTTCTTATCACGTTTACTCTCTTTCTTATGCTTGCGTTCAGTCACCCGCCCCCGCTCCGGAGACCTAGAGCCGGGGGTGGCCAACGAACGCTCATCTCTCCCAGAACGCTCGCCCGAAGCAGAGCGGGGGGTGGGAAACAATATGGGGCTCAAGCCACGCGCCAACGAAGCAGAGCGTGGGGAGCTTGACTCCGAAACTCGCCTACCCTGCTCCGAAGACTCGGAGAGGGGAGGGAGAACCTGCGAGGTAACGGTACAAGAAGGGTACTTACCTGTGGGCCGGACAGCCCGAACGACGGAGCGGAGAGGAGCCCGAAGCGCCGAGGGAAGTACGGCCACCCGTGGAGGATCCCGGGGAGACAGAAGCGGGCGAGGGGCCCGGTCACGCCTGTAGAAGTCCCACCAGCGCGACCACCGGTCTTCCGTCCAAGCGGCGCAAACGTCACACGTTCCGTCCGAAGAACAGCCCGAACACGGCAAGCCTTTTAAGAGTCGTGTGCATCACCCGGCCACGGTAAGTCCCCGCAAGGCGGCAAGTCTTCGACACAGAAGAAGCCAGAAGGCCCTAAGCCAACTACGCCGGCGAAGAAGTCAACCGTACACAAAACAGCAGGGCACCAGTCACGTGCGTCGTCGAACCCCAAGGCCAAGCCAAGGGTGAACTCACAAAGTCAGAGCCGGTAAAACCGGTCGGCGCACAGTTCACAATGAGTCCAATTGTCAAAAGGAAAAGCCACGAATGTAGTGAGTCCAGGGCTGAATCGACGACTCCAATTCAAGCCCACAGTCAAACCACTGAAACCGAAAAAAAAAACACGTTGAACGGAGAAAGGCAAAAACTCGACCGTCCCCGGTCGAGCTATGAGTGAAACTGATTAGGTCGCCCGGTGAACGCCGGGAGTTCGCCACACGCAGGCCGGGATAGGGTAGTAAGGGGAGGCCACCCGGGGCCCTAGTACATGGATCCCCGGTGTCTCCTCCCCAGTTGTGCCTTATACACAACTTTTGTTGAAATCGATAGGCAATAGAGTGTATTCCCAGATAGTAATGCCATCGGTAATGTATTTTGAAAAAAACAAATTGCTATGATAAACCAAGCAAGCAGCACTACTAAGAACATCCGAACTTTAACTCACCTGGGATGAAAGAAAAAGTAGGGAGCCAATTTCCACCGGCCTACGGAAGATGATGTCATCAACAACTTTTGCAACAGGTCTTTTCTTGCTGAAAAACAAAACAGGACAGTGAAGAGCAAAAATGAGCTACATTATAAAGTAAACACATCTATAGGCGATTTTGATTGCGAGATGTTTTTGTCTCACCCCATCAAGAGACTAAACAATGAGCTGACTCGCTCACTCCCTCAAATGACACAACCGTGAGCTCAACCAACCACTGTTCAATCAATCAAAACTGCAATCTGCAAGTTATTTACCCTTTCAGTCCCAAGGTCCCATTTCTCAAATTTTGGAAGCGTTGCCTAACGACTATGTACCAGTTGTAGGAGATGGATTGTCATAATTCAAGGGTCGTGCCAGATGAGCTTGGCGCCTAAAGGCGCCAAGCTCATCTGGCACAACCCTTGAATTACCATGATCAATCCATCTCCTGCTGCAAGGGTCCCGGGACTAAAAGGGTTAACAAAGGTATGCTGGCTTTAGAAGGAGAATAAAAATGCCGTAAGCTTACCAGTACAGCGCAGCATTAGCCCAGGCCAGTTCATATGCCTTGCGCATCAGATATCCCCCAAAGATCTTGCCATACAGGTTCCTTTGCTGCGGACAGAGAACAATGACAAACAACAAATTAAAACGATGGCGCATCACTGACAATGCTTTTCAGCGGAAGAGACGCAAGGCCAACCCGCTCAACCCCCTGGCCGCAAGTCCCAAATTTGGAGGCGTTACCCAACGCCTATGTACCAGTTGCAGGAGATAGATTGACCACGATAATTCAAGGGTAGAGCCAGATTGGCTTGGCGCCTTCAGGCACCAAGACAATCTGGCACTACCCTTGAATTATCATGGTCTATCCACCTCCTCCTGTAGGGCGTTGGGGCTAAATAGGTTAAACATCTTCTCTGGCACACAGTATTGCCAGCAGCAGTCAAGGGATTGAAACAGGACTGAAAATGCATACGTACAAACTAAAAGTCATGTAAACACAAACACTAAACGCACCAACCCTTAAACATATCAGTGGGAGAAGGACACCCACAACAGTTCAACTTCAAGGGTAGCGCCAGATTAGCTTGGTGCCCGTCAAGGCACCAAGCTAATCTGGCACAACCCTTGAACTATCATGGCCAATTTTTCTCTCACAGCTGGTGCACTCTTTATACTAGGTATCTCCAAAATGGCTCAAATATTACAAAGTTATACTGTGAAACTGGTATGACAGGGTTTTCGATAACCAGTAATTAGCGGTATTTTACCGTTTGTGATCAGAGAATACCAGAATTTTTTTAATCTGCTGGCCCCATGGACTTGTTTTATTTTGGCTGGACCGGTTAGAATTTTGTGGGTTAAAAAAAATCTTTGTACAGGGGTGGATCTTGGAGGGGGGGGGGGGGGGTCTAGCCCCCCCCCCCCCATATTTTTAAAAAAAATGCTATAACAAAGTCCCTTTTGGGGTGTTTACCCCCCCCCCCCCCCCCCTTTCATATCAATCCTAAAACTCCCATGTTATCGAATTAACCCTTTTAGATCTGGGACCCTGCAGCAGGATATATGGATTGATCATGATAATTCAAGGGCAGTGCCAGATGAGCTTGGCACCTGAAGGTGCCAAGCTCATCTGGCACTACCCTTGAATTATCATGATCAATCCATCTCCTACAACTGGTACATAGTCGTTAAGCAACACCTCCAAAATGTGAGAAATGGGACCTTGGGGTTAAAAGGGTTAACACTTTCCTCAGGAATGCCCCCTGACCCAGCTGTAGTCAAATATCACCAAACAGGCAGAATATTTTGATTTCTAATGTCTCCCAGTTGCAAGCAGAGGATATTTGTTTTCAAAGCAAGAATGGCAAAGCCCTTAAGGCGCATGTGCATGAATGATTCAGTTCTAATGTAAGTAAAGGGTTTGCTTTTGTTCTTGCAAAATCCGCATTTTCTCAAAACGTATGCAATATTCACACTTTTGTTATTGTCCCGCGGCCCTTCATCTTTGCAAGTATTGAACCAAAACAGAATGCATGGAATGGTTTCATCAGCATCCTTTCTGCCAAATTTAGCTGAAAAGTTTTGCAAAAGTGCTGATAAAAACTAAGATTTTACTTTTTTCACATCATTTGCTGATCTCGTGACCCTTGACCTTTCCAAGGTAGTCATTCAAATTAGCATGCATATGAAGGTCTTACCATCAGGTATGTATCTTCGGACCAAGTTTTAGTTTGAAACTGTAAATAGTATGCAAAAAAAACAATAATTTTAATGTTTTTTTTTAAATCAAGAAATAGCTGTTTCAGTATTTGTGACCTATTTCTTGATCTCTTGTGGCCCATGACCTTTCCAACGGGTTATACAAATCAGCATTACCATCAGGTATCTCTGGTGCGCCTGAAGCTAAGAACAGTATTAGATAAAAACTTCTGTCAAAATATGGCTATTTTAAACCTATTTCCTGATCTCTTGTGACCTTGGCCTTTGAGAGAGGTCAATGGAATTGGTATGATTAGAAAGGACTTGCCACAAAGTATCCTTGGAAAGTTTGAAACCTGTGGCTTAAATAGTTCAAATTAGTATGCATTGAAAGGTCCTACCATAGGTATCTTTGTACCAAGCTTGGCTTTGAAGATGTGAATAATATTTGAGGAAACACAAATTTTGTCAAAATATGGCTAGTTTTTTTTTAACCTATTTCCTGATCACTTGTGACCTTGGCCTTTGAGAGAGGTCAATGGAATTGGTATGATTAGAAAGGACTTGCCACAAAATATCCTTGGAAAGTTTGAAACCTGTGGCTTAAATAGTCTGGAGAAAATGTCAATGTTAAAGTTTACCACAGACTACGCTGGGCGGACGCAGGACAGACGACCACTGACCCAGAACAGAGACTGACTCTTGCTTCACATGTGAGCCAAAAATGGTCACAGCTGCTTTACACAAGGCTGGCCGTACCTCTGGGTGACAAATGCCTAGAGTCTTCAGCTTTGTATCTGCCATCCACACACTGTTTTCAGGCTTCACTCGAATGCTGAAAGTCCCAGATCTGAAATGAGAAATAACCTGTTCTTGTAGATATATTGTATACAGCGGGGTTCATTCTGAAAATTTACACACATGGGTCATTGGTCCGCAAATCAAATTGTGTATAAATCCAATGGGTCATTTCGGAAAGTGGATGGGCCAATCGTGTGTGAACACTGTCTCACCAACTGCCCAAACATAGACAAAGTATGTATGCGAGCACCTTCTTGCCAGCTGCAGAAATATCTAAAAGCAGGGGCTTGGGGGAAGGGGGAGGCAGCAACAGAGAACAAAAGATGGACGGGCCTTTAAGAAAACATGAAAAGAAGGGCCCCTTGTCTACAGAAACCTATGGGTCATTGACCCCTCAGCTCAAAATGTTATGGGTCATTTTGGGAAAATTATGCGCCAATGGCGCAGGGCACACTTAAAAAATGAACCCTTATACAGTAGAACCTGTTTTGAGCAACACCCTTTTTTTTTGCAAGAGAAAAAAGTGGTTTCAGAAAGAGGGGCTCTATCTTAAAGGGCACAAAATGCCACCCATCATTAACCCATATCCTACTGAGGCTAAAAGCTTCAAATCTGTACACTGCCATATGCAAGCTACATTATAGTACTTACATACTATCAATGGCTTTAGTTCAAGGGTGGTGCCAGAATAGCTTGGTGCCTAGAGGCGCCAAGCTAATCTGGCACTACCATTGAATTATCATGGTCAATCCATCTCCTGCTGTTGGGACTCAGGCCTAAATTGGTTCAAGAATGCATCTAATTCTGCCTGGGGACCAAGGGCCGCACGGCAGATAATTTATAGCAGTCCAGTCCATACTTGCAGGAATATTTTTTCAAGCCAGTAACTGCCAAGCAACCGTCCCTCTGCACTGCAGCAAGATCTTTGCATCGGGCTAAAAACAGGACAGGCAGGCGCTGGCTACTGAAAATTATCCACAACTCGACCCAGATCGCAAACACATATAACACTGCCGCCGTTCTGACGATATGTGATGTGGGGACACAATCGACAAAACCATTCCTCTTTTTCCTCCTGTTTTTGCTCTCCATCAGAAACCCAACAGACTTTCCTCAGGAAATCGCAGACACACAGACAATTCTGCTGCTCACTTACTTCGGATCCAGCGTGTCGAGAAAGATGTTGTGGATGATTTCACGTTCAGCCTCATTCGGTGGCGTCTTCAGTAGAGACTTTTTGGCCTCCTCCTGTCGTGAAGTTTTGTTCTCTGATGAAAAAAACATAGGGTATTATACCAATTCAATGCCTGTGAACCACATTTCTGGCAATACTTTCCTTGGGAACAATATTTTAAAAACATTTTTGTACGAAAATGTTTACCATCATGAGTACCCACATAAACTTGTAAGCATCATGAGTACCCACATAAACTTGTAAGACTATCACGGAGCTTTAAGTGTTGTCTACCTAGCTGAACTCCAGTTTTCTCAAAATGTAAGCCTTTTTCAAAAAACTGTCAAACCACTGTGACCCTTGACCTTTGCGATGAGTTGATTAAATTAGTATGCTTAGAGGTCACATTACATAGTCAAATTTGGCCAGTTCAGGCAGTTCAGGCAGTAAGAGGACCGGTGTTTTTAAAAATAATTTTTGCCTTGTTTGAAATGTTGTAGTAGGGCTGAATGTTAGAATTTGCTGGAAATTTCTGGTTACATGAGAGGAGACATGTTTGGTGCTTTGATTCATACCATCCTGAGCTTATCCAATGGACAATTGTGGGCCTATGTTGAGTTACCGTTGACGTAGTGATTTGAGGGGCACGCTGATTTCAGCTGTGCTTGGGTGTGGGGTTGGTAAGGAATCGGGTTCATAGCCAAGAAATGAGACTGTCAATGTGCTGTTTTTATTGTTATTTTGTGCATGGCAAATGTGCAGCTGGTGGGCAGTAGTGTTTTTTAGGGGATTGAAATATTAGGGGATGCCTGGGACTGACTATGGCTAAGAGACTGTACAGTACGGAAACAGCACTGTGTACCGGGACCTAGAAACGTCTTGCCATCAGAAAACTTCACGCTAAAATTAATTGAAAAGTTTGCAAAAACTTAGATAAAAACTACAATTCTAACCCAAAAAATGGCATTTTTTCACACATTTACTGACCTCTTGTGACCCTTGACTTTTCCAAGGAATCATCCAAATTAGTATGCAAAGTAGGTCTTATCATCATTTATCTCTGTACCAAGGTTGGGTTTAAAGTTTAAAATTGTATTTGAGGTAAAACATTTTTGGTTAAAATATGGATATTTTAAAACCTATTTTGGGATCATCCCATGACCTTTGTGATGGGTCAACTAAATTAGCATGCATATGAAGGTCTTATCAGCTACCTTTGAGCCAAATTTGATTGAAAAGTTACAAAAATGTTGATAAAAAACTACAGTTCTATCAAAAATGGACATTTTACACATATTTGCTGATCTCTCGTCACCCTTGCCCTTTCAGTGGGGCCATCCAAATTAGTATGCATAGATAGGTCTTATCATCAGGTATCTTTGTACTAAGTTTGGGTATGAAGCTGTTAATAGTATTTGAGAAAAAACATCTATTGTCAAAATATGGCTATTTTCTGATCTCTTGTGACCCTTGACCTCTCTGAGGGATGAACCAAATTAGTATGCATATGAAGGTCTTACCATCAGGTATTGTTGTACCAAGTTTGGGTTTAAAGTTGTGAATAGTATTTATTTGAGAAAAAAATAAATTTTGTCAAAATATGGCTATTTTTCACCTATTTCCTCATCCCATGACCTTGGCAGTGGCCTTTGAGAAAGGTTACTCAAATTGGTATGTTTAGAAAGGTCATGCCACAAAGTATCCTTGGACCAAATTCAAAGACTGTGGTTTGAATAGTCTCCAAGAAAATGCCAACGTTAAAGTTTACGACGGACGACAGGCGACCACTGGCCCAGAACACACTCACTTTTGCTTCGCACGTGAGCCAAAACATATACAGGAGTCAAAACTGTGAGAAAAGTATAAAAATATCACTTGTAACAACTATGCATTTTTATTCCAGCAAATAAATAAATTTGAAAATGCACAAAATGAAAGAAAGAAATATCTATTTAATTAAATATCCATACATTGAAATATAATCTATTATTTTTACTTTCGTTTTTTTTCTCCACTTACTTTCTCCAAGTTGAAAAAGTTCCATCTCTAAGGGGCCTTCAGGTTTTAATGGGTTGACAACAGCCGCTCTGAAAGTTACAAAACCCAAGTGATAAATTGAAATAAGCAATACTGAGAAAACTCATATGATGACAATAACCCTTTTAGCCCCTTTCAGCAGGAGATTGATTGAACATGATAATTTAAGGGTAGTGCCAGATTAGCTTGGCGCTTTCAGGTACAAGCTAATCTGGCACTACCCTTGAATTATCATGGTCAATCCACCTCCTGTTAACAGGTACATAGTCGTTAGTGAAGTGTCAGTTTCACAGCCACTGCGCAAATCCAAGATTTGATCGTCCCATGTCAGATAGTATATTGAACAAAAGGTTTTTTAATGAGCTTTTGACCGGTACCTGGCGCATGTGTGTGCAATCTTTCCCAGATAACATACGTCATGAGTAATAATTAAAAAAAAATTTCACATAAAAATCTAATGAATTCAAACCTGCGCCAGTCACTGTGATAAAGGCCAGGAAAAGCTCTTTCCAATGATACCAAATATAGTGCTTTGTGTTCTATCTTGGATTTGCACCAGCAGTTTTTCTAACACAATAGCGCAGCTCTGCGTGGGGCGCTCACGGACTGCTGCCCACGTTTATACGCTTACCCCTGCTCCACATTCAGTGGTGCTACAAATACATCTTTCTTTCCATAACAAAACAAACATTACAGAACTGTAGTCCGGATGATGCTTTATTCGCCCATGTTTTTATTTTTGTTATGTGTGCTATATGTTGAGAGCAATTCTTGATGCAAAATAGCTAAATATCACTCTCCGGCACTGATGTTATCCACTGTTTTTATAGAGACGGACCTACCTAAGTAAATGGTTGGCTTTTGTACCAGCAAAATCCAATTTTTTCAAAATGTTTGCAATATTCACAAATCCGTTGACCCTCCATCACCCTTGACCTCTGTGAGGGGCTGAATAAATTAGTATAAATATAAAGGTGTTATCAGCTACCTTTCTGCTAAATTTGATTGAAAAGTTTGCAAAACCGTTGATAAAAACTACAATTCTATCACAAACTGGCATTTTTCACACATTTGCTGACCTGTGACCCTTGACCTTTCCAAGGGGTCATCCAAATTAGTATGCATAGAATAAGAAAGGTCTTACTATCAGGCATCTCTGTACCAAGTTTGGGTTTGAAGTTGAAAATAGTATTTGAGGAGAAACAATTTGTGTCAAAATGTGGCCATTTTTAACCCCTTTCTGGACTCTATGACCTTGACCTTTGAGAGAGGTCATCGACACTGGTATGTTTAGAAAGGTTTTACCACAAAGTACCATTGGGCCAAGTTTGATGTCCGAGGCTTGAATAGTCTCCGAGAAAATGCCAACGTTAAAGCCTACCAAGGCCGTTGGATGCCAGACAGAACCTGGGTGGCCCATTAATACTCACTTTTACTATCGCACATGAGCCAAAAATAAACAAGAAGAAGAAAACAACACAACAGACTATTTCTAATCTCTATAGTAATGGAAACTGGAATTAAGAAAAAAACAGTACTGACTTTTTTGTGGCAGGGTTGCGAGCGACCATCATATATCTGGCTGTCAACATTTTCTGCAAACGCCCCTCCATCTCCTGCAAGTGAGAAATAGTGTTTCCACTTTATAGTCTTTCCACTTCTGCATGTATTTGGGGGACGATAAAGTAAAATCCACAACATACTTCACTGGCATAGATCCTCATGAGCCCCGTTGTCACAGGGGCTCATGAGAACATGACAGTGGTTTATTTTGGGGGACTTTTCTTCACTTGCTTTTTTTTAATGGTAGTACTTACATGGGTGATGGTGGGAAATATTGAAATGCCTGAAAACGGTCTATGGATTAACTGTGCCCCATAATCCTGGCAAGCATGAGACATAAAGTCTGATGAGACCGTGCATAGGCAGGGGCTCATGAAAATGTATGTGTCTTGCAGATGGAGCAGGCTGTCCGACATTCAGGTTTTGGGGATTTTTAAAAAGCTGAAACATGTCTCAATGACTGAAAACTATCACTCATGTAGTTATGTTGGTAAATAGCATATTCGAACACACAAGCGAACACAAGAACCGAACTGCATAAGGCATAGATTGTTATGAGCCAGCAGGGACTCATCAGAATCTATGTTTCTCGCAAAGGGAAGAGACTGGATCCGGAACATTTCCAAGACCATCTTTTTTAATGTGTTAATTTTTGTAACTTTGTACAAATTCCTGAAAACAGCTTACACTTAACCCATATCATACTGAGGCTAAAAGCTTCAAATTTATACACAGCCATATGCAAGCCACATTATAGTACTTACATATAAGGATATAGACCAATGGCTTTAGTTCAAGGGTGGTGCCAAAATAGCTTGGCGCCTCTAGGTGCCGAGTTTTTCTGGCACTATCCTTGAACTATTTTAGTTAAACTTATTTCACACACTGGTGTATTCCGAATGATAAGGGTTAAAGCCTTTCATAGAAGCACTACAAATAAATACTATTTATCATCAAAACCCTCCACAATACCTGTTCCACAGTCATGGTGACCTCCATGGATGATCTACCAACCCATGTCACTTGTCCACACATTTTTACGTCCTTGTATGGCGATAATGTTGTATCGTGCAACTCTGTTAAGGGAAAGACACAACATATCAATAATTGTGACAACACAAATACAATGGCTGACAACAGCATAACAATGATTCTGAACATCCTTGTCAACAGAAGTTATCCTGAAATTGAAAGTAGGTAAAATAAATTTGCAAGGACTTCAAACATGCAGCCTACTCTATCTGCAAAACCCATACAGCTGCAGGGGTTGATGAGAATCTATCTCTTGCTTGCACAGATGTGCCTTATTTATCCACATATCCTACTAAGGCTCAGTGAGTTGGAAATAAGCATAACTCTGCATGAGTGCAACAACAAGCCCTCGGCGTACATGCTTTTTTATGTAATAAATTGGGAAGATCTCGTCGGTTATAAAATTATGATACTCACCTATGCGATCAACCAGGGCAGTCACGGTAGATAGCGGCGATTTCTGCTTTTCCCCTTTGCTGGGATCTTGGTTGTGTGTGTAGCAGATCACACCTGAAGCAGACACAAATCAAACACATTCAGCCCGAGGAATGAAATCCCCAAATTCTGAAGGACTGTATTACAATTGTTAAGACATATTGAGCAGGCTAGTTCAAGGGTGGTGCCAGAATAGCTTGGCGCCCATAGGTGCCAAGCTATTCTGGCACCACCCTTGAACTATCAGTATCATGCTCGATCCATGTCTTGCTGTGTTGTGTCAGGGAAGAACGAGTTAGCCCTTTTCATCCTGATACACCCATTGCTTGAAATAAATCTGACTATGATAGTTCAAGGGCGGTGCCAGAATAGCTAATTAGATGCCTCCTGCAAAAATGTGGCTGGCTGAGGCCAAGTTTATCCAGCAAGAAGCAACAATTCTCGTGATCCACTGCAGCTGCTGGGGACTTTGAGAATCTATGCCTCTTGCAGGGCTAACGAAAAGACAGTACACTGCTGTGTACAGACTTGACAAGTAAATCTAGCCCCCCCCCCCCCCCCCCCCCCCTCCCCCATCAAGGCTAGTGCCAGATTAGTTCGGCACCAAACTGATTTGGCACTACCCTTGCTTTATCATGGTTGATCCATCTCCTGCATCTGGTGCATAGGCATTAGCTGACACCTCTAAAAGTTGGGAAATGTGGCTGTGGGGTTAAATGTTTAAATCATCGCGACAACAAGAAAGGCAAAGGCCAAAGCCCTTATGGCTCACGTGTATGACCGATCCACATGTGTGACAATAAGTAAAGGGATGGCTTCTGCACCAACAAACTCCATGTTTTCTCAAAATTTAGTCAGTTTTCACACCTGTGAAACCCCTGTGACCCTTGCGCCGAGTCAACTAAATTAGTATACATGTAGGAAGGTCTTATCATCAGCTACCGTTGTGCCAAATTTGATTTTAAGTTTTGCAAAAATGTTGATAATAACTACAATCCTATCAATAATTGGCATTTCACACACATCTGCTGAATCCTTGTGACCCTTGCAGAGATGCCAACCCATTTCACTACCTGACCTTACCATTTTCAAAATTTGACAGGAATGAGGAAGAAATAAAATTTGACAGGAAGATTTCATGTGACAATGTCTAATCCACCATGACAGATTTTGAAATCTAATTCACATGCAACACAGCGAGTATGTCCTTGTGACACTTTGGACATGGTTATGCACGGATAGTCTTTGGAACAACGTTGCAAAAACTTCTGCCGATACACTTTTTCGCCTCAGCATTGCCGCTGCAATCAGCACTTTTACATTTTAACGATTCACTTTCGTCACCGATGCTTACAGTTACAGTGTAAAACAGCGAAATCCCAAGAATTACTGAACTGAAATCACACTATTTCCGATCATGTATATTTCAGATCCCGATTGGTTGCGGTAATCAAAGGACCCTTCTGATTGGCTCATTATTTATCTCAAGGGAAACGCGATGGCTCGGCGGTATAAGAGCAGCAATTGGTAACTTTTAGCGGACAATTTCAGCACTTTTATCACCAGAAGATAATTTATTTGGCCGGAAAATCTTAAAAAACTAATTTTGGCGTAAGAAAATACGTCGAAATCAGAAGAGTTGGCATCTCTGCCCTTGATCTTTCCGAGGGCTCATCTAAATTAGTATGCATAGATAGGTCTTACCATCAGGTATCTCTGTACCAAGTTTGGGTTTGAAGTTGGGAACAGTAATTGAGGAAAAACATTTCTTGTCAAAATATTGCTATTTTGAGCTCTTGTGACCCTTGACCTTTCCGAGGGGTCATCCAATTTAGTATGCATAGACAGGTCTTACCATCAGGTATCTCTGTAGCAAGTTTGGGTTTGAAGTTGTGAATAGTATTTGAGAAAAAAAAACATCTTTTGTC
The DNA here is from genome assembly GCA_036245525.1 of Semisulcospira habei. NCBI lineage: Eukaryota > Metazoa > Mollusca > Gastropoda > Semisulcospiridae > Semisulcospira > Semisulcospira habei. The sequence continues at coordinate 15,096,231 of BTPG01000007.1, read as the reverse complement.
AAAATATGGCTATTTTCTACCGATTTCCTGAGCTCTTCTGACCCTTGAACTTTCCGAGAGATCAACCAAATGGGTATGCATAAAAAGGTCTTACCATCAGGTATCTTTGTTCCAAGTTTGGCTTTGAAGTTGTGGATAGTATTTGAGAAAAAATAAATTATGTCAAAATAAAGATTTTTTGTATATTGCCTGATCCCTTATGACCTTGACCTTTGTCAGGTCACTGAAATTGGTATGCTTGAAAGGTCTTGCCACAAAGTATCCTTGGACCAAGTTTAAGGACTGTAGCTCGAATAGTCTCCGAGAAAATGCCAACGTTAAAGTTTACCACGGGCGACGGCGGATGGACAGACAACCACTGGCCCAGAACATAAACACACATTTGCTTCGCACGTGAGCCAAAAACAGCTACTGACAGCTAAAAGGTTACTCTGACTGTAAACAGCTGTTTTTGTTGCGGTGATTCCTGCTGCTACTAGTGACAGCCAAACGGCCAACATTATCAAACCGCAAAAACATCATGCATGTGTTAGTAAAATCGCTGATGAACAATTTCTTGAACCTGCAAATGTGTCAAGGTCTTCCAAAAGACGCCCAAAGCGCAGACCCTTCATAAAGGTGACATATTTCTCTCGTACCAAATCATCCTGACCAAGGGGGATAATCACTTCCTTGTAGCTGTCCTGCATGCATCGTACTGGCAGTTCCTCTTGGTTGGTACGAACAGGTAAAATGTTGTCTTCCTTTGGAGGAGTTGCCTCACCATCTCGCCTACAAAACATGGAATATATATTTAACCCAAGGATCCGGTATTGTTTACAACGCTGGTGGCTGTGCGTACACGGGAGTTATGTTATTTACTGTTTTCTCAACAGCTGAAAATTATCCGTAGCCTTTTGTCGCAATGATTCCCATCAAAACAAAACAAAAAACTGCAGACAGCCAAAGGGTTAAGAGAGCACTCAAGTGTAAGGATCGCAGCACCTACAGCGATCATCAGTGATAGACTGGTACAGTCATAGGGATGCAACTTTGCACTGTGTGTTAATGACAGGCTTTCAGCTAGGATTTTAAAATTGTCCATCGTCGGGACGGACAGCATTAAAAATATCTTTCCCAGGCGCTCTATAGCCCATCGTGAACTTGAAACACAGCAGGGACATGTTCTTTTTTCTCAAGATTAGTCCATCCCGGGGACAGATGGCCTTCCACTTTTTGAGTTTTTCCATCTTTGTCAAAATGTGTCTGTAAAATACGGATAATTTTCCATTAATGGAATCAACAAGCTGATGTCTTGTGATGCAAAATACATCACTGGAAGATTTTAGGCGAAAGTAATCAAGACGGCACATGATAAAGTTCATTTCAATACAATTTCACGTACGTTTGTGGACTGCTGTAGTGCACCGAGATTTGCAGAGATATTTACAGGCCACAACTGAGATGTCCTGCATTTGTACATGTGGCTATATGATAATATGCTGCTCATTTAGATACGGCACATCTGGAGAAGTTAGCTGATGCAGCCTGATAATGATAAAGAGAACACTACCGTCTTTCAACCTACCCATAGGACTTGGGGGTGCCAACCATATCCATCAACATCATGCGAGCTGCAAAAAAAATAAAAAAATACAATGAAAACAAAGTAAGTTGTTTCTCAACTTTCAACGTTCATGATACTGTACACCCATTCAGTCTTGATACCATAGTGATACATAAATCAATCCAGACCAAAAAGGTGACTGCCAAGCGTGTAATATGCAAAGAAGTACCCAACGGAGAAAGAAACACGCTTAGAAAAGACGGGTACAACACAATTTATTAATATTTCGGGTAAATACCCTTTGTCAAAATAGACAAACAAACAAACATAGAGATTAGCCGCTACTTATCTTCAATGGCAGAAGGAATGTGGCAACTGAAGGAGGTGACGTAAAATAAAAGAAAAGAAAAGGAAGAACAAAAGTGCGGAAAAAGTAAAAATGACGTCAACGAAAAATCGCGTAAGAGAGAGACTCGGAAAGAACCTGAACACGAGAGACAAGAGTGTGTGCAAGCACGTGCAGGAGCGAGCGAAAGAAAAGGCGTGTAGATGAGGCCAGAGAAAGAGAGAGAGAGAGAGAGAGAGAGAGAGAGAGAGAGAGAGAGAGAGAGAAGAGAGAGAGAGAGAGAGAGAGAAGAGAGAGAGAGAGAGAGAGAGAGAGAGAGAGAGCGAGACGGAGAGAGAGAAAGAGAGAGAGAGAATGAATGGGGAGTACCCTTGGGCACGAAGTAGGCTGAGTGTCTAATACACAAAGCCTGCTAAACACCAACCCGAAGGCAAACTTTATATCACCTTCAAGTTGAGGACTACCTCGGGGAAAAACGGGAGGACCCCGGGAAAAAAACCCCAGCATTTAGCACGGTACACAACAAGTAATAAGTCATGAAAACAAAGCAAAGAATCAAAATCAGTAAGAGAATATTGGTATAAGTGGAGAGTAGGTAGTTGTGAAACCGTCTTCAAGGGTAACTCAAAAAATAAGGGGGAGAGAGAGAGAGAGAGAGAGAGAGAGAGAGAGAGAGAGAGAGAGAGAGAGAGAGGGAGATGGGGGCGGGGGGGGGGGGGGGGGGGGGGGGGGGAAGGGGGGAAGGAGTAAGGAAAAAAAAAAAAAAAAAAAAAAAAAAAGGGAGGGGGGGGGGGGGGGGCGGAAGACAATCAGCCAGAGCCACCAACCCCACCCAACGGGCACCCACCAGCCCACAGAAAAACACACAGGTACGCAACAAGACGACCACATACATCCCCAAGGGATGCACACGATCGCCCCGCCCCAAAACCGCGTATCAAACCGTGAGCCGGAGACCCGGTGCCCGACAGGGAAGGGCAAGGGATCCAACTAAACGTTCGGCCAGCGCTGAGAAAGTCCCCAAGGGAAATGTACATATCAACCAGCGCCAACATCACGTAACTGAATAGTGAATAGTAAATCAGTGAGGTAAAGTAGCAGACACAAGCAAGGTAAACAATGTTAATCTTTCATATTCATCCCGAGTGGCGCCACAGTGCCCAGTTTATTAATCAGAAATTTTTCACGGTCTTTCCTGGCCCAGACATTACTGGCTTGCATAAGCCAGAGGCCTTTAACTCGAATGTCTGAGACGGAGTGGTCGGCCTGATTGAAATGTCGTCCGACCGGTCTGTTGTATTGGTACTTGACAGACTGAAGATGTTCTTTGAAACGGTCGTTGATGGTTCTTTCCGTCTCTCCAACATAGAGTTGGCCGCATTTAACACAGGAGATGACATAAATCACGTTGGTGGTTTGACACGTGAAGTATATACACTGGGCAATACACTGGGCCTGTCCCTGAGATGTATAAACGCTACATCGATGACGGTTTAGGAGCTACTCACATGACCCAAGCTGCACTTTTAGACTTCATTCACTTCGTGCAGGACTTCCACCCATCCATCAAGTTCACTTACACTATATCAGCTACTTCAGTCGACTTTCTGGACATGAACATCAGGATTGACTGCGGAATGTTGAAAACTTCAATACATTACAAACCTACCGACTCACATTCCTACCTCGACTACCGATCTTCTCACAACCCCAAAACTAAAAACAGCATCCCTTATTCCCAGTTTCTTCGGCTAAAAAGAATATGTTCCGAAGAATCAGATTTTGATGTTCAATCCAAAGAAATGGCTGGATTTTTCATCGACAGACACTACCCACATACTGTTGTTCAAGGATCTCTCCAAACGGTTCAAAAACTTAGTCGCGCGAGTACACTGCAGACTAAACCTACCGCTGATAGTGACAGACCTATCGTAACCATGATCTACCATCCCCACACCAATCCGGTGCGTAAAATCCTTCTTTCTAACTGGGGTCTTTTGTCATCCAGTCAAGAATCTGCTGCTATCTTTTCTGAACCTCAGTTGGTAGCTTTCAAGAGGGATATTAATTTGCGGGACATGCTTGTTCGCTCTACTCTCAAGCCTCGTCATACCACCAGAGCCTCCGGCTCCACTCCGTGCAATGTTCCTAATTGCAAGACGTGTCCTTTTATTTGCCCTTCCACCGTGGTCAATGGTCCACGTTACAAATTCAACATAGACAGATACTTCACGTGTCAAACCACCAACGTGATTTATGTCATCTCCTGTGTTAAATGCGGCCAACTCTATGTTGGAGAGACGGAAAGAACCATCAACGACCGTTTCAAAGAACATCTTCAGTCTGTCAAGTACCAATACAACAGACCGGTCGGACGACATTTCAATCAGGCCGACCACTCCGTCTCAGACATTCGAGTTAAAGGCCTCTGGCTTATGCAAGCCAGTAATGTCTGGGCCAGGAAAGACCGTGAAAAATTTCTGATTAATAAACTGGGCACTGTGGCGCCACTCGGGATGAATATGAAAGATTAACATTGTTTACCTTGCTTGTGTCTGCTACTTTACCTCACTGATTTACTACTCACTATTCAGTTACGTGATGTTGGCGCTGGTTGATATGTACATTTCCCTTGGGGACTTTCTCAGCGCTGGTCCGAACGTTTAGTTGGATCCCTTGCCCTTCCCTGTCGGGCACCGGGTCTCCGGCTCACGGTTTGATACGCGGTTTTGGGGCGGGGCGATCGTGTGCATCCCTTGGGGATGTATGTGGTCGTCTTGTTGCGTACCTGTGTGTTTTTCTGTGGGCTGGTGGGTGCCCGTTGGGTGGGGTTGGTGGCTCTGGCTGTTTGTCTTCCGCCCCCCCCCCCCCCTCCCTTTTTTTTTTTTTTTTTTTTTTTTCCTTACTCCTTCCCCCCTTCCCCCCCCCCCCCCCCCCCCCCCCCCCCGCCCCCATCTCCCTCTCTCTCTCTCTCTCTCTCTCTCTCTCTCTCTCTCTCTCCCCCTTATTTTTTGAGTTACCCTTGAAGACGGTTTCACAACTACCTACTCTCCACTTATACCAATATTCTCTTACTGATTTTGATTCTTTGCTTTGTTTTCATGACTTATTACTTGTTGTGTACCGTGCTAAATGCTGGGGTTTTTTTCCCGGGGTCCTCCCGTTTTTCCCCGAGGTAGTCCTCAACTTGAAGGTGATATAAAGTTTGCCTTCGGGTTGGTGTTTAGCAGGCTTTGTGTATTAGACACTCAGCCTACTTCGTGCCCAAGGGTACTCCCCATTCATTCTCTCTCTCTCTTTCTCTCTCTCCGTCTCGCTCTCTCTCTCTCTCTCTTTCTCTCTCTCTCTCTCTCTCTTTCTCTCTCTCTCTCTCTCTCTCTCTCTCTCTCTCTCTCTCTCTCTCTTTCTCTGGCCTCATCTACACGCCTTTTCTTTCGCTCGCTCCTGCACGTGCTTGCACACACTCTTGTCTCTCGTGTTCAGGTTCTTTCCGAGTCTCTCTCTTACGCGATTTTTCGTTGACGTCATTTTTACTTTTTCCGCACTTTTGTTCTTCCTTTTCTTTTCTTTTATTTTACGTCACCTCCTTCAGTTGCCACATTCCTTCTGCCATTGAAGATAAGTAGCGGCTAATCTCTATGTTTGTTTGTCTATTTTGACAAAGGGTATTTACCCGAAATATTAATAAATTGTGTTGTACATAGTGATACATGCACACATACAGAAACAATGATCCCAAAACCCTGTTACAGAATTTAATTCATAAGAAATTAAGAGTATGGGTTTGGAAATCATCGTCACTGGGCTGAGCCACTCAGGTCAGAACAACTGAGATGGGTTAGTTAGTTAGGCCCGTTGCCCCTCTTAAAGCATAGGCCATCAACAACTTTTCTCCAGCGTCCACGGTCCTCCACCTCTTTCCAGGGGTACCCCATCTGTTTGGTGTCGGCCTCCAAGTCTCAGTCTGCCCTTTTCTTTTCTCCAGGTGTTTCTGGGACTCCCCCTTTTCCTTTTTACCTTGTGGATACCACGACAGGGCCTGTCTGGTGATGTTTGTGGTTGGTTTCCTCAAGGTGTGCCCTATATAAAGGCTATCCATTTCCATTTCCTCTTTCTGATTTCTTGTTCTGCAGGAAGCTGGTTCATCCTCTGCCATAATTGGCTGTTGCTGATGGTGTCTGACCAGCGGATCTGAAGGCAGCTTTTGATGAAGGTCTGGATTTTCCTGGTGGTTGTTTTTGTGGTTCTACAGGTTTCTGCTCCATAAAGAAGGACTGACTTGACGTTGGAATTAAAGAGACGTATCTTGGGGCGTGTTGTGAGCTGGCACGCTTGTCATCATGAGGAATGCTGTTCTCGCCTTGCCGATTCATGCCTTAACGCCTGCGTCTCCTTGTGTGTCCGCAATGCTCCCCAGGTATGTGAATGCCTCCACTTCTTCTACACAGTTCCCCGTCACTGATTCTGTGCTGGTAGCGTGGATTTTCAGAACGTTGGTCTTTCCTTCATGGATGTTGTGACAAATTTGGGCTGAGACAGTTGAGAGGTCAGATGTTTTCTCTTGCATCTGCTGGCGACTGTGGGAGGGTAAGGTGAGGGCCCGAGCAAAATCCAGTTGGCTCCACAGTGTCCACTGAATTCCATCTCTCTTCCCTGCTGTTGTCTTCTTCAGAATCAAGTCAATTGCCAGGAGAAATAGGAATGGTGGCAACAGGCAGCCTTGCCCGACTCCAGTTGTAACCTCACAGTCAAAGCTCCTTGTGAACAGGCCACAGGTCATTCCTTCGAACGTTCTTGATCAGGCTCACTAGCATGACTGGTATATCGTAGTGACAGAGTAGCTGCCAGAGACTTTCTCGGTGGACACTGTCAAATGCCTTCTCACAGTCAACAAAATATATAAAGAGATGAATATCATTCGATGGACTGTTCTCAAACAATGTGCAATGTTGCTATCTGGTCGGTGCATGACCTTTCTTTTCTGAATCCTGCTTGCTGATCTCTCATCTGGTGGTCCACTGCGTCTTTCATTCTATCTAAGATTATCCTGTTCGAGATTTTTCCTGGGACTGATAGTAGCGTGATTCCCCAGAAGTCACGATTCTCAAGAAGTCACTTAGTGCCTGCCAAATCGACCACCACCAGTGGTCTTCGCTTGCTGCGGACCGTGACACCTGGCGCTCCACCATTTACAAGGCAGCTGTCTCCTTTGAGGACTCTCACAGAGCTAGCCTTAAGGACAAGCGGCTCAGGAGAAAAAACAGAGATGCCGCAGCTCAGAACCCTGTCTATACCTTCCCCTGCAGTCACTGCGGTCAAACCTGCCTGTCTCGGATTGGCCTCCGCAGCCACGAACAAGCCTGCAGACGTCGTGGGCAACTCCTATAAAATCTTCGTTCGCGAAGTCAAGCCAAGAGACAGTAGCGTGATTCTCCAGTAGTTTGCACAGTTGCTCAAGTCACCCTTCTTTGGTATCTTAACCTTTTGACGACGGAAAGCTATATATGTGTGCGCGAGGCAAGGCTCCGTTGCCGACGGGGCGCACACATGTGCGCCGGCCTCGTTCAACGTGGCTGACGAAGCGCACACATATGTGCTCTCCAATGACAGTTTAGCTAGCAATACGTGCAGTATGGTGTAAGGGAAGCAACCTACTATAATAATAATGTCAAGCACTCATTTCTGTACTGGTAGAGCGACTTGTCTTGTTTGTATGCACTAAAACGAACAAATGAGAAGCTCTCAAACAAAACGACCGGGCAATCACGAAAAATGGCAAATTTGCGGCGGCGTGGCCGATGTATTCCAATTGCTGAAGTACTTGAGCAAGTCCTCCAGGATGGTTCTGATGAGGAAGGAGAGCCTTTGCATGATGAATCAGAAGAAAGAGACAGTGAAGACGATTTTTTTTAGTGATTTGGAGGACCAGGAAGATGAATCTGAAGATTATGAAGAAGACGATCAGGATGGCAAAGAAGAGATGGTGGCTGAAGACGGCAGCTCATCATCTTCAGAAGACGAAGATTTAGCCAGGAATGTCCAGCTAATCAACATCAATACCTTTGACATGGAGACAGACATCGATGATGAAGATGCCGTTTGGGTTCAAAACCTGAATAACTTTCCTCACATTCCTGCATACACAGGTGAGAAGCCACGTGCTTTGCATTGTTGTTGTTGCTTGAGTGGGTGTGTCGTGTCTGTGTATTTCGCCGGCGGGCGCACACGCGTGTAGATTATAATTTGTAATAGTGAAAAATATAATGTTTACATTTCTTAGTCATAAATAAAAGTATGAGAATACATGTGTGTGTCAGTGCGTGTGCGTGCATGCATGGCGTGTGAATGCATGGTGTTTGTGTGCGAGCATGCATGGCATGTGAATGCATGGTGTGTGTGTGTGTGTGTGTGTGTGTGTGTATGGAATGGGAATGCATGGTGTGTGTACACAAACATCTGTTCGTAAATTATTAACATTGATCTTTTTGTATTACAGCTGTACCAGGACTACATGTGGATTTTGGTGATGACCCCAAACCCACTGACGTCTACAAGCTATTTTTGACCGACAACATCATTGGCCACATCAAGACTGAGACCAACAAGTATGCTGAATCCAGCATTGCTCTGAAAAGGCAAGGGGGACCCCTGCCACCCAGGAGCATCTTCTCCACATGGAAGAAAGTGACCAGGGATGACATCAGAAAATTCCTGGCCATTTGCATGCATATGGGGCTTGTGCGGAAGCCGACAGTGGCCGACTACTGGACCATACACCCCGGGGCACACACCTCCTATGCAACTCAGTTGACCAGAGAAAGATTCGCATCCATTCTGGCCTTTCTCCACCTCAATGACAATAGGACATACATTCCATTCAATCAGGAGGGGCATGACCCAATCCACAAGATACGCCCTTTTCTTGTGCATTTGCAGGATCGCTTTGCAGCATCGTACACGCTTAATTGAGAGATCTGTGTGGATGAGGCAATGTGCCCTTTCAAAGGTCGTTCCCTTTCAGGTTTACATGCAAATGGGGCTTTAAGTTTTATGAACTATGTGAAAGCAAGAGTGCTTACGTGTACCGCCTTGAAATGTTTTGTGCAGATCGACGACTCAGCAACAAGCCTATATGTCATTATGCGTCTGATGAAACCACTGCCAAACAAAGGTTACCACCTTTTCATAGATAATTATTAATGTGACTGTGAGCCCAAGATATGTGCTACCCTTGCAGGTCATGCCACACTGGTCACAGGAACTGTGAGAGGCAACTGCCAGCGGATGCCTACAGACTTGGCGCCCCGTCGACAGGGTAGAGAACTGGATTACATGCGACAGGGACAGGTGGTTTGTGTGAAGTGGAAAGACAAGAAAGATGTTTTCACACTTTCCACTGTACATATGTCTGTCCTCGAAAGAGTCCAGTGCCGGACACAGGAGAAAATGAAACCAAAAGCCGTCAACAGCTATGTGGCTCATATGGCGGGTGTTGACAACAGCGATCAGCTGATCAGTTATTTTCCAATGAGAAGGAAGAATCTGAAGTGGTGGAAGAAACCGTTTTTTCATCTTCTCACTCTCTGCACCATCCAGACCAAGATCCCGCTCAACATGCACAGGGTAACCAGAGGTTGGAAGAAGCTCAAGCTGGACCAGGTCATCATGTCCCTGTTGTTGGATCTTCCGCCATGTCAGGTACAGCCGCCGGCCGCAGCTGCTGATGAACCCAAGCTGGGCTTGTGGAGGCTCAAGGGTCGTCAATTCCCATCCCAGTTGCCTTCAACACCCTCCAACCACAAAGGCAGAAAAAAATGCTATGTCTGCTACCAGAAGCAGGTTGCACACGGCGCATCAAAGCAGGAGTTGAAGAACAAGCAGAAGGTGACGCACTACCAGTGTTCATCCTGCATGGTTGCACTGTGTGTGACACCTTGTTTTGAGCTGTTTCACACAAGGAAAGACTTTGTGCATTAGCCCAGCACCAGTGTTGTGTATTTTGAGTGAAACAGTTGACACAAAGAACATGCACTTTCACATCATTTGACTTCAAAAGTGTCCTCGGTGAAACTATGGCGTGTAGAGTTTGGAGTGTGGTATTACAATTGTTTTTTTGTGAAGAAACCCTTCTGTTGTACCTTTCTTTCTGGATTATTTATTGGGGACACACTGGACTATATTCTGGATTGCAATGTAAAGGGACACACTGGACTATATTCTGGATTGCAATGTAAGTGGTAATTTTCACACTTCAGATAACTAATACACTAACAGCATGTGTTTTCATAACCCAATGCAGATCTGACTGTTTTTGCTTTTTGGCTTCTTACCCTATCTTCTTTATATATCTAAAATCTTGAAAATATACAAAATATTTTCTTCAGCATAGTGTCTATGTATTCACCTTGAATTGCTCTTTCCATTGATTATATTGGAGTATGATAAGATATTTACTACAAATAAGGCCAATGAAAATGTCAAAATTACTACGCCTCCAGGGAAGCGAGTCACATTAAGGCATACGCTCCCGGGGAAAATCCTAGCTGTCAGACTACGGTGGCAAAGAGTTAATGAGGTAGCCCTCTTGTAAGTTTTTTTTACTTGAGATCTTTTCAAAGAGAGGGAACAGCATCTCCCATCTCAACAGTGGTTTCCGTGTCTTCCTTCAGTGCTCCTGCAGGGATGTCATTCAGGCCTGCAGCTTTACCATTCTTTGTTCTCAAAATGACCTTCCTGATTTCATCCCTGGTTGGTTTGCTGCAGTCTATCGGTAGGTCAACGCCAGCTGCCTAGATATCAGGTGGGGTTGCTGGCGCTGGTCTGTTCATCAGCCCTTTAAAGTGTTCTGCCCACCTGTTCAGATGATGACCTGTCCCTCCTTATCCTTGATAGGTCTTTCCGGCCAGATGTACTTTCCTGTTAATTGCTTGGTTCTGTCGTAAAGTTGTTTCATGTTGCCTGTTGCTGCAGCTTGCTCTGCCTCCTCTGCCAGGTTGTCCATATAGTTGTGCCTGTCCATCCTAACACTTCGCTTTACCTCTCTGTGGGCTTCTGTGTACTCGGCTTGTGCTGTTGCCTTCGTTGCTCTTCTGCGGCTCGTGTTGACAGCTTCTTTCTTCCGTTTCCTCACCTGTATTTTGTGCATGGTTCCTGCCGTCATCCATTCTTTCTGTTGGGGCTTCTTTGGTCCTGGCAGGTTGATGTGATGGCATCTTTCACTCCTTTCCACAGGGTGTGCAGGACAGTTTCCTCGTCATACAGCTCTTGCAGTGCTTGGAACTTGTTGCTTAGGATGAGGCTGTAGTCTTCTCGAGTCCTTGGGTCTTTCAGGAAACCAACATTGAATTTCTGTCTTTGGGCTTGTGTGGCTGTGCAGTTCGTTTTTAGCTTCATTTTCAGTCTTGCAACCAGGAGATCCTCCTAGTAAGGGGGTTGGGCGTGGGGGTAGCTTCCCCACCCTGCAAAAAAGGAAATAGCTACAAAAACGCCGACGAAAAGATTAACAGTAATTCCTTTCCTGGAGGAGGAAGGTTCTTCTACTAGAAGACTTATGACGTCCTGTGGTGAAAGCCGGAAGTCTTCGGAAGCCACAGGACCGAGCCGCCTCTCTCTATCCAGGGATACAACCATGGGCACATGGAACGTCAAGACCATGTACCAGAGCGGCAAGGCTGCCCAGATAGCAGCGGAAATGCAAAAGTACAACCTTTCCCTGCTAGGCATCAGTGAAGCCAGATGGACGCAGTCTGGCCAGAAAAGGCTGTTAAGTGGGGAGATGATTCTGTATTCAGGTCATGAAGAGGAGAATGCCCCCCACACAGAAGGAGTAGCACTCATGCTGTCACCAGTGGCACAGAGAGCGCTGATGGGCTGGGAACCTCTTGGGCCAAGAATTATAACAGCAGCCTTTAGAACCAAGAAAAAGCTCAAGCTGAACGTCATCCAGTGTTATGCGCCCACCAATGACAGTGACGAGGAAGAGAAACAAGAGTTCTACGACCGACTCCAGAGTGCCGTGGACAAATGTGCGGAGCGAGACATCACCATCGTCATGGGCGATTTTAATGCCAAAATAGGGGAGGACAACACCGGATACGAAGAGGTGATGGGGAGACAGGGACTAGGCTCGGAGATGAGTGAGAACGGGGAGAGGTTTGTAGACTTTTGTGCTCTAAACCGACTTGTCATTGGAGGCAGCATCTTCCCACACAGAAGAATACACAAAGCAACTTGGGTCTCACCTGACCATACAACAGAGAACCAAATAGACCATATCTGCATTAGCAAGAAATTTAGAAGATCCCTTCAAGATGTTCGAGTGAGGAGGGGAGCAGATGTCGCCTCAGACCACCATCTGCTTACCTTAAGAATGAAGCTCAAGCTAAAGAAAAGCCGCACAGAGACAACAAGAAGACAGCGCTATAATGTAGGCCTCCTGAGAGAAACTGGAGTTAGAGAAGAGTTCAAACTGGTGCTGTCCAACCGGTTTCAAGCGCTACAGGAGCTAGTAAATGAAGAGGAGGCGGTCACCACAGAGCAGCAGTGGAAGGCAGTTAGAGAGGCGCTGAACTCAACCTGCAAAGACACTGTAGGGTTCAAGAAACACCACCACAAAGACTGGCTGTCGGCACAGACCTTGAAGAAGATAGAAGCGAGGAAGCAGAAGAAAGCAGCGGTCAACAACAGTCGCACGAGAGCAGCCAAAGTAAGGGCACAGGGGGAATACTCGGAAGCCAACCGCGAGGTGAAGAGGAGTATCAGGGCAGACAAGAGGGCCTACACAGACAGCCTGGCAGCAGAGGCAGAAAAGGCAGCAGGCAGCGGCAACATGAAACAGCTCTACGACATTACCAGAAGATTGTCGGGTAAGTATGGCCATACAGAAAGACCAGTAAAAGACAAAGAAGGCAAGCCTATTGCAGACAGAACAGACCAACTCGACAGATGGGCCGAGTATTTTGAAGAGTTACTGAACAGACCTAGCCCACCCGACCCCCCCGACATCCAGCCGGCAGAGACCGACCTACCCATCAGCTGTGACAGACCCAGCCGGGAAGAGATCAGAAAAGCAGTGGCATTTTTGAAGAATGGCAAAGCAGCAGGGCCAGATGGCATCCCAGCGGAGTCTCTGAAAGCAGACCTAGAGACAACAGTTGAGATGCTGTACCCACTGTTTGGAAAGATCTGGGAAGAGGAGGTGATGCCAGCTGACTGGAAGGAGGGGTACCTAATCAAGCTTCCCAAGAAAGGCGACCTCAGCAAGTGTTCCAACTACAGAGGAATCACCTTGCTGTCAGTACCAGGAAAGGTCTTCAACAGGATCATCCTAGAGAGAATGAAGAGCTCCGTTGACCCCCAGCTGAGAGACCAGCAAGCAGGATTCAGGAAGAACCGATCATGTACAGACCAGATCGCCACTCTCCGCATCATCGTGGAACAGTCTCTGGAGTGGAGCTCCCCGCTGTACGTCAACTTTGTGGATTATGAGAAAGCATTTGACAGCATGGACCGAGAGACTCTGTGGAAACTCCTACGACACTACGGTGTACCCACAAAGCTCGTCCGCCTGATCAAGAGCAGCTATGATGGCATGACATGTCGCGTGATCCACGAAGGGCAGTTCACCAGAGAGCTCCAGGTCAGAACTGGTGTCAGGCAGGGGTGTCTGCTGTCTCCGTTCCTCTTCCTACTGGCCATAGACTGGGTCATGAAGATGACCACAGAGCACAGACGAAGTGGAATACAGTGGACACTGTGGACACAGCTTGACGACCTCGATTTTGCAGACGACTTGGCATTACTGTCCCACACTCATCAACAAATGCAGGACAAGACCACGAGGCTTGCTGACATCTCATCCCAAGTGGGCCTCACCATTCACAAACAGAAAACAAAGACAATGAGGCTGAACGCAACCAGGGAAGAACCAGTCTTGCTTGCCGGCACCCCGTTGGAGGAGGTGGAGTCCTTCACCTATCTCGGGAGCATCATAGACAAAAAAGGCGGCACTGATGCAGATGTCAGAGCACGAATCGGTAAAGCCAGAGCAGCCTTTCTCCAGTTGAAAAAAGTGTGGAGTTCCAGAGAGCTGTCACAACACACCAAAGTCCGGATTTTCAACTCCAATGTAAAAGCAGTTCTCCTATATGGAGCAGAGACATGGAGATTGACAAAAACCACAGTCAACAGAGTACAGACCTTCATGAACAGTTGCCTTAGAAGAATTTTGAAAATCCACTGGCCAGAGAAGATCAGCAACGTCAGACTCTGGGAGAGAACAGAGCAGATAACAGCAGAGAATGAAATTGGGCGAAGAAGATGGGGATGGATCGGTCACAGTCTGAGAAAGCCAGCTTCCAGTATCACTAGGCAGGCATTGTCATGGAACCCCCAGGGAAAGAGGAAAAGAGGTAGGCCGAGAAACTCCTGGCGTCGAGACCTCCAAGCAGACATCAAGAGACTGGGAACCACCTGGAGTAGAATCGAAGGAGAAGCACAGGACAGGAGTTGCTGGAGATCTCTCGTCGACGGCCTATACCCGGGTAGGGGTGACAGGCGTAAGTAAGTAAGTAACCAGGAGATGGTGATCCGTTGCTGCATTTGCCCCCCTCTTCACTTGGACATTTTCGAGTGATCTAAACTTTCTGGAGATACAGAGTTTGTTGGTACATAGCACTGAATTATGTTTTTCTTCTCGGTGTTGAACGAGGCAGTCATCATTCTTGGGCCATGGGCTTCCCAGCCAACTAGTGCTTTCTGCGCCTCTCCGGACAGCAACAGTGTTATGCTCATGTCCTGAATACAGCAGCAGTTCCCCTGTCCCGACTGCCACCATCTGGTCTCGCTGAACCCTAGGACTGCTAGGTTGTAATTGCGCATCTCGGCAGCTGCTTGTGCTGTTTTCCCTGCCTTGTACATTGTCCTGATGTTCCATAATACAATGGTCATGGTTTTCCTGGTTGACAAAAAGGATCGGCAGTGTGGCTTCCTTGCGTCTATCACCACAACACGCTGTATGCTCTTGAGGCGACAGCCTTTCCTCTTCCAGGGACGGAATTTCTTGAAATGTTGTCAACCATTCTGTAACATGGACTTTTTATGGATAGGGTTGTTAGCCCTAAGCCAGCCCCTTTAGCCTCTGGGAGAGATAGTCCAAATTTGTCCGATCTCTAGCTTTTGGCCTGTCCAGTTTGGGTGACCCTGCCAGGAGTATAAGCTCCCACGGGCTTAGCTCTCCAGGTCACTGAGTGAGATACACAAGCCTCCCCCACCATGACAAAGTATGGACCATGAGAAGGAACTGAGATGGGTATATAAACTTTTATTACTGATGTGCAGCATCTTCTGAATACAATTAATGAAACCCACATTAGCTGATTATATTATTATATTTCCTCAACCTTAAAACTAAAACAATGAATGATTACACACTACAAGCTTACCTTCCTGAATGGTAACTGGAGTAACAGGTTTGGAGGACAATGTAATGTGCCGCCTGCAAGTGCAACCAGCCAATGTGGTTCCCTGCACTGCATGATGAAGTCCTCGAACCGAGGACATGAATGACCACAAAGATTTAGCCATTTTTATCACTGTTGTGGACCAGACACCTGTTGAAACGAACAAAAAGTGTAAACTACACAAATGGTGTGAACACCCGATTTCCCAGCAATTAGTCATTTGGAAATATTACTTTCACTATCACTAACTACTTTTTTTTTTGTTGGCAAAATAATAATTGCAATGATCAATTAGAGTAATTAAATAATAATAAAAATAAATCAGTGCATTAAACAGGCGCTTTATCCCAATTGAAAATCGCCTCCGTGAACTGAACCCAACAAGCACTGACGCTCACGCGAATCACGCGCATTCGCTCACACACTCTACATAAACACAGAACATACACGTTGTGCTATTAAAGCTGAGAAACAGTCAAAAAACTCCGCCCCGCACGTGTTTTAAAAAAACTTTGCAGGACCCAGCGAGGGCCCTGTCTTCGTGAACGTTCGGCTAACTTCGGCAAACCGGTTTGCAACTGACTCAGTTTACTGAGTTTTCAACTGCGTTTGTCGTGCTGGCAAAACTCCCGTGAAAAAGACAGGCCACTTCCTGTTTGCAGCGAGTGGGCACTGCGATCACTGATCTAAACCAGCGATATTTTTACTGATATCAACAGTAGCAGACGACACTCGACCACCCGACGGACAGAGCAGGCCATTTGTGCCTTGCCTGGACGCACACTGGATATGGACCAGGCCGAACTATCCGTAAGTTACACAGTACAGCCTGAAGCTTATTTGATATCGGAAGGGTGAGGAAGGAGGGGTTATTTGTCGTTTAGTGTTTGTTGTTATATCTTTTCATCTGGAGTGGCCTACAGCAAATGTTTTCTCCATACGAAGGGCAGCTACTAGAAATCAGCTTGACCCATGGCAACCTTGTATCTTTTGGCATCTATGTAAACAGTCGACTCTCTCTCTCTCTCTCTCTCTCTCCCTCTCATCCAATTTACTGTATTGGTTGTACATCACAATGCTTCTTTATTTATTTATATTAGCCTATATTGGACTGGGGGTACGTGTTGAAAAAATTCGTTCACAACTACAAAGTGTCAGGAGTCATACTTACAGCATGTACAGCCGTACATTCTGCCATCATAGTCCCCAGCGCGTAAAATCCGTGGCTGTCGGTCAGTTTCAAAGTGTCACAGAATCGTCTGCTGTTGTCCGATCTGCTAATCGCGATGATTTCCGTGCAACAGGAAGTGGTCTGTCGTTTTCCGAGAGTTTTGCAAGCTCGGGATACGCAGTTGCCAACTCCGTCAACTGAGTTACGAACCGATTTGACCCACTTAGGGGCAGGGCCCAAGCTGGGTCCTGTAGTCTTTTTAAAACACGCGCTGGGCGGGTTTTTCTCATTGCACCTCAGCTTTAAGGGCAAGCTCAAGCGAGCTACTTTAGTTTTGGATATTCAAATCGTTTATATTTGAAATTTGATTAAGTGGGCTGAAACTGATACCAAAGTCGTGAAAGGGGGGGGGGGGGGAGGAAGAGCCGGAGTTCCCGGAGGAAGAACCCCCGACGGTCCGCCCGAATTAACGATGACACAAAAGTTTACTAGAGGAGAAAAGTCCGACGCCGGAACCGGGTATCGAACCTCGCACCTCTAGAGTAGAGAATGTGACTAGGGCTAAGCAATAGAATGAAAAAACAAAGTGGTCTTACTGCAGTGCTGCCGCACTACACACAGATGACCCCACACAGAAACATGTACGATGTCTCTGTCTGTACAGCGGCTGCAGTCAGACGATTACTTCTGATTTACACGAAACCAGTCTTAACTCGCAGCGAGCCGATCGGCGCTACACGCAGTAATATGTGGTGGGGGTCAATCTGGGTCATTTTCACTTTTTTGCAGAAATGTATTCTACATACACCAAAGTATCGTATGGTTAAAATCTTTATCATGAAAAATGCCATTAAATAGGTTAAAATGATTTTAAAAGTCTGAGCTCGGCCCCAATTATTCTTTTGTTTTGTGCAAAATGACCCATTTTTAACATAACAGAACACGTTGAATCCCCTACAGAACCCCATCAAGTTATAATTTTATTCTGGCCTGAGTGCTGCTGTGGATTGTGGTTGTGTCGACTATGCAAATTTCTGCAGCCGCATGCCGTTACCAGCCGATCACGTGTTCACCTTTCAACCAGTCTGTCGATGTTTATGAACCTATAATCATGGCTTACTTAATGTTATTCGCGACAGCTACTTAGAAATTATTATTCTTACCCCAGTCGTGTGTGTAACTTTCTCCGCAGGTTCCGCTTTTCTGCCGTGTTACGTCGCATGGGCTGTAATGGAGTCCACTCCCTTGTTTGCGCTACAGAAGTCGGCCCACCACTTTCGTCCCGATGTGTTAATTGTCGTCCATGATGTTTGTTCCCACCTTTGGCGGTAAATTTCGTCCATTAATGTTTTTTAAGTGTGTTCGTCCTGCGGTGGATATCACTTTCTTTTGCATGTTTCTTTGAAAGAAATCATGATCTCTCGCTTCAAACACTTTGAGAGGTGATGAGAGGGTTATTTTCATACGGTGTTCAGGTTGCCGGTCAACTCGCCCATGAACCATCTCGCCAAGATAAGCGTCAAGTCGCCAAAGGGTCAAGTCGCCTATGATAAGAGTCAACTCGCCCAAGATCGTTTCCTTGTTTGTTCCTTTGTTGTTTGACATTCCTTCTGCCAATGAAGATAAGTAGCGGCTAATCTCTCTGTTTGTTTGTTTGTCTATTTTGACAAAGGGTATTTACCCGAAATATTAATAAATTGTGTTGTACCCGTCTTTTCTAAGCGTGTTTCTTTCTCCGTTGGGTACTTCCGGACTGAGTTTGTTGCGAATCTAGTCTGTTTTATGAAGCACAAGTGTGTGAATGAACATGTAGATTTATTTGTATCAGCCAGGTTACGTAATAATAATAATAATAATAATAATACCGGTATTATATAGACGCTTTTTCTCAATTTTTGGGTGAATCAACTCAAAGCGCCGCGAACTTAAACCCAACACGCACACTCACGTGACAGACACGGACCAAAGTCGGGGGGGGGGAGTGGAAGAACCGGAGTACCCGGAGAAAGAACCTCCGAGGGTCCGCCCGAATTAAAGGTGACACTTACCAGAGGAGAAAAGTCCGATGCCGGAACCCGATTTCGAACCTCGCACATTTGGCATTGGTGGCAGGCGCCTTAACCACTGCGCCACAGACCGCCCTATTTATGTACCTCATATTATCCCATATGTGTGTGTTAAGCAAGTGTTATGACATTAGAACTTTATTGTACAGAGTTCTTGTGTGGATCAAGGGACCTGATGCCGAGATGTCAAAGTCAACAGAGGCTGCCGCTGGAGAAACGTGTCATGAGGACATTCACCGCTCGGGGAGCGAGAGACTTGGTGCCAAGACATCAAAGTCAACAAATGCTGCGCTAAAGGTGCATGTCGAGAGAACGTCCACAGTTCGGGGAACGTGGGATAGATTTAGGAACGCGTGATGAAAGAAACTACCCGCCTAGACGTGGAGGAATGTGCGAACGATAACACCAGTTGAGCAGGTTCGATAATGAGGACAGTTTACCTAACCTGGCTTTTACTATATTGTGTGTGGATGTGAGGCTGATGTGCGAGTGTTGAGAATTGTGTCTCTTGTGAAGAGTATTTTTGAGTTCACGTTTTGTTAGTTAGGATTATAAACGGTTGGTTGGTTGTACATTGCTTAACGTCCCGACAGCAACAAGATTTTCTCAGGACGTGCCTGCACTGCTTGTGAAAAAAAAAACTGAACAGAATATTGAATGTATGTCGCCAGCTGGTCTAATACGCTAAATAAACCTAAGACCATTTAGCAACACACATCCAATATCAAGAGCTACAGGCATTGCAGACAGTAGGGAGACATTAAAAAGGAAAATACAGGTGAATGGACCAAGGGCAGGCAGAAACACATGCCCCAGAATAGAGGGCAAAACCCACCCTGGGGCTGACCAGGGTGACCCTGGGCACTAAAAAGTAGGTAGTCCCCCAGGGCAGACCCGGGTGGGGGAGGATTATAATGGGGCCACAGGAAAAAAGAAATGATATTTTGCATTTATACTGCACGAATGCGTCCGACTGAGAGTTAGTGTTGTTGTGTATGTCCCCGTTGCATTTGTGAGTCTGTGCGTGCAACCGGTTGAGTCTGTGTGTGTTACATCCGCTTACCTCAATACCCCTAATAAGGCATTTTGTGGTAAATAGACCAATATGTACTTACTGCAAAACTCCAAACAATGCATTTTGTGGTAAGTAGACTAAATGACTAAAAAACAAAAACAAGCATTTTGCAGTAAATAGACCAAATGTTTATTTACTGCAAAAACCATCATAAGGCATTTTGCGGCAAATAGACCAAACGTCCTCTTACCGCAAAACCTATAATAAGGCATTTTGTGGTAAAGAGACTAAATGACTGCCAAAAAAAAAAAAAACTAATAAGGCATTGTGGTAAATATACCAAACGTCCACTCATCACAAAACCCCAAACAAGGCATTTGCAGTAAATAGGCCAAACATCTACTTTCCACAAACCCCAAACAAGGCATTTTGCAGGAAATAGACCAAATGTCACTTGTTGCAAAATCAAATAAGGTGTTTTGAAGTAAATAGACCAAAAGTCTACTTACCGCAAACCCAAATAACTCATTTTGAGGTAAATAGATCAAACACCAAATCAGGCATTTTGTGATAAACAGACGAAACGTACCTCACGCTGGGACCATATGGCGTTGAGGCGCGTCCCCTGGGTGGTGGATAGGGGGTCCCTCGCGAGAGGGGTGCACCAAATGAAATAAGGTGCCGTGAACCAACATGGTCTAGGGGAAGGTCAACTGACCCCAACAGAAAACTCCTGGTCCTCCTAGTCAAGGGGGTTGGGCGTGGGGGTAGCTTCCCCACCCTGCAAAAAAGGAAATAGCTACAAAAACGCCGACGAAAACACAAACAGTAATTCCTTTCCTGGAGGAGGAAGGTTCTTCTACCAGAAGATTTATGACGTCCTGTGGTGAAAGCCGGAAGTCTTCGGAAGCCACAGGACCAAGCTGCCTCTCTCTATCCAGGGACACAATCATGGGCACATGGAATGTCAAGACCATGTACCAGAGCGGCAAGGCCGCCCAGATAGCAGCGCGGAAATGCAAAAGTACAACCTTTTCCTGTTATATGAGGTATCGGTGAAGCCAGATGGACGCAGTCTGGCCAGAAAAGGCTGTTAAGTGGGGAGATGATTCTGTATTCAGGTCATGAAGAGGACTGAATGCCCCCCATACAGAAGGAGTAGCATTCATGCTGTCAGCAGTGGCACAGAGAACGCTGATGGGCTGGGAACCTCTTGGGCCAAGAATTATCACAGCAGCCTTTAGAACTAAGAAAAAACTCAAGCTGAACGTCATCCAGTGTTATGCGCCCACTAATGACAGTGACGATGAAGAGAAACAAGAGTTCTACGACCGACTCCAGAGTGCTGTGGACAAATGTGCGGAGCGAGACATCACCATCGTCATGGGCGATTTCAATGCCAAAATAGGGGAGGACAACACCGGATACGAAGAGGTGATGGGGAGACAGGGACTAGGGGAGATGAGTGAGAACCGGGAGAGGTTTGTAGACTTTTGTGCTCTAAACAGACTTGTCATTGGAGGCAGCATCTTCCCACACAGAAGAATACACAAAGCAACTTGGGTCTCACCTGACCATACTACAGAGAACCAAATAGACCATATCTGCATTAGCAAGAAATTTAGAAGATCCCATCAAGATGTTCGAGTGAGGAGGGGAGCAGATGTCGCCTCAGACCACCATCTGCTTACCTTAAGAATAAAGCTGAAGTTAAAGAAAAGCCGCACAGAGACAACAAGAAGACAGCGCTATAATGTAGGCCTCCTGAGAGAGAGAAGAGTTCAAACTGGTGCTGTCCAACCGGTTTCAAGCGCTACAGGAGCTAGTAAATGAAGAGGAGGCGGTCACCTCAGAGCAGCAGTGGAAGGCAGTTAGAGAGGCGCTGAACTCAACCTGCAAAGACACTGTAGGGTTCAGGAAACACCATCACAAGGACTGGCTGTCGGCACAGACCAAGAAGATAGAAGTGAGGAAGCAGAAGAAAGCAGTTTCGACAACAGTCGCACGAGAGCAGCCAAAGCAAGGGCACAGGAGCAATACTCGGAAGCCAACCGCGAGGTGAAGAGGAGCCGGTATCAGGGCAGACAAGTGGGCCTACACAGACAGCCTGGCAGCAGAGGCAGCGGCAGCATGAAACAGCTCTACATTACCAGAAGATTATCGGGCAAGTATGGCCATACAGAAAGACCAGTACAAGACCAAGAAGGCAAGCCTATTGCAGACAGAGCAGACCAACTCGACAGATGGGCCGAGTATTTTAAAGAGTTACTGAACAGACGCAGCCCACCCGACCCCCCAGACATCCAGCCAGCAGAGACCGACCTACCCATCAGCTGTGACAGACCCAGCCGGGAAGAGATCAGAAGAGCAGTGCGGCATTTTTGAAGAACGGCAAAGCAACAGGGCCAGATGGCATCCCAGCGGAGTCTCTGAAAGCAGACCTAGTGACAACAGTAGAGATGCTGTACCCACTGTTTGGAAAGATCTGGGAAGAGGAGGTGATGCCGGCTGACTGGAAGGAGGGGTACCTAATCAAGCTTCCCAAGAAAGGCGACCTCAGCAAGTGTTCCAACTACAGAGGAATCACCTTTCTGTCAGTACCAGGAAAGGTCTTCAACAGGATCATCCTGGAGAAAATGAAGAGCTCTGTTGACCCCCAGCTGAGAGACCAGCAAGCAGGATTCAGGAAAAACCGATCATGTACAGACCAGATCGCCACTCTCCGCATCATCGTGGAACAGTCTCTGGAGTGGAGCTCCCTGCTGTACGTCAACTTTGTGGATCAGTTACGAGAAAACATTTGACAGCGTGGACCGAGAGACTCTGTGGAAACTCCTACGACACTACGGTGTACCCACAAAGCTCGTCCGCCTGATCAAGAGCAGCTACGATGGCATGACATGTCGCGTGATCCACGGAGGGCAGTTCACCAGGGCGGAGCTCCAGGTCAGAACCGGTGTCAGGCAGGGGTGTTTGCTGTCTCCGTTTCCCTTCCTACTGGTCATAGACTGGGTCATGAAGAGGACCACAGAGCACAGACAAAGTGGAATACAGTGGACACTGTGGACACAAAGAAGTACCAAACGGAGAAAGAAAGAAACACGCTTAGAAAAAACGGTACAACACAATTTATTAATATTTCGGGTAAATACCCTTTGTCAAAATAGACAAACAAACAGAGACATTATTTGCTACTTATCTTCAGATGCAGAAGGAATGTGGCAACTGAAGGTGACGTAAAAAGAAAAAGAAAAGAAAAGGAAAGGAAGAACAAAAGTAAAAATGACGTCAAAGAAAAAAATCGTGGACACAGCTTGACGACACTGTGGACACAGCTTGACGACCTCGATTTTGCAGACGACTTGGCTTTACTGTCCCACACTCATCAACAAATGCAGGACAAGACCACGAGGCTTGCTGACATCTCGTCCCGAGTGGGCCTCACTATCCACAAACAGAAAACAAAGACAAGTGAGGCTGAACGCAACCAGGGAAATACCAATCTTGCTTGCTGGCACCCCATTGGAGGAGGTGGAGTCCTTCACCTATCTCGGAAGCATCATAGACTGAAAAAAAGGCGGCACTGATGCAGATGTCAGAGCACGAATCGGTAAAACCAGAGCAGCCTTTCTCCAGTTGAAAAAAGTGTGGAGTTCCAGAGAGCTGTCAGAACACACCAAAGTCCGGATTTTCAACTCCAACGTAAAAGCAGTTGTCCTATATGGAGCAGAGACTTGGAGATTGACAAAAACCACAGTCAACAGAGTACAGATCTTCATAAACAGTTGCCTTACAAGAATTTTGAAAATCTACTGGCCAGAGAAGATCAGCAACGGCAGACTCTGGGAGAGAACAGAGCAGATAACAGCAGAGAATGAAATTAGGCGAAGAAGATAGGGATGGATTGGTCACAGTCTGAGAAAGCCAGCTTCCAGTATCACTAGGCAGGCCCATTGTCATGGAACTCCCAGGGAAAGAGGAAAGGAGGCAGGCCGAGAAACACCTGGTGTCGAGACCTCCAAGCAGACATCAAGAGACTGGGAAACCACCTGGAGTAAAATCGAAGGAGAAGCACAGGACAGGAGTCGCTGGAGGTCTCTCGTCGACGGCCTATACCCGGGGAGGGGTGACAGGCGTAAGTAGTAAGTAAGACGAAACGTATACGACGCATAATTTTTTTTACAAAGTGTTGGAGACGAGATCATAAGCGATGTACATCTCATCTTTGACCCCCCCCCCCCCTCCTCCCCCCATGTGGTTGAACTGAATACATGTATCATTATAATTTTCTGCATCGGCCGGTATTGACTCGATGCACAGTTTTCAGAATGTGTGGCTTCATAAGAGTTTTTGCTACTCATATTTCCCGTTTTTTTTCCCGTACCACAGGGGTCCGTCCTGGGCCCGGTCCTTTTCACACTCTACACCTCCCCCCTGTCCAACATCATACAGTCTCACCACATACGCCACCACCTCTACGCTGACGACTCACAACTACTAGACAAAGACAAACTCGACAACTCTCAGTCACTACGGACTCGCACGGCTGACTGCTATGAAGACGTGAAAAACTGGATGACAGCAAACAAGCTTAAACTGAACGACGACAAAACGGAAGCCATGCTGGTAGGCACTCGCCAGAAACTTTCCCAGCTCCCTCCCTCTCTCCATCTTCAACTCGACAGCACCCCTATCTCCCTCAGTGACTCGGCCAAAAACCTTGGCGTTATCCTTGATTCCTCTCTTTTGATTCCTCTCTTACCATGACCAGCTTCGTCTCCGCCACTGCCCAGGCATGCTACTTCCACCTCCGCCGCATCACTGAGTCAGATCAGAAAATACCTCACCACCGAAGCTGCCACCAAACTTGCTGTCTCTCTCATCCTATCTCGCATCGACTACTGCAACTCTCTCTCCTTTCCGGCCTCCCTCACTCCACCACTTCCACTCTCCAGCGCGTTCAGAACAATGCTGCCCGCCTCGTCCCCAGAAAGAAAAAATCTGACCACATCACTCCCCTGCTCAAACTCCTTCACTGGCTTCCCATCCCACAACGCATCCAATACAAGATTCTGTCTCTCTGCTACAAATCCCTGAACAACTGCGCTCCTGCCTATCTCTCCATCTTACTTCATCCCTACACTCCTTCCCGCTCCGCCTCCGACCCTCTCCGTCTCCACATTCCCCGCACCAAACTCAGCACTTTCGGCCCCCGCTCTTTCTCAGTTTATGGTCCATCCACCTGGAACACTCTCCCACTTTCTCTCCGTCAGAAAGTCTCTCTCTCCTCCTTTCAGTCCGCCCTCAAAACTCACCTCTTTCAACAGTTCTAGCACTATATCACCACACTCCCCACAAAAGCTGACTGTCGCAATGTATTTCACCATTTGTGGTACGTGAGTCGTTGTCTAAAGCGTGTGCATGCGTGCGCGAGTTGTGAGTGCGCGCTTAGAGTTATAATTATTATAAGCGCATTATAAATACCGTAATTATTATTATTATTATTTTTTTCTTTGTCTTTTATCCTGCTATTTTGATGTTGGTTATGTTCATAAGTGTAATGGTGGCTGTACAATAAAGAAACAACACAAATAAACAAGTAATCTGTCGACTAATCACACCAACATGAAGCAATAAAGCAGTTACACACACGACGCACATAAACACTCGCACGCACAGACTCGAGGAGACCATGAAAATGTGTGTTATTGATGAGGCACACCATTTTCTTAACTCATTCACGGCCAGCCGCATCCGGATGCACAGCTTATGCCACACATCCGGATGCAGCTTGCCGTGAATGAGTTAATAAATCAGATTTTCAAGCAATTGTTCGAAATCCAGTGGTTGACAAAGAGGTGAGGAGCAACCCATATCCAATTGATCGGGAAAATATGGCCGCCAACATGAAAATAAACTGTTTTTTGTTTTTGTAAGTGATATTGATTTTTTAGGCACCTTTGCCAAATAAAAAGTAGGTCATAATGACCCTAGCGACACTGCATCTGGTTAGTTTCCTGTTGTGTCCTCTGCAAATGCTCGATCCCCATTTCACTTTCAAAATCCCGTGATGGTAGGGTCATTGATGACATAAGTCATCGACGAGAGATTTTTAAGACTAAACACTCTCTTTACACAAGACATAACACCCCTTTCAAACATTCTCTAACAAACTGTCAAAATAAAACGGAAGAAAGCATATTTATGATGAAAAACGCTACAATGAAAACTTTGCACTTTTATTGCCTCATGGTTTACATATGATACCTTTTCCACAATCATCATTAACAGCCAGGAGGTTAAAATGAAGAATTAAAGAGACAAAGATACTTAAAAGAGGACATTGGGATATATTCAAAATAAAGAGACCGAGATACTTAAAAGAGGACAATGGGTCATATTAAAAATAAAAAGTCAGAGATACTTAAAAGAAGAGACCAGTCATATTCAAAATAAAGAGACATATACTTAAAAGAGGGCACTGGTCATATTCAAAGTAACTTCATTCAGATCAACTATTGAAAAATATAACAATCAAACACTCACACCTAGTATAAATTTAGAAGCAGATCAAACGGTGCTCAATTCACTCAGAATGATACATGTATGGTCATGAGACAACACAACAAAATTCACATATGTAGATTATACAATAGAACCTAAGCAACTTTTGTTTGTTTTTAAAGAAAAAGGTGTTCACAGTGAAAAATGTCACGTCATTAATGCCGAGTTGTTATACCTAAACGCACCAGTGGCGCCATTACTGCCATTTTCACATGTCCACTTGCTCGGACGGGTCTTGGGGTCTGCCCTGGGGGACTTGGGTGGGGTTAACTACTTTTTAGTTCCCGGGGTCACCCTGGTCAGCCCCACAGGGGGGGTTTTCCTCTCTATTCTGGGGTATGTGTTTCTGTCTACCCTTGCCTTTTTAAAACTCTCCCTACTGTCTGCGCTGCCTGTAGCTCTTGATATTGGATGTGTGTTGCTAAATGGTCTTAGCTTTATTTAGGCCCCATGTCTTAGGTTTATTTAACATATTGGACCGGCTGGCGACATGCATTCAATGTTCTGTTTATTTTTTTTTCACAAGCAGTGCAGGCACGTCCTGAGAAAGTCTTGTTGCTGTCGGGACGTTAAAAATGTACAATCAATCAATCAATCGGACGGGTCTTATGCACCAGAACTGCGTGCGCAGGTAGGCTTCTGCACTTGAAGTGTGGTCTCCTACGTTTCCGCAGAAGATTGTGATCGCAGTCGAAAAACGGTTCGCTTCCGGTTTTAGCGGTTACTCCTCTTGAGCAAAAAATGTTGGAGGGCGTACGTCACTACTGGAAATAGATAGGTCTCATTCATTCTCCTCAGAACTTGCGTATTCCTCAATCAAGTCTATTGTAGTGCACTCGTCTCTCGTACGGCTACGGCCACGACGTTGCTTTCTGCCGCAAAGCAACGCAGATGTTGCAAAATCACCACCATTGAGGAAAAACAAAACTTTTTTTTTTTAAATCTGCCAAATCGTGTAATGTTTCGTGGTGCTAGCATAAGGATGCATTATTGTCACATTGCATTTAGGAAAAGGTTTATTCTTTATTCATCTTATTTTGCAGCAATCAAACGTCACGTGATTACTTCTCCGAGATTGCTCATTACAGGTGCAGACAGCACATGCTCTAAACCGATCTAGTGCACAGGACCGGTCCAAGCGACAGGTCATGTGTGAAAATAGCAACCACGGCGCCGCTGGTGCATGTCACCTAGGCACAGGGCGACGTATACCAACTCAGCATCATTAACCCTTTTAGCCCCAAGGTCCCATTTCTCAAATTTTGGAGGTAGTGCCTAACAACTATGTACCAGCTGCAGGAGATGGCTTGACCATGATAATTTAAGGGTAGTCCCAGATTAGCTTGGCGCCTTCAGTACTGCAGAACCTGTTTGCATCAACCACATTTATAGCAGATCAACTGTCATTAACAACCATCACCTAGGTGGTTATAGCCACCTCAACTGTGGTTTTTAATGACAGCTGACTAAAGATTTATCTTAGGAGAGCACCTTAGTGCACATTTACCTGCCACTTTGTGTATGTGTGCACGACTTTTGTATCCATAAAAATAATCTAAGTTGTTGGTGGCTGGGGTTTGCTACACGAACCCTTGTAGGCCTGAGGGAGGTCAAAGGAACCATTGTACCAGAAGGCTGAGGCCTGAGATACAATGGTTCCTTTGACCTCCCGAAGGCCTACAATGGTTCCTTTGACCTCCCAAAGGCCTACAATGGTTCCTTTGACCTCCCGAAGGCCTACAAGGGTCCGTGCAGCAAACCCCTGCTACCAATATCGTATTTGTTTTCATTCCTCCACAATTTTCATAAAAGAAATCAAGAAGAAATCTTCTGACAAGGATCATGCCAGACATGACTGACTATACATATATACATAATAGACTTATGATGTAATTTAAAATCTTTCATGACCTTGCTGCCTCCAGTAGTGTGCCTGTTGTTTGTGTCTACCTTTTTTTCGAATAACACTAAGTAACTTTGTACTTTAGAACGTTTTGGTGATCTTTTATAGAACAAAACTGGCATCCAAGACACGTCAGAAAGAGGGCTACAAAAAGTCCACATTAGTCGCTACAAGGGTTTTTGTATCCCGGGCACATGGCACGGTTTGCGCTAATGGGATTGCATGGTCATGTGACATAGGGATGAAAACTACATACTTTGTATCCATAAAAATAATAAACTAGAGTTTAATCATGCACACTGACAATGAAGGTAAAACATCAGTGAATATATCTAAACACAACACAGAAAATGGACGTCGAATCATAAACAATTTATAGTGTAATGCTGCAGGCTGGAAAATGGCTGAGGGTACTTTTATGTTTTCAAGTTCAGAACAAAAATACTGTTTGTAAGAAGAATTACTCATTCGAAAGTTTCAAGCAGTCTCGCAGTTCTTGAGATTAATGGTTCAGCTTTCGAAAGCATGGTTCAGCTTTCAAAAGTTTCAAGCAGTCTCGCAGTTCTTGAGATTAATGGATAACTTCATGCATGGTTCAGCTGTCATATGGATAAGTACATAATAATGCAATATGTTTCATATATATATATATATATATATATATATATATATATATATATATATATATATATATATATATATATATATATACCAAACAGTCATGCGACAAGAATAAACCTGCTCAGTGCAAAGAGAAAACTTGAACACCACCCAACTGCAAGAGGTATAGATCCTCATGAGCCCCCGCAGCTGCGGGGGCTCATGAGGATCTATGCCTCTTGCTGAAACCACTTAGAATCCATGTTTCTGGGACACCTAGAGCTTTATAGTGCTGAATTAATGAAGATTGCAGAAACAGTCTGCATTAACTGGCACTGAACAGGTTAAGTACAGTACTGCCATTTTTAAAGTCAAGTGCATCTGCTGACTTCTGAAGCACAGCGGATATAATGCACCTGATTTTCAAAGATGGCAAAATTTCTACGCTTATCTATGATTTATCACCTAATTAACCCTTTGGCTGTCAGCAGTGGATATTGTCGCAACAAAATGCACTACCTACAGCCAAAGAGTTCAGGCCCAATGCTATGAGGTTCAATATCACACAGCAGAACCCAACTGATCAAATAGGCTCATTTCATGGAGAGAAAAAAAATGCAAAAAAAAAACAAAAAAAAAAAAAAAAAAAAAACACACAAACATGACCAGTTATTAAGTTACAATAATTATACAATGACGCGTTTTACGCACATGAAAAAAAAGATAAATATTGCCATCAGTAGGCAATGAAAGGTTTAATATGCATCTTTCACAGCCAAATGGCACCAAGAAGATGCAACAGAACCTGTTTTAAGCGAACACCTTAACCCATTTAGCCCCGAATCCCTACAGCAGGAGATTGATTGACCTTTATTATTCAAGGGTAGCACCAGGTTACCTTGGCGCTTGAAGGTGCTAAGATAATCTGGCACCACCCTTGAATTATCATGGTCAATCCATCTCCCGCTGTAAGCACTCAGGGCTAAATGGGTTAACCCTTTGGCTGTCAGTAGTGTTTGTGTCATGCTACTGACAGCCAAAGGGTTAACCCCCTGACTGCTATCAACGCTATAGTTTGGTGGAAAAGATGCATGGCTACATGTCTTTTCTGCTGAGCAGTATCGTCAGCAGCAGTCAAGGGGTGAAATTAATTAGATAAACTCTATGAACAACTCACCAGGACATACACAATTTGACCATGATTGCACTGGAGTAGTGTACGATTATCTTGTAATTTAGAGAGGCAGACAATAGTCCAACCACGATAGACGCATGACTAGCTGATACCCTTCTAGGCACCGTGTTAACTCTTAAACTCCCAGAACTAAACGACTTCCATTCTAAAGAATGGAAGTCATTTAGTTCTAGAAGTTAAAGAGTTAATGAGACACTGTATGCTGCAACGCTTAACATGCAGGTTTACAGACTCTGATTTGTCATTATCAATCATGATGAAGAAACACAACTGAACTGATGCCAATGAACAAACTGAACAGAACCGATGTCCATGGACAATCAACAAACTGATGTTCTTGAACAAACTGAACGGAACTGATGTCTGATAACAATGAAAGAGCAAAGCTGAATTGAACAGATGCCTGTAGGCAAGACGTGGCATATTAGCAACCCAGTACAACTCAACTTTTGGCGATGAGGCATTAAAGTTGGTCCATCCATCTTCCGAGTTAACTCCTATTGCTTCTTACGGGCTGAAACAAAATTTACAGATCTCTGCTGCATCTGCATGAAGTACAAGTGACACTAGTTATCAGAAGCATATATTCTGCTGCAGACAATTTTTTTTAGGGTTTGCTGTCTTTCGCCACTACTGAGGTGAGTTTAAAGATGGGACAACAAATAGAGTCTGTACAAATGTGACATAGACTGATATTCAGATGCTCTATTATCTCAGCTACAGACCCCAATTCCTATCCGCTGTACCCCTACCCACGTCTGCCCTGGGAAACTTGGGTGGGGTTAACTACTTTTTAGTTCCCAGGGTCACCCTGGTCAGCCCCACAGGGTGGGTTTTCCCCTCTATTCTGGGGCATGTGTTTTTGTCTACCCTTGGTCCATTCACCTGTATTTTCCTTTTTTAAACTCTTCCTACTGTCTGCACTGCCTGTAGCTCTTGATATTGGATGTGTGTTGCTAAATGGTCATAGGTTTATTTAGCGTTTTACTATATTAGAACGGCTGGCGACATACATTCAATATTCTGTTTAGTTTTTTTTTTCACAAGCAGCGCAGGCACGTCCTGAGAAAGTCTTGTTGCTGTCGGGATGTTAAGCAATGTACAACCAACCTATCTGCTGTAGGGCAAAAGTAGTACATTTAGAAGCCCCTTCAAACTGCAGGAGACACAGATACTCATGAGCCCCTGCAGTCACAGGGGCTCATGAAGATCTGTGTCTCTTGCTTGGGTGCCTCAGTTCACTTCTCGTGAGCCCCCGCACTGCATGTTTAGTTCGTACAGCATCTACTTCACTTATATTAAAAGTATAACCTAACAACTATTTACCATTCGCAGGAGATGGATTGACCATGTCAATTCAAGGGTAGTGCCAGATTAGCTTGGCGCCTGGTGGCGCCAAGCTAATCTGGCACTACCCTTGAATTAGCAGGGTTGATCTATCTCCTGCTGTAGTGCGCCTGGGCTAGGCAACTTTCTGCCGACTCCAAGAAAATTGAGATATTCATGAGCCCCTCAAATTGCACGGGCTCATGAGAATCTGAGTCTCTTGCTAAGGGCAGATCATAGCTCACATCTCATGAGCCTGTGCACTGCTTTTGAAGTCCATATATGACGTTCACGGCATCAAAGCAGTCCCTAAGCAAACAGGAGTAGAGCCTAGCTCATAAGCCCCTGTGGTCAGAGGCAAGAGGCACAGATTCTCATGAGCCCCTGCAGTTGCAGGGGCTCATGAGAATCAATACTGGATCAGTTCCAGATGACTGCTGGAGGGAGGGGGAGGGGCACAACAGAATATGGCTGAAACTGTGGAGGTTCAGTTTGTACCAAGTAGTTCCGGGATCCACGATCCACGTTGGTCTTTCAGATGTCTCATGCCATCAAGGAACATCATTGATTCTGCAACAGGATTGAAAGGAAAAGTTGCAGAAGTGAAGAAATAGCTAATAATGAAAGAAGCACGCTTTGGAATTTTCAAAATGTAAATTACAATCTTAAAGTACCATTACGCGTACATCTAAAGACACATTTCAGCACCGTTTATGTTCCTTATGCCTTATCGTCACACCTAATGAACTTTAACGGCAGCTTGGAAATGCAGCAAACACATATGCGTAATCGCACTTATTTATTCTGCGCCAACCGGTAGCGTGTCAATCTATTTTTAGCTGTTTCTCATACTGATACAGTTGTAATTATAGAACGGAGTCAGGTTACTTGATATTAAGACAACGTGTGCTGAACTGGATTCTCCTGTGTCTAAATGAACCATAACTAGACCTGTGTGTAGCATTTCATAACCATCTGTTACAAAAGTGTATATCTGAACAGTCACGACTCATGGTGGTAGTAGGCCTTCAAAACATAAAGTACAGTTTTTGTCACAGGTAGGCAACAAGGTAGCTGATCAGCAGGTGGACAATTGCTTTGTGTGTTTCCATATAGGGGTGTGACAGGCGGCATCACACCCATATTTAAGCTGTTTAGAATCGTTGCAATTTGTCGTCACGTGCTGAAAACCCACATTCCCTTCATAACAAGATTGCGGTAGAATCGTCTTTGAATCGCTCCTTGTGTTGATAAAATTTTGTTGTGGCACGGATGCCCTGCAACTACACCGCTATCACATTGAGAATTGGAAACACTCCTTGTTTATTTCTACATCCTGAATTCACACTTTTGTCGCCACCACTTTTGCATAGCTATCACGATGACATAGGCAAAACACTCTTTTATTCTGAAGCACATTACTCGCTTTTTCATTCTATTTACTTATTTCTTGTTTATTTCACACGCTTGGCAGTCATTCCATTGATCTGGATTCCGTTTTCTTTGCTGCTGTTGTTGCAGGCCATAAGGACTGTCTTTAGTGTTCACACATAAGACTGCACAATAACCCATTTAGCCCCGAGTCCCTGCAGCAGGAGATTGATTGACCATGATAATTCAAGGGTGGTGCCAGATTAGCTTGGCGCCTGAAGGTGCCAAGCTAATCTGGCACTACCCTTGAATTATCATGGTCAATCCACCTCCTGCAACTGGTACATAGTCGTTAAGTGACACTTCCAAAATTTGGGAAAAGCAACCGTGGGGCTCAAAGGGTTAACACCTTGGCTGTTGGCAGCGGTTTTTGCTGTGATGATTCCTGCAGGAAATTGGAATCATCATGACAAAAACCGCTACCAACAGCCAAAGGGTTTTAACACAGTGTCAAAGAGAGACCTATGTTTGTTGCCACAGAAGCATACTCGGAAGTTATGAAGTTTCTGGTTTGTGTCCACTTTGAAAGCCGTTTTCACCTACACAAAAG
Organism: Semisulcospira habei; assembly: GCA_036245525.1. NCBI lineage: Eukaryota > Metazoa > Mollusca > Gastropoda > Semisulcospiridae > Semisulcospira > Semisulcospira habei. The sequence goes on along the minus strand of BTPG01000007.1, from coordinate 15,063,058 downwards.
TAAGTACAAGGAGGTACTTGGCATACACTGCTTAGGCAATCGGGCACTTGTGGGTTACAGAGAATTTCTCACCCTTGGATATTATATTTTGGGTGAAATGCTCGTCAAAGACTGTGCCCCCAAAATAATACCCTTAGGTAAAAAATACCCTGTTTGTCTACACGACATAGGCATGATTCTGATATGTGTGCTGGTATGCAATTCTGGACCTTACGGCTCACAGCCATAAGGTCCAGAATTACATACCAGTACATAAATTACTGTGCATTTACACTGTACCTGCATAGGTGCGAGGAACGACACGTTCGAGATCTGGCTTTGTGCTGTCAAAGGTGAAGTGAAAATGGTTGGTGGTCATCCTCGATTGCATTTTCACATCCTGAACCTGGGCATGAACTTTCACCACCATCAGAGAACCCTCTGTATAGAGAATCTACAACACAGACAATATCAAGTATTTGATGATTTTATTTTCAATGTCCAACAACACAGAAACAAATGAATACACACCAAAAAAAAACTATTAACATTTACGACATGGCCAAATTTTACGGATCTGTGCAAACTTTACACAAAATTTCAAACTGAAATCCTGACTAATCTACTGGCAGTGAGGGAGGCCCATTGTATATATCTACAACATTTACTACACGGCCAACACATTTGTTGATCTCTAACATGTTCGACCTGAACAGTTTTCACAAAATAATACTGCAAAACTTCAAACTTAAATACTGAGTAACTACTAGCATTCAGGTAACATTGACCCGTTTAATATCTGGAACATTTTTTACTACAAGTAACGCACACATGTAACAATGAATTTCTAGCTCACCTGGGATGAAAAGAGAAGGAGAGAGCCAACTTCCACCGGATGTTGGAAAACAGTATCGTCCATAATGCAGAGAAGAGGCATGGTTTTGCTGCACACATAAAACAAACATAGACAGAATTATATGGCTGGATCCAATATGAAACTGCATGGCTTTAGACATTTGCCACCCCCTTCTGCATGCAGTCACCAGCACCGTTTAGTACTGTTCACGGTACCAGTGGCTGCATCCACACAAAAATGTACACGGACAAATATCTGCAAAAGAAGTATATCAGATTAACCGTTAAATATTAGCCCCAGATCCCTACAGCAAGAGATGGCTTGACCATGATAATTCAAGGGTAGTGCCAGATTAGCTTAGCGCCTGAAGATGCCAAGCTAATCTGACACTACCCTTGAATTATCATGGTCAAGCCATCGCCTGCAACTGGTACATAGTTGTTAGGCAACACCTCCAAAATGTGAGAAATGTGACCCTGGGGCTAAAAGGGTTAACCCTTGACTGCTACTGACAATACCGCGTGCCGGAAAAGACACGTGGTCACACATAATTTTTGCTGAATGGGGTCTTTAGCAGCAGTCAAGGGGTTAACGGTGTGAAGATTGTCACTCATACTTATGATACTGTTATGAGGTACTTGCCAGAACATTGCAGCATTTGCCCATGCCAGCTCCAAAGCCTTGGACATCAGAAAACCGCCAAACATCTTCCCATAAATATTGCGTTGCTGAAAATTAAAAAGGAAAAAATACATCGCGGGTCCAGTTAAAGTATAGAGTGATTACGTAATTAAGTCAGACTGTGCAGTTTAATGCTGAAGAATACCACCCAACTGCAAGAGGTACAGATCCTCACGAACCCCTGCAAATGCTCACGAGGATCTACGCCTCTTGCTGAAACCATTTTGTTTTCATGTTCCTTAACCATTTTCATCCTGATACGCCCATTGCTTGAATTTTTTTTTACTGAGAATTCAAGGGTGGCTCCAGAATAGCTTGGCACCTGAGGCGCCAAAGCTATTCTGGCACCACCCTTGAATTAAAGCAGTTGATCTATCTCCTAATCTGTAATGTAGCCTTCATTGGACAACAGGCAAATTTTACAAAATCAGCCTCAGGATGCAATGGGCTGGGGATATCTGACATTGAATTTACAGTGATTTAAAAACACAATCTGCACCCAATGGCAATGAAGGAGTTATAACAGATGAACATAATGAAACCCTGGGGAGAAATGCTGAATCTGAAGACTGCACTGAGGTTCATGAGAAAGATCGACCGTTCAAAGATGGTGCCACAAAAGCCTTTTGTATGGCTTTTCTGGAACCATCCTTGAAATATCAGGGTCAATCCATTTCTTGTTGTAATGTCCAGCCTGGGTACGCACCCAGACACACACAATTCATGAAGCTGAATACGGATCGCTAAATGAAAAACCACCTCAGGATGGCAAATGACGACTGTCTTCAGCTTGAGTGTTTCCATCCACACTGTGTTTTCAGGTTTGATTTTGATGCTGTACGTCCCCGACCTTCAAAGGAAAAGAAACACATCAGCGGGTTAGCAGACAGAACATTCCTGAACTCAATCGAGACGTGCCACCTCCGGATTCGCAGCTCATGCTGCGTACCCAGAGGTGGCACGTTTCAAATGAGTTAAATCAACTCGATGATGAAGAAGAAACACACTTAGAAAAGACTGTCTTTTCTATAAACTTGTTTCTTTCTTTGTTGGGTTTTTCTCTGCATTCTACAAGCTGTTTGGTCTGAATTTCCAGAACTGTATAGGCACTTTACTCTAATAGTTGTTACCGGGGTATCCCTAAATCAGAAATTCAAACATTCTGTGGATTCATCTGCAAGAGGCCTATTATGAGGCTGATTTTTTAAAATTTGCTTAGTGTCCTATGAAGGCTACGTCACAGATCAGGCGAAAGATCAACTGTTCCAGTTCAAGGGTAGTGCCAGAACAGCTTGGCGCCTAAGGTACCAAGCTATTCTGGCACCACTCTTGAACTATCCATCAAATTTATTTCAAGCAGTGGGTGTAGCAGGATGAAAAGGGTTAAACCCTGAATGGTCTCATTTCATGAGGCAGTACTGGTGTGCATGGGGCCAACTATACACAAACCAGATACTTGATCTCAAGTAGCCTTGCTGCTTGCAGGGGCACATCGGTACCCATGTCGACTGCAGATGGATTGGTTTCATTTCTTTTGTACCAATACCATTTCCCGTTATAATAATACTAATAATCTCTTGGCTTGACTTCGCGAACGAAGATTCTATAGGGCTTGCCCACGTCGTCTGCAGGCATTTTCGTGGCTGCGGAGGCCAATCCGGGACAGGCAGGTACGACCGCAGTGGCTGCAGGGGAAGGTCTGTTCAGGGTTCTGAGTTACGACAGCTCTGTTTTTTCTTCTGAGCCGCTTGTCCTTAAGGTTAGCTCTGCGAGAGTCCTCAAAGGAGACGGCTGCCTTGTGAATGGTGGAGCGCCAGGTGTCACGGTCCGCAGCAAGCGAAGACCACTGGCGGTGGTCGATTTGGCAGGCACTAAGTGACTTCTTGAGACCGTCTTTGTATCTCTTCTTTGGTGCCCCTCTGTCTCGGTGTCCAGTGGCGAGCTCGCCGAACAGAGTGATCTTGGGTAGGCGATGATCCTCCATCCTGGAGACGTGCCCCGCCCAGCGAAGCTGTGTCCGCAGCAGCAAAGCCTCGATGCTCACAGTTTCCGCCTGTTCAAGGACCTGGACGTTGGTGACATAGTCACTCCAGTGAATGCTGAGGATGGTACGCAGGCAGCGCTGGTGAAAGCGTTCGAGGAGTCGTAGTTGGCTGCGGTAGAGGGCCCAGGACTCGGAACCGTACAGCAGGGTGGTGAGGACGACAGCTCTGTACACGCTGATCTTGGTGCCTTTTTTCAGCTGTTGATTGTGCCACACCCGCTTGAATAGTCGCCCGAAAGCACTGTTCGCTTTTGCCAGCCTGTTGTCCAGCTCCTTGTCCAGCTTGGCGTCTGACGTGATGATGCAGCCAAGGTAGGTAAACTGGTGTACAGACTTCAGTTCAGTACTAATAATAATTATATTTATAAAGCACACACTCCCTGCAGTGCAGGCTCTAAGCGCTGTACAATGCAATTCAAAATGACAAACTAAACACAAATCAATAGACAGCGGCAACACAAAAACAAATATAAAAATACAAAATAAACAGCACATAAACACACCCAAAGCACAAACAACCATTGCAACATGAACTGGCACAGGGTCATCATGATGTTATTGTGAAACAGAAAAGAGACTGGGATTTGGTAAGACAGAGTAGTAAGATTGGAAAAGATGTTTTAAGCTGACTTTTGAAAGAAATGACTGGGGGCATCACAAATTTGCTTCGGAAGGGAATTCCAAATGACTGGGGCCTGGAAACAAAAAGACCTTTGACCAAAGGACTTTGTATTTATTTTCGGTACTTTCAAAAGTTTTCCACTGTTGGAACGTAAGGTGCGGGAAGCTTGATAAGTAGTTAACATACTGGAAAACTAGGGAGGCAGTGTACCATTGAAATGGCGGAAGGCAAAATTAGCTACCTTGTACTCAATCCTAGCTTTGAGGGGAAGCCAGGGAAGTTGGTACAACAAGGATGATGCATGATCTTTTTTTGATTTCTGAAAAATGACGCGAGTTGCACTTTTTAATATCCTCTGAAGTCGAGCCACTTCTTCAGATGGCAGGCCAGCAAACAAACAATTACAATAGTCAAAACAGTGCATGTTTATCTCGCAGCTCTTGGCATTCATTATCAGCCTCTAACCTGGACAATTAGACTCTGGGCCTGCCTGTCAGCAAAGCAGTAAAGAGAGTGGTACCACACTCTGTGTCCAAATCGGAGCTACAACAGGATTTCCTGGGAAGTTTGGGGGTCTCTGTTTTTCTCCCTTTAACCCTTTGCGTGTCGGAAGTGGTTCTTGTTGCAACGACCCATTGTGTGTGTCAGTAGCGGTTTTAGTCATGATTCTGACACGCAAAGGGTAATTAACAAACATGCACTCTCAAAAGCAGTCTTGAAAGTCTCATCTGTCATTGAAAACCATCACTTAGGCGCTCACAAACCAGATATGTGAGGCTAGCGCTGGCAGAATTGTATGCAAACCAAGGGGAATCACAGCGCTGGACAGACAACAGTTAGATCCCCTGCCCCTGCCTATCAGGCACCCAATCGCCAGCCCACAGAGAAATACGCAGGTATAGAATAAGACGATCATTTCCATCCTCAAACGAATGGATCAGGTCTCTTATATAACCCATGTCTTTCTCCGGAACTTAGGAAGTGGGCAGGAGAAACATACATACACAAACATGAAGGTGCGCTACTATATGTGGTCGGGTAAATACCCTGATTTCCCACAGTAGATGCACAGAACATTACACAACAATGTAACGATACAAATTTGCCTCGAGTTATAGATACTCACAAACCAGATAGGTGAGGCTAGCGCTGGCAGAATTGTATGCAAACCAAGGGGAATCACAGCGCTGGACAGACAACAGTTAGATCCCCTGCCCCCGCCTATCAGGCACCCGATCGCCAGCCCACAGAGAAATACACAGGTATAGAATAAGACGATCATTTCCATCCTCAAACGAATGGATCAGGTCTCTTATATAACCTTAATCTTATTCTATACCTGCGTATTTCTCTGTGGGCTGGCGATTGGGTGCCTGATAGGCGGGGGCAGGGGATCCAACTGTTGTCTGTCCAGCGCTGTGATTCCCCTTGGTTTGCATACAATTCTGCCAGCGCTAGCCTCACCTATCTGGTTTGTGAGTATCTATAACTCGAGGCAAATTTGTATCGTTACATTGTTGTGTAATGTTCTGTGCATCTACTGTGGGAAATCAGGGTATTTACCCGACCACATATAGTAGCGCACCTTCATGTTTGTGTATGTATGTTTCTCCTGCCCACTTCCTAAGTTCCGGAGAAAGACATGGGTTATATAAGAGACCTGATCCATTCGTTTGAGGATGGAAATGATCGTCTTATTCTATACCTGCGTATTTCTCTGTGGGCTGGCGATTGGGTGCCTGATAGGCGGGGGCAGGGGATCTAACTGTTGTCTGTCCAGCGCTGTGATTCCCCTTGGTTTGCATACAATTCTGCCAGCGCTAGCCTCACCTATCTGGTTTGTGAGTATCTATAACTCGAGGCAAATTTGTATCGTTACATTGTTGTGTAATGTTCTGTGCATCTACTGTGGGAAATCAGGGTATTTACCCGACCACATATAGTAGCGCACCTTCATGTTTGTGTATGTATGTTTCTCCTGCCCACTTCCTAAGTTCCGGAGAAAGACATGGGTTATATAAGAGACCTGATCCATTCGTTTGAGGATGGAAATGATCGTCTTATTCTATACCTGTGTATTTCTCTGTGGGCTGGCGATCGGGTGCCTGATAGGCGGGGGCAGGGGATCTAACTGTTGTCTGTCCAGCGCTGTGATTCCCCTTGGTTTGCATACAATTCTGCCAGCGCTAGCCTCACCTATCTGGTTTGTGAGTATCTATAACTCGAGGCAAATTTGTATCGTTACATTGTTGTGTAATGTTCTGTGCATCTACTGTGGGAAATCAGGGTATTTACCCGACCACATATAGTAGCGCACCTTCATGTTTGTGTATGTATGTTTCTCCTGCCCACTTCCTAAGTTCCGGAGAAAGACATGGGTTATATAAGAGACCTGATCCATTCGTTTGAGGATGGAAATGATCGTCTTATTCTATACCTGCGTATTTCTCTGTGGGCTGGCGATTGGGTGCCTGATAGGCGGGGGCAACTGTTGTCTGTCCAGCGCTGTGATTCCCCTTGGTTTGCATACATCATTTAGGCGGCTACATGTGACTTCTAACACGGGTGCTCACTTACACTAGTTTTGTTGTATCTGAGTTTGCAATATACAGGAGCACATATTACTGAGGCTGTTCTAACATGCATACTGAGGAGCAAAAGAAATGCAACATTTTTGGAATTTTTCAGAAACACTAAAGTGTAGCATTTCTGATGTTTCCAAAAATGTCTCAATTCTTTTGCTCATCAGCATATTACTCACGCTTTGTCAAGAGTCTGCAGGAAAAGATTGTGAATAATCTGCCGCTCTTCTTCTGTTGGGGCGAGCTTCAGCAAAGATTTGGAGGATTTTTCACGGCGCAATTTTGAATTCTCTGCAGAAATATTAGTCAACTAAAAAATGTTTTGAACAGTTGCCTTAGAAGAATTTTGAAAATCCACTGGCCAGAGAAGATCAGCAACGTCAGACTCTGGGAGAGAACAGAGCAGATAACAGCAGAGAATGAAATTGGGCGAAGAAGATGGGGATGGATCGGTCACAGTCTGAGAAAGCCAGCTTCCAGTATCACTAGGCAGGCATTGTCATGGAACCCCCAGGGAAAGAGGAAAAGAGGTAGGCCGAGAAACTCCTGGCGTCGAGACCTCCAAGGAGACATCAAGAGACTGGGAACCACCTGGAGTAGAATCGAAGGAGAAGCACAGGACAGGAGTTGCTGGAGGTCTCTCGTCGACGGCCTATACCCGGGTAGGGGTGACAGGCGTAAGTAAGTAAGTAAGTAAAAAATGTTTTGCACTCTTAATACAAAAATCTGTCAGATGATTCAAACGTGCACTGAAACTTACTCATATACACAAGGCTTAACCCATATCATACTGAGGCTAAAATCTTCAAATTTGTACACTGCTATATGCAAGCTACATTATAGTACCATTGGGTGGGACAGAAAAAAAAGTTGATCCTGAAAAAAAAGTTGAATCCTGAAGCGAGTGAAAAAAAAAACCACGATTTTTTTTAAAAATCCGGAAATCCGGTTGTAGCCGGAAAAGTCCCACGTATGTAGTACTTACAGATAAGGATGTAGACCAATGGCTTTAGTTCAAGGGTGGTGCCAGAATAGCCTGGCACTTTGAGGCGCCAAGCTATTCTGGCACTACCCTTAAACTATTTTAGTCAAACTTATTTCACACACCGGTGTATTCTGAATGATAAGAGTTAAGTATAAGTTTCAATGCAAGTTGAGCACAGACAAAAATCAGATGCATAAAAACTATTAAAAAAAGGGATGTTTTTGTGAGTGTGTATGTGTGAATTTGTGTTATAAATGTTCCTGAGTGCATATGTGTGTGAATTTGTGTGCATACACATTTGCATGTAAGTGTATGTGTGTGTGCTTCTCTGTATACAATGTACACATGCTAATAAATAGGGCTGAGAATTTCAATTGCAGAATGAAAACTGCATAGAAAATCATAAGATAATTTGGGATAATTCAGACTCTTGCGCTGTGCCAGATATTATATTATATTATATTATATTGAGCAACATTTTGCTTGATAGAGTGCTGATAAAAGGCAGATGTGATTATGAGACCTGAATCAGAATGTCCAAGGACATTTTATTCGGGTCAAGTAATTACATCTGTCGGTTATCGGCACTGTATCAAGCAAAATGTTGATCAATATAATTTATGTACCCAGTCCAAAACAAAACAAAACATTCATTTTGCAGCTGATTGCGTTGTTCAGACAAAACACATCAATGGTTGACGATTGCATATCAGTGTCGACACAGCGCGTAGATTTCGTCTATGAGCACATCCAGTGCTTTGTATAACCGTGTGTGTTGCTGAGTAAATTCTGCTTGTTACTTGATCACGCATAATTGCGGAAAATGCCAGCAGGTTTGTTTATTTAGTTCTTTTCTCAGGTTGTCGATATCGCCAGCTGACATCTCGTCAATTTCACTTGTCAGTCCAGCAACTCGCACGTTTCCTGGCGTCTGTTCTTCATTCGTGTTTGTGTATACGATGTAAATTTGAAGCATTCGTACACACTAAGAAGTATTTCATTACTACTACATATCTAAAGCTTGTTAATGTTGCCGTATGTGTGTTTCCTTTTTGAAAAATGCACTTATCATCATGATCGAATCTTGGAGCGCAAAGGATTTTGGAAAGGGAAGTATATATATATATATATATATATATATATATATATATATATATATATATATATATATATATATATATATATATATATATATATATATATATATATATATATATGTGCAACAGGTCACGGATAAATAACTTACTTTCTCCAAGTTCCATGAAACCTACTTCAATGTCTCCATCTGGCACAAGGCGGTTCACCACCCCAGGACTATAAAAAAACACGAGACACAATATGAACACAATCAGTTTAGCAATAAGATACACATGCAGCACTTTACACTATATACACTTTAAACATGCAACAACTGTGAGCAATTAAAAAGTAGCCTCGTACCAATTAGGTTAAACTCCTTGAGTGCTGGGATACAGCCAGAACCAGCCAACTGCAAGAGGCACAGAACTTCATGAGTCTTCGCAGTTGCAGGGGCTCATGAGGTTCTATGCCTCTTGCTTGTTTTATTTTGTATCAATGTTCACTCTATGGTTTGCGTTACGGGGCGGTCCGTGGCGCAGTGGTTAAGGCGCCTGCCACCAATGCTAAAGGTGCGAGGTTCGATTACGGGTTCCGGCGTCGGATTTTTCTCCTCTAGTAAGTGTCACCGTTAATTCGGGCGGACCGTCAGGGGTTCTTTCTCCGGATACTCCGGCTCTTTCCTCCCCCACGACTTTGGTATCAGTTTCAGCCCACTTAATCAAATTTCAAATACAAATGATTTTGAATTTCCAAAAACTACAGTAGCTCGCTTGAGCTTGCCCTTAGCACCACGTGAATGTTCTGTGTTGATGTACAGTGTGTGAGTGAATGCGCGTGATTCATGTGAGCGTGCTTGTTGGGTTCAGTTCACGGCGGCACTATGAGCCGATTTTCAATTGGGACAAAGCGCCTATTTAATGCGCTAATTATTATTATTATTATTATTATTAATTATTATTATTATGGTTTGCGTTCTTATGTTTTGAATTTACCACTGTTTTTTTGTTGCGTTTGTATTGGTAATAGTAGCGTGTGTGCGCGTGCATATTCACAGTCATGCACATGAGCTTGCACAAGAGTTAGAAAGTAATATGAAAGGAAATAAACTACAGATGAACAATAAATAATCGCCGCATGAAAAGTTTTGTCATCGTTATCCGATGTGGGTTTCTTTCTGAACCCTTTTAGCCCCAAGGTCCCATTTCTCAAATTTTGGAGGTGTTGCCTAACGACTATGTACAAGTTGCAGGAGATGGCTTGACCATGATAATTCAAGGGTAGTGCAAGATTAGCTTGGTGCCTGAAGGCGCCAAGCTAATCTGGCACTACCCTTGAATTACCATAGTCAAGCCATCTCCTGTTGTAGGGATCTGGGGCTACAAGGGTCAATTGGTTTTCCTCTACTGCTCTGTATTTAATACCACATACTGTGTTTCTTTCCTAGTTGGTTATCTCAATGCGTGATACACCCATAGCAGTCACTCTATGAACTGAATGTTAGTATGTTTTATGTGCTCCAGCTTACTGCAGGATGATATAGTGTGCACGGACTCGGGCTCCCACCTTGACCACAATGTCCTCAGGCTGACATCAGCCCTAGCTGGCCTGTGCACAGCTATGACCGATATTGGATCGAGAACCTTTTCTTACCAAGTGCTCTTTCCACACACTGGCGAATTATGCACCACAAATACTTCTGGCAAAAGCTGCTGTCATCAACTAACTAAGCCAAAACCACAATAGCAATAACCGTTTGGCAGTTTTTGTCATGATTCCAGCAGGAATCATCGCAATGAAAACCGCTGCTGACAGCCAAAAGGTTAAATGGGGATTTTTTTCAGCCATGGTAAACTGCCAGCATAACAACATAACTTTTAATCACTGCCATGGAAGCAGAGATAAAATCCTCAGCAGTTAGAGCGTGGCTACCTACATAGTGAGGCAAGAAAAGCAGCCATACACGCAATCCTCTCACCATGCCTGGTGACCCTGGCAGCGTTGAGCCCAGGAATGCAACAATGACTACCATGAATTTTACACATACCCTCCAGTAACTGGGTTCCGTGCCACCATCAGAAACCTTGCTGACAACATCTGCGTGATTCTGCTGTCCAGTTCCTGCACAGACACAAATTCACCATCAGATTTCACCCCAAGCACACGCCCCAAATTGTAGGCGTCACTTAACAACTATGTACCAGTTCAAGGAAATGGATCAACCATGCTAATTCAAGGGTAGTGCCTGATTAGCTTAGCGCCTCATGGCACCAAGCTAATCTGGTACTACCCTTGAACTATCATGGTCAATCCATCACTCCCTGTAGGGTGTCAGGGTTAAATGGGCCAAGAAAAGCAAACATCACCAGATTAATGAACTAAAAGCAACTGTTAGTGTTAGAGGTAATGGTAATTCCAGTTTGCAAGCAAATACCACATAAAGAAGTACCAGTAGAACCTCGTATGAGCCCCCCCCCCCCCCCCCCCCCCCCCCCCCCCCCACCAAAGAAGTGGCTGGAAATAGCAAGTGGCCAAGAAAAGCAACACCATCAGACTAATGAACTAAAGCAACTGGTAGTGTTAACCCTTATCATTCGGAATACACCAGTGTGTGAAATAAGTTTGACTAAAATAGTTCAAGGGTAGTGCCAGAATAGCTTGGCGCCTCTAGGCACCAAGCTATTCTGGCACCACCCTTGAACTAAAGCCATTGGTTTATATCCTTATCTGTAAGTACTATAATGTGGCTTGCATAATGACAGTGTACAAATTTGAAGCTTTCAGTATGATATGGGTTAAGATAATGGTAATTCCAGTTTGCAAGCAAATACCACATAAAGAGGCACAGAAGAACCTCCTACGAGAGCCCCACCCCCCTCCCCCCTTGCAAATGAAAAAGTGGCTGTAAACAGCAAGTGGCCATTCAGGAGAGCTTTAATTAAAATGGACCTGGAGTGCTCAAGACACTCAGATAAGAAGATGTGGAAGATGGCTGTTCAAGACAGGTGGTCGCAAAAAGGTTGAAACCGGTAGAATAGAATCAGTGACATCACATCCTGCTCCTACCCCCCACCCTCCTCCACCCACCCTCCAAAACTAGCTCAGTGCACAAAAGGACTTTCAGCTGACATTACCTGCTGTTGAGCTGTGCGCAGACAAACGGCAGCTTATGTCACCCCAAGGACCTCATGTGCACTGGGCTGACACTGCCTCCCCCCCCCCCCCCCCACCAATTCCCTCTTTATTTTCTGATCCAGAGTCATACTCTACACACACACACAACAAAAAAAAACCCACAAAAAAAACAAAAAAATGCTGGTTCGTCTGTGTGCAGTGTGCTTCTATTACCTGTTCCAGAATCATGGTAATTTCCATGGAAGACTTGCCCACCCATGTAACGTGACCACTCAGCTTGAGATCTTTGTTTGGCGACAGCTGGTAAGCATGCTCGTGCAAATCTTTGGAAAAACAAAATGCATCCTTTCTTTTTCTTTCTTAGGGCGGTCTGTGGCGCAGCAGTAAAAGCACCTGCCACCAATGCTAGAGGTGCGAGGTTCGATACCGGGTTCCGGCATCGGACTTTTCTCCTCTAGTAAGTGTCACCGTAATTCGGGCGGACTGTCGGGGGTTCTTTCTCCGGATACTCCGGCTCTTCCTCCCCCACGACTTTAGTATCAATTTCAGCCCACTTAATCAAATTTCAAATATAACGATTTGAAGTTCCATAACTTCAGAAGCTCACCTGAGCTTACCCTTAGCACCACATGAATGATCTGTGTTTATGTACAGTGTGCGAGTGAATGCGCGTGATTCACGTAAGCATGCTGGTTCAGTTCGAGGTGGCACTTTGAGCTGATTTTCAATTGGGATAAAGCGCCTATTTAGTGCATTGATTTATTATTATAATTCCATGACTGCCAGACCACATCAAACATCACCCAAATGCAAAAGGCATAGATCCTCATGAGCCCCCGCAGGTGCGGGGGCTCATGAGAATCCATGCCTCTCGCTTGCCCTTTTACACATGATCAACAACACTGGAACACAGGAGAAGAGGCTAGCCACCTTAAAACTTTGAAGAGCTGTCAGTAGTGTTTTTTCCCACAATGATTCCTGCAAGAATCCTCACGACAAAAAACGCTACCGACAACCAAACGGTTAACACCACTGAGCCTCATAACGATAAGGTCATTTAACCTCTGGACTGCTGAGAAAATTAACTAAACGCACACAAATGCAAGAGGGGGCGGGTGGGAGGGGGCATGGGGGGGTTTGAGGGGGGGGGGGGAGGGGGATGGGGGTAGGGTTGGGGTTGGGGGATAGGGGTGGGGGGTAGGGATGGTGGAGGGGGGGGGACTCTTGAAGATACATAGACCTCTTGCTGAAAGCACTTTAAATCCACGTTTCTTTAGAAGGCTGGGGATCTACAACACTGAATTTATCATGATTTCAAAAACACATTCTGTGTTCAATGACAGTGAAGTAGTTTAATGGTTTTAAATTAGAGTGGGGAGGGGTGGGGGGGCAGGGGTGTGGGGAGATGAGCAGGTGAGATAGCATTTAAAAGCCCCAAGCACAAAACCCATCCCTGCTACATTTTAAAAGCTCTACCTATGAAAATGTCTGCATAAAAGATACTGCCTATTAACTCATTGTGCCCGAGGTACGAAATGCCCACATTTTGGAGTTATCCTCCGAGGACTGCATTACAATTCAGGAGCCAGATCCACCATGATAGTTCAAGGTGGTGGCAGAATAGCTATTCTGCCACCACCCTTGAACTATCATGGCCAAGCCATATATTGTTGTGTTGTGTCACGGGCAGAACGAGTTAAACCATGTAGCCCCAAGGTTGCATTTCCAAAATTTCTTGGGTGTCACTTAACGACTGTATCAGATGCAGGAGATGGACTGACCATGATAATTCAAGGGTAGTGTTAGAGCGTCAGATTAGCTTGGCACCAAGCTAATCAGGCACTACCATTGAATTATCATGGTCCATCTCCTGCTGTAGGGCGTTGGGGTTAAATGGGTCAACATACCCATGCGGTCCACCAAAGCTGTAACATTTGCATAGGGTGATTTCTGCTTTGCACCTTTGCTCGGGTCTCTCATGTGGGTGTAGCTGATCAACACTGAAACAAAAGTGCCAATAGTGCATTGTAATATACTGACAATCAAAGAAATGCAACATTTTTGAAATTCTCAGAAACACTAAGTGTTTCCGATGATTCCATAAATGTTGTATTTCTTTTTTCATCAGTATATGTACTACATAAAAGAGAACTTAGTGGGTTAACAACTATATTACTTGTTTATTTATCCAACACCAAGATCTTGGTGGTATATGTCAGCTTTACGAGACTTCATAAACCTTAACAAGAAGCTTTTCAATTTGCTGCCATGGGTTGTTTGAAAAAGCTGAAAATTGGTCAGCATAACATGCAAAATTGACTAAAGTAAAATTGATTACGGTCACTTTGATGTGCACCGGGTCTCTCTGACACAGGAGTCATTTTAAAGTTAACCCTCTGGCTGTCAGTAGTACTTTTTGTCACGATGATTCCTGCATACACCATGGCAACAAAAAGTGCAAAAATGCCCAAAGGGTTAAATTTCCTCACACAAAACTGCCATGTAATAATAACAAGATGAGGATTTCATCCCAAAGTCAACGTGCGTTTTTCTTTTAGGAACATTCTGATTTGTTCCTGTTTTTAAGCCTATCCTTCTGATTCATCTCTCTCCACCTTAACTCCATCCCCCTGTATGAGCTTGCATGCGTTTCCAAGTTTTCTATAATAATTATGTTCGCAAACATCACAACAAACATAGATAGAATGTCTTCCTAAATCAAAGAGAGCATTGCGTCAGCTCATACGCATGTAAAACGTATTTTTCTTTAAAATAAGTTTTTTTGAAAAATAATTACCGATGGTATTACCACTAGGAAATGTTTCTTAGCTAGTCTAATTTTAGCCCAAAAATTGTTGTGTACGATAATGGCCATGATGGCAGGAGAGGGGCGCCATAGGTTAGGCGAAAACCCGGTAGCCTCCCTTCCGGTTCAACCACGCATGTGCTCAGTGCTCAAACAACCAGTCAGTTTCTTAGCGGAGCAGCGGCGAGCGGGGCAGGTGGGAGGGACCTTCGAGTAATACCATCGGTAAGTATTTTTCAAAAAAAAATATTTTAAAGAAAAATACGTTTGTTTTCTCAAAACACATTACCGATGGTATTACCACTAGGAAGAATCCCGAAAAGGAGGTGGGTGCCGCTAACTGCCCCTACCCCTGCCATCGAAGCTACTAGAAGAGTCCACCCCAAGCAACCTCCCTCTAATTTTAGTGAAGATACTTACGGCGCCTAGGGCGCCGGGAGGGAGTGTTGAGCCGCCACGATGTCTCCCACCAGCGCTAGGTTCTGCCGCTGGCCGGAGAGGTCCCTCAGGTAGAAGCGAGCGAAGGTGTTCTCTGTTCGCCAGCCCACAGCCGCCACGATGTCCTTGACCACACAGTTGCGTTCGAATGCGAGGCTCGTGGCCATGGCTCTGATCTCGTGCGCCCTGATCCTCATGCGTTTTGCTGCATCAGGGGCGAGTTCCTGGTAGGCGGATCGTATCACCCACCGAAGCCAGGAGGATATAGTCTGGGCTGAGATGTCCTGTCTACC
This sequence comes from Semisulcospira habei, assembly GCA_036245525.1. Classification (NCBI taxonomy): domain Eukaryota; kingdom Metazoa; phylum Mollusca; class Gastropoda; family Semisulcospiridae; genus Semisulcospira; species Semisulcospira habei. Next base: position 15,047,560 of record BTPG01000007.1, on the reverse strand, counting down.
TGGGGACAGAGGAAGAAAAAGGCGGGTGCGTCCCCTGCGAAGGGGCTTGGTCCGGCGCAGGTACACACGTAACGCTCGAACTGGGTCCTGCTGTCTGGACTCTCGATTGGAGCGTGGTTCTCGGAGTGGTAGTATGGTGACCAATCGTGGTGCCAAGAGTGGGGATCTGGTCTTGGCTAGGAAGGTTGGGTCGGGAAGCAGCTGCACCGAACCGTCCGTCCGGAATTGTAAACAGGTGGGGCGAGTAGAGAGGGCGTGCAGCTCACTGACTCTGGAGGCTGAGGCGAGGGCTAGCAAGAAGCAGGTCTTCCTCGTCACGTCCGGTAGTCTCGCCAGCTGTAAAGGCTCAAAGAGGGCCGAGTTGAGCCAAGTAAGGACCCAAGGTAGGTCCCAACGTGGTAACAGTGTACGTAGAGCGGGACGATGCAGACCGAAATGGCCCATCAGATCGGCGAGGTCCTTGCAGGCGCCCGGGTCGGGACGTCCCAGATGCCTGTAAGTATCAGCGATCATGGCCAGGTAACCTCGAATGGTGATGGGAGCTAAACGCTGGTCGTAAAAAAGCCAGAGGAAGAAATCCGCCAGCTGAGGGACTGTCAACTCGGTGGGGGAGAGGCGTCTGTCGTCACACCAGGTGCTGAGAACTCTCCACTTGCCCTCGTAAACTCGTCTGGTCGAGGCTCTGCGGGCTGTAGCGATCGCGTCCACTGCCGCACCTGAGAAGCCTCTAGCGGTGAGGGCTTGCCGGACAACCTCCAGGCGTGGAGGAGGAGACGTTCTGGACAAGGATGGTACAGAGACTGCCGAGGTTGCTTGAGCATCGTTCGTGGAGTGGGTAGCTGTAGTGGGGGGGCTGTTGCCAGATTCAGGAGGTCGGTCGTCCATGACCTGGTCCAACAAAACGGGGCCACCAGAAACAGGATAGTGTTGCTGCCTCTCAGCTTGAGAAGAACCTTGGGGATGAGGACCGTGGGTGGGTAGGCGTAGGCGACCAGTCCATCCCAGGAGATGGAGAGGGCGTCCACTGCCCAGGCCAAGGGGTCTGGAATCGGTGAGACGAACAGAGGGAGCTGGCGATTCCATCTCGTGGCAAAAAGGTCGATCATGGGTGACTCCCAGGTAGCGCCGATCATCCGAAAGATGTCTGGACGCAGAGACCACTCGGTGTGTAGTAGTTGACCGCGACGGGAGAGGGAGTCGGCCAGCACATTCAAGTGGCCCGGGATATGACGAGCACAGAGAGAAATGTCCCGATCCTCGCACCACCGGAGCACTTGGTAAAGGAGGATGCAGAGAGATGGGGAGCGGGTCCCGCCCTGCTTCTGGATGTAGGCGACGACCGTAGAGTTGTCCGACAACACCAGTAGCTCCCGGTGAAGCAGGCGAGATTCCCACACACGAAGGGCTTGCCAGACAGCTTCCAATTCCAACCAGTTGATGTGTCGGTCCCGGAGATCCAGGTCCCACCGGCCGGAGGCCGTCTCGAAGGAGGGTAGAAGGTGTACTCCCCAACTGGAGAGGCTCGCGTCTACGCAGATGGAGAGGGAGGGCGGTGGCGAGAACAGCGGCATTCCTGTCGCGAGCCAGAGGGGGTCCCGCCCAGCGTAGAAGGTGAGGACGGAGCAACGAAGGAATCGGAACCGGAGACTCTAGGTCGGAGGTCGACGGACGCCAGTGTAGCAGAAGGTGCAACTGTAGCGGCCGGGAGTAGAGACGCCCTAACGGAATAAGGTCTGCTGCAGCGCTCATCAGCCCCAGCAACTGAAGCCACTGCCTGGCGGGGATCGAAGACTTCTGGGATACCTGCCGAGCTAGATCCGCCAGCTTCTGAATGCGGGGTTCGGGCAGCCGGACGATATTGCGGTCGGTGTAGAACTCCATGCCTAGGTGAACGAAATGGCGCGACGGAACGAGGTCGGACTTGCCAAAGTTGACTATGAAGCCCAGCGTCTTGAGGAGCTGAAGCAAGGCATCCCGGTCCACCTCCAAGGCGGCAGGGGTCTGATTCTTCAGGAGCAGGTCGTCCAGGTAGTTGGACGTGGGGCTCGTATAAGTCCGTCGTGCCTTGGCCACCACGGCGTCCATGATGCGTGTGAAGACCCATGGGCTGAGGTTGAGGCCGAAGGGAAGTGCGCGGAACTGGTATACCACACCCTCGAAGGCGAAGCGTAGGTAACGTCTGGACGCTGGGTGCATGGGCACGTGAAGGTACGCATCCGCGAGGTCCAGGCTGATTGCAAAGTCGAAGGGTTGCACCGAGGCACGCAGGGCCCGCGCTGTCTCCATGCGAAAACGAGGAGCTACTATAAACTTGTTGAGCGCCGACAGGTCGATCACAGGACGCCACTTGCCGCCTGGCTTGGGAACTACAAACAGCCGGCTGTAGAAGGCTAGGGAGTCGAGTCGTGTCACCACCTCTGTCGCTGCTTTTCGAAGTAAGGCGGCCACCTCGTTGCGCAGAGCGTCTGCCTTGAGCTGGTCTGTCGGAACCAAGGTCCACGCCGGAGTACGTCGCAGTGGGGGCGGGGAGCGAAACGAGATCCGCAGACCGAGGGAGATGGTTGAAAGAATCCAGGGGTCGTCCGGAAACAGCGCCCGCCAGGCGGCGCTGTGCCGTGCGAGCCTCCCGCCGACAGGAGGTCCCAGTGCGGTCGACGGGGCCCGAAGGTGGAGAACGTCAGTAAGCCCTGCCCCGCCCGGGGCGTCGGGCAGGCTTGGGCCAGGTCCTGGAAGCGGGAGCCGAAGAGGATCCTGCAGTAGGACGGGTACGAGGGAAGGCAGGGGGCCTGGGGGGAAGACGTCCACCTCTGGTGTAAGGCCGGGAAACGGGTCTAGTCGCCCGCAGGGGGCGACCCTGGGTCCTGCGAGTATGCTGAAAGGGAGAAGGCACTGTACGACTTGGCCAGGTGTCCTTATTTGCCTCCTTAACTGCCAATCACATGGGGCCGAAGAGAAGTTCTCCGCCAAGGGGCGCCTGACGAAGTTGAAGCTTCAGGTCATTGGGGAGAGGGCAGGAGCGGAGGAGGAAATCCCGACGCAAAAGGTCACAGTTGGCCGCCGCAGCCATAGCGTTGACACAGGTGTGGTAGGAGGCACGGTTACCAGAGACGGCTAGAGCGAGCAGATCTCCCAGCAGCGGCGTAAGGGACGGATGCCAAGCCTCCTCTACGCGACGAACCATGGCTTGAGTCAGAAGGTCAAGAAATCCCGCGGAGGCTAAGGCGTTGCGTATGAGATTAGCTGTCTGATCGATTCCTGGAAGCAGAGGGGTCCGTGTCGGAATAGCCGCCAGGGCCCAAGCAGCTGGGTCCGGTTTGGGTAGTGCGCAGGTAAAGCTCTGAGAATGTCCCGCGTACCAAGATTGCCGAAAAAACATGTGTAGGTCCGCCGGCCACTTCGAGTCATTGAAGAATCCAGCGGCGCCCAAGTGTCCCTGAGCGAGTCGAGCCGAGAACGCGTCCCGTAGGCTGCTGAAACCCGGAGGTTGAGGAAGAGTCTTAAAGGTCTTGGTATGGAGTTCCGCAGCTACATAGGCCGCGGCCTTCTTCTTCGCAGGCGGAGAAGGAGTACAGTCTTCCGGCGGTAGGCACGCCGAGATGATGCGAGCTGCCTCGTCCAGGGCACGCAGAGTCTCCAACCTGTGTCCCACTGCTGACGGATGTTGTTCCTGCTCATCTTGATCCACGTCAGGGGGCGCCGGGATAGAGTGCGTGGGGCTGTCGTCCCGAAGTAAAACCGAAACTGAGTCCTCAGGCGCCAGGCTGAGCGCGTCATCCTCTAATTGCAGAGGGAGGTGGGTGGGGCCGGTTTGAGCTAAGAGTGTGGGCCCAGCCTCCGCGACGAGCCGGGATGTGACCGAGGCCTTGGCCGGAGAAAGTCTCACGGAGCGGTGACGCCACGAACGGACCGGGGAGGTTACTTGAGACCCAGACCGAGAACGATGAGCATAGCGTCGAGGCGATCTCCTATCCCGCGGGGAGGACTCACGGCGAGAGCGGGGACTCCTAGAACGGGAGTGGCGGCGGCAACGTCGACTGACTCTGGACGACGACGGCCTAGAGGGTGGAGTAGATGATTGGCGCGCTCTCCGAGTAGAATGTCTCATAACTGGGGAATGCGGTCTGGACCGACGAACCACTTGCGGAGATCCGACCCCGGACACCGTCCGCGATGGCCGACTGGCACGGGAAGATCTGGAGGCATGCCTATGCCGCGGTGACCTGTCCCTAGAATGTGAACGGTGGCACGAAGAGCGGGAGACCGTCCGGTGCTTCTGCTCTCTGGAACGAGGTGAGTAACGGTCCCTACCTGAACGCCGAACTCTGTCGATGCGTGGAGGAGGAGTATCCTTCTGCTGGGAAGCGGGCATCTCCTGAGTCGAGACCGCTACCGGAACTGAAGCCTGTAACTGTACTCTCTCTCGCGCCGATAGAATCGGCGGAACCGGACAGCGTGCACTAGTCGGGTCTGTGCCTGCTGCCGGTGTAGTAGAACGAGCTAGCGACCGAAGTCGCGATGGAGAACGTTCTAACGTCTGATAAGCACCACTAGTCGGGTCTGTGGTGATTACCGGCGTGTCTTTATTGTTCAAAGAAGCGGGCCTGACTGAAACTTCAGTTCTAGTCTCTGCTACCGGACAGCGCGCACTAGTCGGGTCTGTGTTCGCTGCCGGCCCAGGAGGACGGGCTCGCGGCGGAAGGCGCAGCGTAGACTGTCCTCTCACCAGGTAATACCCACTAGTCGGGTCTGTGGTTCTTACCGGTGTATGGCCCTGTATACGTGCTGGTGTCGGAAGTTCACGACGGTAGAAACCCCATAGCTGAGTCCATTGTTCTTCCCGCCAGGGGGCGCAGACCAGGCACGGTTGGGAAGAGGTACAGGTTGAACAGGGCAGGCACACCTCATGTCCATCACTCGGCCACTGGAATTGTCCACATCTGATACAGGTGCGGACTTGCCAACTGCAACACAAAGCAGAACCATCTATTTGAAAGTAATCGAACCTGCCGCAGCCGGCAGGCAACGAAACGCGCGAAACGAACGAAGGAGATACGGCGTATGCTGGCGTGCGGCGCTCAAATCCTCCCTGAGCGCCGTACGGAAACAGTGACCGAGATTTTACCTCGCCATGTTGGGAAAAGGAGAGGAACGAAGAGCGGTGCCAGCGGTGAAGCCCGGAGCCGTCCTACCAAAGGCGCCAACCGACTCCGACAGGCCGCGAAGGGACCGGTGCCAGGCGCAGAGACCACTCGAGTCGACCAGGAAAGCGCCGCCAGCCACAGAACAAGGCCTTCCCACGAGGTAGGCCAAGGACGAACCCCCAAGGGCACCAGAAGTTGAAGGCGACCGGCCGACAGTGAGCACAGCTCACCAGCGTCGTTAGGAAGTCCTCTCGAAACAACGCACACACGAAAGCGTCCCAGCCCAAAGGCCACAATCCCTCTCTCACAGTAGAAAGTCGAAGAAGTCGAAGCCAGTGAACGATAGCCAACGAACCGAAGGAGCCACAGGCGTACACAACCTCACGCGACTAGCGAAGAAACTGACTGGTTGTTTGAGCACTGAGCACATGCGTGGTTGAACCGGAAGGGAGGCTACCGGGTTTTCGCCTAACCTATGGCGCCCCTCTCCTGCCATCATGGCCATTATCGTACACAACAATTTTTGGGCTAAAATTAGACTAGCTAAGAAACATTTCCTAGTGGTAATACCATCGGTAATGTGTTTTGAGAAAACAAACACTTACGTGCTGGTGCTTTGCGTCACTCAGGAACATTGTATAAAACACTGACGCGTTTGCTGCTTTTACGTTATCGTCACTGTCTGTTTTTTCTGATGAAATCGAGGAGCCTAACTTTTTACATTTTTTTCCGCACTGAATTTTTATTTTTGAAAAAGTTAAATAGGTACAAAGCTGGCTAATGAACTCATCCCATGTCTTTATACAAACTAGTTATATCCAAAATTTCAAGTGCATATAATCAAAATTATCCAATTTCAATAAGCTCGGATGGGCACCTAGACACGCTTTGAATGAAGCATTTCCTCTATTTTCAAGCCTGTACATAAGCCAGCTTCGGAGATTGTAGTGTTTACATACATATGTACATACACACACATACGTCCTTTCACACCAAAAGTACGTTCCACAGCAAGGTTAGGCAAGCTAGACATTACGTCATTTTAATCTTGTTACTTTGTTTCCACAAAGTAAGGCCCGCCCACCTGTCATGTTATTTGCATTCTACTGAACAGGCCCCTACCAGCCCCACCCTAAAGCCTACCGTATTTTCAATATGGTAGACAAAAACAATAATACATGGTTCTTAACGGACTCACTGTGCCAAAAGAAAAAGAAAAGACCTGAGGACGATTTGGCATACATCACTGACCTGCTAATGTGTCCAGGTCTTCTAAAATTCTTCCAAAACGTAGTCCATTCCAAAAGCCGACATACTTCTCTCGTACCCGCACATCTTGCCCAAGGGGGATGACAATTTCTCGGTAACTGTCTGACATTTTCTTTGGTGGCAACTCATCTTGGGAATGGACAATCGGCACGACATTTTCTTGCTGGGACACTTCCTCCTCTTTCATTCTGCACAAATATTGACATCAAATTGTTGTTTACTAAAAACAGGACAAAAATAAAATTCACTTAGGTATAAAACTGTTGTAAACTGCCAAGAAAAGTGAACACCATCCAACAACTGGTATACATGTAGATCCGCATAAGCCCCTGAAAGCATTGGGCACATGAGGATCTGTGTCTCATGCTACACTCACTTTATATCCATGTTCACTGGATGGAGAGGGTTCTTCTTTAAGTACAGATATTTAGATGTCTAAAAGTCCACCCCACCCTCCCCACTCCCCATTTACTTCAAGCAGACATGAGACCAGGTTGAGATCAAATCCTAGGAAAGCAGAGTCCAGGACTCGCAACTTGCAATCAGTATATTTTCATGTGGGGGAACTTCACCAAAGAATCGGATTTCCGAAAATTCATGTCGGTGAACTTCACCAAAAAAAAGTTGGATTTCCCCAAAAATTCGGAAAGTCCACCTGTTCAGGTAAATTTTCAATACACGTCTTAATTCTTAAACTCCAAGAACTCAATGACTTCCATTCTATAGAATGGAAGTCATTTAGTTCTGGGAATTTAAGAGTTAATAATCATTATCGCATCATTTACATGTTATACATACCCAAAAAACCTTGGTCCTCCAGATGCCACCATATCAAGGGCATGATCTTGACCTGAAAAAGTCAAAGAATAATTTTCAGACGCCGCCGAGAGGTAACTTAGCTGTTGTCTTTTCAGAGGGATGGTACCGCCAGCACAGCACATTAGCCAACAGTATGAAATAAGAGCAGTAAAAATAAAAGTCTTCAAGAAAACATGAAACCTTTGGCTGTTGGTAGTGACTTTTGACGTGATGATTCCTGCTGGAATCATCGTAGCAAAAGTTGCTACCGACAGCCGAAGGTTTATGTCAACCCAAGATGGATGAGAGATGGTATGGTTCATGCAGTACACAGCCTTATGTTTTCTTACAGCACATGAGCCAACATTTTGGGTCCATATAGATATATCCAAGTGCACTGTATATGAAACTTAGCCTAGTACCTCTGCTCCCATATCTATATGTTTAGCAAACATAGAATGATGTAGATAACCTTGCACAGTGACCCAGAAGTCAAAGCATAACTTTTATTTCATTTAAACATTTCTCATATACATTTATTCAGACTAAACATATTTATTTTGGGCTTTGTTTTCAGTCAAATTATTTTCTGAGAAAGCAGAAAAAAATGGTCTCAATGTAGCATTCTTTTTCCTGCACTACCTATGGCCTAGTGACCTGCATGCAACCTGTGATGTTACGTATATTTACAACAGCAGGGGAAAACCCTGCATCACTCTGGCCAATCCTTAAGTGGGAGGTATGACGCAATAGTATCACGTGATTTACAGTTTCACAGACCCTGCCTGTAGGAAGAGCCTGTGGGCAGATATATGACTCACTTTCAAAAGGTGCCATGCAGACAACCCAAAAATAAACATGGGTTGAAAACAACCTGACAAGATTTTCTGAGTTTGTTTTCCATTTGGCTTCTCAGTTCTGTTAAGTTTTTGAAAATATTATGAGTGCATGGTTTATGAAAAACTGAGATTTTAAAGCTAGAGGTTAAAATGTGCCTCTTGTGACACATGACGACAATTTTTTTCATATTGCCTAAACTATAGGTTAGATAATACATCTATAATTGATTAAAACCATTCCTGTAGGTTGACTTCAATGAAATACTTCTGCAAAACATGGAAAAATGACCTAATTATGTGCAAAATGAATTTTTCTTTAAAATACATTTTTTAGAAAAATACTTACCGATAGTATTACATTGTGGAAAAGCCCTTAGCTAGCATAATTTTAGCCAAAATTTGGTTGTGTCCGTATAAGGGAGTGTTGGCAGGAGTGGGGCGCCATAGACCAGGTCATGGCCTGAATAGTCTCCCCTTATTCCTACCCGGTACGAGACTACCCGTCATCCCTCAGTTTAGTTCCTTAGCGCACTTGAGGCAAGCGGGGTAGGTGGGAGGGTCCTTCGAGTAATACCATCGGTAAGTATTTTTCTAAAAAATGTATTTTAAAGAAAAATTCATTTGTTTTCTCAAAACACATTACCGATGGTATTACATTGTGGAATTCCGAAGAGGAGGTGGGTGCCGTAAAACGCCCCTCCTGCCAACAGACCAACCCTCAGACCCGCCCTCCCGGAGCAAACTCCCGATAATTTTAGTTAAGATACTTACGGCGCCTATGGCGCCGGGAGGGAGTGTTGCGCCGCCGTGATGTCTCCCACCAGTGCGAGGTTCTGCCTCTGGGTGGAGAGGTCCCTCAGGTAGAATCTAGTAAACGTGGTCTCAGCTCGCCATCCCACTGCCGCCACAATGTCCTTGACTGCACAGTTGCGGTCGAAAGCGAGACTGGTGGCCATGGCTCTGACCTCGTGTGCCCTGATGTTCATAAGCTGGGCTGCACCTGGGGCGAGGTCATGATAGGCCGAGCGGATCACCCAACGGATCCAGGAGGAGATGGTCTGTGCTGAGATGTCGAGTCTACCTGGGGACAAAGGGAGAAAGAGGCGGGTACGTCCTCGGCGCAGCAGCTTGGTCCTGCGCAGGTATACACGTAAGGCTCTCACCGGGTCCTGTTGTCTGGTCTCCCGGGTGGAGGCTGTCGTACGTAATGGGTGAATGGTCATCTGTGGGTTCGTCAAAGGCGACCGCGTCTTGGCCAGGAAGGATAGTTCAGGTAGCAACTGCACGGAACCGTCTGTCCGGAACTGCAGGCAATCTGCGCGTGTGGACAGCGCGTGAAGCTCACTGACCCTGGACGCCGTGGCTAGGGCCAACAGGAAGCACGTCTTTCGAGTAACGTCCGGCAAGCGCGCCAACTGCAGGGGTTCAAACCGGACGGAGTTGAGCCACATCAGCACCCAAGGTAGGTCCCATCTAGGCAACAGCGAACGCAACGCCGGGCGTTGTAAGCCGAAGTGTGCCATCAAATCAGCGAGGTCTTTGCAGCCACCAGGATCGGGCCTGCCCAGGTGACGGTAGGTGTCAGCGATCATGGCAAGGTATCCCCGGATGGTAATTGGCGCCAATCTCTGGAAGTTGAAAAGCCAGAGGAAAAACTCCGCCAACTGGGGGGTCGTCAAAGCTGTAGGGGGGAGGTCGTTGTCACCACACCAGTTGCAAAGCACTCTCCACTTTCCCTCGTAAACTCGTCTGGTGGAGAGTCTGCGTGCAGCAGCGATAGCTTCCACTGCCGCACTAGAGAAACCTCTGCTGGTGAGGGCTTGCCGCACAACCTCCAGGCGTGTAGGAGGAGCCGCTCTGGGCACGGATGAAACAGAGGTTGACGTGGTTGCTTGAGCATCGTGCGCGGGGAGGGGAGCTGTAGTGGCGGGCACGTGGCTAGGTTCAACAGGTCCGTAGTCCACGACTTGGTCCAGCTGAAAGGAGCCACCAGGAAAAGGATCGTGTTGCAGCCGCGGAGCTTGAGGAGGACTTTGGGCACCATCACCGACGGAGGATAAGCGTAGGCGACGAGTCCGTCCCAGGGAATGGACATCGCGTCGACCACCCAAGCTAGCGGGTCTGGCACTGGTGAGACGAACAGCGGTACCTGGTGGTTCCAACGGGTCGCGAAGAGGTCGATCATGGGATTCTCCCATTTGTCCCCGATCATCTGGAAGATGTCCGGCCGCAGCGTCCACTCGGTGTGGAGAAGCTGTCCTCGTCGCGACAGGGAGTCGGCGAGCACGTTGAGATGCCCCGGAATGTGTCTGGACCGCAGGGTGATGCCCCGATCCTCGCACCAGCGAAGCAGTTGGTAAAGGAGGATGCACAGTGATGGAGAGTGTGTCCCGCCCTGCTTCTGTAGGTAGGCGACGACGGTGGAGTTGTCGGACAGCACAAGGAGCTCCTGTCCCCGGAGTTGCGAGTCTCACGTCATCAAGGCCTGCCAAACCGCTTTCAGCTCTAACCAATTGATGTGTCGGGTCAGAAGGTCTTGAGGCCAAAGACCCGAGGCTGTGATGAACGAAGGTAGTAGGTGAGCTCCCCAACTGGCGAGGCTTGCGTCGACACAGAGAGACAGGTGAGGCGGTGGCGTATAAAGTGGGACTCCTGACGCCAGCCAGATAGGGTCTGCCCAGCGTAGGAGGTGAGGGCATAACATCGGGAGCACTGGAACCAGCGCGTCGATGTCGTCCTTGGAGGGTCGCCAATGCAGTAGAAGGTGTAGCTGCACAGGCCGGGAGTAGAGTCGTCCTAGTCGAAGCAGGTCGGCTGCAGCACTCATCAACCCCAGAAGTTGTAACCACACGCAAGCAGGGACACTGTCCTGTTGTGCCACTTGCCGCGCCAGATCGCCGAGTTTCTTGATACGGGCCTCTGGAAGCCGCATTTCGTTGAGGTCGGTGCGGAACTCCATTCCCAGGTGAAAAAAGCGGCGGGACGGCGAGAGGTCGGACTTGCCCATGTTGACGATGAACCCGAGAGAGTCGAGGAGGACTAGGAACGCGTCTCTGTCCTTCTCCAGAGTGGAGTCTACCTGGTTCCTCAGGAGTAGGTCGTCGAGGTAGTTCGACGTAGGACTTGAGCTCGTCCGTCTGGCCCTGGCAACGACGGCGTCCATGATCCGGGTGAACACCCACGGGCTGAGGTTGAGGCCGAAAGGGAGGGCGCTGAACTGGTAGGTGGAAGTGGGATTCGGTGGACCGGGACGACCGAAGGCTGGTTTACGGGGGGGGGGGGGAAGACGTCCACGACTGGTGAAGGGGCGAGCGGGGGGTCTGGAGGGCCGCAAGACTCGACCCAAAGGCCTGCGGACTAGAGGAAAGCGCTGGGGAGCGACGCGGGTAGGCCACAGATCCTTATTAGACTCCTTGACGGACTGCCAGTGTGGACCGAAGAGGAGTTCGCTGCCGATAGGGGCCCGGCGAAGCTGGTTCTTAATTTCAACAGGTAGGGTACAGGCTTGTAACACCGCATCTCGCCGCATGAGGTCGCAGTTTGCCGCCGCTGCCATGGCGTTAACGGAGGTATGGTAGGCTGCACGGTTACCAGAAACCGCCAAGGCTAGGATGTCTGCCAAAAGTGGGGCGATGGTCGGATCCCATGCTTCCTCAACGCGCCATACTATGGCCTGTGTTGCTAAGTCCAAAAATCCCGCTGACGCGAGGGCATTGCGGATGAGTGAAGCAGTCGGAATCAGGCCCGGGGTGAAGCCAGCTCGTCGGAACAGGCTGACACAAGACAGCGCGGGGGGATCCACTGCCGGAAGCGGGCATGCGAAGGCTTGCGAATGTCCGGCGTACCAACTCTGCCGGAACGCGATCGCCAGGTCTGCCGGCCACTTGTTGTCTGAAAAGAAGCCGGAGTCCCCGAGAGATCCCTGAAGCAGGTGAGCAGAGAAGGCATCGCGAATGTCTCAGAACCCAGGAGGTTGCGGCAGGGACTTGAAGCGTTTAGCGTGAAGTTCGGCGTCCACGAACGCCGATGCTCTCTTCTTAGCAGGGGGAGAAGAAGGACAATCTTCCGCAGGTAGAGCAGCCGCGATGAGCCGAGCAGCTTCGTCAAGGGCGCGCATGGTCTCCGTCCTGTGACTCAGTGAGGCTGGAGGCATCTGCATCTTCCTATGACTGCGAGCGAGGGGTAGGGGAGGATTCCAGCCAGGCCGACACCGAGTCCTCCGGGGCCAGGCTGATGGCGTCATCCACACGAGCGGGAAGAAGAGAGGTATCGGGAGCCTTTGCGGGACCAACGGGAGCCATAGCTGTCATGGGGCGAAGTGGCGGAGAGGCTGTCGGTGTGTTGGTCGGTGTCCGCCGAGTCGACCTCTGCGGTGCAGCGAAAGTGAGAGAGTCGGAGCAAACGACGGGGTGGCGATCCCGCGGGGAAACGCTGCGGCGTGAAGAGCGGGAGCTGTGAGAGGCTGGTCGGGACCGACGTGATTCTGGAGGGCCCCGCGAGGGCGACCGTCTACGACGATGGCCGCTCCGAGAGGAGGACCCATGAAAGGAGGAACGAGGACTATCATGTCGCCTCGGCCCCACAGTACTGGTCCGCCGACATTGACTCGCTACGCGTAAGCCGTCTCTGCGTGCGTCCGTGTAACCACTCGTGTCCGACGAGCTACCCGCGCGAGAGCGGTAGCGGCGACCAGGAATCCGACGAGGCGAAGGCCGTTGTCTCTCCGGGCTGCGTCTTGATCGTGGGCTGTCTCTAACACAAAGGAAGAGATCGGAATGCCTCCACTAACCTGTGATCTAGACGAGGATCGAGCCCTGGCACCTGGTTCGTCCGTCCGTCGTGTTTCCACCCTGGGCTGTCGGTGGGTAGTAAGGTGGTCATCTCTCGAGGCCGTGCCCCGGTGTAAGCGAGTCTCGTGTGTCACCGTGTGACTACTTGTGCGTGGTCGTTCCCTCCTGTCATGTCTGCGATCCGCCATGTGCTTCTGGACTGGTAGCGTCGTAGATTCGGTTGCCGACGCCAGTCCGGGGGAAGGATAATTGTTGTCTGCCTTCTCCAGAGGTGTACAGACTGTAATCACCTTCCGCTGACAAGGGTTCAGGCTCAGGTCTCATGGTCGCCACGGTAAGGGTAACCTCAGTGGGGCCCTCCGCGATAGTATGCGACTTGCAAGCTTTCTTTGGTCGGGACGCCGTAGCCACTGGTACCGGCTTGGTTCCTGTCTTGGTACTCCGCCCCGGGTCTGTCAGTCGTTCCCTGACAGGAGTCGGTCGCTCTCGGCGGTAAAAGCCCCACAGCTGCGACCATCTTTCTTCCAGCCATGGGGCGCACACCACACACGTATGGGTCGAATCGCAACCAGAACAGGGTAGGCAGACTGCATGCACGTCCGATGGCCACTGAAAGTCGCCACACAATGTGCAGGTACGCACCTGGTATCTGTAACAAGAGGGTACAATGAAGAAACGAGCGAGCGTGGCCTCTGAGGTCACGCAAAAAAAACGCGCGCGATGACGAAACGAACCTCATCGAATTCGAAAGAGTACAGCGCGTGCCTACGCTCGGCGCTCCTTCCCACCCTAGAGCGCCGGTCGAGGGCATTCACCGAGATATTACCTGTCCATGGCGGCAAAAGGTAGCAAACCCACGTCTCTCCACCGAAGTGGACCCACTGTCAGCCGGTTGCAGAAACTCGTCGCCAGTCACGACCGGGCAGGCTCCGAAGTCTCGTCACAGCGACAGGTCGAGTGAGTACGAAGTCCCAACCGCCAAAACCCTCGTCGGCAAAGTGAGTCCCCAAGTCGCCGAAAGAGAACCGGCACAGCAGAGAGCACAAGCAGTCCCAAAACGACTCAAGCTCCACAGTTTACAAGTTCCAAAGTTCTAAAGTTCCAAGCTCACAGTGAACCAAGGTCAGAACGGCCGGTCCAAGTTAAAAAAACGCAGAGCACGAACAGACACAACCTTCCTAGTGCTAGCTAAGAACTAAACTGGGGGATGACGGGTAGTCTCGTACCGGGTGGGAATAAGGGGAGACTATTCAGGCCATGACCTGGTCTATGGCGCCCCACTCCTGCCATCACTCCCTTATACGGACACAACCAAATTTTGGCTAAAATTATGCTAGCTAAGGGCTTTTCCACAATGTAATACCATCGGTAATGTGTTTTGAGAAAACAAATGAGAACCCATTTGTGTCATTCATAGATGACTCTTTTTTTATTCCCACATTTGCTTTGACAAAAGGTGTATCATGATATTCAGATTATGACTTTGTCTACATTGATAACTCAGTGTAAAAATAAAGATGGAACTCTGAAAACGAAGTCAGCAAACTTCTAAAGCGAACTTTTTCACATCTGTATGTTACTTGTGACAAAAGATGATGTGAGACAAAAACTGACTCGTCACGTGTCACAAGTAACATGCCATACCCAACAAACTTGGATCAAGCAAAATATTGTGAACTCATTGGAAAGCAGGCATTGTGCAATACTAACGCTGACACAAAAGTTTCAGTTACTTACTTACTTACTTACGCCTGTCACCCCTACCCGGGTATAGGCCGTCGATGAGAGACCTCCAGCAACTCCTGTCCTGTGCTTCTCCTTCGATTCTACTCCAGGTGGTTCCCAGTCTCTTGATGTCTGCTTGGAGGTCTCGACGCCAGGAGTTTCTCGGCCTACCTCTTTCCCTGGGGGTTCCATGACAATGCCTGGCTCTGGTACATGGTCTTGACGTTCCATGTGCCCATGGTTGTATCCCTGGATAGAGAGAGGCGGTTCGGTCCTGTGGCTTCCGAAGACTTCCGGCTTTCACCACAGGAAGTCATAAGTCTTCTGGTAGAAGAACCTTCCTCCTCCAGGAAAGGAATTACTGTTAGTCTTTTCGTCGGCGTTTTTGTAGCTATTTCCTTTTTGCAGGGTGGGGAAGCTACCCCCACGCCCAACCCCCTTACTAGGAGGACCAGGGGTTTTCTGTCGGGGTCACCTTCCCTTAGACCATGTTGGTTCACGGCACCTTATTTCATTCGGTGCACCCCTCTCACGAGGGACCCCCTATCCACCACCCAGGGGACGCGCCTCAACGCCATATGGTCCCAGCGCGAGGCAAAAGTTTCAGTGTAGATGTGAAAAAAACGATCATGAGCAGATAAGATATAGTAATGTCACTCATGACTCATTTGAGCAGTGACAGTTAAGTTGGTTTATGCTTATCACAGGAAACACAGCGTGTCTCAACTTGCTGGATTTTGTTTTCAAAAGGTATTTTATTTCTCTTATAGCTATTATCCAAAGGGCATTACGTTATTCAGGATACAAGATCACTCACAGTAGCAGAAAACGTGGTGAGAAATGACAGCAGTAGCATCACTACCACTACAAGAAAGAAGAAACAAGAAAGGCAAAGCCATGATGGCTCACGTGTATGACCTATTTACATATGTGCGACCTTTGCGACAATAAGTACAGGGCTGGCTTCTGCGCCAGCAAAATCCAGGTTTTCTCAAAATGTAAGCATTTTTCACACATCTGTCAACCCCCGTGACCCTTGACCTTTGCGATGAGTCGACTAAATTAGTGTGCATTGGAAGGTTTTATCATCAGCTACCTTTGTGCTGAATTTGCTTAAAATATTTTCAAACATTTTGACAATACCTACAATTTTATAAAAAAAATTGGCATTTTACACACATTTACACACACCATGGATGACGGCGGACGGACGGGACGACCACTGGCCCAGAACATACACTCACTTAACGTGAGCCAAAAAGGCTCTGCTTTGAATTTTATTTTATGATTAAAAAGGTGGGTTTTTTACTGCATGTTCCAACAGTAGGCTGATGAAGACCGCAAGATGCAGTCAGAAAGTACCTTGTACAGAAAGCTGGATCTCAAGTCAAGAATGTCTTACAATGATAGTGTAAAGTAAATTTCAGCAAACCATAACTGTGAAAACAGCCAATTGTCACCAAAGGTAGCGTTAACCAAACAAAAATATTGTTTTCTTTGCATTGAGCTTCATCAGTTGCCAGCTGCACTGGTGGGCCCTTGACAAAGGCTGCTGGTTCCCAAGAAGTATCTCGACTAGAAGGCCAAGTGTGCAGCTCCCCATCCTGCTTCATGAAGCTGTCATGTACCAGTCCCAGCATGTCATCAGTCGCTTTCACCTACCAAAGCAAACAGAACAAAAATATTTACTGGATATTACAGTGAACATCTGTGGGTCAAATGGTTGTTGTGACACGTCTAGTGTGGTAGTGTAGCGTCTGTGCTTGTCGCTCTCGCTTTCAGCTCCCACCGCTGGCTAGCAGTTCTGCGAAAAGGGGAGCATAGTATGTCAGTCTCTCCCTGCCAGTACACTGCCTCTCCAACAACAAGCCTTATGTAGTGCCTCCTTGTGGCGACTCACAGTAACCGAGCACATTACGGACTCGGGCTGAACTACAGAGGACTCGGAGGAAGTCTGGCAGCCAGACATGTGGCAT
Organism: Semisulcospira habei; assembly: GCA_036245525.1. Classification (NCBI taxonomy): domain Eukaryota; kingdom Metazoa; phylum Mollusca; class Gastropoda; family Semisulcospiridae; genus Semisulcospira; species Semisulcospira habei. Next base: position 15,031,022 of record BTPG01000007.1, on the reverse strand, counting down.
GCAGGCCCATCGATGTGTGGACAAGCCCTGATGTCCATGAACCAGATCACCAGCTATGGGTAAATAGCCCCACTGCCTTGTGGGTGCCTTGGGAGAGGCAAAGGCTAGGGGAGTAAACCCTATACAAATCCATGCAGGGATGCTCGATAGCCTTGGGTGGCAGATCTCCTTCAAGAAGGAAAACTCTGAGGAAAAACCTGAGTAGATCGGACTCATAAGCCTTGGTCGGAAACTCATCTAGGAGGTCACTCCAAAACCAAACCATCCTGTGCTCCCAGGAAAGGCCTTTTGACCAGGAGTTAAGGATGAGGTAACCCCGACAGAAACCCTGAGTGCTGAAGACGAAAGTACTGGGCTGCACAGCGTACTCTAATAAAGCACAGTACCACGCATATACAGCCATATGACACTTGGAGATGGATTCAACAGAAATGGTGCTCGCCCTGTGGAGTCTCACCAGGAGGTGCAGTACAGGGTTCTGCACCTCTTCGGAGCCCATCCCCAACGACTGGAGGACCTTCCTGACTGTCTCGAGGAGCCTGGGGATGGGGAAGTATAGTGATTGGCCAGCGAAAAAACAAGACCAGAGACAAAGAAAAACCCAATGTGAACATCATGCACTGGAATGCAGAAGGGGTTACCAACAAGAAAACAGAACTAGAGCACTTTCTGCATGAAAACAGCATAAACATCTGCTGAATACAAAATACACACTTGCAAGAAGGGAAACCTTTTAAGGTCAGAGGATATCAGGTCTTCCGAAGTGATAGCCAAGGGAGGAAGAAAGGGGGAGTTATGACCCTATTTAGAAACAACCTGAATGCCAGCAAAACCAGGAGATTCAAGGTAACAAGTGACAGCACCCTTGACCTGGTCAACTATTACTGCCCTAATGATAAGCCGCTGTCCCTTGACACTATCCAGGTCCCGGACAGTGGATTCCTCATCACTGGTGACTTCAACAGCCAGTCCCAGAGTTAGGGATTTGACACACTTGACAAGAGAGGAGAAGACATCAAGGAGTGGCAAGATGAAAACCACCTGATACTTGCCAATGACCCTGAGGACCAACCTACCTCCTACTCTTGCCACTGGCACACCACCACTACACCGGACCTGGCGCTTTGCACTGAAGATGTTCATAAGCGCCTCAGCAGAACAGTAGGACCACAGTTAGGAGGAAGTGACCACCGCCCTGTCCTCCTCTCCCTAAAAGGAAGCACAGCAGCTAGCTCGCCACATCGGCCAAGATGGAACTACCGAAAGGCAGACTGGCGCTTGTTCAGTATCCGAACAAATGAGCTAATGCAAGACCTCGCTGTGTCTGGAAGGAACATCAACAATGTGGTCAGAGATTTTAATGACATTAACAGTAAGGCAGCCAAGGAAACTATACCTCGAGGGATACGGAAAAACTACACCCCACTGGACTGCATATCTTCAGAAAGCACATGACAACCTAACTAGGGCCAGGGAAGATGCTGAAACCAACCCCAGCCAAGAAAACAAGATCAAGCTACAACACAGTAAGGCCCAGTATCTGACGATGAAGTTGGAGTGCACAAGAAGAAGTTGGAGAGAGAAGACTGCAAAACTGAACATGGAGAGGGACACCACCAAGTTGTGGAGACTGACCAAGGCATTGAACGATGAGGTCACCAGGGAACAGAAGATCACCCTGGAAGAAGAAGGGAAAGCACTGACTGGTAGGAAAGCTGCAAACATGTTCGCACAGATCTATGCGAAAGAAAGTAACATCACTGTCCCACGAATGCTTGAGAAAGAAATCAGACAGGAATAAAGAGAGAGAACAAGAGATGCAAACATCCATGATGCAATGAAGAAGGACACTGCCCTTCCAGAACTGAAGATGGCCATCAAACAGCTGAAGAAGAAAAAATCTCCAGGTCCAGACAGCATCTCAAACGAGATGATATAACACCTTGGCAACACTGCCTTAATAAAGCTACTGGACATCTTAACCACAGCTGGAGAGGAGGACAGGTACCCCAGTGCTGGAAGGAAGCCAGGATGATCCCAATCTTGAAGAAAGGGAAGAATAAGTCCAAAGCCCTGAGTTATCGCCCCATCAGCCTTACAAGTTGTGTGTGCAAGACCATGGAGTGCATCATCAATAAGCACCTGCAGTGATACCTGGACTTCGAGAGCATTATCGTGCCAGAGCAAGCCGGCTTCAGAAGCTACAAGAGTACAGAAGACCAGACAACACACCTTGCACAGGTCATAGAAGATGCCTTTCAAGATCAGTAGGTGACATTAGCTGCCTTCATTGACCTACAGAAGGCTTTCGACAAGGTGTGGAAGGATGGTCTCCTTGTGAAACGCCTTTGCAGTGGCATCCAAGGGAACATGTACTGGTGGACCAAGTCATACCTGCACAATCGCAGAGCCCGTGTAACAGTGGATGGGTACTGTGGCCAAAATGTGCTGCTGCGTCAGGGGGTGCCACAGGGGGGGAGTCCTGTCACCGACCCTGTTCATACTCTTCATCAATGACCTTGTGCCAGAGCTACCAAAAGGAGTCCACGCAGTCTTGTACACAGATGACCTGGTACTCTGGTGCACAGAAGAGTATGCAACAACCGCTACATACAGGATGCAGCTAGCCCTGGACAGGCTGACAGACTGGACCAACAACTGGTGTGTGTCCATCAACACCAAAAAATCATCAGCCACACTCTTCTCTCTCTCCAACAAAGCAAAGGCTGGCAACCTAACACTGGGCAACACCCCGCTGCAGTATGAAGACCAACAGACATACCTGGGAGTCACCCTTGACAAGAGGCTGACGTGGAAGCCGCACATCTGGAACGCAGAAGCGAAAGCTAGAAGAAAACTGGAGATCATAAGGAAGCTGGCTTGAACACAATGGGGAGGCAATGAAAAGATCCTCAAAAAAATATATCAAGGCACAGTGAGACCACACCTTGAGTACGGATCCAATGCATGGTTGACGGCAGCCCAGTCACACCAGCAGACCATTGACAGAGTTCAGAACCAGGCACTGCGTATCATCACCGGCGCAATGAGATCCACACCAATTGAAAAGATGGAAGAGACAACAGGCATCCCACCCCTGCGCATGAGAAGAGATTGCAAAGCCTTGATACAGTCCACAAAGGTCAAGTCTTCCAAAGACCATCCTATGAACGCCAGGATGAAACAACCAATTACCTTATGGAGACTGAAAAGATAAGCTTTGTTAAGGAGACGAGAGCACTGCAGAGAAAACACCGGGCAAAGCTCCCTGTGCAGGTAGAGGCTCTGAATCCTGGGAGCGACCTTCCACCCTGGGAAAGTAAGCCAGAAAATATCACCATCTCTTCTACAGTACCTACATCACCACCAAAGATGAGCACAGCACTGTGAGCAAGAAAGCCCTGACACTGGCCATGCTCGAAGAAAAGTATCCCCAGGAAGCATGGATACGGGCATACATTGATGGATCAGCCACAGATGCAGTTCAGAATGGAGGGGCTGGGGTACCCAAACGGAAAATGGCAGGCAGAGGCAGTACCAAAAGGCCTTCACTGCACAAATTACAGAGCTGAGGTGGAAGCCCTGGTCCGTGCTGCAAACACCCTTAGTGGCACTGCAGACCCTGATGCCAAGATTGTCTTCCTGACTGATGCCATGTCTGTCCTTGAGGCAGCAACAGCAAGCGAACTGCCACGTCTACAAGAGGCACTGCAAAACATCAAGTGCACCAGACTGTGCTGCAGTGGATCCCTTCACACTGTGGCATCTATGGCATTGAAGAAGCTGACAGAATGGGAAAAGTGGGCGTAGAGGAAGAACAAGATGAAAATGGAGTCAGCTTCACAGAGATGAAGACCATCATTAAGTCTGTGTACAGACCACCACAACAGCTCCTAGACAGTTACCATCAGCTGTCCAGACAAGAGCAGGTGACCATCTTTCGTCTGAGAACCGGGCACAACAACTTCACCTCGTGCCATCTCCCCTGTGCCCTTGTGGAGAAGCAGAGCAGACCACAGAGCACATCCTCCAGGACTGTGGGAACCACCAGCTGCTGAGGGAGGAGATATGGCCGAAGCCCGCCACTCTACAAGAGAAAATGTATGGGCCTGTGGAGGCGCTACAGAAGACCACAGATTTCATTTTGAGAGCCAAACTCCAAGTGTGACGGCATTCAAGAAGAAGAAGAAGACAGTGAACATCTTTTGAGCAGCCATCCTCATAACAGCTCACCCGTCCTGACAGACCTGACTTTAGCCACCTGAATGATGGTCTTGAATGACAAGACACCTGATGTGTCCTTCGTAATACTCACAACAGTCCAGTTGTCTTTTCAAACCCCTTTCTTTCAGCTAAAAATATAATCACTCAAACGAGGTCACACTGTATTCTTTGAAAATGTAATGCATGGATGACAGTGTGAAAACGTGAAATGACTGAAAACGATCCATGGACTATGACCCATGATTCATGGCGTTGCAAGAGACATGAATTCTCATGAGCCCTGCGTTTGCAGGGGCTCATGAAAATTTATGCCTCTTGCAGATGGAACAAGCTGGCTGAAAGCAGTGGTGGATCTGGGGGGGGGGTGGGGGGGGGGGTGGAGGGGCCTGGGCCCCGCTGTCAGCCCTCACCCCCCCAATTTTTTTTTTAATGGTTATTTGTGGAAGTTGTGTTTTACTATTCGATTGTTCTTCTTTTCTTGTACGGTGTATTTCACAATTATCTCACGGGATCAGTGGGTGGGCCTAGTGTGTTCATGGACCTGGAGTCAAATATCCTCACTTTGGCACTGTTGACCTGCATGTCACAGTACTTCACCCAGACATAGAGTACCATGTGCCCCTGCACTCACAAAGGCTCATGTAAATCAGTGCCTCTTGCTGTGCGATACAATCCTCATTGCATCCTCAGACTGAGGCAACCATCTTTTAATAAGCCCCTGACTGCTGGTCAACCCCAGCGGTGGGAAAGTGTCCGATCTTTGTTGATCTGGGGCCCAACTCAATCCCTCAGCAAGCCATAGTTTCATGTGCCCTTTCAGTTACAGGGGCTCATGAGAGACATTACCTTTTTCTGTGCAATACCATTTGCATTGCATCCTTCTTCTTCTTCTTCTCGAACGTCATCACACTTGGAGTTTGGCTCTCAAAATGAAATCTGTGGTCTTCTGTAGCGCCTCCACAGGCCCATACAGTTTCTCTTGTAGAGTGGCGGGCTTCGGCCATATCTCCTCCCTCAGCAGCTGGTGGTTCCCACAGTCCTGGAGGATGTGCTCTGTGGTCTGCTCTGCTTCTCCACAAGGGCACAGAGGAGATGGCACGAGGTGGAAGCTTCTGTGCAGGTGGAAATTGAGTCGGTTGTGCCCGGTCCTCAGACGGAAGATGGTCACCTGCTCTTGTCTGGACATCCTCATATGTGGAAGTCATCTAGGTTTAAGTCTACGACTGTGGACATGCCAACTGTGATCAGAAAATGAGAAATCAACTGCACTGTAGTGTCTCCCCTCGGGGTGAGCAGATGACTGACTCGGGTGTCACAGGTGATTGCTAATCCCCTAATCCCGTCACACATCACTCTCTGAGCAAAGTGGGTCTGCAGTCTCACTCAGAATGCGTAGCTTTGTCTTTTGAGGTATTGTCCGTGGACATGCACCAGTGCCCATCAGGGTAGCTATGTTGTCATTGATGCGTGTCAGCATAGGGGAGGTGTGAAATGTCTTGATTTTTATCACTAACTAACCCTTTAAGTAATAATCAGCCAGTGTAAGAGGTATACATCATAGGCGATCATGACTATTTCTGTGATCTGATTCTGTGTTCCTCATATGGAATTTGCAAAAATGTTGATAATACCTACAATTTTATTTAAAAAACTGTCATTTTACACACATTTGCCAGCCTGTTGTGACCCTTGACCTTTCTGAGGGGTCATCCAAATTAGTATGCATAGATAGGTCTTACCATCAGGTATCTCTGTACCAAATTTGGGTTTAAAGTTGTGAATAGTATTTGAGAAAAAAACATCTTTTGTCAAAATATGGCTATTTCGGACCTATTTCCTGAGCCCTTGACCTTTCCAAGGGGTAATCCAAATTAGTATGCATACATAGGTCTTATCAACAGGTATCTCTGTAGCAAGTTTGGGTTTGAAGTTGTGAACAGTATTTTAAAAAATACATCTTTTGTCAAAATATGGCTATTTTTCACCTATTTCCTGAGCTCTTGTGACCCTTGACCTTTCTGAGGGATCAACCAAATTAGTATGCATAGAACGGTCTTACCATCAGGTATCTTTGTACCAAGTTTGGGTATGAAGTTGTGAATAGTATTTGAGAAAAAATAAATTATGTCAAAATATAGGTATTTTTGATATTTCCTGATCCCCTGTGACTTTGACCTTTTTGAGAGGTCACTCAAATTGGTATGTTTAGAAAGGTCTTGCCACAAAGTATCCTTGGGCCAAGTTTGAAGACTGTGGCTTGAATAGTCCCCGAGAAAATGCCAAAGTTAAAGTTTACCACGACCAACAGTGGACGGCCGACAAACGTATGACCACTGGCCCAAAACATACTCACTTTTGCTTTGCACGTGAGCCAATAAGAAAATTAACACCATAAAAGAATCAGAAGTGCCCGATTAATCTTGTTTTGATAGGGAGGTGGGGTGGAGGCGGGGAGGAGGACAAGTGCATGTAGATATGATCAGCCCTCCCTTTTATAAAGTGCCAAAAGCAGTGCTGTGTCCCGAGATAAAAGAAGAAAAGTTTTAACAAATAAAAATCGTCACCTCTGAGAACTCTGGGTATGTCTGAGAAAACCCCAAGAAAAAAATAAAAGAAACCCGTGTAGAGAGAACCGTTACAACACGATAGTACAATTTTAAAGAAAATCACAAAAAGAAAAGCACCATAAAAGAATAATTTCAACATAACTTATTTATAATTGTTCTTTTTAAGCGTGTTTCTTTCTTTGTTATGATTTTATGCTCACCTGATAGTCACTGTTTTGGTCTGGATTTCTTTTGTATGACGGTGTGGAAAACAGGGGAGTGGGGGTGGGGTTGAGGGCTATCGTGCCCCCTCCCACACCCCCCCCCCTCCCTCTGTTGAGACACCCTCTGGATCCGCCCCTGAAAAGACTGTTCTGTCTGCACCAAAAAGCTAAAATTCAGCTTTCTGGAATTTAGAAAAAGCTGAATCAGTCTACAGGACTGAAGACTGTCACCCATGGTGATGCAAATCAATCCTTACACGACAGCTGATCATATTCAACCTGTCCGATATTTCTAAGGGCAGTCTGACAGCTGACTGACCATTGGAAAGCAGCACTAATGTTGACTCTGTTAGCCCAGTTGACTGTGATTCTGTTTTGTTAGGAACACTTGTCAAGGTGTTTTTTTAGAATCCCGAAAGATTAACTGACCATTCAGGACACTAGTCTGGCACTGTTCTTTTCATAGTGAACCTTTATCCTATGCAGTTCATTACAGTGAATTGATTAAGAATCAAGCTTCCCTTGTTTAGCAGCTTATAATGGAAATTTATAAGATCATGGAAGTTGTGGCATCACTCTACAGCTTTGCACTTCCAGGATATTAAGAGTTAAACAAAATTACCCACCTGGCAAAGGTAGGTCTTGCCATCAGTCCACTGCGCCTTGTAGTACTCATCAACGATGCTGAAACTAAAAATTTAAGTCAGATGTAATGCTTAAAAACTTATTTATTTTAGCACAAAAAGAGAGATTAGAAAAATAATTCCAGTGTACCGTTTGGGTCAGATGGATTCATAAAATTGTGTTTCTTGTGACCAGGGACACAACTGAAATTTGTGTCTTATGTCAATTTTGTTTCTGCTCTTACTATAAGCCAGTGCTTGAGTCACCTAAAGCAACGTTCAAGAATTTGAACTTATTTCTACAAGTATACATTTTGAATAAAAAACAAAACTACTGCCATTTTGATCTAAGAATGTAATTTTCATGTTTCATGTATCAATATTGTGTTACTTGTGACAGAATTTTTTAGCGTGACACTGATCAAGAACTTACCGCTGTGTAAAACTGCCATGATCTTCCCGGGAAAATGTGACGTGGGTGTGTGCCGCAGTCTTTCTGGCTTGCAAAAATGCAGATTTGGTGCAATGAAAGCCCATTTCACTGCTTCGGCGTTTTCCACATTACTTTATTACACCACAACTTTGGCATGATCAAAACCAGGTCAAAATTAATCAAAACAACCTGTTTTTACCAAGACTGATTAATTTTTCTCTCTTCTTTTTAAATCATTCCTTTCATTCCATTCCCATTTTTGAGCTGGGCAGTAGTTCTGATAATGTTCACATATCAAGTGTGACTCCACACATACTGTGGGACAGACGATCTTTACGTAGACTGCAGCGACATAAAGCGCCCCGAAAGTCAGGCAGGTGTTGAAATATTAAAGGGTGATTCTGTTTTTATCATTACCCCTAACATTCCGATATCGGAAACGAGTTGTATGCTGACAGTTGTACTGACAAGTGACCTACCGAAGCGAAATGTGTTTTTCACCGCCATTTTACACTCGATTCCACCACAAGAAAGAGTACAAAAGGACTTTTATTATCCATTTAGGTATGAAAATCACTTTTATTTTTCTCATCAAACATTTCTAAATTGATATTATACACCTGTTTGTTAGATATCACTCATATAAAGTAGTTATGGTCTATTATGTGAGTAGAGGGTCATCTGGGGCACCTTTTGAGTTACAGTACCGGGTAGCCATATATATAATATTAAATATAAACTCAAACACAACATTACTGTGCAGGAGATGCATTGATCATGACTGTTCAAGAGTGGTGCCAGAATAGCTCGATCAGCACTTAGCACCAAGCTATTCAGCTACCAACCTTGAACTATACTGGCCATTTAATATTTTGATACATAATGTCATAGTTGGTATGGTTCTGGCAAGGATTGTATGCAAGCCTTCCTGTACAATCTTAGTACCAATCTTTCAGCTACTGCCCTTGGACTATCATGGCCATTTAAAATGTTGATACACTGTCTTGCAAGGATTGTACACAAACCTTCCTGCACAGTCGTAACACCAAGCACCAAGCTATTCAACTACCGGTACTACCCTTGGACTATAATGGCCATTTAATATTTTGATACATTGTGTCACGGTTGGTATGGTTCTGGCAAGGATTGTACACTAACCTTCCTGTACAGTGTTAGCACCAAGCTATTCAGATACCACCCTTGGACTGTAATGGCCATTTAATATTTTGATACATTGTGTCACCGTTGGTATGGTTCTGGCAAGGATTACTAACCTTCCTGTGCGGTGATGGGGGCAACAGGTCTGGTAGACAATGTAACTTGGGTTATGTGTCGCTTGCAACAAACCACTGCCGCCTTTCCAACTCGATGCCTCAAAATCCGGACGAAGCCGAAAACTGGTTGTGTTAATGAAGCCATCTCGATTCACTAGGTCTGCTCAGCTGTCTTCAAGTCTCCAAAATTTGCTGTAAATGTGACTGTCTTTGGATACTAAGATGATTTTAAATTAACAGTCCCTGGTCTGTAGTCTTAACAAGGCCTGATATTTTCACTTCAAATAAATTTGGGCAAACAGCCTGGCTTCCCTTTTCCCATCCAGTACACAAATAATATGTAATTATACTTTGTCCTCTGTTGGAAAATAATCTGAAGAAGCCTGCTGGGCCAAAGAATAAATTACTAAATGACAGCTTGCCACTTTCCACACATTAATGAAATCAAGAAGACCTGTATACAGCTATATCACTTCAGTTTTCTGTCATTTGTACTAGTTTGCAAGATCTGAAACAACAAAACAAACTGCGTTTTAGTCAAACGAAAAACAAACAAAAAACTGAGGAAAATACCTACCAACGATATTCATAATCCTACCAAACTCGCCTCATGGGACTGCACAGTCAGGATCTGAGTATGCAAAAATCAGTGTCAATTATATTCTATGTCAATAGAATTTCCCAAATAACAGCTCCAAATACGCATGCTGGTGTGTGTGCTATTTCACAGACTTATGGGACTACACCCTAGAAACTGACCTAGTACATTCAGTCATTGATGACTTCCTGGAATCAAAGTTCGAAAGGCGTGGGATCTTTTTGGGAGCAAGGTTCGAAATCGTCCTTTCGATTTGTGCAGCCGGCTGATTGAATGGTCGAAATTTCTGTAACAACTAACAATGCTGATGGTCGAACACAACTCTACTCATTGAAATACAAATAAAAAGTACTCAAAAGCAAATAGATGCTTTTAGGCTCTTATACCACTGGTCTTTCCAAATATTCATGTCGTCTGCAACACGGCTCGGATATTACGCTTGCTGAGAATGCAAAAAGCGATACCTTGACCTTAGTAGGCAAAACTTGACCGCACCAAAAGAGGTCGTCAAACTATGTTACTGTCAACTCGAATGAAAAGAAAAGGGGAGACTGCCAGTGCTAATATTTTAGGAAGATTACAAAGTAAAGTAGGTAAAAGCACTGTAAGGGGAGAGAAATGTGCATGATCGACCAGTGATCTTAGATCTACTGGTCAAAGCACAAAAAAAAAAAAACTAGGAAAGAGGGGGTGCGCTAAGAAAGTGACCGTCAACTCGCACAATTGTCGACTCGCCCACAGGTTGGGTTCATCTCGCCCATTATGATGTGATCCTACAAGTCGCCCACGGAAAGAAGGATGTATACAGTTTTATCTTCTGTAACTTTATGCCGTCCAGCAAAAACTTTCGGTTTGTTAGACATTAGGGACCAAAATCTGTTTCCCGGTTCATCTACAACTGACCTACACTAACATGCATTTATTTTTCAAGGATAAATGATTAGGTACCTTTAATGACCTTTTTTCAACCATGTCCTATAGCATGCACGTAAACACACATACACATAATTTTATATATAAAAGTATACATAATAGTGAAAAGTACAGGCAACAATAATTCCATTTCAAATAATCAATGCTCACATTACACCACACACACACACACACACACACACACACACACACACACACACACACACACACACACACACACACACACACACACACACACACACACACACACACACACATACACACACAGGGAGACGCAACCATCAGAGTGGGTTACCTAGCATTTCATGTGAAAATGGGTTCCCATATTTCTATTTATTCTAGGGCTCTGGAATTGATGCCAATGTTTAGAACTCACATTATAACTAAGCTCTATAACTTAAAATAAAATAGACATTTTCTAGAAACAGAGCCACTATAGATGCCGAAAAAATGGGTTTCTGCCAATAAAGTGGGTGGGTGTCTCTCTCACACAAATGAAACTGGCATTACAGTCAAAATGGGTGTCTTCACAACAGTAGGCGTCTGTAATAAGGTCAAGTTCATGGAATACTTCTTTTTCACATTAATTTTTTTTCCCAACTTAAATGTGTATGTGTGCTTTAACATTCTTTACATAGTATGGTGCAAAATTCAATAAACACTGGCCCGAAACCTTTCGATTATGATTTTTACAGAGGAAATCGTTTAAACATTGCTGCGTTTTGTCCTTTTGAAGCAAAACAGTTTATCATGGCATTGATGTGAGAATCAACATAATGTATTCTGGAAATTAAAGGACTTTTTTGTGTGTTTTGGGGTACTCTGGAGTTTCAGACAAACAGCAACAGAGCATTTTGAATATTAACCCTTATCATTCGGAATACACCAGTGTGTGCAACTAGTGTAACTGAAATAGTCCAAGGGTTAGTGCCAGAATAGCTTGGTGCCTCTAGGCGCCAAGCTATTGTGGCACCACCCTTGAACTAAAGCCATTGGTCTATGTCCTCATCTGTAAGTACTGTAATGTAGTTTTGATGTTCAATCCAAAGAAATGGTTGGATTTTTCATCGACAGACATTATCCACGTACTGTTGTTCAAGGATCTCTCCAAACGGTTCAAAAACTTAGTCGCGCGAGTACACTGCAGACTAAACCTACCGCTGATAGTGACAGGCCTATCGTAACCATGATCTACCATCCCCACACCAATCCGGTGCGTAAAATCCTTCTTTCTAACTGGGGTCTTTTGTCATCCAGTCAAGAATCTGCTGCTATCTTTTCTGAACCTCCGTTGGTAGCTTTCAAGAGGGATATTAATTTGCGGGACATGCTTGTTCGCTCTACTCTCAAGCCTCGTCATACCACCAGACCCTCCGGCTCCACTCCGTGCAATGTTCCTAATTGCAAGACGTGTCCTTTTATTTGCCCTTCCACCGTGGTGAATGGTCCACGTTACAAATTCAACATAGACAGATACTTCACGTGTCAAACCACCAACGTGATTTATGTCATCTCCTGTGTGAAATGCGGCCAACTCTATGTTGGAGAGACGGAAAGAACCATCAACGACCGTTTCAAAGAACATCTTCAGTCTGTCAAATACCAATACAACAGACCGGTCGGACGACATTTCAATCAGGCCGACCACTCCGTCTCGGACATTCGGGTTAAAGGCCTCTGGCTTATGCAAGCCAGTAATGTCTGGGCCAGGAAAGACCGTGAAAAATTTCTGATTAATAAACTGGGCACTGTGGCGCCACTCGGGATGAATATGAAAGATTAACAATTTTTACCTTGCTTGTGTCTGCTACTTTACCTCACTGTTTTACTACTCCCTTACCAGTTAGGTGAGGTTGGCGCTGGTTGATATGTACATTTCCCTTGGGGACTTTCTCAGCGCTGGCCGAACGTTTAGTTGGATCCCTTGCCCTTCCCTGTCGGGCGCCGGGTCTCCGGCTCACGGCTTGATACGCGGTTTTGTGGCGAGGCGATCGTGTGCATCCCCTTGGGGATGTATGTGGTCGTCTTGTTGCGTGCCTGTCGGTGTTTTTCTGTGGGCTGGTGGGTGCCTGTTGGGTGGGGCTGGTGGCTCTGGCTGGTTGTCTTCCGCCCCCACCCCACCCCACCCTCTTTCCCCCCCCCCTTCTACCTCTCTCCCTCTTTCTCCTCCCCCCTATCCCCTTTACCACTCTCTCTAGCCCTCTTTCTCTCTTTACGCTTTTTCCTTTTCCCTTCTTCCCCTTCCTCCTTTCCCCCCCCCCCCCCCCCCCCGTCTCTCTCTCTCTCTCTCTCTCTCTCTCTCTCTCCCCCCCCCCCCCTTATTTTTTGAGTTACCCTTGAAGACGGTTTCACAACTACCTACTCTCCACTTATACCAATATTCTCTTAGTGAACTTGCTTATTTGCTTTGTTTTCATGACTTATTACTTGTTGTGTACCGTGCTAAACGCTGGGTTTTTTTCCCGGGGTCCTCCCGTTTTTCCCCGAGGTAGTCCTCAACTTGAAGGTGATATAAAGTTTCATTGCCTTCGGGTTGGTGTTTAGCAGGCTTTGTGTATTAGAAACTCAGCCTACTTCGTGCCCAAGGGTACTCCCCGTTCGTTCTCTCTCTCTCCGTCTCTCTCTCTCTCTCTCTCTCTCTCTCTCTCTCTCTCTCTCTCTCTCTCTCTCTCTCTCTCTCTCTCTCTCTCTCTCTCTCTTTCTCTCTCTTTCTCTGGCCTCATCTACACGCCTTTTCTTTCGCTCGCTCCTGCACGTGCGGCACACACTCTTGTCTCTCGTGTTCAGGTTCTTTCTGAGTCTCTCTCTTGCGATTTTTCGTTGACGTCATTTTTACTTTTTCCGCACTTTTGTTCTTCCTTTTCTTTTATTTTACGTCACCTCCTTCAGTTTCCACATTCCTTGCCAATGAAGATAAGTAGCGGCTAATCTCTCTGTTTGTTTGTTTGTCTATTTTGACAAAGGGTATTTACCCGAAATATTAATAAATTGTGTTGTACCCGTCTTTTCTAAGCGTGTTTCTTTCTCCGTTGGGTACTTCTTTTCTTATGTTATTTTCGAAGGTAGTACATAAGTGTGTCTTTTTCTATGTACGAATCAGTGTATGGCACGTGCGTCATGTTATAGTCTTTTTCAGTGTAGTGACTGAGTTTGTTGCGAATCTAGTCTGTTTTATGAAGCACAAGTGTGTGAATGAACGTGTACGGATTTATTTGTATCAGCCAAGTTACGTAATGTACCTCATATCACCCCATATGTGTGTGTTAAGCAAGTGTTATGACATTAGACTTATTGTACAGAGTTCTTGTGTGGAGCAAGGGACCTGACGCCGAGATGTCAAAGTCAACAGAGGCTGCCGGTGGAGGAACGTGTCGTGAGGACATTCACCGCTTGGGGAGCGAGAGACTTGGTGCCAAGACATCAAAGTCAACAAAGGCTGCGCTAAAGGAGCATGTAGAGAGAACGTCCACAGTTCGGGGAAAGTGGGCTAGCTTCAGGAAAGCGTGATGAAAGAAACTACACGCCTAGACGTGGAGGAATGTGCGAACGATAACACCAGTTGAGCAGGTTGGATAATGAGGACCGTTTACCTAACCTGGCTTATGTGAGGCTGATGTGCTAGTGTTGAGAATTGTGTATCTTGTGAAGAGTATTTTTGAGTTCATGTTTTGTTAGTTAGATTATAAACGGTTGGTTGGTTGTACATTGCATAACGTCCCGACAGCAACAAGACTTTCTCAGGACTCCGTGCCTGCACTGCTTGTGAAAAAAAACACAAAAAAACCCTGAACAGAATATTGAATATATGTCGCCAGCTGGTCTCAGTAATACGCTAAATAAACCTAAGACCATTTAGCAACACACATCCAATATCAAGAGCTACAGGCATTGCATACAGTAGGGAGACATTAAAAAAGGAAAATACAGGTGAATGGACCAAGGGCAGGCAGAAACACATGCCCCAGAATAGAGGGCAAAACCCACCCTGTGGCTGACCAGGGTGACCCAGGGAACTAAAAAGTAGTTAGTCCCCTAGGGCAGACCCGGGTGGGGGAAGATTATAACGGGGCCACAGGAAAAAAGAAATGATATTTTGCTGCATTTATACTGAACGAATGCGTCCGACTGAGAGTTAGTGTTGTGTATGTCCCCGTTGCATTTGTGAGTGTGTGCGTGCGACTGGTTGAAAGTCTGTGTGCGTTACATCCACTTACCTCAAAACCCCTAATAAGGCATTTTGTGGTAAATAGACCAAATGTGTACTTACTGCAAAACTCCAAACAAGGCATTTTGTGATAAATAGACTAAATGACAAAAAAAATGCACAACGAAGCATTTTGCGGTAAATAGATCAAATGTTTATTTACCGCAAAATCGATAAGGCATTTTGTGGTAAAAAGACCAAACGTCCTATTACCGCGAAACCTATAAGCCATTTTGTGGTAAATAGACTAAATGACTAAAAACTGCAACAAATATTTTTTACCAAGTTTTGGAGACGAGATCATAAGCGATGTACTACATCTCATCTTTGACCCCCCCCCCCCCCCCCACCCATGTGGTTGAACTGAATACATGTATTATTATAATTTTCTGCATCAGCCGGTATTGACTCGACTGATGCACAGTTTTCAGAATGTGTGGCTTCATTTTTCATAAGAGTTATTGCTACTCTTATTTCCCGTTTTTTCTTTGTCTTTTCTCCTGCTGTTTTGATGGTGGTTATGTTCATAAGTGTAATGGTGGCTGTACAATAAAGAAACACAAATAAACAAGTAGTCTGTCGACTCTAGTAATCACACGAACATGAAGCAATAAAGCAGTTACACCGACACGTGCACATAAACACTCGCACGCACACTCAAGTAGACCGTGAAAATGTGTGTTATTGATGAGAAAAGTAAATGTTTCAAGGCCGTCATACGCTACATCTCCCTCCCCCCCTCCCCCCCAACATGTGGTAACTTGCAACTTTCGATTTTGGGGGGTGTTCAAAGGGTTGCAACTCGGTTAAAGATAACGCAATGGAAAAAGATGCAGTTTGTTGCATTGTATCCATAAGTGTGTGACTTTTTCGTGTTGTAGACAGAATTTTAAATCTTCAGGCATTAGAAAGATATAATCTCCAAAGCTATGTAAAAAAAAAAAAAAAATTGGGGGGGGGGGGGGGGGGGGGGGAGGGCGGAGGAAGCGTAGTGTTATGGTGTACATGTGCACGTATATACATGATACCAACATGGATGTCACACACAATACAAGCGGCTATTTGACGATCTCACTCACAAACACACACACACACGCACAACAATGAAATGCATGTAAACGCAGAAATGTCGACAATTTTATTTGAAATGTATCACACAGCAAGTGATAAAATGTACACTACAAACACTACTGAATTAAAATAATAATAAACTCCTTCACTGCTACTAATGACTGTTTGATGGACAAGATGCATATTTATACTCGGAGGCAATAAAAACGCGAAATGTGTCGGTAAATGTACCCGCAAGCTAAGATCCATCCATATCACAAAACAAGAAAATTATCTTTGTTGTTTACATGCTGAGCCCGCTGTCCGAGTTACCTGCACACACACTGTGGAAGAGTTACCGCCCTTAGTTCCCTTGGAAGACACAGGGTTTCAAACTGTGGTGAAAACAAACAAAACTGAACACACTGTGACAAGCAAGTTTCCTATGAGATGCCGTATCCCATATCATACTGAGGCTAAAAGCTTCAAATTTGTACACTGCCATATGCAAGCTACATTATAGTACCAACATAGACCGATGGCTTTAGTTCAAGGGTGGTGCCTGACGGAATAGCTTGGCGCCTAGAGGCGCCAATCTATTCTGGCACTACCCTTGAACTATTTTAGTCAAAACTTATTTCACACACTGGTGCATTCCGAATGACAAGGGTTAACCCTCATGTTTTGTTGGCTGCTTACAGTGTTCTAAACTGCCTCACAAGAAATTTTAATTATAAGTCACTAGAGACACAGTGCTTCCAGGGCACACCATTTTCTTAACTCATTCACGGCCAGTCGCATCCACATGTGCAGCTTATGCCACACATCCGGATGCGGCTGTCCGTGAATGAGTTAATAAATCAGATTTTCAAGGAATTGTTTGAAATCCAGTGGTTGACAAAGAGGTGAGGAGCAACCCATAATTGATCGGGAAAATATGGCCGCCAACATAAAAATAAACTGGGCACCTTTGCCAAATAAAAAGTAGGTCAAGACCTAACAGGCCGGATTTTTATTCATACTGACCCTAGCAACACTGCATCTGGTTAGTTTCCTGCTGTGTCCTCTGCAAATGCTCGATCCCCATTTCACTTTCAATATCCCGTGATGGTAAGGGCATTGATGACATAAGTCATCGACGTGAGATTTTTAAGACTAAACACTCTCTTTACACAAGACATAACACCCCTTTCAAAAATTCTCTAACAAACTGTCAAAATAAAACGGAAGAAAGCATATTTATGATGAAAAACGCTACAATGAAAACTTTGCACTTTTATTACCTCATGGTTTACATATGATACCTTTTCCACAATCACCATTAACAGCCAGGAGGTTAAAATGAAGAATTAAAAAGACAAAGATACTTAAAAGAGGACATTGGGATATATTCAAAATAAAGAGACCAAGATACTTAAAAGAGGACACTGGGTCATATTCAAAATAAAAAGACTGAGATACTTAAAAGAAGGGACCAGTCATATTCAAAATAAAGAGACACATATACTTAAAAGAGGGCACTGGTCATATTCAAAGTAACTTCATTCAGATCAGCTGTTGAAAAATATAACAATCAAACACTCACACCTAGTATAAATTTAGAAGCAGATCAAACGGTGCTCAATTCACTCAGAATGATACATGTATGGTCATGAGACAACACAACAAAATTCACATATGTAGATTATACAATAGAACCTAAGAAACTTTTGTTTGTTTTTAAAGAAAAAGGTGTTCACAGTAAAAATGTCAGGTCATTAATGCTGAGTTGGTATACCTAAACGCACCAGTGGTGCCATTACTGCCATTTTCACATCTGTCCACTTGCTCGGATGGGTCTTGTGCACCAGAACTGCGGGTGCAGGTAGGCTTCTGCACTTGAAGTGTGGTCACCTACGTTCCTGCAGAAGATTGTGATCGCTTTAAAAAAACGGTTCGTTTCCGGTTTTAGTGGTTACTCTCCTTGAGCATAAAATGTTGGAGGGCGTACGTCGATCACTACTGGAAAAAGATAGGTCTCCGGGGGTTGTTCATTCTCCTCGGAACTTGCGTATTCATGAATCAAGTCTATTGTAGTGCGCTCCTCTCTCATACGGCTACGGCCACGACGATGCTTTCTGCCGCAAAGCAACGCAGATGTTGCGAAATCACCACCATTGAGGAAAAACAAAACTTTTTTTTTTTTTAAATCTGCCAAATCGTGTAATGTTTCGTGGTGCTAGCATAAGGATGCATTATTGCTAGATTGCATTTAGGAAAAGGTTTATTCTTTATTCATCTTATTTTGCAGCAATCAAACGTCACATGATTCTTTCTACGAGATTGCTCATTACAGGTGCAAAGAGCACATGCTCTAAACCGATCTAGTGCACAGGACCGGTCCAAGCGAGGGGTCAGGTGTGAAAATAGCAACAATAGCGTTGCTGGTGCATGTCACCTAGGCACAGGGCGAGATATACCAACTCAGCATCATTAACCCTTTTAGCCCCAAGGTCCCATTTCTCAAATTTTGGAGGTAGTGCCTAGCAACTATGTACCAGCTGCAGGAGATGGATTGACCAAGATAATTTAAGGGTAGTACCAGATTAGCTTGGTGCCTTCAGTACAGCAGAACCTGTTTGCATCAACCACATTTATAGCAGATCAACTGTCATTAACAACCGTCACCTAGGTGGCTGTAGCCACCTCAACTGTGGTTTTTAATGAGAGTTGACTAAAGATTTATCTTAGGAGAGCACCTCAGTGCACATTTACCTGCCACTTTGTGCATGACTTTTGTATCCATAAAAATAATATAAGTTGTTGGTGGCAGGGGTTTGCTACACAAACCCTTGTAGGCCTTAGGGAGGTCAAAGGAACCATTGTACCTGAAGGCTGAGGCCTGAGATACAATGGTTCCTTTGACCTCACGAAGGCCTACAAGGGTCCGTGCAGCAAACCCCTGCTACCAATAACGTATTTGTTTTCATTCCTCCACAATTTTTATAAAAGAAATCAAGAAGAAATCTTCTGACAAGGATCATGCCAGACATGACTGACTATACATATACATTTATACGTAATAGACTTATGATGTAATTTAAAATCTTTCATGACGACGCTGCCTCCAGTAGTGTGCCTGTTGTTTGTGTGTACCTTTATTTTTTTTTGAATAACACTAAGTAACTTGTACTTTAGAACGAAAAGAAAAGGGGAGACTGCCAGTGCTAATATTTTAGGAAGGTTACAAAGTAAAGTAGATTATAGCACTGTCAGGGGAGAGAAATGTGCATGATCGACCAGTGATCATAGATCTACTGTGGCCAAAGCACAAAAAAAAAAGAGATAGGAAAGAGAGGGGGCGCTAAAAAAGTGACTGAAAGCAATGCATATGGAAGCCCCCCCGAAGGGGGGCGTATCACATATCTCACTGTTCCAGCCACTCAGTGCATGGAAATTTAAATCTAGGTCCCCCCGAGGGGGGTCCAGATATTTAGCCGGTGTGGACAGCTGTTTCGGTCTTGGCGACCTCATCAGCACACCATCGGCGATACTGGAGGAGGCAGGAATTTCTGCCTACCTGCAAAGACAACCACATTTTACTGTGGTGTCTGCAAGGGCATACATTCCATGCCACCACCTAGAGCCAAATTTCCATGCACCCTAAAAGAGAACCTACCAAAAGGGGGGAAGGGGTTGCAGTCGATATTGTAGTAGTAAATGAAAAGAAAAGGGGAGACTGCCAGTGCTAATATTTTAGGAAGGTTACAAAGTAAAGTAGATTATAGCACTGTCAGGGGAGAGAAATGTGCCCCCTCTCTTTCCTATCTCTTTTTTTTTTTGTGCTTTGGCCACAGTAGATCTATGATCACTGGTCGATCATGCACATTTCTCTCCCCTGACAGTGCTATAATCTACTTTACTTTGTAAACAGAGGTCCTTCATCAGCCGGCACCCAAGGAAGAGCATCGCCCTCCCCACATCACCATCGGCGAGTCCGAACTGAAGTCTGTACACCAGTTTACCTACCTTGGCTGCATCATCACGTCAGACGCCAAGCTGGACAAGGAGCTGGACAACAGGCTGGCAAAAGCGAACAGTGCTTTCGGGCGACTATTCAAGCGGGTGTGGCACAATCAACAGCTGAAAAAAGGCACCAAGATCAGCGTGTACAGAGCTGTCGTCCTCACCACCCTGCTGTACGGTTCCGAGTCCTGGGCCCTCTACCGCAGCCAACTACGACTCCTCGAACGCTTTCACCAGCGCTGCCTGCGTACCATCCTGGGCATTCACTGGAGTGACTATGTCACCAACGTCGAGGTCCTTGAACAGGCGGAAACTGTGAGCATCGAGGCTTTGCTGCTGCGGACACAGCTTCGCTGGGCGGGGCACGTCTCCAGGATGGAGGATCATCGCCTACCCAAGATCACTCTGTTCGGCGAGCTCGCCACTGGACACCGAGACAGAGGGGCACCAAAGAAGAGATACAAAGACGGTCTCAAGAAGTCACTTAGTGCCTGCCAAATCGACCACCACCAGTGGTCTTCGCTTGCCGCGGACCGTGACACCTGGCGCTCCACCATTCACAAGGCAGCCGTCTCCTTTGAGGACTCTCGCAGAGCTAACCTTAAGGACAAGCGGCTCAGAAGAAAAAACAGAGCTGTCGTAACTCAGAACCCTGACCAGACCTTCCCCTGCAGCCACTGCGGTCGAACCTGCCTGTCCCGGATTGGCCTCCGCAGCCACGAAAATGCCTGCAGACGACGTGGGCAAGCCCTATAGAATCTTCGTTCGCGAAGTCAAGCCAAGACTTTGTAACCTTCCTAAAATATTAGCACTGGCAGTCTCCCCTTTTCTTTTCATTTACTACTACAATATCGACTGCAACCCCTTCCCCCCTTTTGGTAGGTTCTCTTTTAGGGTGCATGGAAATTTGGCTCTAGGTGGTGGCATGGAATGTATGCCCTTGCAGACACCACAGTAAAATGTGGTTGTCTTTGCAGGTAGGCAGAAATTCCTGCCTCCTCCAGTATCGCCGATGGTGTGCTGATGAGGTCGCCAAGACCGAAACAGCTGTCCACACCGGCTAAATATCTGGACCCCCCTCGGGGGGACCTAGATTTAAATTTCCATGCACTGAGTGGCTGGAACAGTGGGATATGTGATACGCCCCCCTTCGGGGGGGCTTCCATATGCATTGCTTTCAGTCACTTTTTTAGCGCCCCCTCTCTTTCCTATCTCTTTTTTTTTTTGTGCTTTGGCCACAGTAGATCTATGATCACTGGTCGATCATGCACATTTCTCTCCCCTGACAGTGCTATAATCTACTTTACTTTGTAACCTGTACTTTAGAACGTTTTGGTGATCTTTTATAGAACAAAACTGGCATCCGAGACACGTCAGAAAGAGGGCTACAAAAAGTCCGCATTAGTCGCTACAAGGGTTTTTATATCCCGGTCACATGGCACGGTTGCGCTAATGGGATTGGTCATGTGACAAAGGGATGAAAACAACATACTTTGTATCCATAAAAATAATAAACTAGAGTTAAATCATGCACACTGACAATGAAGGTAAAAACATCAGTGAATATATCTAAACACAAAACAGAAAATGGACGTCGAATCATAAACAATTTATAGTGTAACGCTGCAGGCTGGAAAATGGCTGAGAGTACTTTTATGTTTTCAAGTTCAGAGCAAAAATACTGTTTGTAAGAAATAATTTTCGAAAGTTTGACTCAAGCAGTCTCGCAGTTCTTGAGATTAATGGATAACTTCCTGCATGGTTCAGCTGTCATATGGATAAGTACATAATGCAATATGTTCATATATATATATATATATATATATATATATATATATATATATATATATATATATATATATATATATATATATATATATATATATATATATATATATATATATATATATATATATATATATACTAAACAGTCATGCGACAAGAATTAACCTGTTCAGCGCAAAGAGAAAACTTGAACACCACCCAACTGCAAGAGGTATAGATCCTCAAGAGCCCCCACAGCTGCGGGGGCTCATGAGGATCTATGCCTCTTGCTGAAACCACTTTGAATCCGTGTTCCTGGGACACCTAGGGCTTTGTTGTGCTGAATTAACAAAGATTGCAGAAACAGTATGCATTAACTGGCACTGGACAGGTTAAGTACAGTACTGCCATTTTTGAAGTCAAGTGCATCTGCTGACTTCTGAAGCACAGCGGATATAATGCACCTGATTTTCAAAGATGGCAAAATTTGCACGCTGATCTATGATTTATCACCTTAACCCTTTGGCTGTCAGGTGCGGATATTGTCACGACAAAATGCACTACCTACAGCCAAAGAGTTCAGGCCCAACGCTATGGGGTTCAATATCACACAGCAGAACCCAACTGATCAAATAGGCTCATTTCATGAAAAAAAAAAAAAAAAAGGCAACAAAAAAAAAAAAAATTTAAAAAAGAAAAAGAAAAAAAGATCAGTTATTAAGTAACAATAATTATACAATGACGCATTTTACGCACATGAAAAAAGATAAATATTGCTATCACTAGGCAATGAAAGGTTTAATATGCATCTTTCACAGCCAAATGGCACCACCCCCCACACTTTGGTACCGGTCTCAGGCCACTTTACAAATTTCAAATACAAGCGATCAAAAATCTCTGTAACTTCAGTAGCTGGCTGGCCCTTCGTTTGTCTTGTACTGTGTTTGTACTGTGTTTGTCTTAAATGGCGTAAATCCGTGTCCGTTTCGTGAGTGTGTGTGTTGGGTTTCAGGCGCGGCGCTTTGAGTCGATTTCCCCCAAAATTGAGAAAAAGCGCCTATATAATAACGGTATTATTATTATAAGAAGATACAACAGAACCTTTTTTTTTTTTTTTTTTTATTAATTAATCAAAGTAGCCAATACAATGAAGTGTTTGTGTTCGAATCTAAATGGACATAAGTTACAAGATGGACAATGATTTAGCTGTCTTACAGTTACTGCTAAGTGGAAAAGTGTGTGTGTGTGTGTGTGTGTGCTCTTGCTTGTCTGCTTGATCTGTTCTGATCTTTTAGTGCATGTTTGTGTTTAGGTTCATACATTAAAATATTCAGAAATGACATTCAATATTCAATTAAAATCAAATTAGGGAGAGCAACTAAACATAGTACGAGTGAAGCCTTACAGATTACATTTTGTTACATGCTCTACTCATTGTATTAAGCATGTGTCATTTTCCGGACGAGCAAATCCTGCTCCAACATGCAAACTATATCCAGCTTCTTTCCGTATCTATATTTACCAACACACATTTTGGCGACAAGTATAATATGGTTAATAACTTTCACGTCACTATTCTGCATGTTGTCAACTTCAAAGCCAAATAACACATCTTTTGCAGTTAACTGAAGAGCGATAGAGGTTAGTCTTTGAATATGTTTTGTTGCGCTTTCCCAGAGTTTACGAATTTTATTACAGGACCAAAAGAAATGTTCTATGTAATCTTTGTCATCACAAAAGTCGCATTTTTCAGAAGTCTTAATGCCCATTTTATGCAGAAGAATATTTGTAGGATATATATTATGAAGTATTTTCCAATGTAATAATCGCAGCCTTGTTTCTTTTACACATTTTTCCGCTACAGACCAGTGTGCATTTGACAGAGTAACACCACACTTTCTCTGCCAGAAGTACAATGCTCTAGGCACCGCCGTACTTGCCGTTACCAGAGATAAGCGGACAGCACGGGGTGCATACCGCAAAGCCTCCATATAGTTGCGTGGTACAAAAAATACGCCAGGCTCCACGCGAGCCATACGTGCCCTAAGGGCCGTACACAAAGCGTTATATTCAAACAGCCGGCAAGGCTTGTTGCCGACCATTTGACATATTTGAGGAAAAGATATGATATCACCATCAGACAAGACATCGTCTACAAAGCAAACACCAGCACGCACCCAATCTCTAAAAAACAAACTCTTAAGCTTATACATAATTTCAGAATTGTTCCACAAACATTGGTTTTTAAGCTGAAGGGGGAAATCATCTTTTGGTAAAATAGTATTCTTATTATCACACCATGTTGTCAATACGTCCCTCCAAAAAACACTTTTAATCAACCGCAGGCCCGCAAAATGCTTGGCTGCTACATTAGAATGAAAACATGCATACTCTTTGCCCAATGCAGCGGACATGTAACGCGGAATAATTTTCCATTTTTCATAGCCGTTATGTTGAATTCTTAGTGACCATGACAACAAAAATGAAGCCTGCATATCATGGACACTAATCATCTTCAGACCAGCATTCTCTGTACCGTTACACATAATACTTCTTTTAACCTTTTCAAAGGCCCGAGTATTGGCATTTCTCTTTTTCCAGATAAATCTGAACAAAAGTGTATTAAGCTTATTCAGCATGTCTCTCGGGGCAGACAGTGATTGTAATACAAATGTAAACTGCGACAATAAAAGTGATTTAACAATACATATTTTCCCTGCGATACTAAGATTTCTTTTGGACCATGCTGATATAGTTCTTCGTACTTTATCCAGTCTGCATAGCCAGTTATCCTCAATACTCGAGGCTGGCATGTCACTGCCGAAAACAATTCCCAAAATTTTTAGACGTTTTTTCCAAGTGATTCCGTATGGTTTTTCATGACAGTCTTTCAAAGAGCCAAGCCACATGGCCTCAGTTTTCTTTCTGTTCATTTGCAAACCTGAAAACTTTGAAAACTGCTGAATTAACTCCAGGACCCTTTCGAGATCTGTTTTGTTTTTCAGAAATAAGCTTATATCGTCTGCATACATTGCTAATTTAAGTAAACTAATATCCTCTGAAGTGTGTGTAATAGTTGGGAGACACAGACCCTGCACAGACGGGTCTGCGCGGATTTTAATGGCTAATAACTCTATGGCTAGAACGAAGGCCATCGGAGAAAAAGGACACCCCTGCCTTATTCCTGATCTGACTTTAAAACACTGAGTCATCCATCCCATGTAGTTTAAACAGCTTTCTGTATTACTGGTCAAAACATTCACCCATCTGACAAAGTTTTCTCCAAAACCAAACCTTTGAAATGCCCAAATCATATATTCTTTTGAGACAGAGTCAAATGCTTGCTTGTAGTCTAGCGCAAGTAATATTCCTGGTTTATTCTCTATATTTAGATTGTCTATAGTGTCATCAATAAGTCTGATAACATCACTGATTTTCCTGCCCTTGATGAAACCAACTTGATCCTCATGAACTAAACTACTTATGACTGTAGATAACCGGAGTGCTAGACATTTAGCGAGTATTTTGTAGTCAGTATTTGTCAAAGAGATCGGGCGCCAGTTATTTAAATCTTCTCTAGGCAGCCCTTTCCCTTTGTGTATCATATGTAATTACAGCACGCCTTTGAAGCACAGACATCTCCCCACGCTCAAAAGCTGCATTGAACGATACTCACAAACCAGATAGGTGAGGCTAGCGCTGGCAGAATTGTCAGTACTCAAACCAAGGGGAATCACAGCGCTGGACAGACAACAGTTAGATCCCCTGCCCCCGCCTATCAGGCACCCAATCGCCAGCCCACAGAGAAATACGCAGGTATAGAATAAGACGATCATTTCCATCCTCAAAACGAATGGATCAGGTCTCTTATATAACCCATGTCTTTCTCCGGAACTTAGGAAGTGGGCAGGAGGAACATACATACACAAACATGAAGGTGCGCTACTATATGTGGTCGGGTAAATACCCTGATTTCCCACAGTAGATGCACAGAACATTACACAACAATGTAACGATACAATTTTTGCCTCGAGTTATACATGATACTCACAAACCAGATAGGTGAGGCTAGCGCTGGCAGAATTGTCAGTACTCAAACCAAGGGGAATCACAGCGCTGGACAGACAACAGTTAGATCCCCTGCCCCCGCCTATCAGGCACCCAATCGCCAGCCCACAGAGAAATACGCAGGTGTAGAATAAGACGATCATTTCCATCCTCAAAACGAATGGATCAGGTCTCTTATATAACCCATGTCTTTCTCCGGAACTTAGGAAGTGGGCAGGAGGCACCTTCATGTTTGTGTATGTATGTTCCTCCTGCCCACTTCCTAAGTTCCGGAGAAAGACATGGGTTATATAAGAGACCTGATCCATTCGTTTTGAGGATGGAAATGATCGTCTTATTCTATACCTGCGTATTTCTCTGTGGGCTGGCGATTGGGTGCCTGATAGGCGGGGGCAGGGGATCTAACTGTTGTCTGTCCAGCGCTGTGATTCCCCTTGGTTTGAGTACTGACAATTCTGCCAGCGCTAGCCTCACCTATCTGGTTTGTGAGTATCATGTATAACTCGAGGCAAAAATTGTATCGTTACATTGTTGTGTAATGTTCTGTGCATCTACTGTGGGAAATCAGGGTATTTACCCGACCACATATAGTAGCGCACCTTCATGTTTGTGTATGTATGTTCCTCCTGCCCACTTCCTAAGTTCCGGAGAAAGACATGGGTTATATAAGAGACCTGATCCATTCGTTTTGAGGATGGAAATGATCGTCTTATTCTATACCTGCGTATTTCTCTGTGGGCTGGCGATTGGGTGCCTGATAGGCGGGGGCAGGGGATCTAACTGTTGTCTGTCCAGCGCTGTGATTCCCCTTGGTTTGAGTACTGACAATTCTGCCAGCGCTAGCCTCACCTATCTGGTTTGTGAGTATCATGTATAACTCGAGGCAAAAATTGTATCGTTACATTGTTGTGTAATGTTCTGTGCATCTACTGTGGGAAATCAGGGTATTTACCCGACCACATTATAGTAGCGCACCTTCATGTTTGTGTATGTATGTTCCTCCTGCCCACTTCCTAAGTTCCGGAGAAAGACATGGGTTATATAAGAGACCTGATCCATTCGTTTTGAGGATGGAAATGATCGTCTTATTCTATACCTGCGTATTTCTCTGTGGGCTGGCGATTGGGTGCCTGATAGGCGGGGGCAGGGGATCTAACTGTTGTCTGTCCAGCGCTGTGATTCCCCTTGGTTTGAGTACTGACAATTCTGCCAGCGCTAGCCTCACCTATCTGGTTTGTATCATGTATAACTCGAGGCAAAAATTGTATCGTTACATTGTTGTGTAATGTTCTGTGCATCTACTGTGGGAAATCAGGGTATTTACCCGACCACATATAGTAGCGCACCTTCATGTTTGTGTATGTATGTTCCTCCTGCCCACTTCCTAAGTTCCGGAGAAAGACATGGGTTATATAAGAGACCTGATCCATTCGTTTTGAGGATGGAAATGATCGTCTTATTCTATACCTGCGTATTTCTCTGTGGGCTGGCGATTGGGTGCCTGATAGGCGGGGGCAGGGGATCTAACTGTTGTCTGTCCAGCGCTGTGATTCCCCTTGGTTTGAGTACTGACAATTCTGCCAGCGCTAGCCTCACCTATCTGGTTTGTGAGTATCATGTATAACTCGAGGCAAAAATTGTATCGTTACATTGTTGTGTAATGTTCTGTGCATCTACTGTGGGAAATCAGGGTATTTACCCGACCACATATAGTAGCGCACCTTCATGTTTGTGTATGTATGTTCCTCCTGCCCACTTCCTAAGTTCCGGAGAAAGACATGGGTTATATAAGAGACCTGATCCATTCGTTTTGAGGATGGAAATGATCGTCTTATTCTATACCTGCGTATTTCTCTGTGGGCTGGCGATTGGGTGCCTGATAGGCGGGGGCAGGGGATCTAACTGTTGTCTGTCCAGCGCTGTGATTCCCCTTGGTTTGAGTACTGACAATTCTGCCAGCGCTAGCCTCACCTATCTGGTTTGTGAGTATCATGTATAACTCGAGGCAAAAATTGTATCGTTACATTGTTGTGTAATGTTCTGTGCATCTACTGTGGGAAATCAGGGTATTTACCCGACCACATATAGTAGCGCACCTTCATGTTTGTGTATGTATGTTCCTCCTGCCCACTTCCTAAGTTCCGGAGAAAGACATGGGTTATATAAGAGACCTGATCCATTCGTTTTGAGGATGGAAATGATCGTCTTATTCTATACCTGCGTATTTCTCTGTGGGCTGGCGATTGGGTGCCTGATAGGCGGGGGCAGGGGATCTAACTGTTGTCTGTCCAGCGCTGTGATTCCCCTTGGTTTGAGTACTGCATTGAACGAGTCTAGAACAATGTTTTTAACTTTTATCCAAAAGAATTTGTAAAAAGATGTCGTGAGACCATCGAGTCCGGGAGCAGAGCCATTTTTCATTTTTTTCAATGTGTATGTGAGTTCATCCACAGCAATGTGGTCCTCTAACCCTGTCTTCTGGTCCTCTGTTAACTGAGGAACTTCTACATTAATAAAAGCATTTGCTTCATTTTCTTTTAATTGAGCGATCTTGTCATACTTGTTACTAAAATAGTTAAATTGTCCCAACAGGATTTCTTCCTGTGAGTACACAATACGCCCATCTAGCAAACTTAACTTGTCCATTATCTTAGCATTTGCCTGTGTTCTTTCCAGTCCGAGAAAGTACCGAGTACTCTTTTCGCCTTCTTCAATAAATTTAGCACGTACTCTGGTCTGGGCGCCTCGCGCTGTGTACATAGTGTGTATATCTAATTCGTGCTTGATGTGCTCTCTCTGCTTACATAGAACATTAGGATCAAGCGAGAGACGCTTTTCAATACTGTTAAGCCGTTCTTCCAATACCAATTGTGTATTCCGTTGAGAAGTTCTTTTTCCTTTACTGTATGACATAATTAATTCTTTTAATTGGACTTTACACAAATCCCACCTTGTCTGTGCATCAATGTTAGTATACTTAGTTGTAAAATCATCCAAAAAAGTATTCACCAACTCCACCAGGTTTTTATCATATAGCAGACCGTCGTTAAATTTCCAATAGGAAGGGCCACGTTGCACGTGTGTTATCTTATAGTTCAGAACCACCGACCTGTGGTCTGACTGAGGAACAGACACAATGTCACATGTGAAAATACAGTTCAATGCACTGTCTGAGCATAACATATAGTCCAATCTTCTGGCTATATAGGGATTGTGTTTACACCACGTATACTCACAGATTAGACCATTAAAAACTCTCCATACATCTGTAAGATCAAAGTCTGACAAAAGATTATTAAAACGTTCCACATCTGTCACCGGGTGTTTCTCACCACTGATGATGTCTAATTTGTTATCAAGAACACAATTAAAGTCACCACACACAATCAGCTGATCCGTGTCGGCACGGTTCAGTAAATTATATAAACAATCAAAAAACAGTTGCTTTTCAGATGAGATGGTAGGAGCGTATACATTCACAACTAACAGTGTTTTATCTTCCCAAACAATATCTACAGCTAGAATTCTATCTGAACAGTAGACACATTTAATTTCACAGGAAACCTTTTTGTTAATTAAAATAATCTGCCCCATGCTGTGACAAGAGCCGGGTGCACAAAACAGCTTACCTCCCCATTCCCTTTCCCAGTTTTCTTGTTCCCCATTAATCACATACGATTCCTGGACACATATCACGTCATACGAATTTCGTTTTAATCTATTGAAAAAAGCTTTTCTTTTATTATTATTTCTCAAGCCATGGGCGTTTATAGTAACGATACTGAGTTTATCCATTCACTAAAGCAATATTTTCATATTTACATGTATTAGTATAGGTAGAGACGCTGTTCATTCTCATAGTCCGGAGGCATGGCCGAATCGTCAACACAAGCCACTGAGCACAACCTGACACGAGACAGCAAGTCCATCTCCGTGGAAAGCGAGACCCACATTATAGTACAATGAAAATCTCGTCCTCCACAAACATGCACCCGCTGTCTGTTGCCAAACTAGAGCAGGACAGCAGAGCAGCTTACGTCGCGGCTGCGTCACCAAGTAGGTCAACGGGATTCCCTGCTATATCAGACACAGAATCCTCACCAACTGGTGACGTCACAGTTGCATTTTCCCTGTCGGTGCGTACCGTTCGCTTTCTCTGCGAATCCTCAGACATAGGGCTGCTACGCTGACGTTTGGACACAGAGCACGAGCGCGATCTCCCTGTACCCCGGAAGTCCAGGGTGGTTTGTATGGAGGGTCGCCCTCTCGCTATAAAGGGCGCATTGTGGGGATCTATGGATGACACTGGTGTAGATGTGGCCGTGGTGATGGCACTAGTTGTCATTGTTGAGGAGGTGGTTGCCGCGGTCGCCCTTGTAGTCGTCTGATTGCCCGACCCCGCGGGCTGGCTGGGGCCTGACGCTGAAGGTCCCAGGGTCGAAGGCCGGGGTGGAGGTCGATGGTTTGAGGTAGGGGCGTGCTGGGCGGCGGAGGGGGTTCCAGCGACAACAGAAGCCCACGAGGAGGGTGGAGGGGGGAAGGGCTGGGGGCAGGTGGGGTCTCCGGCTTTGTGCCCGGGGGTACGGCACGTTCTACAGACGATGTCCATCTCGCATGTGACCGCCCGGTGGCCCGGTCGTAGACACCTGGAGCAGGAGACCGTGGCTGCATTCTGACGCTGTTCCCGGTGGTAGAGACTGGCTGTGCATGCGCCGATCTTCACCTGGTTGGGCAGAGGTTCCCGAGGAATTTCAATGTAGACAAATCTCCTGCCTGTTAGCCACCGCGTCAGGCCTCCACTCTCATCCCTGTCCCTCTCCATCATTAGGTTGGATCGTGGTTTGCAGCCCAGCTTGGTGATTATGGCTTCAATTTCTTGATTACTGTATGACATCGGAACATTCCCGATCATAAGTTTAGTCGTATAGACTTCCTTCCCGTCGTCTGCCGATCGCACTATAAATGGATTTTTATCAAACAGCGTCACTAATTGGCCCCTGACAGTCATGCCCTGCAGCAACAATTTCACCCTAGCCTCGGAAGTCTTAGGATAGAGCCTCCACAGGCCCCCTATTCTCTGAGCACCAATGACCGTGTTGTAGCCGCTGGTACTCTCTGCCGCGGCACACATCTCGCGCACGGAGTAAGGTGGGGAGTTCTCGGCCAAGTGTAGATTTCTGCACGGGATGAACGTGGCCGGGACACCCCTGTCGCCGGTCGTCTTTGCACCGTTGTATGTGTCAGTCATTTTGCGAAGGAACACGTCTAAGAGTACAACTTAGAGTCACAAGTTTTATGCAAAATAAAGTAATGATGTCTCACCGACCACTGTACCAATTCCTGAGGGTGGGCACGTCCTGTAACTACAGTAAATCGCCAGTGAAAACACAGCACCAAAAAGCGTGGCGAACGACACCATTCGCCTACCGGAAGTCCAAGATACAACAGAACCTGTTTTAAGCAAACACCTTAACCCATTTAGCCCCGAGTCCCTACAGCAGGAGATTGATTGACCATTATAATTCAAGGGTAGCACCAGGTTATCTTGATGCTTGAAGGTGCTAAGATAATCTGGCACCGCCCTTGAATTATCATGGTCAATCCATCTCCCGCTGTAAGGACTCGGGGCTAAATGGATTAACCCTTTGGCTGTCAGTAGTGTTTGTGTCATGCTACTGACAGCCAAAGGGTTAACCCCCTGACTGCTATCAACGCTATAGTTTGGTGGAAAAGATGCATGGTTACACATCTTTTCAGCTGAGCAGTATCGTCAACAGCAGTCAAGGGGTGAAATTAATTAGATAAACTCTATGAACAACTCACTGGGACATACACAATTTGACCATGATTGCACTGGAGTAGTGTACGATTATCTTGTGATTTAGAGAGGCAGACAACAGTCCAACCACGATAGACGCATGACTAGCTGATACCCTTCTAGGCACCGTGTTAACTCTTAAACTCCCAGAACTAAACGACTTCCATTCTAAACAATGGAAGTCATTTAGTTCTGGAAGTTAAAGAGTTAATGAGACACTGTATGCTGCAACGCTTAACTTGAGGTTTTACAGACTCTGATTTGTCATTATCAATCATTATGAAGGAACAGAACTAAACTGATGCCCATGAACAAACTGAACAGAACTGATGTCCATGGACAATCAACAAACTGATGTTCTTGAACAAACCTAACGGAACTGATGTCTGATAACAATGAAAGAGCAAAGCTGAATTGAACAGATGCCTGTAGGCAAGACGTGGCATATTAGCAACCCAGTACAACTCAACTTTTGGCAATGAGGCATTAAAGTTGGTCCATCCATCTTCTGAGTTAACTCCTATTGCTTCTTACGGGCTGAAACAAAATTTACAGATCTCTGCTGCATCTGCATGAAGTACAAGTCACACTAGTTATCAGAAGCATAGATTCTGCTGCAGACATTTTTTTTAGGGTTTGCTGTCTTTTGCCAATACCGAGGTAAATTTAAAGATAAGACAACAAATAGAGTCTGTACAAATTTGACACAGACTGATATTCAGACGCTCTACTACCTCAGCTACAGACCCCACTTTTCCTATCCACTGTACCCCTACCCGCGTCTGCCCTGGGGAACTTGGGTGGGGTTAACTACTTTTTAGTTCCCAGGGTCACCCTGGTCAGCCCCACAGGGTGAGTTTTTCCCTCTATTCTGGGGCATGTGTTTTTGTCTACCCTTGGTCCATTCACCTGTATTTTCCTTTTTTAAACTCTCCCTACTGTCTGCACTGCCTGTAGCTCTTGATATTGGATGTGTGCTGCTAAATGGTCATAGGTTTATTTAGCGTATTACTATATTAGAACGGCTGGCGACATACATTCAATATTCTGTTTAGTTTTTTTTTCACAAGCAGGCACGTCCTGAGAAAGTCTTGTTGCTGTCGGGACGTTAAGCAATGTACAACCAACCTATCCGCTGTAGGGTAAAAGTAGTACATTTAGAAACCCCTTCAAACTGCAGGAGACACAGATTCTCATGAGCCCCTGTAGTTGCAGGGGCTCACATGAAGATCTGTGTCTCTTGCTTGGGTGCCTCAGTTCACTTCTCGTGAGCCCCTGCACTGCATGTTTAGTCCGTAGAGCATCTACTTCACTTATGTTAAAAGTATCACCTAATTATTTACCATTCGCATGAGATGGATTGACCATGTCAATTCAAGGGTAGTGCCAGATTAGCTTGGCGCCTGGTGGCGCCAAGCTAATCTGGCACTACCCTTGAATTAGCAGGGTTGATCCATCTCCTGCTGTAGTGCGCCTGGGCCTTAATGGGCTAGGCAACTTTCTGCTGACTCCAAGAAAATTGAGATATTCATGAGCCCCTCAAATTGCAGTTGCAGGGGCTCATGAGAATCAATACTGGATCAGTTCCAGATGACTGCTGGAGGGAGGGGAGGGGCACAACAGAATAGGGCTGAAACTGTGGAGGTTCAGTTTGTACCACGTAGTTCCGGGATCCACGATCCACGTTGGTCTTTCAGATGTCTCATGCCATCAAGGAACATCATTGATTCTGCAACAGGAGTGAAAGGAAAAGTTGCAGTAGTGAAGAAATAGCTAATAATGAAAGAAGCACGCTTGGGAATTTTTAAAATGGAAATTACAATCTTAAAGTACCATTTTAAAGTACATCTGAAGACACATTTCAGCACCGTTTATGTTCTTTATGCCTTATCGTCACACCTAATGAACTTTAACGGCAGCTTGGACATGCAGCAAACACATATGCGTAATCGCACTTATTTATTCTGCGCCAACCGTTAGCGTGTCAATCTATTTTTTGCCGTTTCTCGTACTGATACAGTTGTAATTCTAGAACGGAGTGCAGTCGTCAGGTTACTTGATATTAAGACAACGTGTGCTGAACTGGATTCTCCTGTGTCTAAATGAACCATAACTAGACCTGTGTGTAGCGTTTCGTAACCATCTGTTACAAAAGTGTATATCTGAACAGTCACAGTGGTAGTGGGCCTTCAAACATAAAGTACAGTTTTTGTCACAGGTAGGCGACAAGGTAGCTGATCAGCAGGTGGACAATTGCTTTGTGTGTTTCCATATAGGGGTGTGACAGGCGGCATCACACCCCTATTTAAGCTGTTTAGAATCATTGCAATTTGTTGTCACGTGCTGAAAACCCACATTTCCTTCACAACAAGATTGCGGTAGAATCATCTTTGAATCGCTGATCATCCCCCCGCTCCGTGTGTTGATAAAATTTTGTTGTGGCACGGATGCCCTGCAACTGCACCGCTGTCACATTTGAGAATTGGAAACACTCATTGTTTATTTCTACATCCTGAATTTACACTTTTGTCGCCACCACTTTTGCATAGCTATCACGATGCCATAGGCAAAACACTCCTTTATTCTGAAGCACATTCCTCGCTTTTTTATTCTATTTACTTATTTCTTGTTTATTTCACATGCTTGGCAGTCATTCCATTGATCTGGATTCCGTTTTCTTTGCTGCTGTTGATGCAGGCCATAAGACTGCACAATAACCCATTTAGCCTCGAGTCCCTACAGCAGGAGATTGATTGACCATGATAATTCAAGGGTAGTGCCAGAATTTCTCACCCTTGGATATTATATTTTGGGTGAAATGCTCATCAAAGACTGCCCCCAAAATAATACCCTTAGGTAAAAAAATACCCCGTTTGTCTACACGACATAGGCATGATTCTTATATATGTGTGCTGGTGTGCAATTCTGGACCTTACGGCTCACAGAATTACATACCAGTACATAAATTACTGTGCATTTACACTGTACCTGCGTAGGTGCGAGGAACGACACGTTCGAGATCTGGCTTTGTGCTGTCAAAGGTGAAGTAAAAATGGTTGGTGGTCATCCTCGATTGCATTTTCACATCCTGAACCTGGGCATGAACTTTCACCACCAACAGAGAACCCTCTGTATAGAGAATCTACAACACAGACAATATCAAGTATTTGACGATTTTATTTTCATTGTCCAACAACACAGAAACAAATGAAATACAGACACACACACACACACAAACTATGAACATTTAAGACATGGCCAAATTTTACGGATCTGCAAATTTTACACAAAATTTCAAACTGAAATCCTGACTAATCTACTGGCAGTGAGGGAGGCCCATTGTATATATCTACAACATTTACTATACGGCCAACACATTTTGGAGATGTTGATCTCTAACATGTTCGACCTGAACAGTTTTCACAAAATAATACTGCAAAACTTCAAACTTAAATACTGAGTAAACTACTAGCATTCAGGTAACATTGACCCGTTTAATATCTGGAACATTTTTTACTACAAGTAACGCACACATGTATCAATTAATTTCTAGCTCACCTGGGATGAAAAGAGAAGGAGAGAGCCAACTTCCACCGGATGTTGGAAAACAGTATCGTCCATAATGCAGAGAAGAGGCATGGTTTTGCTGCACACATAAAACAAACATAGACAGAATTATATGGCTGGATCCAATATGAAACTGCATGGCTTTAGACATTTGCCACCCCCTTCTGCATGCAGTCACCAGCACCGTTTAGTACTGTTCACGGTACCAGTGGCTGCATCCACACAAAAACGTACATAGAAAACTATCTGCAAAAGAAGTGTATCAGATTAACCCTTATTAGCCCCAGATCCCTTCAGCAGGAGATGGCTTGACCATGATAATTCAAGGGTAGTGCCAGATTAGCTTGGCGCCTGAAGGTGCCAAGCTAATCTGGCACTACCCTTGAATTATGGTCAAGCCATCGCCTGCAACTGGTACATAGTTGTTAGGCAACACCTCCAAAATGTGAGAAATGGGACCCTGGGGCTAAAAGGGTTAATCCTTGACTGCTACTGACAATACCGCAGGCCGGAAAAGACACATGGTCACACATAATTATTGCTGAATGGGGTCTTTAGCAGCAGTCAAGGGGTTAACGGTGTGAAGATTGTCACTCATACTGATGATACTGTTATGAGGTACTTGCCAGAACATTGCAGCATTTGCCCATGCCAGCTCCAAAGCTTTAGACATCAGAAAACCGCCAAAAATCTTCCCATAAATATTGCGTTGCTGAAATTAAAAAGGAAAAAATACATCACGGGTCCAGTTAAAGCATAGAGTGATTACGTAATTAAGTCAGACTGCGCAGTTTAATGCTGAAGAGTACCACCCAACTGCAAGAGTTACAGATCCTCATGAACCCCTGCAAATGCTCATGAGGATCTACACCTCTTGCTGAAACCACTTTGTTTTCATGTTCCTTAACCCTTTTCATCCTGATACGCCCATTACTTAAAATAAATTTGACTGAGAATTCAAGGGTGGATCCAGAATAGCTTGGCGCCTGAGGCGCCAAGCTATTCTGGCACCACCCTTGAATTAAAACATTTGATCTATCTCCTAATCTGTAATGTAGCCTTCATTGGACAACAGGCAAATTTTACAAAATCAGCCTCAGGATGCAACGGGTTACATGGCTGGGGATATCTGACATTGAATTTACAGTGATTTAAAAACGTATTTTTCTTTAAAATAAGTTTTTTTTGAAAAATACTTACCGATGGTATTACCACTAGGAAATGTTTCTTAGCTAGTCTAATTTTAGCCCAAAAATTGTTGTGTACGATAATGGCCATGATGGCAGCCGAGGGGCGCCATAGGTTAGGCGAAAACCCGGTAGCCTCCCTTCCGGTTCAACCACGCATGTGCTCAGTGCTCAAACAACCAGTCAGTTTCTTAGCGGAGCAGCGGCGAGCGGGGCAGGTGGGAGGGACCTTCGAGTAATACCATCGGTAAGTATTTTTCAAAAAAACTTATTTTAAAGAAAAATACGTTTGTTTTCTCAAAACACATTACCGATGGTATTACCACTAGGAAGAATCCCGAAAAGGAGGTGGGTGCCGCTAACCGCCCCTACCCCTGCCATCGAAGCTACTAGAAGAGTCCACCCCAAGCAACCTCCCTCTAATTTTAGTGAAGATACTTACGGCGCCTAGGGCGCCGGGAGGGAGTGTTGCGCCGCCACGATGTTTCCCACCAGCGCTAGGTTCTGCCGCTGGCCGGAGAGGTCCCTCAGGTAGAAGCGAGCGAAGGTGTTCTCCGTTCGCCAGCCCACAGCCGCCACGATGTCCTTGACCGCACAGTTGCGTTCGAATGCGAGGCTCGTGGCCATGGCTCTGATCTCGTGCGCCCTGATCCTCATGCGTTTTGCTGCATCAGGGGCGAGTTCCTGGTAGGCGGATCGTATCACCCACCGAAGCCAGGAGGATATAGTCTGGGCTGAGATGTCCTGTCTACCTGGGGACAGAGGAAGAAAAAGGCGGGTGCGTCCCCTGCGGAGGGGCTTGGTCCGGCGCAGGTACACACGTAACGCTCGAACTGGGTCCTGCTGTCTGGACTCTCGATTGGAGCGTGGTTCTCGGAGTGGTAGTATGGTGACCAATTGTGGTGCCAAGAGTGGGGATCTGGTCTTGGCTAGGAAGGTCGGGTCGGGAAGCAGCTGCACCGAACCGTCCGTCCGGAATTGTAAACAGGTGGGGCGAGTAGAGAGGGCGTGCAGCTCACTGACTCTGGAGGCTGAGGCGAGGGCTAGCAAGAAGCAGGTCTTCCTCGTCACGTCCGGTAGTCTCGCCAGCTGTAAAGGCTCAAAGCGGGCCGAGTTGAGCCAAGTAAGGACCCAAGGTAGGTCCCAACGTGGTAACAGTGTACGTAGAGCGGGACGATGCAGACCGAAATGGCCCATCAGATCGGCGAGGTCCTTGCAGGCGCCCGGGTCGGGACGTCCCAGATGCCTGTAAGTATCAGCGATCATGGCCAGGTAACCTCGAATGGTGATGGGAGCTAAACGCTGGTCGTGAAAAAGCCAGAGGAAGAAATCCGCCAGCTGAGGGACTGTCAACTCGGTGGGGGAGAGGCGTCTGTCGTCACACCAGGTGCTGAGAACTCTCCACTTGCCCTCGTAAACTCGTCTGGTCGAGGCTCTGCGGGCTGTAGCGATCGCGTCCACTGCCGCACCTGAGAAGCCTCTAGCGGTGAGGGCTTGCCGGACAACCTCCAGGCGTGGAGGAGGAGACGTTCTGGACAAGGATGGTACAGAGACTGCCGAGGTTGCTTGAGCATCGTTCGTGGAGTGGGTAGCTGTAGTGGGGGGGGCCGTTGCCAGATTCAGGAGGTCGGTCGTCCATGACCTGGTCCAACAAAACGGGGCCACCAGAAACAGGATAGTGTTGCTGCCTCTCAGCTTGAGAAGAACCTTGGGGATGAGGACCGTGGGTGGGTAGGCGTAGGCGACCAGTCCATCCCAGGAGATGGAGAGGGCGTCCACTGCCCAGGCCAAGGGGTCTGGAATCGGCGAGACGAACAGAGGGAGCTGGCGATTCCATCTCGTGGCAAAAAGGTCGATCATGGGTGACTCCCAGGTAGCGCCGATCATCCGAAAGATGTCTGGACGCAGAGACCACTCGGTGTGTAGTAGTTGACCGCGACGGGAGAGGGAGTCGGCCAGCACATTCAAGTGGCCCGGGATATGACGAGCACGGAGAGAAATGTCCCGATCCTCGCACCACCGGAGCACTTGGTAAAGGAGGATGCAGAGAGATGGGGAGCGGGTCCCACCCTGCTTCTGGATGTAGGCGACGACCGTAGAGTTGTCTGACAACACCAGTAGCTCCCGGTGAAGCAGGCGAGATTCCCACACACGAAGGGCTTGCCAGACGGCTTCCAATTCCAACCAGTTGATGTGTCGGTCCCGGAGATCCAGGTCCCACCGGCCGGAGGCCGTCTCGAAGGAGGGTAGAAGGTGTGCTCCCCAACCGGAGAGGCTCGCGTCTACGCAGATGGAGAGGGAGGGCGGTGGCGAGAACAGCGGAATTCCTGTCGCGAGCCAGAGGGGGTCCGCCCAGCGTAGCAGGTGAGGACGGAGCAACGAAGGAATCGGAACCGGAGACTCTAGGTCGGAGGTCGACGGATGCCAGTGTAGCAGAAGGTGCAACTGTAGTGGCCGGGAGTAGAGACGCCCTAACGGAATAAGGTCTGCTGCAGCGCTCATCAGCCCCAGCAACTGAAGCCACTGCCTGGCGGGGATCGAAGACTTCTGGGATACCTGCCGAGCTAGATCCGCCAGCTTCTGAATGCGGGGTTCGGGCAGCCGGACGATATTGCGGTCGGTGTAGAACTCCATGCCTAGGTGAACGAAATGGCGCGACGGAACGAGGTCGGACTTGCCGAAGTTGACTATGAAGCCCAGCGTCTTGAGGAGCTGAAGCAAGGCATCCCGGTCCACCTCCAAGGCGGCAGGGGTCCGATTCTTCAGGAGCAGGTCGTCCAGGTAGTTGGACGTGGGGCTCGTATAAGTCCGTCGTGCCTTGGCCACCACGGCGTCCATGATGCGTGTGAAGACCCATGGGCTGAGGTTAAGGCCGAAGGGAAGTGCGCGGAACTGGTATACCACACCCTCGAAGGCGAAGCGTAGGTAACGTCTGGACGCTGGGTGCATGGGCACGTGAAGGTACGCATCCGCGAGGTCCAGGCTGATTGCAAAGTCGAAGGGTTGCACCGAGGCACGCAGGGCCCGCGCTGTCTCCATGCGAAAACGAGGAGCTACTATAAACTTGTTGAGCGCCGACAGGTCGATCACAGGACGCCACTTGCCGCCTGGCTTGGGAACTACAAACAGCCGGCTGTAGAAGGTTAGGGAGTCGAGTCGTGTCACCACCTCTGTCGCTGCTTTTCGAAGTAAGGCGGCCACCTCGTTGCGCAGAGCGTCTGCCTTGAGCTGGTCTGTCGGAACCAAGGTCCACGCCGGAGTACGTCGCAGTGGGGGCGGGGAGCGAAACGAGATCCGCAGACCGAGGGAGATGGTTGAAAGAATCCAGGGGTCGTCCGGAAACAGCGGGGCCCGAAGGTGGAGAACGTCAGTAAGCCCTGCCCCACCCGGGGCGTCGGGCAGGCTTGGGCCAGGTCCTGGAAGCGGGAGCCGAAGAGGATCCTGCAGTAGGACGGGTACGAGAGAAGGTAGGGGGCCTGGGGGGAAGACGTCCACCTCTGGTGTAAGGCCGGGAAACGGGTCTAGTCGCCCGCAGGGGGCGACCCTGGGTCCTGCGGGTATGCTGAAAGGGAGAAGGCACTGTACGACTTGGCCAGGTGTCCTTATTTGCCTCCTTAACCGCCAACCACGTGGGGCCGAAGAGAAGTTCTCCGCCAAAGGGCGCCTGACGAAGTTGAAGCTTCAGGTCATTGGGGAGAGGGCAGGAGCGGAGGAGGAAATCCCGACGCAAAAGGTCACAGTTGGCCGCCGCAGCCATAGCGTTGACACAGGTGTGGTAGGAGGCACGGTTACCAGAGACGGCTAGAGCGAGCAGATCTCCCAGCAGCGGCGTAAGGGACGGATGCCAAGCCTCCTCTACGCGACGAACCATGGCTTGAGTCAGAAGGTCAAGAAATCCCGCGGAGGCTAAGGCGTTGCGTATGAGATTAGCTGTCTGATCGATTCCTGGAAGCAGAGGGGTCCGTGTCGGAATAGCCGCCAAGGCCCAAGCAGCTGGGTCCGGTTTGGGTAGTGCGCAGGTAAAGCTCTGAGAATGTCCCGCGTACCAAGATTGCCGAAAAAACATGTGTAGGTCCGCCGGCCACTTCGAGTCATTGAAGAATCCAGCGGCGCCCAAGTGTCCCTGAGCGAGTCGAGCCGAGAACGCGTCCCGTAGGCTGCTGAAACCCGGAGGTTGAGGAAGAGTCTTAAAGGTCTTGGTATGGAGTTCCGCATCTACATAGGCCGCGGCCTTTTTCTTCGCAGGCGGAGAAGGAGTACAGTCTTCCGGCGGTAGGCACGCCGAGATGATGCGAGCTGCCTCATCCAGGGCACGCAGAGTCTCCAACCTGTCCCACTGCTGACGGATGTTGTTCCTGCTCATCTTGATCCACGTCAGGGGGCGCCGGGATAGAGTGCGCGGGGCTGTCGTCCCGAAGTAAAACCGAAACTGAGTCTTCAGGAGCAAGGCTGAGTGCGTCATCCTCTAATTGCAGAGGGAGGTGGGTGGGGCCGGTTTGAGCTAAGAGTGTGGGCCCAGCCTCCGCGACGAGCCGGGATGTGACCGAGGCCTTGGCCGGAGAAAGTCTCACGGAGCGGTGACGCCACGAACGGACCGGGGAGGTTACTTGAGACCCAGACCGAGAACGATGAGCGTAGCGTCGAGGCGATCTCCTATCCCGCGGGGAGGACTCACGGAGAGAGCGGGGACTCCTAGAACGGGAGTGGCGGCGGCAACGTCGACTGACTCTGGACGACGACGGCCTAGAGGGTGGAGTAGATGATTGGCGCGCTCTCCGAGTAGAATGTCTCATAACTGGGGAATGCGGTCTGGACCGACGAACCACTTGCGGAGATCCGACCCCGGACACCGTCCGCGATGGCCGACTGGCACGGGAAGATCTGGAGGCATGCCTATGCCGCGGTGACCTGTCCCTAGAATGTGAACGGTGGCGCGAAGAGCGGGAGACCGTCCGGTGCTTCTGCTCTCTGGAACGAGGTGAGTAACGGTCCCTACCTGAACGCCGAACTCTGTCGATGCGTGGAGGAGGAGTATCCCTCTGCTGGGAAGCGGGCATCTCCTGAGTCGAGACCGCTACCGGAACTGAAGCCTGTAACTGTACTCTCTCTCGCGCCGATAGAATCGGCGGAACCGGACAGCGTGCACTAGTCGGGTCTGTGCCTGCTGCCGGTGTAGTAGAACGAGCTAGCGACCGAAGTCGCGATGGAGAACGTTCTAACGTCTGATAAGCACCACTAGTCGGATCTGTGGTGATTACCGGCGTGTCTTTATTGTTCAAAGAAGCGGGCCTGACTGAAACTTCAGTTCTAGTCTCTGCTACCGGACAGCGCGCACTAGTCGGGTCTGTGTTCGCTGCCGGCCCAGGAGGACGGGCTCGCGGCGGAAGGCGCGGCGTAGACTGTCCTCTCACCAGGTAATACCCACTAGTCGGGTCTGTGGTTCTTACCGGTGTATAGCCCTGTATACGTGCTGGTGTCGGAAGTTCACGACGGTAGAAACCCCATAGCTGAGTCCATTGTTCTTCCCGCCAGGGGGCGCAGACCAGGCACGGTTGGGAAGAGGTACAGGTTGAACAGGGCAGGCACACCTCATGTCCATCACTCGGCCACTGGAATTGTCCACATCTGATACAGGTGCGGACTTGCCAACTGCAACACAAAGCAGAACCATCTATTTGAAAGTAATCGAACCTGCCGCAGCCGGCAGGCAACGAAACGCGCGAAACGAACGAAGGAGATACGGCGTATGCTGGCGTGCGGCGCTCAAATCCTCCCTGAGCGCCGTACGGAAGCAGTGACCGAGATTTTACCTCGCCATGTTGGGAAAAGGAGAGGAATGAAGAGCGGTGCCAGCGGTGAAGCCCGGAGCCGTCCTACCAAAGGCGCCAACCGACTCCGACAGGCCGCGAAGGGACCGGTGCCAGGCGCAGAGACCACTCGAGTCGACCAGGAAAGCGCCGCCAGCCACAGAACAAGGCCTTCCCACGAGGTAGGCCAAGGACGAACCCCCAAGGGCACCAGAAGTTGAAGGCGACCGGCCGACAGTGAGCACAGCTCACCAGCGTCGTTAGGAAGTCCTCTCGAAACAACGCACACACGAAAGCGTCCCAGCCCAAAGGCCACAATCCCTCTCTCACAGTAGAAAGTCGAAGAAGTCGAAGCCAGTGAACGATAGCCAACGAACCGAAGGAGCCACAGGCGTACACAACCTCACGCGACTAGCGAAGAAACTGACTGGTTGTTTGAGCACTGAGCACATGCGTGGTTGAACCGGAAGGTAGGCTACCGGGTTTTCGCCTAACCTATGGCGCCCCTCGGCTGCCATCATGGCCATTATCGTACACAATTTTTGGGCTAAAATTAGACTAGCTAAGAAACATTTCCTAGTGGTAATACCATCGGTAATGTGTTTTGAGAAAACAAACACAATCTGCACCCAATGGCAATGAAGGAGTTATAACAGATGAACATAGTGAAACCCTGGGGAGAAATGCTGAATCTGAAGACTGCACTGAGGTTCATGAGAAAGATCGACCGTTCAAAGATGGTGCCACAAAAGCCTTGGATGCATGGCTTTTCTGGAACCATCCTTGAAATATCAGGGTCAATCCATTTCTTGTTGTAATGTCCAGCCTGGGTACGCACCCAGACACACACACACACACACAATTCATGAAGCTGAATACGGATCGCTAAATGAAAAACCACCTCAGGATGGCAAATGACGACTGTCTTCAGCTTGAGTGTTTCCATCCACACTGTATTTTCAGGTTTGATTTTGATGCTGTACGTCCCCGACCTTCAAAGGAAAAGAAACATCATTGGGTTAGCAGACAGAACATTCCTGAACTCATTCAAGACGTGCCACCTCCAGATTCGCAGCTCATGCTGCGTATCCGGAGGTGGCACGTTTTAAATGAGTTAAATCAACTCAATGAAGAAAGAAACACGCTTAGAAAAGACTGTCAAAACTGTCTTTTCTATAAACTTGTTTCTTTCTTTGTTGGGTTTTTCTCTGCATTCTACAAGCTGTTTGGTCTGAATTTCCAGAACTTTATAGGCATTTTACTCTAATAGTGGTTACCGGAGTATCCCTAAATCAGAAATTCAACGAGGTCAAACACTGCAGGGACTTAAACATTGTGGATTCATCCATCCTGACACATCTGCAAGAGGCCTATAGTGTCATTAATCCATCACATCCTGAGGTTGATTTTTTAAAATTTGCTTAGTGTCCTATGAAGGCTACATCACAGATCAGGCGAGAGATCAAC
Source organism: Semisulcospira habei (assembly GCA_036245525.1). NCBI lineage: Eukaryota > Metazoa > Mollusca > Gastropoda > Semisulcospiridae > Semisulcospira > Semisulcospira habei. The sequence continues at coordinate 14,987,230 of BTPG01000007.1, read as the reverse complement.
TGTTCCAGTTCAAGGGCAGTGCCAAAATAGCTTGGCGCCTGTCAGAAATAAATGATTTCCACTGTATTTTGCATTTGTTCAGTTCTTAAATTTTGCCTCCGATAATGTATGCTCCTTTGTAGTTTGTGTCGCATGTTACACAGTTAAGATCAGTGTTGATGTTGTATAACATCAAAGCAAGTACAAGTTTTTGTCTCTTTTACCTTTAGCATCGTCATTGACCACTGAAAGTAAATTTTATGTTGCATATTTGTTTCATATTTGTTGAACCTAAAGTTTGAAAACAAAAACATTGTATAATGGGTGTGTAACTGTGTTACGGTGTCGTAAACAAAAACTATACCTCTTTCCCCAAAAAATAGCATCTAATAACTCAAGAATTGTTTTTTACCTTCTTGTTGTGTTCAAGTAAGCCAGGATTGATAGGACATTTTGCATGATTTGTACATTGCTCACAGCTGAATTTCTGTCACAGTGTAACGCAGTTACTTTGTAGTTGTGTCGCATGTTACAGTTACAGATCAGTGTTGATGTTGTATGACATCAAAGCAAGTACAAGTTTTTGTCTCATTTACCTTTAGCATCGTCATTGACCACTGAAAGTAATTTAATATGTTACATATTTGTTTGATATTTGTTGACCCTAAAGTTTGAAACAAAAATGTTTTATAATGGGGGGTGTAACTGTGTTACGGTGTCACGAACAAAAAAATATATCTCTTTCCAAAACAAATTGCATCTAATAACTCAAGAATTGTTTTTTACCTTTCTCCTTGTTGTGTTCAAGTAAGCCATGATTGATAAGACATTTTGCATGATTTGTACATTGCTCACAGCTGAATTTCTGTCACGGTGTAACGCAGTTACACTGCAGCGACATTTAATATTTACTCGTCTATTGGCAGTTTGGTATGTTGGTCAGCTTTTCTTTTTACAGGTTACAAACTACACATATTAACACAATAATTAACAATGGTGCTAACATTTAAAGTTGAGTTTGTTTTTGTAGCAGTGATTCCCCCTTTTAGTCATCATTAGTGTGGAATGACTCACCAAGCTATTCTGGCACCACCCTTGAACTATCCATCAAATTTATTTTAAGCAGTGGGTGTATCAGGATGAAAAGGGTTAAACCCTGAATGGCCTTATTTCATGAGGCAGTACTGGTGTGCATGGGGCCAACCATACACAAACCATATACTTGATCTCAAGTAGCCTCGCTTAGGTGCAGCCTGCCAGGAATTCCGTGTTATTGTGGTGTGGCGTCTGGGACTTGCTCACTGGGACAGTAGCTGCGGGGATCAGTGTTCACGGTTCGAGCTCGGCGTCAGCTTTGAGTGTCCCCTGCCTCCAGGTGCTGCGAGGAGCTTCGACCCTACACCTCTATGACACGGGGGTACCTTGACTGGGCCGATTGACACCCCGATGGGACAAGGTAAAACCGCGATGGCTGCCCTCGACCGCGGCTCTGGGGGGAGATGCATTTCGCTTGTGTTCGTTTCACCATTTCCTCGCATACGCGCTTGCGTGGCCTCGGGGGCCACGCTTGACCTCCTCTCACTATGCACTATATGTTGCAGTCTGCCATGCCTGCCGCGCCTCCACCGACCCATGGCCTACCAGCGCCCCCTGGCAGGAGAAACACTGGGCGCGGCGAAGAGACGTTGCCCCTGGAGGTGGTCACTCGACTGACACGGCCTACGATGGACAGTAACAAGGCTATAGCGTCGGACAGATGGCATGCCAGCTCCCGATCTGGCGTGTGGGAATCCCCAGCGGTGGACACTCGACGGCGCAAGCGGCGGTCGTCGCTGACACTAGGACCGGGCTGACGGCACGCCAGCTTGAGGAGTAATGTGAGTACACGTTTGAGTCTGTTCCACAGAGTGTATGCGCGAGCGGGACGCAACCAGCATGCACGTAGCCTTCCAGCCCCTGGACCGTGGCGCAGTACCAGGGGTCGGGAGTACATGCTGGACCAATAGGGCACTGCTCGTCAGGTGCTGTTGACGAGTCTCCCCGCCTGTGAGATAGATCGCCCTGCCTACCCTCCCCGGGAGGGTATTTGGCGTGAGAAGCCCTGGACGAACCTCGGACCTCGGCCTCAAAGTGGAAGACGCACCAGCGGCAGGAGCGATGTGAGTAAACGATTTGAGTCTGTTCCGCAGAGTTGAGTCTGCTCGTCAGGTGCTGTTGACGAGTCTTGCCTCTGGGAGATAGATTGCCCTGCCTACCCTCCATTGCGGGAGGGTACTTGGGGTCAGAAGGCCTGAACGGACGAGAGATTTTGCCCTGCCTACCCTCTATTTCGGGTGGGTATTTGGGATCAGTAGGCCTGAACGAACGAGTGGGATCACCCTGCCTACCCTCCATTACGGGAGGGTACTTGGGGTCAGAAGGCCGGGACGAACTTCGGACCTCGGCCTTGAAGCGGACGGGCGCAAGCTTCCAGAGCGATGTGAGTGAACGCTTGAGTCTGTTCCACAGAGTGCTTGCGCGATCGAGACACAGCCAGCTTGCATGTAGCCTTCCAGCCCCCAGACTGTTGTGCAGTACCGTGGATCTGGAGAGGATGCTGGATCATTGGGCTGCCGTGCATCCATTGCCGTGGTTGAGTTTTGCCTCGGAGAGATAGTTCGCCCTGCCTGCCCTCCTTTCAGGACAGGTACTTGGGGGTACTAGTGTCGGACCTCGGCCTCTTGCGCACTCACTGGACAGGACTTTTTGCCCCCTACCGCTGCCCCCTCAGCGTGCTGACACGTCCCACCTTCCCGCCTGAGCTGAACCTGGGGTCGGCGCAGCTGCTGGAGGCGGCTCTCTCCCCCCCCCCCCCCCCCCTCGAGATATGAACAGCACGCATGCCGGCTCCTTGACCCAGGGCTGTCCTGTCGCCCGGCCACTGGCGTCGCCATGTTGGAGGGGGTGGGGGGGTATGCTTGGCTGGCGCAGTCGAGGCTAGCCCCCAGGCAGGCGGGAGTCTGCCTCGCGCACTCCCTCCGCCGAGTAGCTAACGTCGGCACAGCTCCAGCACAGGCGCCCGTCGTCCCGCCCCAGTTCAGTGACAGCTACCGCAGCCGGACGAAACTGCGGGACCAGTGTGCGCCCGCTTGACAATGTGAAGGACGCTGAGCGTGGACAGGATGGCAGAGCCGCCTCCCGTATCCGATCGTATTCTCCACGGGAGAAGTTAATCACGCGAGTGCTACCGTGTTCGGGACGCCCGACACACTAAGCCTCCCCCTAGGATGCATGCGACCCTGGGCATGTGTCTACATGCGTCTTTCTGTTTCTATATGGGTACATATAGGTATATATATCTTGGGATCGATTGTTTGCTCCTCCCGGCGTTAAAATCCGCTAGCCACTATTGTGCACTTTATGCACTTAACTCGGCGTCCCGATTATATTGGGAACCGGTGGCTAGGGGGGTCATGGGCTTATATATTCTTCTGTGTGTGTGTGTGTTGCAGGTAATAGGTGCGGGACTCCCCAGCCCTGCACGAGGCCGCGCGTTGCTTTGCAGGTCATCTTCACACGGAGGATGACACGCCTTCCCTACTCACAGGAGGAAAGCGTCGGCCTGCACAATTGCCCTCGGCGGACCAAGCAGCTCCGCATGCCTCCCCACCTTCTGGTTTCGGGACCGCCCTTTGCAGGTTCCTTCGACGGCGCGGATTCTTCTCCGGCGCCGGGTGACCTGCGGACAGGGACATCGCCTTCCTGCCCTGACCCTAAGCGGTAAGAGAGAGAAATGCGGAGTTGGCACTTGACTACGCATGCCAGAGCCTCTTCTGGACTTTGTTCCGAGCATTGAGGGTCGGAGACTCACTCCACTAGCCGCGGTTACGATCTTCCTGGCTGGCCGGTCATCTCCTACCACGCTGGTTACCTCTCCTGGGTTGCCGCCTTGCCGGCTACCACTTCGCGTGAACGGGTACCTTAGGATGCACCCCTGTGCTGCGGCCTCGACCTCCTCTCTGGTGGCGGCTACGACAGTCGACGTGCGCACCACACTGTACAAGTTCGTCCCCACCCCGCCCTTCAGCGTGGAGACCGCCCGAGATTTCGCCTCGCAGTGCAGGCTTGGCCTGGGCCATCAGCCTCCCGACTTCCTAAACGATACAGAAGATGATCGTTGCCTGCGGAACCGGTTGGAGACCTTGGAGAGGAAGGCGTTCTGCTCGTCCCCAGACACCGTCTCCAGCTGTTCTCTCCGCCGTGCCTTCGACGGCATGGTCTACCAGGGTCGTGTCCCCCCTTCGGTTTCTATCACAGCCTCTGTGGCGGTACTCCGTTGCAGACAGGACCAGTCGGACGTCCTTGTGCTCCACCTCGACTCCCTAGCCGATCGTCTCCGGCGTAAACGGTCGGAGCCCCCCTTGGAGATGGATCGAGATGCCCTCCTCAGCAATCTGGGTTCCTGGTCTACGTGGGCAAGTTCGACCTCACGCCTTGGCGCCGCTTGTCTACCTGGCGATGGAACCTAGCGCCGATTGCTCCAGGGTGGCTTCCAGAGTGAAAAATGCATTTTTCTTTAAAAGGTATTTTTTTCGAAAAATACTTACCGATGACATGACAAATGGGAGTGTCTACTACTTGCACAATTCTAGCCTACGAACCCATTGTGTTAACACACAACCCGGGAGGCACTCGGGGAACCCCCAGAGGGGCCGAGAGTTGTCTCCCGAGAGTTGTATCCGGTTCCGAGTCGCGTGACTCGCCAGTCAGATATTAGGCTCACCAGCGGCAAGCGGGGCAGGAGGGAGGGTCCTCCGAGTCATGTCATCGGTAAGTATTTTTCGAAAAAAATACCTTTTAAAGAAAAATGCATTTATTTCATCAAAAACATTACCAATGACATGACAAATGGGAGAATAACGAATAGGAGGAGGGTGCCGCATCGGATAACTACCGGCTATCATGACCGTCCTCCCATTGCCAACTCCCAACTAGCTAGCTAGGTGCGTACCTACGGCGCCTGCGGCGCCGGGAGGGAGTGCTGTGCCACCGTAGTGTCGCCCACACCAAGGCGAGGTTGTCTCGCTGGCCTGCCAGATCCCGAAGGCAGAAGCGAGTGAAGGTAGACTCTGCTCGCCAGCCCACCGCAGCCACGATGTCCTTGACAGCGCAGTTTCGATCGAACGCAACGCTCGTGGCCATGGCGCGTACTTCGTGTCCCCGAATCTTCAGTCTCTTCGCTACCAGCGGGGAGAGGTCCATGTATGCATAACGTATAACCCAGCGCAGCCAGGAAGAGATCGTCTGGTCTGTGATATCAGTTTTGCCAGGTTGTAGGGGCAGGAAGAGGCGAGAGCGCCCTCTTCGGATAGCTTTGGTACGGCGCAGGTACATGCGGAGGGCTCGCACGGGATCTTGTTGCCGAGTCTCCTGGGAAGGTGATGATCTGTCAGAGGAGACCTGGTCTTGGCAATGAAGGCAGGGTCCGTCAGAAGCTGTACGGAGCGATCCGCCCGAAGCTGTAGGCAGTCCGGGCGGGCGGAAAGTGCGTGTAGCTCGCTAACCCTGGACGCAGTGGCCAAAGCCAGAAGGAAGCAGGTCTTGCGTGTAACATCCGCCAGGCAGGGGAGAGCTAGGGGCTCGAACGGGGTGAATTCAGCCAAGTCAGCACCCAAGGTAGGTCCCAGCGAGGAACGAGTGAACGCTGAGTCGGACGCTGTAGGCTGAAATTGGACATAAGGTCGGCGAGGTCTTTGCATGCGCCAGGGTCTGGGAAGCCGAGGTGTCGTTAAGTGTTGGCGATCATGGACAAGTAGCCCCTGATGGTGATCGGAGCCAAACCTTGGTCCACGAAGAGCCATAGGAAGAAGTCCGCGAGCTGGGGGTTAGTCAATTCGGTGGGCGAGAGTCGTCGGATGTAGCACCAGGAGCACAAAACGCGCCACTTTCCTTTGTAGACACGCCGGGTAGATGGTTTGCGGGCTGCAGCGATCGCCTCCACTGCTGCACCCGAGAAGCCTCTAGCGGTGAGGGCTTGCCGCACAACCTCCAGGCGTGTAGTAGCAGGCGCTCTGGACGTGGCGAGGCTGAGAAGGTCGGTGGTCCAGGAACGGAACCAAGCGAACGGGGCGACCAGAAGCAGGACCGCGTCGCACTCCCGAAGTTTGCTGAGGACTTTGGGGACGAGGACTGTCGGGGGGGGGGGGGGGGAGGTACGCATAAGCGATGAGACCGTCCCAGGGAATTGAGAGGGCGTCGACCGCCCAGGCCAGAGGGTCCGGAATCGGGGAGACAAAAAGGGGAAGCTGGTGGTTCCACCTCGTGGCGAAAAGATCGATTAACGGGGTCTCCCAATGGGCGCAGATCATCCGGAAGATATCCTGGCGTAATGTCCATTCCGTGTGAAGCAACTGGCCACGACGGGAGATAGAGTCCGCTAAAACATTCAGGTGGCCAGGAATGTGTCGCACAAGGGAGATGTTGCGGTCTTCGGCCCAGCGCATCAAACGTTAGAGGAGCATGCACAGGTCGGGGGAGCGGGTGCCGCCCTGTCTCTGGATGTAGGCAACCACTGTCGTGTTGTCGGAGAAGACGAGAAGCTGTTGGTTTCTGAGCTGGTCTTCCCAAACGACGAGGGCTTGCCAGACTGCCTGCAGCTCCAACCAATTGATGTGCTTGTCCGCAAATTCCAAGCAGGTGGGCTCCCCACCCAGTCAGACTCGCGTAGACACACAGGGAGAGGTGCGGGGGAGGGGAGGACAGGGGGACTCCCGAAGCCAAGCAGTGTCGGTCCAGCGCAGAAGATGAGGGCGAACCAAGGGAGACACAGGGACCGGGGTGGTGAAGTCGCCTGAGGAGGGTCTCCAAAGGAGCAGGAGGTGCAGCTGAAGCGGACGGGCGTAGAGGCGACAGAGGGAGAAGCTCCGCCGCTGCGTTGATTAGACCGAGGAGTTGAAGCCAAACACTGGCGGGAGCTGCTTCCAGCTGAGCTAACTGGCTGGCGAGGGAGGACAACTTCCGAATGCGGGGGATCCGGGAGGCAAACCACATTGAGGTCGGTGGCGAAATCCATGCCGAGATGCACGAAGCGACGCGAGGGCACGAGGTCCGACTTTCCGACGTTGAGGAGGAACCCCAGCCGCGACAACAGATGCATCAGCGTATCCCTGTCCACTTCCAAGGAGGTCTCGACGTGGTTCCTCAGGAAGAGATCGTCGAGATAGTTGGAGATCGAGCTGGACGACGACTGTCGCGCCTTAGCCATCACAGCATCCATGATGCGGGTGAAGACCCAGGGGCTGAGGTTGAGGCCGAAAGGGAGAGCGCGAAACTGGTACACCGTCCCATCGAAGGCGAAGCGCAGATATATCTGGGCGGACGGATGTATGGGCACATGGAGGTAGGCATCGGAAAGATCTAGGCTGACTGCGTAGTCCATCGGTTGCACGGAAGTGCGTAGAGCCCGGGCCGTCTCCATGTGGAAGGAAGGGGCCAGAATGAAGAGGTTCAGGGCTGAAAGGTCGATCACTGGACGCCACTTGCCTTGGCTTGGGAACGACGAAAAGGCGACTGTAAAACCCCGGCGAGTCTGTGCGGTGCACTACTTCTGTGACGTCCTTCCGTAAGAGAGCGTCGACTTCTCCACGCAGGGCGCACTCTTGAGGGAGTCTGTGGGGATCTCGGTCCACACCGGAGTAGAGCGCAGAGGCAGAGGGGAGCGAAAGGAGATCCGTAGGCCAACAGTGTCCAAATTCCAGGGGTCGTCTGGAAACGGCAAGCGCCACTCCTTGCTGAACAGGGCGAGCCTCCCGCCGACTGGAGGACCCGGGACGGTCGGCGGAGGCAGATGAGGGACGGGCGACAGGCGACAGGGCGACAGGCGGGACGGGGCCAAGCGGGGGCGCTAGCCTGGCCGGGGCGTCCGAAGGCAGGGCGATGGCGACGGAGGGCTTGCAGCTAGGCGGCCGAAGTCGGGGCGAAGGGTTTGGCGGTCCGCGGGGAACGACCCACGGCCTTGCGGGTTGACTGAAATTGGAAGTCGCAGCCATAGCGTTGACTGAAGAATGGTAAGCCGCGCGGTTGGCCGCTTCCGCCAAGAAGAGGAGATCTTCGAGGAGGGGAGTCAAGGAGGGGTGCCAAGAATCTTCAATCCGACGGATGAAGGCTTGCGTAAGAAGCTCTAGGAATCCCGCGCCGGCCAGAGTGTTCCTAACGAGAGAAGCAGTCTTATCCAAACCGGTCGGAAGAGCGCGTTTAAGGATGGAAGAACCCCCAGCTTGTACCACGGCGGCTGGGTCCACAGGGGGGAGAGGGCAGAGGAAGGCCTGGGAATGTCCAGCGTACCAATGCTGCCGAAAGTAGATGTCGAGACCAGGAGGCCACTTGTGGTCCGTGAAGAAATTGCCGTCCCGGGAATTTGATAACAGATGTGCTGAAAAAGCTTCCCGAAGGTCACGAAATCCGGGGGGCTGAGGGAGGGTCTTAAATCTCTTCACTTGTTTACCCGCATCCACAAAGGCGGAGGGCTTCCTCTTGAGGGGGGGGGGACGGAGGGCAGTCCTCTGCCGGAAGAGTGGCGGAGATGAGTCTAGCGACCTCGTCGAGGGCCAGAAGAGTATCCGTCCGGGAGGAAGAAGGCAATCCTTGGGCCGTCGATGACTCCAAAGGCGAGAGAGGCGAAGGAGAGCGGCTGAGAGCTCCGAGAAGCACCGAGATGGAATCGTCTGGAAGAAGGCTCAAAGAATCGTCGTCGACCAAGTGGGGGGCAGGCGAAGAACGACGGTGACCGGGACTCCGAGAGTGGACAACTCGACGACTACGAGGGGCGATAGCGGCAGCCGACGGTCGAGGCGGGGAACGATGCCCGAGGCGACGAAGCGGAGAACGAGGGGAGCGGGATCGGTGGCGATCATGAGAAGAGCGACAGCGAGCCGGAGACCGAGGCCGACGGGAACGAGGAGGAGGGGGAGAGGCTGGGCGAGAGGAAGGGGAACGGAAAGAACGAGACTGCCGGCGTGGGACGTCGGAAGAGCGCAGCGAAGCCGAAGAGCGAGGAGGTCCGCGTTCTTTATGACGAAGAGAAGCCTGATCCCTCTTACGCTCTCGCGAAGGAGAGCGAGAGCGACGGTCCGATTTCGAGCGAAGAGCGGATTCCGAGTCGTGCCGAGACATGGTGTGCGTTCTAGTCTGTCTCCGCGAACCGAGCTCTGTGGCGAGATGGGTTCGCTGTGGCCGAGGAGCCTCCACGTAGGAGCCCAAGGCCTTTCTAGGAGACGAGTGGGGATCGGCTGACCATGGACGGCGCGAAGCACGTCTCTCCGAACCGAGCTCTGTAGCGAGATGGGTTCTCTGCCTGGCGTAAGGCTTGGTCCAAGCGCGTTCCCTCCTGGGAACAAACGCCTCGATCTCCCCACTCCGCACACTACCTTGCTGTGTCCGACGTGGCGATCTCCTTACGCTAGGGACGTCAGAGACTTGAGTGGCCGGAGAACCGGAAACAACAGCCGGTACGTCATCAGGTCTGGAAACAGTCACAGGTGTCGGGCGTTCGCGTCGGTAAAAACTCCAGCGGAGTTCAGGCCAGTTGGCGCAGACGTCACACGAACGCTCAGAGGTACATCCGACACATGGTAGGCAGACCTTGTGCGAATCAGAGGGCCACTGGAATCCTCCACACTGTGTGCATGTCATCAAGAGGCCACTGCCACATACAAAACACCTGATGGCACGTGGGCGAGACCAAGAGGGCCCGTCCTATCAAGGCGGGCTTACAGCAATAACAACCAGAATCATAGGCTGCGCCACAAGGGTTAGGGTCTCCCGTCGCTCTAAAAGGTTAGTGAGAGAGGGAACCCCACGCAAACATATCAATACACAAGCGAAGCTGGGGATTGATCGTGAAGCCAAGCGTCGGCGCCGCTAACTAGCGGGAGCGACGAAGCGTGAACACGCCAAGCTAAGAACGCAAGCGCTGCAACATACAAGGCCCCTCGTAAGCTACCAGGGGAAGAAGCAAAACGCATTTCCCACCTTCCAGGGGGAAGGTCGAGGGCGCCAGGGCCCCGCCAAACTAAGAGTCCCAGCACAACAAATTCCCCAACAGTTCAACAGGCGAAGTAGCATAAACGCAGAAAGCCAAAGGCTCAGGCCGGTACCCCGCCTGGGAACCAGCCGAGTGTGCAACTAACTACCATACCTCTCCGCTGGAGCGGGAACGGGGGAAGAAACGTCCATGACGCCACGAACGAACGACTGGGCGACGAGCAGGCCCGCCAAGCGCAGAGCCAACCCCAGTAGCAGAGGGAGCCAAGCCAACGAAGAAAGGCGCAAGCGAAGACTGAAGCGAAGTGAAGAGGTCACACAAGCCGAGAGCACTGAAGACCGGCCCGTCGAAACACCAAGTGCGAGAGGCTAGAGAAACACGTCCGAAGGTCGTGAGCCTACGTAGCTGACTGGCGAGTCACGCGACTCGGAACCGGATAGGCAGGATCGGGAGACAACTCTCGGCCCCTCTGGGGGTTCCGAGTGCCTCCCGGGTTGTGTGTTAACACAACGGGTTCGTAGGCTAGAATTGAGCAAGTAGTAGACAAGGGCAGGCATTCTCCACAGATGGGGGCTTCGGCATCGCGGACTGGTGTGTACCTCAGTGGACCTTCTTCCCTACGTCGCCTCTACTGCCTTCCACTTCAGCTGCTTCTGCCTGTTCCCGGACGACCCTCGACAGGCGATCTCAAGTCTCGGCTTCACGGGCGGCCGATGCTATGTCCTCACCTTCTTCGCTGGGCGGATCCCAACCACGCACGACAAGGATTCCCCTCTTCTCCTTCCCCCCCCCCCCTCGTCCCCTCAGGCAGCGCCACAGTGGTCGACTACTTCAGAAGCAGGGCGGGACTCGATTCCTCGCCCTGTACTTCCTCCTCTGCCAGGAGTTCCCTTGGTGAAAAGATCGGGACTTCACTTCCGAGCAAGAGACTTCCCGGGGCTCCCGCAGGACCTGCCGACCCCATCGTGCGTCATAGCCTGCTTCTCCGCACAGAGTGAACGTGCCGGCCGGACATCGTCGGGTGCCCTGCACAGCAGAGAGTCCCCATGATCGCGCCTACATGGAATTGACAGCTTCCCCGCTTCGTCGCCCGTGGTCCCGTTCCGCTAGCCTCAGCGGTCGCCGCTCTCTACCTCTCCGGGGACGGCCTGAATGCCTCGCCGACCCACCTACGGTGCTAGGCCCATCTCCTGCCCAAGCTCTAGGCGGCAACGCGCTCCTGGTCCGGGTGGATACGTGCGGCGGAACATGCTCGTGGGCCTCCGGCCGCCAAACCTCGCCATGAGCCCCCCTTCGCGCATCTCCACCCCACGCGCGATGCTTGCAGCCAGAGAACTCTTCTGCCATGCTTGGACTTGGGGCGACTTACCCTCGCTGCTAGAGGCTCCTCAAATGCAGCAGGGGGAGCTATCGCTACAGTCCGTGGACACTCAAACTGATGAGGTTATGTGGGAAAGGAGCGAGTCCTGGGCGATGCTGGTGACGACGAACGCCTCTTCCCCCTTGCCGGACGGCCCTTAGGCGGCTAAAATTCTTCCTTGGCTCTTCACCGACCTTCTTGCCAGGGGCTTCCTGTCCATGATCACTGGCACGGGCCGACTTAGATCGGCCAACCCGGACATCGGTACAGACCTCACCGGCATCCTGACGCTCCGCGGTCTACACGTCTTGCCTTCGCCCGAGGTTGCCGCGACAAAACTTTGCCTAGGGGCTACGGGGGCTCGTCTTGGACCTGCGTTCTGCTCCAGTCGGTGCGGACGACCGACGTGCCACGGAGGACATACTCCCGACTGACCGTCGCAGCGTCGGCTGCCAGTCCGACTTCCTAGTCACGACTTGGTTCCTTGGTGCGCCCAGTCGGTCATCCCTTGGCCCGGCGGGGATTCAGGCCCGGCCCATGATGCAGACAGCAGCATCCAGTGGTAGCCTTATGTGGACGCCTGCGTCAGACCAAGCCGATACGCAGGGGATGCACCCTCCTTCCAGGAGGGGATGACTTCCCACCCCAGACTGTAGGCTAAGATTGCATTCTCCCCGCCACCTACCAGGACTTCTACCCTAATGCAGCCAAAGGATTGATCATCAGGGCGCACGAGGTCAAAGCCACGGCCGTGTTCTCGCAGTCGACCGCTACGGAGCCGTCTAGGACTTGCGGCGGCCTTGCAGGGGTGAGCGCAGGGGGAAGGGGGAAGCATCCCCAGAGCGCAACACCCCCTATCGGCACCCTCGGTGCCGTTGGCTATTCTTCGCTAAAATTATCGGGAGGCTGCTCCTGGGGGGGCGGCTCTAGTTGGCAGTTGCGGGTTAGGGGCTTCTTCCTACCAGTAATGTCATCGGTAATGTGTTTTGAGGAAACAAATGAATTTTTCTCTAAAATGTATTTTTTCAAAAAATACTTACCGATGTCATTACTCGTATGACCCTCCCGTCTGCCCCGCTTGCCGCTAGTCAGCTTAGTAAACAGACTGGCGACTATCCGGTAGGCAGTGGCCCGGATGGGGATGGAGGGGAGGCTACTCAGGATACTGGCTAGGCTTATGGTGCCCCTTGTTGCCTCCCCTCCCACAGGTACACAACCGATTTTTTGCTAAAATTATGCTAGCTAAGACACCATTCCTAACAGTAATGTCATCAATAAGTATTTTTCGAAAAAATACATTTTAGAGAAAAATTCATATTACAATAGTCAAAACAGTGCATGTTTATCTCACAGCTCCTGGCATTCATTATCAGCCTCTGGCATCTAGCAACAACACTGACCTGGACAATTAGACTCTGGGCCTGCCTGGCAGCAAAGCAGTAAAAGGAGTGGTACTACACTCTGTGTCCAAATCGGAGCTACAACAGGATTTCCTGGGAAGTTTGGGGGGGTCTCTTTTTTCTCCCTTTAACCCTTTGCGTGTCGGAAGTGGTTCTTGTCGCGACGACCCATTGTGTGTGTCGGTAGCGGTTTTAGTCGTGATTCCAACAAGAATCATCACGACTAAAACCGCTACCGACACGCAAAGGGTAATTAACAGACATGCACTCTCAAAAGCAGTCTTTAAAGTCTCATCTGTCATTGAAAACCATCATTTAGGCAGCTACATGTGACTTCTAACAAGGGTGCTCACTTACACTAGTTTTGTTGTATCTGAGTTTGCAATATACAGGAGCACATATTACTGAGGCTGGTCTAACATGCATACTGAGGAGCAAAAGAAATGCAAAATTTTTGGAACGTTCAGAAACACTAAAGTGCAGCATTTCTGAGGTTTCCAAAAATGTCTTAATCCTTTTGCTTATCAGCATATTACTCACGCTTTGTCAAGAGTCTGCAGGAAAAGATTGTGAATAATCTGCCGCTCTTCTTCTGTTGGGGCGAGCTTCAGCAAAGATTTGGAGGATTTTTCATGGCGCAATTTTGAATTCTCTGCAGAAATATTAGTCAAGTAAAAATGTTTTGCACTCTTAATACAAAAATATGTCAGATGATTCAAACGTGCACTGAAACTTACACAAGGCTTAACCCATATCATACTGAGGCTAAAAGCTTCAAATTTGTACACTGCTATATGCAAGCTACATTATAGTACCATGGGTGGGACAGAAAAAAAAAAGGTTGATCCTGAAAAAAAGGTTGAATCCTGAAGCGAGTGATAAAAAAACAACGAATTTTTTTTTTAAATGTATTTTGATTTAAAATGATTTTTTTTTAAAAATACATACCGATGGTATTACAACTAGGAAATAGTTCTTAGCTAGTCTAATTTTAGCCCAAAAATCGTTGTGTACGATTATGGTAGGAGAGGGGCGCCCTAGACAGGGCGGAAGCCCGGTAAGCCTCCCTTCCCGTTCAACCACGCATGCGCTACGTGCTTCATACTTCAGTCAGTTTCTTAGCAGACCAGCGGCAAGCGGGGCAGGTGGGAGGGACCTTTGAGTAATACCATTGGTAAGTATTTTTCAAAAAAATTCATTTTAAAGAAAAATACATTTGTTTTCTCAAAACACATTACGGACGGTATTACAACTAGGAATCCCGAAGAGGAGGTGGGTGCCGCTATAACGCCCCTATCTCCTGCCAACGAAGCTAGTAAAGTTCCCCTCCTCCAGCAAACTCCCTCTAATTTTAGCAAAGATACCTACGGCACCTAGGGCGCCAGGTGGGAGTGTTGCGCTGCCATGATGTCCCCTACCAGCGAAGTTCTGGCACTAGCCGCAGAGGTCCCTCAGGCAGAAGCGTGCGAAGGTGGACTCTGTTCTCCAGCCCACGGCCGCCACAATATCTTTTACAGCACAATTGCGGTCGAAGCTGGGCTTGCAGCCATGGCTCCGATCTCATGTGCCCTGATGTTCACGCGTCTAGCTGTCTCAGGGGCGAGGTCTTGGTAGGCCGATCGTAAGACCCACCGAAGCCAGGAGGATATCGTCTGGGCTGAGAAGTCAGTTCTACCTGGGGACAGATGAAGGAAAAGGCGGGTGCATCCCCTGCGAGGCAGCTTAATCCGGCTCAGGTACACACGCAAAGCTCGCACCGGGTCCTGCTGACTGGTTCTCTTAGTAGCAGCATGGTGAACAATGAGGGGCAGCCAACGGGAAACTGGTCTTGGCTAGGAAGGCCGGGTCGGGCGGCAGTTGTACCAACCGTCCGTTCGGAACTGTAACAGGCGGTACGTGCTGAGAAGGCGTGCAGCTCGCTGACTCTGGAAGCTGAGGCGAAGGCCCGAAGAAGCAAGACTTGCGTGTCCCGTCCGGCAACTTGCCAGCTGTATCGGCACGAAGCGAGGCGAGTTGAGCCCGGTAAGCACCCAAGGCCGGTCCCACCGAGGCACTAGGAAACGTAGATAGGACGTTGCAAACCGAAGTGGGCCATAAGGTCAGCTAGGTCCTAGCAGGGCCCAGGGTCCGGACGTCCCATATGCCTGTACGTGTCCGAGATCATGGCCAGGTAACGCCGGATAGTGAAGGGCGCTAACCGCTGGTCGTTGAACAGCCAGAGGGAGAAATCCGCCATCAGAGGAACTGTCAGATCAATGGGGGGGATGAGGGTCGTCAATGAGGGTCGTCACACCCGTCGCAGAGAACTCTCCACTTGCCTTCGTAGACTCGTTTGGTTGAGGTCTGCAGGCTGTACGGATCGCGTCCACTGCCGCACCTGAGAAGCTTCTAGTGGAGAGGGCTTGCCGGACACTCTCCAGGCGTGGAGGATGAGATGCTCTGGGCAATGGAGAAACAGCGCCTGTCGAGGTAGCTTGAGCATTGTGCGCGGGGTGGGGAGCTGCAGCGGAGGGGCTGTGGCGAGGCTCAAAAGGCTGTAAGGATCGCGTCCATCGGTCGTCCACGACTGGTCCAGCAGACGGAGCCACCAGGAATAGGATCGCGTTGCACCCTCTGAGCTGGAGTCGAACCTTGGAGACAAGCACCGTCAGCGCGTAGGCAAAGGCGACCAGATCGTCCCAGGGGAAGGAGAGAGTGTCCACTGCCCCGGCCAGGGGATCTGGAATTGGAGAGATGAAGAGAGGGAGCTTCCGATTCCATCTCGTGGCGAAGAGGTCGACCAAGGGTGTCTCCCAGGCTGCGCCGATCATCTGGAATATGTCTGGACGCAGCGATCACTCGGTATGCAGCAACTGGCTGCGTCGGGGGAGGGAGTCGACTAGGACATTCAGGTGGCCCGGAAAGTGACGCGCGCGAAGAGTGATGTCCCGGTCCTTGCCCACCGGAGCACTTGGAAGAGGGGGATGCAGAGGGAGGGAGAGCGGGTCCCGCCTTGCTTCTGGATGTAGGCGACGACCGTGGAGTTGTCTGACAGCAGTAGAAGCTCCTGATGTCGGAGGCGACGTTCCCACACAAGAAGGGCTTCCCAGACCGCCTTCAGTTCCAACGCGTTGGTGAGTCGGGGTAGCAAATCCTGGGGCCAAAGGCCGGAGGTCGTCTCGAACGACGGCAGGTGGGCTCCCCAACCGGAGAGGCTCGCGTCGACGCACAGGGAGAGGGTCAGGGGCGGCGAGAACAGAGGCACTCCCGTCGCAAGCCAGGAAGGATCCGCCCATCGCAGCAGGAGAAGCTGGATCAAGGCTGAGACTGGAACCGGAGCGTCGAGGTCGGCCGTTGACAGACGCCAGTGCAGGAGGAGGTGCCGTTGCAGAGGACGGGAGTAGAGACGTCCCACAGGAAGCAGAACTGCCGCTGCGTTCATCCGTCCCAGAAGCTGCAGCCACTGCCTGGCCGGGAGCGTCGTCAACTGAGACCCTGCCGTGCTAATCCGCCAACTTCTGGATGCGTTTCTCCGGGAGCCGGACGATTTAGAGGTCGGTGTGGGACTCCATACCCAGAAGCACGAGGAGGCGCGCTGGCACGAAGTCAGACTTGCCGAAGTTGACCAGGAAGCCCAGAACTTCGAGGAGGCGGAAAAGAGCATCTCGGTCCTCCACCAGGGCGGACTCGGACTGGTTCTCAAGAGCAGGACGTCTAAGTAGTTCGAGGAGGGACTCGTGGACGAACGACGGCTCTGGCTACCACGGCCTCCAAAATGCGAGTAACTGCCAAGCGCTGAGATTGAGGCCGAAGGGAAGAGCGCGGAACTGGCAGACCACTCCCTGGAACGCGAAGCGTAGGAAACATTTGGAGGCTGGGTGTATGAGCACGCAGGTACACATCCGAGATGTCCAGGCTGACAGCAAGACCATCGGCTGAATAGCGGAGCGAAGGGCCCGGGCGGTCTCCACGCGAGAAGACGGAAGGGGGGGGGGGGGGGGCGAAGGACTTGAACCTAGAGGAGAGCACGCGGCGTCTGTCAGCGGCTTCCTAAGGTCGGGAGGTCGAGGACGCAGCACAAGGGGCTTCCTGAAGCAACAGATCCTAAGAAGTGGCAGCAGGCAAGACAACCGAGGAGCGGCACGCAACGCGGTTGGTGATGACCGGGAACCAGGTAGTCCCCTAACGGCGGCGAGTCGCGGGTGACTGCGATCCTCGCTGCGTAGAACAAAGATCCAAGGAGGTGCGGGCCTGCGTAGTCTAGCGCCGTCTCCGCAGACGCAACCCGCGACGTCCTGGGACTGGGGAACATCATCCCAAGGGCCAGGGGGCCCGTGAGACCCTGTCGTTCGCTGAAGTTACAAGAACGAAGGAACATTCACATACAGCACTGAGCCTACCTCCAGGCTCTAAGCGCTGAAAATGTGTGCAAACAGCCCACGTTCCGCGGCAAATGCCCGCAGCAACACTACTAGAGGCCGCAAGGAAAGGGGAGGCCGAACAGCGAAGAGTCGGTCCCGGTTCCATGAAGAGTGGGGGGACTGCAAACTAGTCTCTGGGTCCCGTCTGGAGCGAAGGAGCTTCCGAGTAACGTAAGACCGCTCGGTACTAGCACCCAGAAGCTTGCCGCACGGCAAAGTGGGTGGGCGAACCCTCACCGTGCGCCCGGCTCGTCCCCCAACTAAGCTGACGAGCGGAGGCACGAGAGCCCACAGGCTTGTCCAAGTTGAAATGAAAAATGTACCAGCGGCTTCTCGTTTCACACGTATAACCTTCATTCTTATTCATGGTTGCACAAGCAGAAACTCAATCTCGCTTGTCGAGATGAAACCCCCTCATGAGAATTCTAATATACTGACTGCCAGCACAAACTGATATTCGCTTTGTTTGTTGTTTTCTCGGCGAGGGCGGAGGTAGGCGGGGTCTAAGACAATTTGGCAATTGCTGAAAACTATTGCACTCTACAGAAGTGCAACCTGATTGCATTAGATTGTCAAGCAAACCGAAATAATAAAATCTAAAATTGCCCAATTATTGCGTTAGGTATTATTACCCCAAGCCTAACATGCCATGAATGTAACCAGAGCCCGAGAGTTTCAAGTCAGAAGGGAAAAAAAAAAAGACGTCAAAGTCCTCACCCCTTAAGGGAAATTAAAGGAAACCAAGCATATTGCTTGAGCTCTCATCTGAAAGTGTTACTCAAACTAAGGAACCAATGGGGACGAAGTAACGAAAATAAACCATCTGCAAATGGCACCGCTTCTCATGCATCCCCTCCTACAACGTAAACAGGAGGTTATGCGGGCCCATTGAATAAGATTTCAAAATACCTATTAAATTAAGCTCCTCTGGTATAAGGCATATAGACTGCAGGCCCAACCTAAATACTGGTAGCGCTGACCTCTAACGCTCACGCGCGCGGAGGAAGAGGATCCACCAAAGGTTAGTTATTTGGGATTAACGCCGAGCAGGCGACTACGATCATCTCACGGCGGAAAGGTAACCTGGTCAGCCAGACTAAAAGCAAGGTGTAAAAATGTCAGGCGAAAATGTCGCACATGTCTGTAACAAATAATCCAGACCAAAAAGGTGACTGCCAACAGACATGTAATGTCTGTAACAGAAACGTCTACAGACTCTCAAAAGGGCAAATAAAAAATTCACATAGTCTAAGAATGCTCAGTCCACCAGAAGGAAGCAAGTCACCTCCGGCTCACTGCACCTCTTCTTCTCGTTCTACTCTTACCAGGTACCGGGGCTGAAGCCTGTTTCTGAAGAATCTCTCGTTCTGCTTCAGACGGTGGAACCGGGCAGAAACCACTATCCGGTTCTGTGGCCGCTTCGGCGAGAAAGAACAGGCTCACAACCGAAGTCACGGCGTTGACTGTTCTGTCGGCTGGCAAGAACCTCAACGGGATACCAGCGGGACACGGCCTTGTACCGAAAAGCGGGTTTATTACGATGCTTATCTTTCGGGGTCTGAGTAACTGCAACCGGACCTTGGCCACTAATTGGTACTGTGGAAGCAGGAGGACGGGCTCGCGATCTAAGCTGCGGCGGTGACTGTCCTGTCTCCCGGAGATAGCCACTATGCGACTCACCGGTGTAGTAACCCCTTATCCGTTCTGTCTGGGAGGTTGAGTAACTGCAACCGGACCTTGGCCACTTTAAATTGGTACTGTGGAAGCTGCCGGTGCAGGAGGACGGGCTCGCGGCCTAAGCTGCGGCGGTGACAGTCCTGTCTCCTGGTGATAGCCGCTATGGGACTCACCAGTGTTGTAACTCCTTATCCGTTCTGGTGTCGGCTGTTCACGGCAGTAAAATCCCTACTGGATCCACTTCTCTTCCAGTCAGGGGGCGCAGACCAGGCACGGAATGGAGGAAGTCCAGGCGGAACAGGAAAGGCACACTTCATGTCCGTCACTGGGGCATAGGAAGGTAAGGAAAATTCGTCACTTGGCCACTGGAAAATCTCACATCGCTTGCAGGTGCGGACTTGCCAACTGCAACACAAAGGGTACAATGACAATCGAGCGAGCGTGCCCCCGTGGACACGCAAAACGAACCTCGTTTGCAAAATTTTGAAAACCAAAAACGGCTAATGCCGAGGCCCGGCGCTCTACCCACACCCCTGAGCGCCTGGCGTAGGCGCAAACCGCATCTATACCTCGTCAAACGAAGAAGAAGGACCAACCACCCGGCCAAGACCAACAGCCACGTGGAGGAAAGACGACCAGGCGTAGAGGTGGCTCGAACTGTCACCGGTCAAGACACCAGTTTACGCAGAAACGGCAGGGTCGACAGAAGCCGCCAGGAAGACGCCAGCCGCGAACCAACACTCCAGGGCTCATCCCGCGTAAGCCAAGGGTCGAACGACGAGCGGACACACCAGTCACAGTTCTCACACCGCCAATCCTAACCGGTGCCAGCAAGCGCAGGCTAGAACCGGGCCACAAGGGCGAAGTTACAAGTCCGAGCAGCCACAAATACGTGAAAACAGTTCACCGGCGCCACTGAAGGCTAGCCCTAAAGTCACAAACATAACTGCAGAGCAGTCCCACACGAAAGCGTCCAAGCCTAAGTCACAGGGCGAAGGCAACAACAGTCCAACGACCGGTTAATGGCTCAGTGTGAACTACGAAGCGTAGAGCTCACGACGTACACAACCACTCGGTAATTAGCAAAGAAACTGACTGAAGTAGGAAGCGCGTAGCGCATGCGTGGTTGAACAGGAAGGGAGGCTTACCGGGCTTCCGCCCAGTCTATGACGACCCTCTCCTGCCATAATGACCATAATCGTACACAACGAATTTTGGGCTAAAATTAGACTAGCTAAGAACTATTTCCTAGTTGTAATACCATCGGTAATGTGTTTTGAGAAAACAAATCCGGAAATCCAGCTGTAGCTGGAAAAGTCCCACCCATGGAGTACTTACAGATAAGGATGTAGACCAATGACTTTAGTTCAAGGGTGGTACCAGAATAGCCTGGCACTTAGAGGCGCCAAGCTATTCTGGCACTACCCTTGAACTATTTTAGTAAAACTTATTTCACACACTGGTGTATTCTGAATGATAAGGGTTAAGTATAAGTTTCAATGCAAGTTGAGCACAGAAAAAAATCAGATGCATAAAAACTGTAAAAAAAAAAAAAAAGAATGTTTTTGTGAGTGTGTATGTGTGAATTTGTGTCATAAATGTTCCTGAGTGCATTTGTGTGTGAATTTGTGTGCATACACATTTGCATGCAAGTGTATGTATGTATGTGTGTGTGTGTGTGTGTGTGTGTGTGTGTGTGTGTGTGTGTGTGTGTGTGTGTGTGTGTGTGTGTGTGTGTGTGTGTGTGCTTCTCTGTATACAATGTACACATGCTAATAAATAGGGTTGAGAATTTCAATTGCAGAATGAAAACTGCATAGAAAATCACGAAGTAATGATCAATGATAAGCAAAAGTCAGGGTATAAGATAATTTGGGATAATTTAGACTCTTGCGCTGTGCCAGATATTATATTATATTGAGCAACATTTTGCTTGATAGAGTGCTGATAAGACAGATGTGATTATGAGACCTGAATCAGAATGTCCGAGTCATAAGACGAGGACATTTTATTCGGGTCAAGTAATTACATCTGTCGATTATCGGCACTGTATCAAGCAATATGTTGCTCAATATAATTTATGTACCCAGTCCAAAACAAAACAAAACATTTATTTTGCAGCTGATTACGGTGTTCAGAAAAAACACATCAATGGTTGACAATTGCATATCAGTGTCGACTCAGCGCGTAGATTTCGTCTATGAGCACATCCAGTGCTTTGTATAACCGTGTGTGTTACTGAGTAAATTCTGCTTGTTACTAGATCACGCACAATTGCGGAAAATGCCAGCAGGTTTGTTTATTAGTTCTTTTCGCAGGTTGTCTATATCGCCAGCTGACATCTCGTCAATTTCACTTGTCAGTCCAGCGACCCGCACGTTTCCTGGCGTCTGTTCTTCGTTCATGTTTGTGTATAGGATGTAAATTTTGAGCATTCGTACACTCTAAGAAGTATTTCATTACTACTACATATCGAAAGCTTGTTAATGTTGCCATATAAAAATGTTTTGCGTTTTCGTTTTGAAAAAGCACTTATCATGATCGAATCTTGGCGTGCAAAGGATTTTAGGAAGGGATGTATGTGTGTGTATATATATATATATATATATATATATATATATATATATATATATATATCTATATATATATATATATATATATATATATATATATATATAATATATATATATATATATATATATATATTATATATATATATATATATATATATATGCAACGGGTCACGGATAAATAACTTACTTTCTCCAAGTTCCATGAAACCTAATTCAATGTCTCCATCTGGCACAAGGCGGTTCACCACCCCGGCACTATAACAAAACGCGAGACACAATATGAACACAAACAGTTTAGTAATAAGATACACATGCAGCACTTTACACTATATACACTTTCAACACACAACTGTGAGCAATTAAAAAGTAGCCTCATACCAATTGGGTTAAACTCCGAGTGCTGGGATACAGCCAGAACCAGCCAACTGCAAGAGGCACAGAACTTCATGAGTCTCCGCAGTTGCGGGGGGTCATGAGGTTCTATGCCTCTTGCTTGTCTTATTTTGTATCAATGTTCACTCTACGGTTTGTGTTCTTATGTTTTGAATTTACCACTGTTTTTATGTTGCGTTTGTATTGGTAATAGTAGCGTGTGCGCGCGTGCATATTCACAGTCATGCTCATGAGCTTGCACAAGAGTTAGAAAGTAATATGAAAGGAAATAAACTACAGATGCACAATAAATAATCGCCACATGAAATTTTTTGTCACCGTTATCCGATGTGGGTTTCTTTCTGAACCCTTTTAGCCCCAAGGTCCCATTTCTCCAATTTTGGAGGTGTTGCCTAACGACTATGTACAAGTTGCAGGAGATGGCTTGACTATGATAATTCAAGGGTAGTGCCAGATCAGCTTGGCGCCTTGAATTATCATGGTCAAGCCATCTCATGATGTAGGGATCCAGGGCTACAAGGGTTAACTGGTTTTCCTCTACTGTTCTGTATTTAATACCACATACTGTGTTTCTTTCCTAGCCGGTTATCGCCATGCCTGATACACCCATAGCAGTCACTCTATGAACTGAATGTTAGTATGTTTTATGTGCTGCAGCGTACTGCAGTGTGATATAGTGTGCACGGACTCGGGCTCCCACCTTGACCACAATGTCCTCAGGCTGACATCAGCCCTAGCTGGCCCGCCGTGCACAGCTATGACCGATATTGTAGTAGTAGTAGTAGTAGCAGTAGTGATAGTAGTAGTAGTAGTAGTAGTAGTGTGAGGACAAAATAGGTTGTAAGGCCTTTGTAAATGTCATTTCTTTCTTTAGTTACTTTATGGGTCTGCTATTCATGCAAGTTTCCTATAACTCATTCATCATAGGAATAGAAAATCTCTTTAAATTTTGGTAATTCGTCCAGCTGGATTTTAAAAGAATTTATGTTAGGTGCTTTTTTTTAATGAAACTGGTAACTCATTCCAAACAATGGCAACTCTGTTAGAAAAACAGAACTTTCGCAGGTTAGTGTTGCAGTGCCTTACAAAGATTTTACCTTCAGAGTTTCGGGTTCTGTCACAAACTGGTGCTGCAAAAAAGTCCTTCCAATTTAGGTCGTCGATGCCATTATAAATTTTAAACACTTGAATTAAGTCACCACGTATTCTACGTCCACGTAAGGAGTGTAGTCCAAAGTATTTGAGTCTGTCAAAGTAAGTCATATTTCTACATTCTTTAACCAGCTTTGTTGCTCGTCCCTTTCGAGTGCAACTGATTGTCTCTTTAAACCTGGGTACCATACAGTGTTTGCGTATTCTAAATGTGGTCTGACTAGTGATTTATACAGTTTACTAAAAAATATCTTTATCCAAATAATTAAAGGCTCTCTTAATTACTCCAACCATTTTGTTGGACTTATTGATACAGTTCTGAATATGGGGGTCAAAGGATAGAGCTTTATCAAAAACAACACCTAAGTCTCTTTCTTCCTCACAAGATACCACCTTTCTAATGTCGCTGCTAACTTTCATCAAGTAATCATGTTCAGGATTGTTCCTTCCAGCATGCAAGACCTTGCAATTCTCTACATTAAAATGCACGTCCTATGTGTCTGACCACTCTTGCAGGTGATCCAAATCATACTGCAACACGTCTTTATTACTCGATTCATTATAGATTTTAGTATCGTCTGTGATATTGGCCCGAGAACCTTTTCTTACCAAGTGCTCTTTCCACCCATCGGCGAATTATGCACCACAAATACTTCTGGCAAAAGCTGCTGTCATCGGCTAAGCCAAAACCACCATGGCATTAACCGTTTGGCAGTTTTTGTCATGATCCCAGCAGGAATCATCGCAATGAAAACCGTTGCTGACAGCCAAAAGGTTAAATGGGGATTTTTTTCAGCCATGGTAAACTGCCAGCATAACAACATAACTTTTAATCACTACCATGGAAGCAAAGATAAAATCCTCAGCAGTTAGAGCGTGGCTACCTACAAAGTGAGGTAAGAAAAGCAGCCATACACGCAATCCTCTCACCATGCCTGGTGACCCTGGCAGCATTGAGCCCAGGAATGCAACAATGACTACCATGAATTTTACACATACCCTCCAGTAACTGGGTTCCGTGCCACGATCAGAAACCTTGCTGACAACATCTGCATGATTCTGCTGTCCAGTTCCTGCACAGACACAAATTCACCTTCAGATTTCACCCCAAAGCACTATGTACCAGTTCAAGGAGATGAATCAACCATGCTAATTCAAGGGTAGTGCCTGATTAGCTTAGTGCCTCATGGTGCCAAGCTAATCTGGTACTACCCTTGAACCCCCACCCGGGTCTGCCCTGGGGGACTTGGGTGGGGTTAGGTATTTTTTAGTTCCCAGGGTCACCCTGGTCAGCCCCACAGGGTGGGTTTTCCCCACTATTCTGGGGCATGTGTTTCTGTCTACCCTTAGTCCAATCACCTGTATTTGCCTTTTTAAAACTCTCCCTACTGTCTGCACTGCCTGTAGCTCTTGATATTGGATGTGTGTTGCCAAATGGTCTTGGCTTTATTTAGGCCACATGTTGTAGGTTTATTTAACGTATTGGGCCGGCTGGCGACATACATTCAATATTCTGTTTTGTTTTTTTCACAAGCAGTGCAGGCACGTCCTGAGAAAGCCTTGTTGCTGTCGGGACGTTAAGCAATGTACAATCAATCAATTAAAACTACCCTTGAACTATCATGGTCAATCCATCACTCCTTGTAGGGTGTCAGGGTTAAATGGGCCAAGAAAAGCAAACGTCACCAGATTAATGAATTAAAAGCAACTGTTAGTGTTAGAGGTAATGGTAATTCCAGTTTGCAAGCAAATACCACATAAAGAAGTACATGTACCAGTAGAACCTCCTATGAGCCTCCCCCCTCTCACCTCCCCCCCCCCCCCTTGCCAAAGAAGTGTCTGGAAATAGCAAGTGGCCAAGAAAAGCAACACCATCAGACTAATGAGCTAAAGCAACTGTTAGTGTTAACCCTTATCATTCGGAATACACCAGTGTGTGATATAAGTTTGACTAAAATAGTTCAAGGGTAGTGCCAGAATAGCTTGGCGCTTCTAGGCTCCAAACTATTCTGGCAACACCCTTGAACTAAAGCCATTGGTTTATATCTTTACCGATGGTATTACACATAGGAAGAATCCCAAAGAGGAGGTGGGTGCCGCCCTAGTGCCCCTACTGCCAACGACACAGCCCTCAGACCCGCCCTCCCGCAGCAAACTCCCGATAATTTTAGCTAAGATACTTACGGCGCCGGGAGGGAGTGTTGCGTTGCTGCGATGTCTCCCACCAGCGTGAGGTTCTGCCGCTGGGTGGAGAGATCCCTCAGGTAGAATCGGGCAAATGTGGACTCCACTTGCCATCCCACTGCTGCCACAATGTCTTTGACTGCACAGTTGCGGTCGAAAGCGAGACTTGTGGCCATGGCTCTGACCTCGTGCGCCCTGATGTGCATACGTTGGGCCGCTTCTGGTGCGAGGTCTTGATAGGCCGAGCGGATCACCCAGCGGATCCATGAGGAGATGGTCTGGGCTGATATGTCCTGTCTACCTGGGGACAAAGGGAGAAAAAGGCGGGTACCTCCTCTGCGCAGCGATTTGGTGTCGCAGGTACACACGTAAGGCTCTCACCGGGTCCTGTTGTCTGGTCTCCCGGGCGGAGTCCGTCACACGTAATGGGCGAATGGTCATTATCTGTGGGGTCGTCAAAGGCGACCGCGTCTTAGCCAGGAAGGATGATTCAGGAAGCAGTTGTACGGAGCCGTCTGTCCGGAACTGCAGGCAATCTGAGCGTGTGGACAGCGCGGGAAGTTCACCGACCCTGAAAGCGGTAGCTAGGGCCAACAGGAAGCACGTCTTTCGAGTTACGTCCAGCAAGCGCGCCAACTGCAGGGGTTCAAAACGGATGGAGTTGAGCCACGTCAGCACCCAAGGTAGGTCCCATCTAGGCAACAGCGAACGCAGCGCCGGGCGTTGTAGACCGAAGTGCGCCATGAGATCAGCGAGGTCTTTGCAGGCACCAGGATCTGTTCGGCCCAGATGACGGTAGGTGTCAGCAATCATTGCCAGGTACCCCGAATGGTAATAGGCGCCAATCTCTGGAAGTTGAAAAGCCAGAGGAAGAACTCCACCAACTGGGGTATTGTCAAATCAGTGGGGGATAGGTTGTTGTCACCACACCAGTCGCACGGCACTCTCCACTTCCCCTCGTAAACTCGTCTGATAGAAGGTCTGCGCGCAGGAGCGATAGCTTCCACTGCCTCACCAGAGAAGCCTCTTCTGGCGAGGGCTTGCCGCACAATCTCCAAGCGTGGAGGAGGAGACGCTCTGGGCAAGGATGAAACAGCGGCTGTCAAGGTTGCTTGAGCATCGTGCGAGGCGTGGGGAGCTGAAGTGGCGGGCCGGTGGCTAGGTTCAGCAAGTCTGTCGTCCACGACTTGGTCCAGCAGAAGGGCGCCACCAGGAACAGGATCGTGTTGCAGCCGCGGAGCTTGAGAAGGACTTTGGGGACCAGCACCATCGGCGGATAAGCGTAGGCGACGAGCCCGTCCCAGGGAATGGACAGCGCGTCGACTGCCCAAGCTAGTGGATCTGGCACCAGCGAGACGAACAGCGGCAACTGGTGGTTCCAACCAGTGGCGAAAAGGTCGATCATGGGAGGCTCCCATCTGGCCCCAATCATCTGGAAGATGTCCGGGCGTAGCGTCCATTCTGTGTGGAGAAGCTGTCTGCGTCGTGACAGGGAGTCGGCGAGCACGTAGAGATGCCCCGGAATGTGTCTGGCCTGCAGAGTGATGCCCCGATCTTCGCACCATCGAAGCAGCTGGTAAAGTAGGATGCACAGTGAGGGCGAGCGCGTACCGCCCTGTTTCTGTAGATGGGTGACGACTGTTGAGTTGTCGGACAGCATGAGTAGCTCCTGACCCCGGAGCTGAGAGTCCCACGTCATTAAGGCCTGCCAAACCGCCTTCAACTCCAACCAGTTGATGTGTCGGGTCAGAAGATCTGGGGGCCAAGAACCCGAGGCTGTTGTGAACGACGGTAGAAGGTGAGCTCCCCAACCGGTGAGACTTGCGTCGACACAAAGGGACAAGTGGGGAGGCGGTGTATAAAGCGAAACTCCCGAGGCCAGCCAGGTGGGGTCCGCCCAGCGCATCAGGTGTGGACATAACATCGGGGGAACCGGAATCAGACCGTCGATGTCGTCCTTCGAGGGTCGCCAATGAAGGAGCAGGTGCAACTGCAGAGGTCGGGAGTAGAGGCGTCCCAGGGAAAGCAGGTCGGAGGCTGCACACATCAAGCCCAGTAGCTGTAACCACACCCGTGCAGAGACCTTGTCCTGATGTGCCACTTGTCGCGCCAGATCGCTGATCTTCTGTATACGCGCCTCCGTGAGCCGGACTACGTTGAGGTCGGTGTGGAACTCCATTCCCAGGTGAACAAAGCAGCGGGACGGCGAGAGGTCGGACTTGCCCTTGTTGACGATGAACCCGAGAAAGTCTAGCAGGTCTAGGAGTGCGTCTCGCTCCCTCTCCAGGATGGAATCCACCTGGTTCCGTATTTGGAGATCGTCGAGGTAGTTCAACGTAGGACTTGAGCTCGTCCTTCTGGCCCTGGCGACGACAGCGTCCATGATCCTGGTGAACACCCACGGGCTGAGGTTGAGACCGAAGGGTAGGGCGCGAAATTGGTAGACGACCCCGGCGAAGGCGAACCGAAGGAAGCGTCTGGACGCCGGATGCATGGGAACATGGAGATAAGCGTCTGACAGGTCGAGGCTGATGGCAAAATCCCATGGCTGCACCGCGGAACGAAGGGCTCGAGCGGTCTCCATCCGGAATGGCGGGGCGACGAGGAACTTGTTTAGGGCGGAGAGGTCGATGACCGGACGCCACTTGCCCTCCAGCTTGGGAACAACAAACAGACGACTGTAGAAGGCTGGAGAGTCGTGTCGTCTGACCACCTCCGTGGCGTTCTTCTGGAGTAGGGCGGCCACCTCGTTGCGTAGCGCCTCGGCCCTGAGCGAATCCGCAGGCACCGACGTCCAAAGTGGAGACCGGCGCAGTGGTGGGGGAGACCGGAACGACAGCTGTAGTCCTTGGCAAACTGTCGACATGATCCACGGGTTGTTGGGAAACAGTGACGTCCAAGCGGCGCTGTGTAGAGCTAGCCTCCCGCAGATAGTAGACCCGGGAGCGGTCGGCGGAGGCGTGGTCGGAAGGCAGTCAGCGGGCCCTACCTCGCCCGAAGGGATGCGGGGCAGGTCTCGGTCAAGCAGGGGCGGGGTGGGGGCGTCTGCGGGACCGGGATTAGGTCGACGGGGATGACCAAAGGCAGGCTGGCGGGGGGGGGGGGGGGGGGGGGGGGGGTGACTTCCACGGCTGGTGAAGGGGCGAGCGGAGGGTCTGGTGGTCCGCAAGACTCGACCCACAGGCCTGCGGGCTGGAGGAAAGCAGGGTGGAGCGACTCGGGTGGCCACAAATCCTTACTTGACTCCTTGACGGACTGCCAGTGAGGACCGAAGAGGAGATCGTTGCCAAGAGGGGCCCGGCGCAGCTGGTTCTTAATCTCCAAAGGTAGGGAGCAGGCTTGTAAAACCGCATCTCGATGCATCAGGTAGCAATTTGCCGCCGCCGTCATAGCGTTGACTGAGGTGTGGTAGGCCGCCCGGTTGCAAGAAACAGTCAAAGCTAAGATGTCGGTTAAGAGAGGGGCGATGGTAGGGCTCCACACTTCCTCGATCCGTCGTACTATTGCTTGAGTAGCAAAGTCCAAAAATCCTGCAGAAGCGAGAGCATTGCGGATGAGTGTCGCCGTCTGAGTCAGTCCAGGGGCGAAGACCAAACGTCGGAGCAGGCCTGCACAGGATACCGCCGAAGGATCCACCGCCGGCAGAGGACAAGCGAAGGCCTGAGAATGTCCTGCGTACCACTTCTGCTGGAAGGCTATCATCAGGTCCGCCGGCCACTTGTCGGAGAAGAACCCAGCATCTCCGAGGGATCCCTGAAGCAGGTGTGCAGACAGGGCGTCCCGGATGTCCCGAAACCCAGGGGGCTGCGGCAGAGACTTGAATTGCTTAGCGTGTAGCTCCTCGTCCACAAAAGCCGAGGCTCTCTTCTTAACCGGGGGAGAAGGAGGGCAGTCTTCAGCAGGTAAGGAAGCCGCAATAAGCCGCGCAGCTTCGTCTAAGGCTCGCACGGTCTCCAATCTGTGTCCGAGAGACTCTGGGGGGATTTCCGCTTCTTCCGGTGAAGTCGAGCGACGACTAGGAGAGGCGTCCAGCCAGGCCGACACCGAGTCTCCAGGAACCAGGCTGATGGCGTCAACACGAGCGGTGATACCAGAATTGTCAGAAGCCTTCACGGGACCAACAGGCGCAAGGGCTGTCGTGGGGTGCTGCGGCGAAGAGGCATTCCTGGGAAGAGGCCGTCGTCCACCGAGTCTAAGAGGCGACCTCCTCGGAACAGCGCGATCCCGCGGAGAGCGGCTGCGACGCGAAGAGCGGGAACTGTGAGAAGTCCGTCGGGACCTATGTACATCCGGTGCCGTCCGCGTCGCCGAGAATCGCCTAGACTGGCGGTCCTGTGAAGTGGGACTACGAAAAGAACGAGGACTATCATGGCGGCATGAACCCACCGTACTGGTTCGTCGTCTTGGACTCCCGACTCGTAGTCTGTCTCTGCGTATAGGGTAGCAACTCGAATCCGATGAACTAACCTCTCGCGAACGAAAGCGGTGATCAGGATCCCTACGAGAGGCCGACCGTCGTCTTTCCAAACTGCGCCTGACACGTGGGCTGTGGACCCGTAAGCGGGAAGGAGAAACAGACATAGCCCCACTAACCTGTGATCTGGACGAGGAGCGCGCCTTGGAAACAGGTTTGTCCGCCAAACGGGAGCCAGTGTCTCCCCTTGGAGTAAGTAGCTTCGTCCGTCGCTTGTCCAATCTGTCCTGCGGACGGGTGGTGTAAAGGTCAACTCTCGATGTCGAGGTCCGCTGCACACTAGAAACGTGTGCCACCGATTGACGTCCCTCACGTAGACGCTTATGCTTGTCAGGCCTGCGATCCTCCGACTGAGCGAGGACTGGGAGCGTCGTGGGGTCGTAAACTGCCGCCAAACCTGCGGAAGTATCACTGGTTCTAGTTCTCTGCATCATAGACTTGTCAGCCAACACTCCTGCTGATGAGTTTCCAGACTCAGGAATCTTGTTCGCCACGGAAAGGGTAACATGAGGCGGGTCCTCCGTGATGGTTTGCGACGTACAAGTATGACTGGTGCGGGACAACATAGTCACTGTTCCTGACTTGGGTCCCCCTTTGTTACACTTGGGCGCCTCTAAGGAGCGATCTCCGAGAGGTGTCATATGCTCTCTGTGGGACAACAAAGCCATTGCTACTGACTTGGGTCCCACCTTGTTAGTCTTGGCCGTCTCAGTGGGCCGGTCTCTGATAGGCGTCGGACGTTCCCTGCGGTAAAAGCGCCACAGCTCTGACCAAGCTTCCTCCGGCCATGGGGCGCACACATCACAAGTATGGGTCGAATCACAGCCGGAACAGGGTAGGCAAAACATATGCTCGTCCGAGGGCCATTGGAAATCACCACACATCGTGCAGGTACGAACCTGGTATCTGCAACAAGAGTGTATAATGAAGAACGAGCGAGCGTGGCCTCTAAGGTCACGCAATAATAAACCGCATGCGATGTGGATCGAACCTACTCGAAATAACGAAGCGAGTGCACAGCACGTGCCGACGCTCGGCGATCTTTCCCACCCCAGAGCGCCGGTCGAGGGCATGCACCGAGATATTACCTGGCCATGGCGGGAAAGGTGCCAAACCCACGTCTCTCCAGTGAAGTGAAGACACCGACCGAAAGTCGTGGTAGCTCGCCGCAAGGTACGACCAGGCAGGAAAGCAGAGTCGAGGCAG
Source organism: Semisulcospira habei (assembly GCA_036245525.1). Classification (NCBI taxonomy): domain Eukaryota; kingdom Metazoa; phylum Mollusca; class Gastropoda; family Semisulcospiridae; genus Semisulcospira; species Semisulcospira habei. The sequence continues at coordinate 14,956,411 of BTPG01000007.1, read as the reverse complement.
CGCCCAGCAAACCGCAAAAACGCAGTCCCCACGGCAAAGTTCCAGCAGTCCAGGAACCCCAAGGCCGGTGAAGAAAACTGCCACAGGCGATGGCTAGGACAGTAAACAAAGTTCCAAGTTCAGTGAACTAACATCCAAGGTCGCCAACGACCGGTCCAAATAGCATAAGCGGAGCTCGAAGCGAACACAACCTAACTCGGCGCCAGCTAAGAACTAAACTGAGGTATGCCGGGTAATCTCGCACCGGATGGGAAGAAGGGGAGGCTATTCGGGTTGTGACCTGTTCTATGGCGCCCCACTCCTGCCAACGATACCATATACGGACACAACCAAATTTGGGCTAAAATTAGACTAGCTAAGTACTATTTCCTATGTGTAATACCATCGGTAATGTGTTTTGAGAAAACAAAGAAGTACATGTACCAGTAGAACCTCCTATGAGCCCCCCCCCCTCCCTCTCCCCCCCCCCCTCCCTTGCCAAAGAAGTGTCTGGAAACAGCAAGTGGCCAAGAAAAGCAACACCATCAGACTAATGAGCTAAAGCAACTGTTAGTGTTAATCCTTATCATTCGGAATACACCAGTGTGTGAAATAAGTTTGACTAAAATAGTTCAAGGGTAGTGCCAGAATAGCTTTGGCGCTTCTAGGCTCCAAACTATTCTGGCAACACCCTTGAACTAAAGCCATTGGTTTATATCTTTATCTGTAAGTACTATAATGTGGCTTGCATAATGACAATGTACAAATTTGAAGCTTTCAGTATGATATGGGTTAAGATAATGGTAATTCCAGTTTGCAAGCAAATACCACATAAGGAAGTACATAAGAACCTCCTAGGAGAGCCCCCTTTCCCCTCCCAGTGGCTGTAAACAGCAATTGGCCATTCAGGAGAGCTTCAATTTAAAATGGACCTGGAGTGCTCAAGACACTCAGATAAGAAGATGTGGAAGATGGCTGTTCAAGACAGATGGTCGCAAAAAGGTTGAAACCGGTAAAATAGAATCAGTGACATCACATCCTCCTCCTACCCCCCCCCCCCCCGCCACCCACCTTCCAAAACTAGCTCATAGTGCACAAAAGGACTTTGAGCCGACATTGCTTGCTGTTGAGCTGTGCGCAGACAAACGGCAGCTTATGTCGCCCCGAGGACCTCATGCACACTGGGCTGACACTGCCTACCACCATCCCCTCTTTATTTTCTGATCCAGAGTCATACTCTACACACACACACACACACACACACACACACACACACACACACACACACACACACACACACACACACACACACACACACACACACACACACACACACACAAATGCTGGTTCAACTGTGTGCAGTGTGCTTCTATTACCTGTTCCACAATTATGGTAACCTCCATAGAAGACTTGCCCACCCATGTCACGTGACCACTCAACTTGAGATCTTTGTTTGGCGACAGCTGGTAAGCATGCTCGTGCAAATCTTTGGAAAAACAAAATGCATCCTTTCTTTTTCTTTCTTGGGGCAACCGTGGTGCAACAGTAAAAGCACCTGCCACCAATGCTAGAGGTGCAAGGTTTGATACCGGGTTCCGGCATCAGACTTTTCTCCTCTAGTAAGTGTCACCGTTAATTCGGGCGGACTGCCGGGGGCTCTTCCTCCCCTACGACTTTAGTATCAATTTCAGCCCACTTAATCAAATTTCAAATATAAACGATTTGAAGGTTATAAAGTAAAGTAGATAATAGCACTGTCAGGGTAGAGAAGTGTGCATGATCGACCAGTGATCATAGATCTACTGTGGCCAAAGCACAAAAAAATTTCTTTTTTTGTGCTTTGGCCACAGTAGATCTCTATGATCACTGGTCGATCATGCACACTTCTCTACCCTGACAGTGCTATTATCTACTTTACTTTGTAACCTTCCTAAAATATTAGCACTGGCAGTCTCCCCTTTTCTTTTCATTTACTACTACAATATCGACTGCAACCCCTTCCCCCCTTTTGGTAGGTTCTCTTTTAGGGTGCATGGAAATTTAGCTCTAGGTGGTGGCATGGAATGTATGCCCCTGCAGACACCACAGTAAAATGTGGTTGTCTTTGCAGGTAGGCAGAAATTCCTGCCTTCTCCAGTATCGCCGATGGTGTGCTGAAGAGGTCGCCAAGACCGAAACAGCTGTCCACACCGGCTAAATATCTGGACCCCCCTTGGGGGGGACCTAGATTTAAATTTCCATGCACTGAGTGGCTGGAACAGTGGGATATGTGATACGCCCCCCCTTCAGGGGGGGGGGGGGGGGCTGGCTTCCATATGCATTGCTTTCAGTCACTTTTTTAGTGCCTCCTCTCTTTCCTATCTCTTTTTTTTGTACTTTGGCCACAGTAGATCTATGATCACTGGTCGATCATGCACACTTCTCTACCCTGACAGTGCTATTATCTACTTTACTTTGTAACCTTCCTAAAATATTAGCACTGGCAGTCTCCCCTTTTCTTTTCATTTACTTTTATAAACGATTTGAAGTTCCAAAACTTCAGTAGCTCACCTGAGCTTACCTTTACCACCACATGAATGATCTGTGTTTATGTACAGTATGCGAGTGAATGCGCGTGATTCACGTGAGCGTGCTTGTTGGGTTCAGTTCGAGGCGGCACTTTGAGCCGATTACCAATTGGGATAAAGCGCCTTTTTAGTGCACTGATTTATTATTATTATAATTCCATGACTGCCAGACCACATCAAACATCACCCAAATGCAAGAGGCATAGATCCTCATGAGACCCCGCAGGTGCGGGGGCTCATGAGAATCCATGTCTCTCGCTTGTCCTTTTACACGTGATCAACAACACTGGAACACAGGAGAAGAGGCTTGCCACCTTAAAACTTTGAAGGGCTGTCGATAGTGTTTTTCCCACAATGATTCCTGCAGGAATCCTCACGACAAAAACCGCTACGGACAACCAAACGGTTAACACCACTGAGCCTCATAACAATAAGGTCATTTAACCTCTGGACTGCTGAGAAAATTAACTAAACGCCACACAAATGCAAGAGGGGGCATGGGGGGGGGGGGGTTGGAGGGGGTGGGTGGGAGGGGGCAAGGGGGGTTGGAGGGGGTGGGTGGGAGGGATTTGGGGTTGGGGGATAGGGGTGGGGGGTAAAGAGGTGGTGGAAGGGGGGGGGGCTCTTGAAGATATATAGATCTCTTGCTGAAGGCACTTTAAATCCACGTTTCTTTAGAAGGCTGGGGATCTACAACACTGAATTTATCATGATTTCAAAAACACATTCTGTGTCCAATGACAGTGAAGTAGTTTAATGGTTTCAAATTAGAGTGAGGAGGGGTTGGGGGGGGGGGGGGGGGGAGATGAGCAGGTGAGATAGCATTTAAAAGCCCCAAGCACAAAACCCATCCCTGCTACATTTTAAAAGCTCTACCTATGAAAATGTCTGCATAAAAGATACTGCCTATTAACTCATTGTGCCCGAGATACGAAATGCCCACATTTTTTAGTTATCCTCTGAGGACTGCATTACAATTCAGGAGACAGATCCACCATGATAGTTCAAGGGTGGTGGCAGAATAGCTTGGCGCATATAGGCGCCAAGCTATTCTGCCACCACCCTTGAACTATCATGGTCGAGCCATATCTTGTTGTGTTGTGTCGCGGGCAGAACGAGCTAAACCATGTGGCCCCAAGGTTGCATTTCCAAAATTTCTTGGGTGTCACTTAACGACTTTATCAGATGCAGGAGATGGACTGACCATGATAATTCAAGGGTAGTGTCAGATTAGCATGGCGCCAAGCTAATCAGGCACTACCACTGAATTATCATGGTCCATCTCCTGCTGTAGGGCGTTGGGGTTAAATGGGTCAACATACCCATGCGGTCCACCAAAGCTGTAACATTTACATAGGGTGATTTCTGCTTTGCACCTTTGCTCGGGTCTCTCATGTGGGTGTAGCCGATCACCGCTGAAACAAACGTGCCAATAGTGCATTGTAATATACTGACAATCAAAGAAATGCAACATTTTTTTAATTCTCGGAAACACTGTTACCGATGATTCAAAAATGTTGTATTTCTTTTTTTCATCAGTATATGTGTCACGACACGGATTTTTTTTCATCTAATTTTGTAGGGGAGTTAGTTGGTGACAGGGTTCAGTTAGTCACCGGGTAACGATAGCGTAGGTATGTAGTAGTTGGCCTGTGCACGTGTTTTGCTGCTGTGCGAGAGTTTGGTGGTCGGCGTAAAGCTCGTGGCCGCCCTGTCTGAACGCCATCGGGTGGTATCTATTTCACGTGTTTTTACATCACGTGAGGTAGTGAGCAGTTTTTAGCCATCCTAAAGTTTTAAAAATTACTAGTCAGTCGCTTTTACACCAGCGAACAAAACAGTCGTCTTTTCCAACATAGTCTCTGAGGGGGGTTTGTAATAATAATAATAACAAGATGAGGATTTCATCCCAAAGTCTATGTGCGTTTTTCTTTTAGGAACATTCTGATTTGTTCCTGTTTTTAACTTTAAGCCTATCCTTCTGATTCATCTCTCTCCACCTCAACTCCATTCCCCCCCCCCCCTCCCCCCGCCCCCCAATCCACATGGCAATGGCACACACAAACACAGATGGCAGAAACATGGAGCTTTCTACCAGTTCTGAGGGCTGGTGTAGCCACAGCCATTTTGAAGAACAAGGTGGAATGGCCCATACCCACAAAGCCTCTTCTGTATGAGCTTGCATGCGTTTCCAAGTTTTCCATAATAATTACGTTCGCAAACATCATAACAAACCATAGATAGACTGTCTTCCTAAATCAAAGAGAGCATTGCATCAGCTCATACACATGTAAAAATTTTTTTTTCTAAAATGTATTTTTTGGAAAAATACTTACCGACGGCATTACTACTAGGAACACTTCGCTTAGCTTAACAATTTTAGCCCCAAAAACTTGTTGTGTACATTACCACAGGGGAGGCAATCACTAGGGGTGTCGTTACCAGGACACCCGGGGTGGCCTCCCGTTCTCCCTATTCGGTGGCGCGCTCACCGTTTCCCGGCAGTCTCTGAGTCTTAGCTCGACTGCAGCAAGCTGGGAAGGCTCCCGGGAGGGACCTCTGAGTAATGCCGTCGGTAAGTATTTTTCCCAAAAATACATTTTAGAAACAAAAATATTTTCTCAAAATCATAACCGACGGCATTACTACTAGGAAGAATGGCGAATAGGAGGGTGCTGCAGATCCTGGGCCACCTGTCCCACGCCCAAGCGCCTAGATGAACACGGCCAAAATGAGGGTAGTCCGGTCTGTGGGGAGAGTTGCTGCACATCAGGCCCGCTGTACTCTCCATTCTCCATCGTATCTGTACTGTCAGAGACTCCTTGAGTCGCTGCAATCATATCCACTGTCGCACCCGAGAAGCCTCTTGGTGTGAGTGCTGACTGTCCATCTGCCAGCGTGCCGCGCCAACTGCTCTGTGTCTGTACAAACAGTTGCTGCCAGGGTTGCGATCGTCTTGGACGCGTAGCTGAGGCAGGGGTTTGCCGCGTGTCTCCAAAGGACTGTGATCCAGCTGAACGATCATCAAAGTCGTAATCCCCATGCAATCCCTGGGCTAGTGGAGCCCCTATGTACCCGTCCTGAGGGAGGGAACGCGCTGCCGCATCTTAACCCATATCAGCCTGAGGCTAACAGTTTCAATTGTGCCCTGCCATACACAGGTTGTACTATAGAAAATAAGAAAATAGCCCAAATGCTTTATTTGAAGGCTACCCCGGATTAGCATGAAGCCTAGCAGCGCCAAGCCACTCCGGCGCTACCCTTTAACTATTCTTATCCGACCGTATGTCACCCTCCGGTGGACAAGATAAGGGTTAAGATGACTTCCTCCATACCTGTTGTTCCCAGGAGGTTATCCAACCAAGGATTAACCGCCCCCAACGACTAAACTTCGGTGAACAGACGAACCGGAGAATCCGTATGCAAAGGTGGTTGGCTACGCAAGGAGTCCATTCCTCGAAGGAGCCCATCAAAGGCTTTTGGATCCGGTCTGGTGGCGACAGAGGAAGCAGCTTCCTGTTCCACTACAGTAGGACCGGCCTATCATCGGAGACTCCTCACACGCGTAGAGTAGTTGGAAGTCAGCCGGGTGCAGTAACACTCTTTACGCTGCCGCTGACCCTGCCACAAGGGGAATCCGCACGTACGTTGAGCTGACCTCCGATGTGTCTGACGAGTGCTGGCCCAATCTCTGCACGACCGGCAGAAGTGCTACATGAATGATTGATTGTACATTGCTTAACGTCCCGACAGCAACAAGGCTTTCTCAGGACGTGCCTGCACTGCTTGTGAAAAAAAAAAAAATAAACAGAACATTGAATGTATGTCGCCAGCCGGTCAAATACGTTAAATAAACCTAACACATGGGGCCTAAATAAAGCTAAGACCATTTAGCAACACACATCCAATATCAAGAGCTACAGGCAGTGCAGACAGTAGGAAGAGTTTTAAAAAGGCAAATACAGGTGAATGGACAAAGGGTAGACAGAAACACATGCCCCAGAATAGAGAGAAAAACCCGCCCTGTGGGGCTGACCAGGGTGACCCTGGGAACTAAAAAATACCTAACCCCACCCAAGTCCCCCAGGGCAGACCCGGGTGGGGAAGTGCTACATGAAGAAACCCCGACCTCTAGTAGCTGAATCGCACCTGTACCTTCCGTAGTGTCACCCATTGTCGAGTAGCCGGAGCGCACCCGTACCTTCCATACCGTAAGCCATTGTCGAGTAGCTGGCGCGCACCCATACCTTCCGTAGTGTCAGCAATTGTCGAGTAGCCCGAGCGCACCTGTACCTTCCGTAGCGTCAGCCATTGTTTCCATCTGATGAGCACCAGCTGCATTGCCATCACTCCAGCCAGCGGATGTATCTGCCTGCGTGTTCACTCGTTGCTATCCCGCTGTTATCAGTCAGGCACTCCCTGCCTAGGCGGCAAAACTGGGTGCTGGTCCCACGTTGGACTTGCCTCTGATGCCCCGGAATCCGCGTTGGCGGCATTGCGTCAGCCAGGAGTCTAGGTCCTCCCACGCTTCGCCATCTGGTCCAGAGGGCTGAGCGTCCAAGTAGTTGCAAGCGCAGGGCCGAAGCTACTAGTAAGCGTCAAAGCCGATACTAGACGTCACATAGTCTCCGGGTCCGGGATGTGTCAGGGCCTACTGTAGCCTGTCGGGCGTCAGGGTCTCAGCCCACCTCCATGGCATCCTTCTAGGCAGGGCATCACCAAGTCGCGCTGTAGCCAAAGCTTCCATCTCACCACCACTGACTGGAGCGAGTGGAGACAATCCTGCCGAGGTGACTAGTGATCCTGTGCTGCCGCCTTATCGTCTGCCAAGTCGGTCCCACCGAAGTATGTCCTCGCGCAGAGCCTTCCACTGCTGTGTTATCCTCAAAAGACGGGCGAGCGTGGAACCTGTCACAACAGCAAGTCCCTTCATATCCCGTCGCTGCCGGTGATCTCCGCCAAGGAGTAGGCTGCGGGGTGGTACGCCATCCTAAATGCTGTCACTGGCTCCGCGCATGTCCCGCTCCGACGGACCAAGGCTGCAAGATCCCAGGTGTTTTCCAGACACTTGCTAATGGAAGGCTTCACCCTCTCGATGAAACCCCGCGTCCGCTAGGGGGAAGCGAACTCCGGGCGCAGTCCTGACCAAGCCTCACTTCCGCTTCCTCGTGCCCGAGTCTGTAGTCTGTGGGGAGCTGCCGACAGCATCCACGCCTCCTTATCCACCACTAGCACAGTACCGCCCAGAAGAGACCCCACATCACTGCCGGAGGAGTAGATGTTCATCCTCTCTGGTCATCGGGAGTCTTCAGAAGAACCTCTGTTGTCCGCTGCCGTCTTGCCGAGTGGTCGCCCAATACCTCCGCTAGATCCCGAAGTCTGCGAGGGAGCGACGTGACGCACTGGGCCACTCGATGCGTCGGTCATCGTTGCAGCTGTTTTATCAGGGTGATGACGGCCAGCAGAATGACGCGATGAACCCAGATGCTTCGTCCAAAGAGCAGCAAATCTGTGATGTGTTGGAGTGCACCGACCGTCTGCTAGGTATGTCCGTTGTCTACCCCCACTCCAAACCACGTCCTCCGGGTGTAGACTTAGTGCCTCCTCGACCTTTGATTCTGGATGTAGGCCACCACTGTCGAGCTGTCGGAGATTACACGTACTCCTGTCCCAAGATACGCTGCTCCCACCCAGAGAGCGCAAGTCACGCTGTTTTCCCTCCAGCCTGTTGAAGTGTTAGAGCGTGTCCTGACTTGTGAGCCGCTGCTTCCACTTGAAGAGGATGCGGGGCACACTGCTTTCACTCCAGCCTGTAGAAGTACTAGACGGCTTGATCCCTCGTCCACGTACGAGGATCTCCTGACTTGTGAGCCGCTGCTTCCACTCGGAGAGAATGCGGGGCACACTGCTTCCCTCTCCTGCCTGTTGATGTGTTCGTCCGCTTGATCCTTTGTCCATTATGAGGATCATGACTCGTGAGACGCTGCTTCGCACGGAGAGAGCGCGAGCCCCCCTGCTTCATCTGCGACATGTTGAGGTGTTTGATGGCTTGATCTCTTGTCCAACAGTGAGGATATCTTGACCTGTGCGCCGCTGCTTCCCGGCGCGAACGCGAAGCACACTGCTTCCAATTCCAACCTGTTGATGTGTTTTTCCAATTGATCCCTCGTCCCCTATGAGGATCCGCGAGATGCTGCTCCCACTCGGAAGAGAGCGGGATCCACTGTGTTGCTGCGTTAACGCTCGTTCCATAATCCAACAGGCTGAGGTCGAGTGTCGAAAGTGAGGGCGATTCCATCCTGCCGTTGCCATCTCCGTGATCCCGGAGATCCTACACTGCGTCGTACCCGCGCTTGTCCGCTGGTCGGAGAGGCAAAGAAGGAAGAAGGAGTTCCCAGGCAATAGGTATCAGTAGCATCCTTCTTCCCGCTGCTGTGGTTGCCCGACCAAACATGTAGGTTTCCTCCCCGCGTAATGCAGGTCCATGGCCACTGTGAGTTCCTCTCTACCTCCAAGGGTGGAGTGTGGGTGTGTGGTTGCACCACCTCTCGTTGACTGCTGACTGAGTTAGTTCTTCCCAATAGGGCTTTGGACATGGGGGGGGGGGGGGGGGGGGGGGTCCGCCCTGTGCGTTAGATCTCGTCTGTGGCTCGACTCTTCGACTCGGGACCCTGAAGCCTGTGTCATTCTCCATGTTCCTATAGCGTGGAGGAGGTGTCCTGGTGGTTTACTCGCGACGGGGATGCACCTCCCGTCGGCTGGCTCTAATGACCGAATGTCCGACCTCCTATGGACAGCTTTGGCCAACCACATTCTGTCTTTGCTTCCTTCCTCGTCATCCGCCCTCGGGGGGGGGGGGGGGGGGGGTAGGGCCTCGGTCGCTTAATCATTATTCTGTCTTTGACTCCTTCTCGTCTTCCTATTTCCTTCCATGGGGACAAATCTCATCGCGGCCGTTCTCTCATATCTGGGCCCTCAAAGCGAATGAGTGGAGGTGTAGAGTTCACTCTGTGTCTCTCATTCCTGTCCCTGTCTGAGAGGTGCGTTGTAGACGTGGCCCGGTGACGGCGCTGGTCCGGCCTAAGGCTGGCGGGCACTCTCCTCTCAGAGGGGGGGTCCCCCGCTTGGGCTCTCTCTCTCTCCGTCTTTCACCTGTGGGGTGATAATCTCACCCAATCTCTCTACTGCGGGTGGACCGAGCTCCAATGCCGACACGTGCCTAGAGGATGTACCCCATCATTGGTGGTCGAGCATATCCGGGGCCTCTACGAGGCGGGATAGAGCTCTTGGTACCCGGGCTTGGACGGGGGGGCAAGCCCCGATTCGAATGTTAGGCTCAATCATCCGCTGAAGGTGGGCAAGTTTTCCCGAGGCACCGGCGGGGGCAGTGGACCCCTTTTATTCACAGTTCCCTATGATTCTGCCTTTTCTGCGCTGCTGTTGAGTCCTTTCTTGACTTCAGCTGTGATAGCGGCGCCGGTCTCTCTGTCCGGTAAACGCCCACAGCTGTGACCATCTTTCTTCCTCCCAAGTCCCGCATCCACGGCATGTCCAGCCGGAGGAGCCGCCCGAGCAGGGTAGGCAGACATCATGGCCCTCACTTGGTCATTGGAAGGCACCACACTTGGTGCATGTCCGTACCTGAGTACTGTAACAAAGGACAGAAAAAACATAACAACCAAACCAAGTGAAAGCGGGGAACCTCCAAAGAAGAACCGCGCTCCCGGTCGGCCCAAACATGGCCCGGTCACGGCCGCTGCTCGGTCGAAACCGGTTAGAGGCAGTCACCGCTACTTTACCTCGCCCTTGCCAAGCCGGTAATTCCACAGAAACCAACACCATGTAATCCACAGACCACGTAGGTAATCCAATCACAAACACAATGCGCATAATCCAACGTCCACGAAAGTCCAAACACATAGATCCAAAGTCCACAGTACACAACGGTAATACACCTAACTACAGCTGGAGCACGAAGTGCACACGGCCTGTCCTGAGCAGCTAAGCGAAGAGACTGCCGGGAAACGGTGAGCGTGCCACCGGATAGGGAGAAGGGGAGGCCACCCCAGGTGTCCTGGTAACGACACCCCTAGTGATTGCCTCCCCTGTGGTAATGTACACAACAAGTTTTTTGGGCTAAAATTGTTAAGCTAAGCGAAGTGTTCCTAGTAGTAATGCCGTCGGTAATGATTTTGAGAAAATAAACACGTGCTGGTGCTTTGTGTCACTTAGGAACATTGTATAAAACACTGACGCGTTTGCTGCTTTTACGTTATCGTCACTGTCTGGTTATTTTGATGAAATCGAGGAGCCTAACTTTTAAAAAATTTTTCCACACTAAATTTTTATTTTCAAAAAAGTTAAAGAGGTACAAAGCTGGCTAACAAACTCATCCCATGTCTTTATACAAACTAGTTATATCCAAAATTTCAAGTGCATATAATCAAAATTACAGACTCCAATGTGGGTCAACCGACTTTCTGTAAACGGTCATTTAACTCTTTAATGAGACATCCAATTTCAAAAAGCTCGGATGGGCACCTAGACACGCTCTATTTTCAAGCCTGTACGTTGGCCAGCTTCGGAGATTGTAGTGTTTACATACATATGCACATACACACTTCGTTTCCACAAAGTAAGGCCCGCCCACCTGTTATGTTCTTTGCATTCTACTGAACAGGCCGCTACCAGCCCCATCTTAAAGCCTACCGTATTTTCAATACGGTAGACAAAAACAATAATATATAGTTCTTAACGGACTCACTGTGCAAAAAAAAAAAGGCCTGAGGACAATTTGGCATACATCACTGACCTGCGAATGTGTCCATGTCTTCTAAAATTCTTCCAAAACGTAGTCCATTCCAAAAGCCGACATACTTCTCTCGTACCCGCACATCTTGCCCAAGGGGGATGATCATTTCTCGGTAACTGTCCGACATTTTCTTTGGTGGCAACTCATCTTGGGAATGGACAATCGGCACGACATTTTCTTGCTGGGACACTTCTTCCTCTTTCAATCTGCACAAATATTGACATCAAATTGTTGTTTGCTGAAAACAGGACAAAAATAAAATTCACTTAGGTATAAAACTGTTGCAAACTGCCAAGAAAGAGTGAACACCATCCAACAACTGGTATACAATGTAGATCCTCATAAGCCCCTGAAAGCACTGGGCGCATGAGGATCTATGCCTCATGCTACACTCACTTTATATCCATGTTCACTGGATGGACAGGGTTCTTCTATAAGTATAGATATTTAGAAGTCTAAAAGAGTCATCCCTACCCCCCTCGAACCCCCCCCCCCCCCCCCCCCCCATTTACTTCAAGCAGACATGAGTCCAGGTTGAGATCAAATCCTAGGAAAGCAAAGAGTCCAGGACTCGCAACTCGCAATCAGTATATTTTCATATGGGGGAATTTCACCAAAAAATCGGATTTCCAAAAATTCATGTCAGGGAACTTCACCAAAAAAAATCGGATATCAGAAAAATTTTGGAAAGTCAGCCTGTTCAGGTAAATTTTCAATACATGTCTTAATTCTTAAACTCCAAGAACTCAATGACTTCCATTCTATAGAATGGAAGTCATTTAGTTCTGGGAATTTAAGAGTTAATAATCATTATCGCATCATTTACATGTTATACATACCCAAAAAACCTTGGTCCTCCAGATGCCACCATATCAAGGGCATGATTTTGACCTGAAAAAGTCAAAGAACAATTTTCAGACGCTGAGAGCTAACTTAGCTGTTGTGTTTTCAAAGGGATGATACCGCCAGCACAACACATTAGCCAACAGTATGAAATAAGAGCAGTAAAAAAAAGTCTTCAAGAAAACATGAACCCTTTGGCTGTTGGTAGCGACTTTTGATTCCTGCTGGAATCATCGTAGCAAAAGTTGCTACCGACAGTCGAAGGTTTATTTCAACCCAAGATGGATGGTATGGTTCATGCAGTACACAGCCTTATGTTTTCCTATAGCACATGAGCCAACATTTTGGATCCATATAGATATATCCAAAGTGCACTGTGTATGAAACTTAGCCTAGTATCTCTGCTCCCATATCTATGCTTAGCAAACATAGAATGATGTAGATGACCTTGCACAGTGACCCAAGAGTCAAAGCATAACTATTATTTTATTCAAACATTTCTCATATATACATTTATTCAGACTAAACATATTTATTTTGGGCTTTGTTTTCAGTAAAATTATTTTCTGAGAAAGCAGAAAAACATTGTCTCAATGTAGCATTCTTTTTCCTGCACTACCTATGGGCCCGGCCTAGTGACCTGCACGCAACCTGTGATGTTGCGTATATTTACAAAAGCAGGGGAAAACCCTGCATCACTCTGGCCAATCCTTAAGTGGGAGGTATGACGCAATAGTATCCCGTGATTTACAGTTTCACAGACCCTGCCTGTAGGAAGAGCTTGTGGGGAGATATATGACTCACTTTCAAAAGGTGCCATGCAGACAACCCAAAAATAAACACGGGTTGAAAATAACCTGACAAGATTTTCTGAGTTTGTTTTCCGTTTGGCTTCTCAATTCTGTTAAATTTTTGAAAATATTATGAGTGCATGGTTTATGAGAAACTGAGATTTTAAAGCTAGAGGTTAAAATGTGCCTCTTGTGACACGTGACGACAAATTCTTTCATATTGCCTAAACTATAGGTTAGATGATACATCTATAATTGATTAAAACCATTCCTCTAGGTTGACTTCAATGAAATACTTCTGCAAAACAGGGAAAAATGACCTAATTATGTGCAAAATGAGAACCCATTTGTGTCATTCATAGATGACTCTTTTTTTACTCTCACATTTGCTTTGACAAAAGGTGCGTAGTGATATTCAGATTATGACTTTGTCTACATTGATAACTCAGTGTAAAAATAAAGATGGAACTCTGAAAAGGAAGTCAGCAAACTTCTAAAGCAAACTTTTTCACATCAGTATGTTACTCGTGACAAAAGATGATGTGAGACAAAAGCTGAATCCTCACGCGTCACAAGTAACATGCAATACCCAACAAACCTGGATCAAACAAAATATTGTGAACTCATTGGAAAGCATGCATTGTGCAATACTAACGCTAACTGACACAAAAGTTTCAGTGTAGATGTGAACAAAACGATCATGAGCAGATAAGATATAGCAATGTCACTCATGACTCATTTGAGCAGTGACAGTTAAGTTGGTTTATGCTTGTCGCAGAAAACACAGCATGTCTCAACTTGCTGGATTTTGTTTTCAAAAAGTATTTTATTTCTCTTATAGCTATTATCCAAAGGGCATTAAGTTATTCAGGATACAAGATCACTCACAGTAGCAGAAAACGTGGTGAGAAATGACAGCAGTAGCATCACTACCACCACAAGAAAGAAGAAACAAGAAAGGAAAAGACATTATGGCTCACGTGTATGACCTATTTACATATGTGTGACCTTTGCGACAAAAAGTACAGGGCTGGCTTCTGCACCAGCAAAATCCAGGTTTTCTCAAAATGTAAGCATTTTTCACACATCTGTCAACCCCCGTGAGCCTTGACCTTTGCAATGAGTCGACTAAATTAGTGTGCATTAGAAGGTTTTATCATCAGCTACCTTTGTGCCGAATTTGCTAGAAAATTTTGCAAACATTTTGACAATATCTACAATTGTATCAAAAATTGGCATTTTACACACATTTACACACACCACGGATGACGGCAGACGGACAGACGACCACTGGACCAGAACATACACTCACTTTTGATGCGCACTTGAGACAAAAAGGCTCTGCTTTGAATTTTATTTTATGATAAAAAAGGTGGGTTTTTTACTGCATGTTCCAACAGTAGGCTGATGAAGACCGCAAGATGCAGTCAGAAAGTATCTTGTACAGAAAGTACCTTGTATCTGGATCTCAAGTCAAGAATGTCTTACAATGATAGTGTAAAATAAATTTCAGCAAACCATAACTGTGAAAACAGCCAATTGTCACCAAAGGTAGCGTTAACCAAACAAAAATATTGTTTTCTTTGCATTGAGCTTATCATTTGCCAGCTGCACTGGAGGACCCTTGACAAAGGTTGCTGGTTCCCAAGAAGTATCTGGACTAGAAGGCCAAGTGTACAGCTCCCCATCCTGCTTCATGAAGCCGTCATGTACCAGTCCCAGCATGTCATCAGTCGCTTTCACCTACCAAAGCAAACAGAACAAAAATATTTACTGGATATTACAGTGAACATCTGTGGGTCAAATGGTTGTTGTGACACGTCTAGTGTGGTAGTGTAGTGTCTGTGCTTGTCACTCTCGCTTTCAGCTCCCACCGCTGGCTAGCAGTTCTGTGAAAAGGGGAGCAGAGTATGTCAGTCTCTCCCTGCCAGTACACTGCCTCTCCAACAACAAGCCTCATGTAGTGCCTCCTTGTGGCGACTCACAGTAACCGAGCACCTACGGACTCGGGCTGAACTACAGAGGACTCGGAAGAAGTCTGGCCCCCAGACATGTGGCATGCAGGCCCATCGATGTGTGGACAAGCCCTGATGTCCATGAACCAGATCCCCAGCTATCGGTAAATAGCCCCACTGCCTTGTGGGTGCCTTGGGAGAGGCAAAGGCTAGGGGAGTAAACCCTATACAAATCCGGGCAGCTCGATAGCCTTGGTTGGCAGATCTCCTTCGAGAAGAAAAACTGTGAGGAAAAACCTGAGTAGATCGGACTCATAAGCCTTAGTCGGCAACCCATCTAGGAGATCACTCCAAAATCAAATCATCCTGTGCTCCCTGGAAAGGCCTTTTGACCAGGAGTTAAGAGTGAGGTAACCCCGACAGAAACCCTGAGTGCTGAAGATGGAGGTACTGGGCTGCACAGCGCACTCTAATAAACCACAGTACCACGCATATACAGCCATATGACACTTAGAGATGGATTCAACAGAAATGATGCTCGCCCTGTGGAGTCTCACCAGGAGGTGCAGTACCGGGTTCTGCGCCTCTTCGGAACCCACCCCCAGGACTGGAGGACCTTCCCGACTGTCTTGAGGAGCCAGGGGACGGGGAAGTAGAGCGACTGGCCAGCGAAAAAACAAGACCAGAGACAAAGAAAAACCCAATGTGAACATCATGCACTAGAATGCAGAAGGGGCTACCAACAAGAAAACAGAACTAGAGCACTTTCTGCATGAAAACAGCATAAACATCTGCTGTATACAAGAGACACACCTGCAAGAAGGGAAACCTTTTAAGGTCAGAGGATATCTGGTCTTCCGAAGTGATAGCTAAGGGAGGAAGAAAGGGGAAGTTATGACCCTAGTTAGAAACAACCTGAATGCCAGTGAAACCAGGAGATTCAAGGTTACGAGTGACAGCACCCCTGACCTGGTCAACTACTACTGCCCTAATGATAAGCTGCTGTCCCTTGACACTGTCCAGGTCCCGGACAGTGGATTCCTCATCACTGGTGACTTCAACAGCCAGTCCCAGAGTTGGGGATTTGACACACTTGACAAGAGAGGAGAAGCCATCAAGGAGTGGCAAGATGAAAACCACCTGATACTTGCCAATGACCATGAGGACCAACCTACCTTCTACTATCACCACTGGCACACCACCACTACACCGGACCTGGTGCTTGCACTGAAGATGTTCATAAGTGCCTCAGCAGAAAAGTAGGACCACAGTTAGGAGGAAGTGACCACCGCCCTGTCCTCCCAAAAAGGAAGCACAGCAGCTAGCTCACCACATCGGCCAAGATGGAACTACCGAAAGGCAGACTGGCACTTGTTCAGTATCCAAACAAATGTTTGCGTGTCGTGAAGAACACTAGCCAGTCTTGGCATGACAGGAGACCCTCCAATTCCAAGATACCTTGCCAACCCAGAGTTACCACCGACTTCACCTTTAATTGTACTTAAAGCTCTAAACTTAGAAGGATTGTTTTTATGTGTTAGATTTATTTTCCCTCTGTCTGTATTTACAAATAAGTGTCCTTTATCATATTCAAATTGATTAGGATCTATTACATATGGGCGCGCACCAACACTGTCATAAAATGAGTTTACTTTGTCTTTTAACAGTTCATGATGCATACTAGAAGTAGTTACCATTCCAGTCATATCTGTGATACTGGTATCTGAGACATTCATGTCATCCATTTCAAAATCTTCATGATTAAATCCTCCCGCTGCCATTGTTTTATTAATTTATTATTTTTTATTGTGCATAATAAAAATGACACAGTCTTACGGATCAAAGTTAGACCCATACAGAAAACTACGTGAGCCTCTGGGTGTTAAGGGCATAAGACAATCAATCGTCATCACAAACAATCCAAGTACCATAGACCAGAATCAAACACTTACAGTCAAGTTTCCAAACCTAGGTCCAAGTGACGTTATTGTTCCTGGCACTGCACGCCTAGCATTTAATATTGAACTTTCATCAGACGCAGATGTAAACAGAACACTAGTTGACAATCTTGGCAGAGCAATTGTTAGGACTATTAAAGTAAAACTTGAAGTACAGGAAGTGTTTAGTCTTGATGACTCAGATGTGTTCTACTGTTATAAAGATCTTTGGCTCACAAGAGAAGAACGAGAAGACCGTATTTACCAAGGCATACAGCCAGATAATGTTTGTAAACTTCGAATCAATGCTGGAGATAAATCAACGTCAGCAGCCCAGGACGTTATTATAGCAGAAACATATGGAACCAGATTTTACATTCCACTTGAGTTTGAAATCCTAACAGCTCATTTGCCTTATTATCAAGGGGCACTGAATGACCATCTGAGCTTTGAACTAACTTTCAATGACTACTCCAAAGTTATAAAATCATCTGCCACAGATGCAACATATAAGATCTCTAACATTTCCTTGGAATATGAACCCCACCCGGGTCTGCCCTGGGGGACTTGGGTGGGGTTAGGTATTTTTTAGTTCCCAGGGTCACCCTGGTCAGCCCCACAGGGTGGGTTTTTCTCTCTATTCTGGGGCATGTGTTTCTGTCTACCCGAGGTCCATTCACCTGTATTTGCCTTTTTAAAACTCTCCCTACTGTCTGCACTGCCTGTAGCTCTTGATATTGGCTGTGTGTTGCTAAATGGTCTTAGCTTTATTTAGGCCCCATGTGTTAGGTTTATTTAATGTGTTTGACCGGCTGGCGACATAGATTCAATGTTCTGTTTAGTTGTTTTGTTTGTTTTTTTCACAAGCAGTGCAGGCATGTCCTGAGAAAGCCTTGTTGCTGTCGGGACGTTAAGCAATGTACAATTGGAATATGAAATTGTTACACATACTGAACTAGCCAGACTCATTCAAAATCAATACCAGTCAAGACTTCCAATTTATTATGACCGTGTGATTAGACATAGTTTAATACCCAAAGACAAAAGCGACCCAATGTGGAACATAAACTTGAACACACCAGCTAGGTCACTTAAAGGTATTCTTATGTTGTTTGTTGAACCTGTGAGTCCATACAAAAGGGATTCAGAAAAATTCTACAATCCTAAGATTACACATTTGTCCTGTACAATTGAAGGCCGTCCTAATCAAGTGTATGCTTCAGGTTTGTTACCTTATCAACACTATGATGAGATCACAAAGTTTTTTGCAGGTGGAAGGATTAGAGATAAACCCGCAAACATAGTGTGCAAAGATCTACATCTGTATGATGTAAGGATTGGTCAATACCTTACAAACAAATATGCTCTTTGGCTAGACCTTCGTAGTACGGACGACGACTACCTTCATGGGTCAGGTCGAACTGTTGAGAACGGCAGTGATGGAATAACAATTCAGATACAAAAGAAGGTTGAAAAAGCCGAAGCCATAAACATATATTTGTACCTGATATATGACGCACAACTGAACATACAAGACAGTAGACTGAGTGGACACATATATTAAAATTATATTGTGTATTAAAATGAACCGGAGCTTGATGACCCTTGACCCACACTGTGGATTGTTTTGTGGTGCCACTGGGTGTGGTAAAACTGAATTTGTACTTAACCTCTTACAAACAAGATACATACACCACTTTGAAAACATTGTAATATTTTGTCCTACAATCAAACACAACAAAGCTTATCACAACCGCTTATTCATTTGGACTGACAACAACATATATTTAGTTGACCCTGAAAAGAAACTGAATGACTACCTACAATATTTTTACAAGCAATTTGAAGGACAGTCAACATTGTTTATTGTCGATGACTGTTCTGCAGAGAAAGACATTGTCAAGAAGAGAAACACTCTAGCAGAACTTGCCTTCAGTGGCAGACACGCAAATGTTAGTGTATGGATTCTCACTCAGAAATATAATGCTGTACTAAAAGATTTTCGTGAACAGTTAAAGTTTATCTGTTTGTTTTACTGTAAGGATCGTGACAGCTTTGAAGACTGTCTCAGAGAGAATGATGTCATCCCAAATAAGCATGAACGGGATGATGTAAAAAATAAACTGAAATCAACTAAGCATCTAAAGCTCATTTTAAAGACACATCAGCCCACAGGTTATGGGTTAGTAAATTAATTTATACATTTGTTTGTCCAATAAAAAATGACAGACGGACAAACCCAAGTGTTTGATGTTACAGAATGCTTCAAAGATGTTATGCACTTTACTGACTTAAAATCACGTGTGTTTGAACCCAGCTTTAAACTCTCAACACCGACAATAAGAATATACATGGCATATAATGTTACTTTGGAATATTCAGATGGATTACCACGTTCTGATTATGAGACTGTTGATCTTAAGACAAATGCTTTTAAAGTTTATAATGCTAACAGTGGCCACTTGCGTTGGTTTGAGGTACTGTGTGAAGACATATTTGTTCAATTAAGAAAACTACATTGTTACATTGAAAGTGTTACATTTAATAAAGTGATATTACACCTGCAAGACAAACACCGGGGAAGTAGTTGACTTGTTTATCATAACTACAGATAATACAGTATTACATATGGTGTGTCAGCGGTAATTTTTTTTCATTTATTATTTTGTCGGACAAATAAAAATGACGGACAATGCTCAAAACCCTGGCTCATCAGGCTCATCAAACCCTGGCCTACGTAATGTGTTTCACACAACAGACTTGCCTATATCCAATACTAATAATGTCTATGAATCAATAGAAAACTCTTTTTCTGTCATACAAGATAATCTTCTTACAGGCAGTGTGAAGATTCAGATTGTTGCAAAAATAGAATTTACTAGAGTGGATGGTGAAGTGATTGTATCGTACATATCAACAAGACAACACACAGTTAACACAAGAAGGGAATTGGAGAACGTGTTTAGAGACAGACTATTACCTGACTTCCTTCAAGCAATTGACAGTGCAAAAATGAAGGGGTCTAGTTGGCACAAAGGACATGTACATGAACTACAATTAAAGCAGTCAAGGTATCATCCTATATTAGGTAAATCGTGGTTGCCACTGCCAACAGAGGTTGCAAACAAAAAGGCTGTTGTTAATATTCAGAACAATGACAATTTCTGTTTCATGTGGTGTGTGCTTGCTAAATTACACTTTATAAAATCAAAACCTGAACGTGTATCTAACTACACCAAATTTGTAAATGAACTCGATTTTAGTGGCATTGAGTTCCCTGTTAAAATAGAAGACATAGACTTGTTTGAAAAACTAAATCCAGGTATATCTGTAAATGTGTATGTGTGGGATAATGTGTCTCTTGACAAGTTACAACCAATTAGAGTATCCCCAATTGCCCCAACCTACGGACAGTCAGAAGATAAGCATGTTGACATGTTGCTAATAGGCCCTGCCGGTGGTAACAATAACTTCCATTACACAATTATCAGGAATATGTCACGTCTAATTCATTGATTGTACATTGCTTAACGTCCCGACAGCAACAAGGCTTTCTCAGGACGTGCCTGCACTGCTTGTGAAAAAATAAAAAAGAAACAGAACATTGAATGTATGTCGCCAGCCGGTCAAATACGTTAAATAAACCTAACACATGGGCCTAAATAAAGCTAAGACCATTTAGCAACACACATCCAATATCAAGAGCTACAGGCAGTGCAGACAGTAGGGAGAGTTTTAAAAAGGCAAATACAGGTGAATGGACAAAGGGTAGACAGAAACACATGCCCCAGAATAGAGAGAAAAACCCACCCTGTGGGGCTGACCAGGGTGACCCTGGGAACTAAAAAATACCTAACCCCACCCAAGTCCCCCAGGGCAGACCCGGGTGGGGTCGTCTAATTCATGGGCATACAACAAAACACAATGGGAAACAGGAAGTTTGTAAAAAATGTTTACAAAGATTCTCCTCTATTGCAGTGGCACACAAAAATGTTTTACACTGCAGGTCACCTGATGACATACAAACTGTACTTAAGTATCCAGATCCTGGCAGCAAGGTTTATTTTAAGAACTATGGGAATCAACAAAAGCTGCCGTTTGTAGTGTATGCTGATTTTGAATCACTGGTAGTTCCGTATGAGGGTCCTGTTCCAGAGTCATTACCAAAGACTATAAAGTTGAGTGACCAAGTGGTGTGTTCTTTTGGATATATTATTGTTAGGTCAGACGGACAGCATTCAGAGCCTGTTATCTACAGGGGAGAAAATGCAGCATGTTTGTTTTTAACAGAAATGAGACATCTGTATAGTCAGGTAGTACAGTATCTCACAACATGTCAGATGCCTTTAGTGATGACAGAAGAAGACAAACTAAAATTTGATACAGCTGTGACGTGTTGGGTTTGTGAACAACCCCTCCAGGGTAATAAAGTTCGTGACCATGATCACATAACTGGGCGTTACAGAGGTGCTGCACATAACAATTGTAACTTGTTATTAAAAACAGATCCTAAGACATACAAACTGCCAATCTTTTTCCACAATCTCAAAGGATATGATTCACATATTATCATGCAGGCTGTGGATGAATCTTACAAAAAAATTAGTTGCATTGCCCAGACAACTGAGAAGTACTTGACTTTTAGATTGGACAACAAATTAGCATTTTATGACTCCATGCAACATTTGTCTTTAGGTCTTGCTAGTCTGGCAGAAGGACTGACTGAGTATCCAATAACAAGTAAATATTTTGAACCAGACTTAATCAAGAAAGGTGTTTATCCGTACGAGTACATTGATCATTGGGTTGTGTTTGAAGAAACAAGACTGCCACCAAAAGAGAAATTTTATTCCACACTTAATGGTAAAGGTATTTCTGACTCTGAATATCAACACGCACTTGATGCGTGGGATAAATTGGGGTGTCAGACGATTGGTGACTACCATGACCAGTACTTGAAAGCTGACGTTTGCTTGCTAGCAGACGTATTTGAAAGTTACCGTGAGAAGGGTTTGTTGCACTACAAGCTTGACCCTGCTTGTTACATAACTAGTCCTGGCATGACATGGGATGCATTTTTGAAATCCAGTAAGATATCTATAGACCTGTTGTCTGATCGTATGATGGGTGAAATGGTAGAACGCAGATTGAGAGGAGGAATTAGTATTGCAGCGAACAATTATGCCAAGGCCAACAATAAATATCTGGATGACCTTGGCCAGGGTTTTGACCCCTCGAGGTCAAGGTCATTCATTATGTACGTAGACGCTAATAACCTTTATGGGTTCGCGATGTGTGAGTTATTGCCCTTGAAAAACTTTTGTCTGTATGATTTGTCACAGTATGACATAACAGGGTTAACTAACAATATTATGAATCTTGACCAAAACGATCCGAAGGGTTGGATCTTTGAAGTCGACCTGGAGTACCCACACCATCTACATGATTACCACAATGATTATCCGTTGGCAGTTGAGAAAATGAGTATGACAGGGAAAAAAGAAGACACTAAACTTGTGCCAAATCTAAATGACAAATTCAATTACGTTTGTCACTACCGCTTGTTGCAGTTTTACATCAGACATGGGTTAGTACTAAAGAAAGTTCACAGAGGAATTCAATTTGATCAGAGTGCTTTCATGAAAGATTACATAATGAAGAACACAACATTGCGTGCCAGAGACGGCAACACTGCATTTGACAAAGACTTCTTTAAGCTTATGAACAATGCCTGTTTTGGCAAGACGATGGAAAATCCTCATCACAGAAAAGATGTGAGACTGGTCACAACTGAATTGGGTGCAATTAAACTTACAGGTAAGCCACAGTACACAGGGTACAAAGAGTTTCATTCATCATTGTATGCTGTGTCACTCAAAAAAAAGATTGTTAAACTGGACAAGCCAGTATTCATTGGTATGGCAATTCTTGAGTTGTCAAAACTGTTGATGCTTGAATTTTATTATGATTACTTCAAACCAAAGTATCCTGAGTGTCGGTTGTTATACACTGACACTGACTCTATGATCATTGATGTGTGTACTGAAGACTTTTATGAAGACATGAAAACAGAGTTACACATGTATGACACGTCTGATTACCCTAAGGATCATCCACTGTTTAGCACACAAAACAAGAAAGTGCCTGGAAAGTTTAAGGATGAACTAAATGGTGTGCCAATAGTTGAGTACGTTGGACTGAGATCAAAAATGTATTCTATACTGCACCAGAAGGGAAGTCAGTCGAAAGCCAAAGGTATAAAAAAAAACAGCAATAAAAAATAAAGACATATGTCATGAACATTACAAGCAAGTGTTAGATGGTGCATTGATGCCTGATTATCCAAACAAGTCACTGAGATCAAATAAACATAATCTTGAAATGATCCAAACACATAAAAAGTCACTTGCAGTTGGAGACACGAAACGAGTGTTTCACAGTAAGGAAAAAGCTTATGCACCCGGGCATTACAGGCTCAAGTTATCTGAAGACATTTGTGATGAACTGGTTGATGAATTAATTGACGAGTTAGTTACTGAAATGAGTAACGGTGTCTGGTGGAATAATTTGTAATTCTTCTCTGACAAATGCCCTTTGGGGTGCAGGGTCATACAGGTAATATATTGTTGCGTCAGGACCGGGGACTATTTTTTTTATATTGTGTACAGACGTTGACCAGATGGGGTCTGTTGCCCTGCGTCTGTCGTCGTTCTCAGCCTCCCCTGGCTGATATAAATATCTCACCTGTTTAGTAAACAAACTTGTGTCTGGTGCTGGGGTTGGGGTTGGTCCTGTTTTTGGCTCTATAATTGTTTTCAATTTAATAGCATCAGCAGGTTTTGGGTGTCCTTCATTGTTCATTGCTTTTATCACATGTGGTAATCTCTTTACCCACTCGGTTTTAATGATTGTACATTGCTTAACGTCCCGACAGCAACAAGGCTTTCTCAGGACGTGCCTGCACTGCTTGTGAAAAAAAAATAAAAATAAACAGAACATTGAATGTATGTCGCCAGCCGGTCAAATACATTAAATAAACCTAACACATGGGGCCTAAATAAAGCTAAGACCATTTAGCAACACACATCCAACATCAAGAGCTACAGGCAGTGCAGACAGTAGGGAGAGTTTTAAAAAGGCAAATACAGGTGAATGGACAAAGGGTAGACAGAAACACATGCCCCAGAATAGAGAGAAAACCCCACCCTGTGGGGCTGACCAGGGTGACCCTGGGAACTAAAAAATACCTAACCCCACCCAAGTCCCCCAGGGCAGACCCGGGTGGGGGTTTACCCACTCGGTGTTACGCGTGTCATGCATGAGTTCCTTTGAATACTGGTAACTGAAAAGTCTCTCCGATAATTGTTTGTTAAAGTTCTCTACAATTGCCTGTGATCTGTGCACACCTGGAATGCCTCGTCTGACTATTACGCCGTGCTTAGCAAATAACTGATTAACAGCACCTTTGAATTCAGATCCGTCATCGACCTGCACTAGTCTGGGGTATCTTAAAGGGCCTCGACTATATATTTTTGATAATGCTGTAGCAACTGTTGTAGCTGTTTTGTCAGATATGGGTTCAGCGTCTTTATACCTTGAAGCTATGTCAACGACAGTTAATGCGTATTTGTATCTTTTCTTTCTTATTGTATCATGTGGTAGGAACAGGAGGTCCATTTGGTGTGTGTCATTTGGTGTTGTGTTTTGAAAATGGGGTCTTGTTATTTTTCTTGGAGCAGGGAGATATATTTGCCAAATTGCCTGTCTCTGTAACCATTGTTTGACTTGATTGAGTGTTATATCTCCGCCCACAGCGGCATGTAATTTCTGAATAGCTGTTGCTCCTTTCCAGTACCCTGATGGTTTATTGATTGATTGTACATTGCTTAACGTCCCGACAGCAACAAGGCTTTCTCAGGATGTGCCTGCATTGCTTGTGAAAAAATAAAATAAACAGAACATTGAATGTATGTCGCCATCCGGTCAAATACGTTAAATAAACCTAACACATGGGGCCTAAATAAAGCTAAGACCATTTAGCAACACACATCCAATATCAAGAGCTACAGGCAGTGCAGACAGTAGGGAGAATTTTAAAAAGGCAAATACAGGTGAATGGACCTCGGGTAGACAGAAACACATGCCCCAGAATAGAGAGAAAAACTCACCCTGAGGGGCTGACCAGGGTGACCCTGGGAACTAAAAAGTACCTAACCCCACTCAGGTCCCCCAGGGCAGACCCGGGTGGGGGTCCAGTACCCTGATGGGGAGTAATATATTTTCGATAGTTTATTTTCGGCTGCCATTTTTTCTAATAATAATAATAATAATACCGTTATTATATAGGCACTTTTTCTCAATTTTGGGGAAATCGACTCAAAGCGCCGCGCCTGAAACCCAACACACACACTCACGAAACGGACACGGATTTACGCCATTTAAGACAAACACAGTACAAACACAGTACAAGACAAACGAAGGGCCAGTCAGCTACTGAAGTTACAGAGATTTTTTGATCGCTTGTATTTGAGATTTGTAAAGTGGCCTGAGACTGGTACCAAAGTGTGGGGGGTGGGGGGGGGGGGTGGAAGAACCGGAGTACCCGGAGAAAGAACCCCCGACGGTCCGCCCGAATTAACGGTGACACTTACCAGAGGAGAAAAGTCCAACGCCGGAACCCGGTATCGAACCTCGCACCATTGGCATTGGTGGCAGGCGCCTTAACCACTGCGCCACGGACAATATAAAGACCAGTAAAAAATACAAATGTCATTCCCACTAGAACAAAGATTATCTCCCCGTTTCTTTGTTGTGTACTCGGTTGATAGTAGTCACTTAGTTTCGGTTTTGGGATAGTCATGTCTTCACCTGTGACTAAAAAATATTCCCTGATTGCTTCGTCTGTATTTGAAAACGTATGCTGTGCGTGACCTTCAAGTCTGAGTTTTTCATTGATGAAATCAAGTTTCTCAATTCTATTCTTTTCATAATCCTGCTGCGCTTGTGCAAGTTTCTCTGATGCCTCATTGTGACGCTTCATTTCTTCTGCAGATTCCTCTCTGCCTACTTTTGAAAAGAGATAATTTGAGCCACTAAATGCTAGGGCGGTGACCATCGCGCCTCCAATTATTACTGCCAAAGTCGCCATAGTTTTTATTTACATAGAAACATTTTCGGGAATAATTCCTTGCTTAACAAGAAAATCTTTTGTCGCAATCGACGCTGTGACAACTACAATTAGCTTAGCGCCGTCTTCAAAGTCTAATCTACTCAGGTCTGCTGATTTCATTTTGAGTAGACTTTTTCCTAGCATAGAATAAGCTACTGCTAATCCACTGATTACGGCAGAGTGATAGACAAGGTTCATTATGTTTTTTGTGTCATTCATTTCTTAGGCAAGAAAAATTAAAATAATATTTTTATTTACTGCATATAAAATGGGTCAATGGCTTTGGGTGTTACTGGTAATGTGGCGACTTCTGGTTTTGTTTTTGGAGTGTCTGATTTTTTGGTCACTGTACGAGTCTGTGGTTTGTATTTTTTGTATAATTGATGCCCTACGTAACCAAATCCGACAACAAATCTGACAATTATATATTTTGTTGATTGAGGTTTGGGGTCAGGGTCAGGGTCGGGGTTAGACTGGGTTGTTTGTCTCTCACTTTGATGAGGGAGTGACGGTATTGACACAGGTCCTGACGATCCTGACGGTGGATCAGTTACATGAGTCTTTTCTGTTTGTGCCTTAAGCTGTAATTTTTTTGCCTATTATATTCAGCTAATCTTTTTCCAGCCTCAACCCTGCCTGGACTTTTAGTCTTCGTCACAGTTTGAACCTGTGTCAAAACAGGGTCGGGGTTCAGTTGTGGAGTCGTCTGGGTTTCGTCCATTTTCTTCTGCAGTAAAATTTATTTTTGAAAAATCAATATGACTCCCGGTAACAAGCAATGTTACGACAGGTGCAAGGTAATTTCCAAACTTGTAAAACATGACACATGCTAATTTACCAATTGAACTTGAAACAATAGGATTGCTTTCAAGGTCGTGTGAAAGACTGTCACTATCCACAGGTAGAAAGTGACTCACTGCTTTTGTGTATAGGCATACTAGAGATCGACTCAAATCACGAGTCATTAGTGAAGCAATGTGGTTTTCATATTTAGAATGAAGCTTGATTAGCTCGTCAGCGGTGAGAGATTCAATATCCTCTGTCATGTATTGTTTTCCGAGATAAGTCTTTGATTTGCCTGACACAACTACAGAAAGAAGGCGCTGTTTTTTCGAGTCTAAGTCTTTGTTTTCTACAGCATTAATATCGTTTAGAAGAAGTAATTCATCTTGATTCATTTTATAATAAAAAATATTAATTTTAATGTCATTGAATTTGGAAACCTTTATTTTACCGAAAAAAATAAGGAAAAACCAAGAAAAACGGGTGGCGTCAAGGCGTGGGAGTATGCGGTCGAAAAATCCTGGAATTTTGGGATAGATATAAATTGTCGATTTCCGCTCATATTCCCTCTCTCTCCACCAGCCGCTGAGGGTGGAGATATGGCCGAAGCCCGCCACTCTACAAGAGAAACTGTACGGGCCTGTGGAGGAGCTACAGAAGACCACAGATTTCATTTTGAGAGCCAAACTCCAAGTGTGACGGCGTTCGGGAAGAAGAAAGAAGAAGAAAAAGAAGTCGTTCAGCATCCACGTAAGCTGCAGCCTTCTTCTTCAGCGGTGGGGAAGGCGGACAGTCTTGCGCTGGAAGGCATGAAGAGATGATACGAGCCACCTCATCCAAGGTGCGAAGCGTCTCCATCCTATGTCCACCGGCTGAAGGTAGTTGATCCTGATCCGAACCGTCAGGATCAGGTTGAGAAGGAATAGAACGTGAGGGGCTGTCTACACATAACAGGACCGAAACCGAGTCTTCAGGAGCCAGGCTGAGTGCGTCATAATCTAAGCGCAAGGAGCGTGGTAAGGAACCTGAACAAAGACGAAGAGAGTGTCCAACTGCCTCGCCAGGTCGGGAAGAAGTCGAGGCCTTGGGCGGGGGACCTTCCCCCCGGGGAGCGGTGTCGAACAGCGCGAATAGGCGACCGATCCTAGGATGAAAACCGGCGTGAATAACGACGAAGTGACCTGATGTCTCGCGAAGAGCGGCTGCGGCGAGAGTGGGAACTCCTAGACCAGAAGAGACGTCGAGAGTGGCGGCTCACCGAGGGAGACGGACATCTAGAGCGAGGAAGATCAGACGGGCGCGCTATAACTGAGGAACATTCCAAGTTCGGGGCGTGCATCCTGGACTACCGACCAACCGAAGGTGTGTCGTACCTAAAAGACGCCCGAGAGGGCCGGCTAGAACACGAAGAGCGGGACGCAGACCGTCGAAGCGGTGACCTGTCCCTCAAGCGAGAATAGAGGTGAGAAGAGTATCGGCGAAGAGAACGTGACAAGGGAAGGACTTCTCGATGTAAAGCAGCCACTTGCGGAACGTGCACTGAAGAGCGGGGTAGCGTCCGGCGTGTCTGTTCTTTCCATCGAGGAGAGCTAAGGATCTGTGCGGCACGCTGATCCCTAGAGTTAGGCGTGCGTGGAGGAGGAGGATCCATCATCTTGGAAGCAGTCACCTCCGGGGCTAAGACAGGTACCGGTGCCAAGGCCTGTTCCTTAAGAAACTCTCGTACTGCCGAAGACGGTGGAATCGGGCAGAGGCCACTATCCGGTTCTGTGGGCGCTGCCGGCGTGGAAGAATGGGCTCGTGACCGAAGTCGCGGCATTGACTGTTCTGTCGGCTGGCAAGAACCTCTTGGGGATACCAGCGGGACAACCTTGTGCCGAGAAGAGGGTTTATTTCGATGCTTATCTTTCGGGGCTCAACTAACTGCAACTGGACCTTGGCCACTAATCGGTACTGTGGAAGCTGCCGGTGCAGGAGGACGGGCTCGCAGCCTAAGCTGCGGCATTGACCGTCCTGTCTCCCGGAGATAGCCGCTATGGGACTCACCGGTGTTGTAACTCCTTATCCGTTCTGGTGTCGGCTGTTCACGGCAGTAAAAGCTCTGTAACTGGGTTCACTGCTCTTCCAACCAGAGGGCGCAGACCAGGCACGGATTGGAGGAAGTACAGGCGGAACAGGGAAGGCACACTTCATGTCCGTCATGGAGAAGCCATTGGAAACGTCCACATCTAGTACAGGTACGGACTTGCCAACTGCAAAACATAGAGTACAATGAAAAGTGAGCGAACGTGCTCTCGCAGGCACGTAATACAAACCGCGGAAACGATACGAAGAAGTTCACGGTGTATGCTGACGCACAGTGCTCTACCCTTCCCCTGAGCACCGAACGGAAGCAGTGACCGAGATTTTACCTTGCCATAGTTGAGGGAGAAGAGACACGAGAAAGGACGAGCCCACCAGAAGACCGGGTGCCGTCCCACCAAAATGGCGCCGAAGACCGGTTCTCGTCAGTTCCAGGTCTAGTGAACACGCGTAGCCCCCAAGATGAAAGTCAACCGGTTAGCGAAGAGGAAGAGCACTGTCAGACACAGGTAGCGTAGCAGTCTACCGAAGTCCACGAGACCAGCCAAGGATGAAGCGAAGGGCACCGGCCGGGGCAGAACTCAGCCGACCGGCCCAAGTGAGCACAGTTCACAAACGCTTCCTCTACAACCGATCTTCCTACACCAAGTGAAACACTGCACAAAAGCGTCCAAGCCCCAAGTCTCACAAGGGAACACCCGCTAACACCACTACTCTTGAAGATGAAAGTCCAAAACGAAGAGCCACTGACATACACAACCTATCTTTGACTAGCAAAGAAACTGACTGGAGTAGGAAGCGCTGAGCGCATGCGTGGTTGAACCGGAAGGGAGGCTACTCGGGTTTGGGCTATGGCGCCCCTCTCCTGCCATCATGACATACTCGTACACAACAATTTGGGGCTAAAATTAGACTAGCTAAGAAACCATTCCTAGTTGTAATACCATCGGTAATGTGTTTTGAGAAAACAATTGAGTCGGTTGTGCCCGGTCCTCAGACGGAAGATGGTCACCTGCTCTTGTCTGGACATTCTCATATGTAGAAGTCATCTAAGTTTAAGTCTACGACTGTGGACACACCAACTGTGATCAGAAAGCGAGAAATCAACTGCGCTGTTAGTGTCTCCCCCTGGGGTGAGCAGCCGACTGGCCCGGGTGTCACAGGTGATTGCTAATCCCCTAATCCCGTCACTCATCACTCTCTGAGCACAGTGGGTCTCCAGTCTCACTCAGATTGCGTAGCTTTGTCTTTTGAGGTATTGTCCGTGACAAGTCATTGATGCGTGTCAGGATAGGGGAGGTGTGAAATGTCTTGATTTTGATCACTAACTAACCCTTTAAGTAATCATCAGCCAGTGTTCGAGGTATACATTATAGGTGATCATGACTATTTCTGTGATCTGATTCTGTGTTCCTCATATGCAATTTGCAAAAATGTTGATATGTAATACCTACAATTTTATTTTTAAAAAACTGTCATTTTACACACATTTGCCAGCCTCTTGTGACCCTTGACCTTTCCGAGGGATCATCCAAATTAGTATGCATAGATAGGTCTTACCATCAGGTATCTCTGTACCAAATTTGGGTTTAAAGTTGTGAATAGTATTTGAAAAAAAAAACCCAACCATCTTTTGTCAAAATATGGCTATTTCGGACCTATTTCCTGAGCCCTTGGACGTATGACCACTGGCCCATAACATACTCACTTTTGCTTTGCACATGAGCCAATAAGAAAATTAACACCATAAAAGAATCAGAAGTGCCTGATTAATCTTGTTTTGTTAGGGAGGTGGGGCGGAGGCGGGGAGGAGGACAAGTGCATGTAGATATGATCAGCCCTCTCTTTTTTTATAAAGTGCCAAAGCAGTGCTGTGTCCCGAGATAAAAGAAGAAAAGTTTTAACAAATAAAAATCGTCACTTCTGAGAACTCTGGGTATGTCTAAGAAAACCCCAAGAAAAAAAATAATAGAAAAACGTGTAGAGAGAACAGTTACAACACGATAGTACCATTTTAAAGAAAATGACAAAAAGAAAAGCACCATGAAAGAATAATTTCAACACAACTTATTTGTAATTGTTCATTTTAAGCGTGTTTCTTTCTCTGTTATGATTTTATGCTCACCTGATAGTCACTGTTTTGGTCTGGATTTTTTTTTTTGTATGACAGTGTGGAAAACGGGGGGTGAGGGTGGGGGGGGGGAGGGCTGTCACGCCCCCTAGCCCCCTCCTTCACCCCCACCCCCCTGTCGAGACCACCCTCTGGATCCGCCCCTGAAAGGACTGTTCTGTTGGCACCAAAAAGCTAAAATTCAGCTTTCTGGAATTTAGAAAAAGCTGAATCAGTCTACAGGACTGAAGACTGTCACCCATGGTGATGCAAATAAATCCTTACACGACAGCTGATCATATTCAACCTGTCCGATATTTTTAAGGGCAGTCTGACAGCTGACTAACCATTGGAAAGCAGCACTAATGTTGACTCTGTTAGCCCAGTTGACTGTGATTCTGTTTTGTTAGGAACACTTGTCAGGGCGTTTTTAGAATCCTGAAAGATTAACTGACCATTCAGGACACTAGTCTGGCACTGTTCTTTTCATATCATAGTGTGCCTTTATCCTATGCAGTTCATTACAGTGAATTGATAAAGAATCAAGCTTCCCTTGTTTTAGCAGCTTAATGGAAATTTATAAGGTCATGAAAGGTGTGGTGGCATCACTCTACAGCTTTGCACCTTCCAGGATATTTAAGAGTTAAACAAAATCACCCACCTGGCAAAGGTAGGTCTTGCCATCAGTCCACTGACCCTTGTAGTACTCATCAATGCTGCTGAAACTGAAAATTTAAGTCAGATGTAATGCTTAAAAACTTATTTATTTTAGAACAAAAAGAGAGATTAGAAAAATTATTCCAGTGTACCGTGTGGGTCAGATGAATTCATAAAATTGTGTTTCTTGTGACCAGGGACACAACTGAAATTTGTGTCTTATGTCAATTTTGTTTCTGCTCTTACTATAAGCCAGTGCTTGAGTCACCTAAAGCAACTTTCAAGAATTTGAACTCATTTCTACAAGAATACATTCCAAATAAAAAACACAACTACTGCCATTTTGATCTAAGAATGTAATTTTCATGTTTCATGTATCAATATTGTGTTACTTCTGACAGAATTTTTTAGCGTGACACTGATAAAGAACTTACCGCTGTGTAAAACTGCCATGATCTTCCCGGGAAAATGAGACGTGGGTGTGTGCCGCAGTCTTTCTGGCTTCCAAAGATTGCAGATTTGGTGCAATGAAAGCCCATTATTTTTTTTCCACTGCTTCGGCGTTTTCCACATTACTTTATTACACCACAACTTTGGCATGATCAAAACCTGGTCAAAATTTATCAAAACAACCTGTTTTTACCGAGACTGATTAATTTTTCTCTTCTTTTTAAATCATTCCTTTCATGCCAATCCCATTTTTGAGCTGGGCAGTAGTTCTGATAATGTTCACATATCAAGTGTGACTCCACACATACTGTGGGACAGACGATCTTTGCGTAGACTGCAGCGACATAAAGCGCCCCGAGAGTCAGGCAGGTCTTGAAATATTAAAGAGTGATTCTGTTTTTATCATTACTCCTAACATTCCGATATCAGAAACGAG
Source organism: Semisulcospira habei (assembly GCA_036245525.1). NCBI lineage: Eukaryota > Metazoa > Mollusca > Gastropoda > Semisulcospiridae > Semisulcospira > Semisulcospira habei. The sequence continues at coordinate 14,923,840 of BTPG01000007.1, read as the reverse complement.
GTGTATGCTGACAGTTGTACTGAGAAGTAACCTACCGAAGTGAAATGTGTTTTTCACGGCCATTTTACATCCGATTCCGCCACACGAAAGAGTACAAAAGGACTTTCATCATCCATTTAGGTATGAATATCACTTTTATTTTTCTCATCAAACATTTCTAAATTGATATTATACACATGTTAGATATCACTCATATAAAGTAGTTATGGTCTATTATGTGAGTAGAGGGTCATCTGGGGCACCTTTTGAGAGTTACAGCACCAGGTAGCCATATATATAATATTAAATATAAACACAAACACAACATTACTGTGCAGGAGATGCATTGATCATGACAGTTCAAGAGTGGTGCCAGAATAGCTCGATCAGCACTTAGCACCAAGCTATTCAGCTACCAACCTTGAATACTGGCCATTTAATATTTTGATACATGTCATAGTTGGTATGGTTCTGGCAAGGATTGTATGCAAGCCTTCCTGTACACTCTTAGTACCAATCTTTCAGCTACTGCCCTTGGACTATCATGGCCATTTAAAATGTTGATACACTGTATTGCAAGGATTGTACATAAACCTTCCTGCACAGTCTTAGCACCAATTTAGCACCAAGCTATTCAGCTACCGGTACTACCCTTGCAAAATAGAACTCAGTGGAGAGCACTGTCTGTTGCTGCTGCCTTTCAGTCCCCCCAACGCCCAGTTCGGGCAAGGGACTGATGATGATGATGACTACCCTTGGACTATAATGGCCATTTAATATTTTAATACATTGTGTCACGGTTGGTATGGTTCTGGCAAGGATTGTACGCTAACCTTCTTGTACAGTGTTAGCACCAAGCTATTCAGGTACCACCCGTGGACTGTAATGGTCATTTAATATTTTGATACATTGTGTCACAATTGGTATGGTTCTGGCAAGGATTGCACACTAACCTTCTTGTGCGTTGATGGGGGCGACAGGTCTGGTAGACAATGTAACTTGGCTTATGTGTCGCTTGCAACAAACAGGAACAGCCGCCTTTCCAACTCGATGCCTCAAAATCCGGACGAAGCCGAAAACTGGTTGTGTTAATGAAGCCATCTCGATTATCTAGGTCTGCTGTCTTCAAGTCTCCAAAATTTGCTGTAAATGTGACTTTTTTTTTGGATACTAAGATGATTTTAAATTAACAGTCCCTGGTCTGTAGTCTTAACAAGGCCTGATATTACAACAGTTTCACTTCAAATAAATTTTGGCAAACAGCCTGGCTTCCCTTTTCCCATCCAGTACACACATATGTAATTATACCTTCTGTCCTCTGTAAGAAAATAATCTGAAGAAGCCTGCTGGGCCAAAGAATAATTACAACATGACAGCTTGCCACTTTCCACACATTAATGAAATCAAGAAGACCTGTATACAGCTGTTTCACTTCAGTTTTCGGTCATTTGTAGTTTGCAAGATCTGAAACAACAACAAACTGCGTTTTAATCAAACGAAAAACAAACAAAAAACTGAGGAAAATACCTACCAACGATATTCATAATCCTACCAAACTCGCCTGCAAAAATCAGTATCAATTATATTTTATGTCAATAGAATTTCCCAAATAACAGCTCCAAATACGCATGTAAGATTTTGTGAGAACACTGTAATTAAAACCAAGACAGTGAAGATGTTTGCCAACAATAAGCCATGGGTCAGCAAGGAGCTAAAGGTGTATTTGAACCAGAAGAAACTTGCTTTCTTACAGGGTAACACTGATGAATTTCGGGAGAAGGAGAGGGATTTTAGAAGGGCTGCTAGGACAGCCGGACTGAACTATAAAAGCAAGATCGAAACAAAATTTTCTTCTGGCAACGCTAGAGATGCATGGAATGGTCTGAATGGCATGATGGGTAGGCAGCAAAAGAAACAAGCCAGGCTCTGCACTGGGAATCCAGTTGAGATGGCCAATGATCTAAATCGTTTTTACTCACGGTTCGATGGCAAAAACCTTAGTGATAACTGTGACGAATTGAGCCAGTCCATTGTGCCGGAACCTTTGTCAATTACTGAAGAGGAGGTAGTAAACATCTTTTCTAAGCTGAATGCACACAAAGCACCTGGACCAGATGGGTTAGGTGGAAGAGTATTGAAAACCTGTGCAGGTCAATTGGGGAAGATCTTCACTACTATCTTTCAGTTCCTGCTTGATCATCATACCGTCCCTACGGCTTGGAAATCATCAATCATTGTCCCGATTCCTAAAAAAACCAACGCTCATGAATTCAACGATTTCCGTCCAGTTGCATTGACTTCTATTCTGTCAAAATGTATGGAAAAAGTGCTGAGGAGGCATCTGTTAAATGATGTTGCCGAACTACTGGATCCATTCCAATTTGCTTACAAAAACCATAGGGGTGTGGAGGATGCATGCCTTACTCTGTACAATCTTGTATTTCAACATCTTGAGAAATCAAAAGCACATGTGAGAATTCTTTTTATTGACTTTTCTAATGCTTTTAATACTGTGGAACCACTGATGCTTTTGCAGCGTATGATGGACTTTAATGTGAACACAAACATTATTCTGTGGGTGCGAGACGTTTTGAAGGACAGGCCACAACGTGTAAATGTACACGGCAGTCTGTCTGACCAAGTGGTGCTAAATTCAGGCTGCCCTCAAGGTTGTGTCCTCTCTCCGACATTGTTTTCTATATACACAGACCATATGCGTTGTCACACTGCCACTTCTCGTCTCTTAAAGTTCTCAGACGACATGGCCCTTGTACGCCTACTCCAAAAAGAAGACAGTCTGGCTGAGTACTTTGCACGGATAGCAGTATTAGAGTCATGGTGCAAAGATAGTTTTCTGGAAATGAATGTACAGAAAACCAAGGAACTCGTCATTGATGACAGGAAAGTTGATGATATTTTTGTACCTGTCTCAATTAATAATCAACCTGTAGAGGTGGTCACTGAATTTAAGTACCTTGGCACAGTCGTGGATAGTGGGCTGTCCTTCACTGGAAACACTGATCTGATTGTGAAAAAAGCAAACCAGCGTCTGTACCTTCTTAGGAAACTGAGAAGTTTTGATGTCAGTTCCTGGGTCTTAGAATCCGTTTATAGAAGCCTGATCGAAAGTATACTGACTTTTAACATCACTGCTTGGTATGGCAATCTCAGTATGAAAAACAGGGGCAGACTGTCACGTATCGTCAGAACAGCTGAGAAGATCATTGGCCTAGGACAGTACCCAGTAGATGATCTGTACCATAGAGCTGTCAGAAGGATAGCTGCTAGCATTGTCAATGATCCTCATCACCCACTCTCTGATCAGTTTCAAATGCTACCATCAGGCAGACGTTTCAACATGCCACTTGCCAAAAGGAATGTTTTTAAGAAGTCTTTTATTCCAACTGCTGTCTCGATTTTGAACTCTCGTTTATAACGCCGCGATAAGTATGATCTACTTAACATTATCTCCCATCTTGTGACAGATTGCTTGTGATAGATTGCTGCAATGATCATTTTTCATATGTTCTTGTAGCGTTTGTTAATGTCTTATATTGTTGTTTCATGACGAGCCGAAAGGCAAATTTCTGTCGTGCCTTGACTCGAACAGACAACTATAAAGTTGTATTGTATTGTATTGTATTGTATTGTATTGTATTGTATTGTATTGTATTGTATTGTATTGTATTGTATTGTATTGTATGCTGGTGTTTGTGCCATTTCACAGACTTATGGGACTACACCCTAGAAACAGACCTAGCACATTCAGTCATTGATGACTTCCTGGGATCAAAGTTCGAAAGGCGTGGGATCTTTTTGGGAGCAAAGTTCGAAATCGTCCTTTCGATTTGTGCAGCCGGCTGATTGAATGGTCGAAATTTCTGTTACAATGCTGATGTTCGAACACAACTCTACTCATTGAAATACAAATAAAAATTCATCATCATCATCATCATCAGTCCCTTGCCCGAACTGGGCGTTGGGGGGACTGAAAGGCAGCAGCAACAGACAGTGCTCTCCACTGAGTTCTATTTTGGGCGGTGGCAAGCAAGTCTGGCATCTCGAGTTCGGTCCATTCTTTTATGTTTGCGACCCAACTCTTTCTCTGACGACCTCGCCGACGACTTCCTTCGAGAGTGCCTTGGAGGATAGTCTTGGACAAGGTGTTGTGTCGGGTCACGTGGCCAAACCAAGCAAGCTTGCGCCGTTTCACGGTTGCCAGAAGGGGTTCATGTGGGCCCACCAGGGAAGTGACGATGCTCCGTACATATTCGTTGGTCTTGTGCTCGCGGTACGAGATGCGGAGCAACTTCCTCAGGCACTTGTTCTCAAAGGCCTGGATTTTCTTTTCTGAGTCTGCAAGCAGTGTCCAAGTCTCACAGCCGTAGAGTAGAATAGACACTACGAGGGACTTGTAAAGCCTGTACTTGATGGTGAAGCTGATGGAGTTACTTCGCCATATCCTGTCCAGCTGGCCATTGCGGATGTTGCTGTACCTATCCTGATACGGATCTCTGCTATGCAACTACCGTCTTTGGACAGGGTGGCTCCCAAGTACTTGAAGCTATTGACCTCTTCAAGCTTCTGGCCGTTCATGTGAATGTTGCTGCTGCTGTCGCTTGTCAGTGGTGTTGATCATCACTTTGCTTTTATCCGTACTGATCTCCATGCCATAAGACCCTGCGCTACTTGAAAGTTTGTCTGTCAGGTTTTGAAGCTCACTATTGCTGCCTGCCATGAGGTCAATGTCGTCTGCGAATCGAAGATTGCACAGGGATCTGCCACCAATAGAGATTGAAGTATGGTGGTCGTGGAGGGTTTCCTGCATGATCTTCTCCAGGAATATGTTGAAAAGGACAGGAGAGAGCAGGCATCCTTGACGGACACCGATCGTCGTCCTGAAGAACACGCCTGACTGATTGTTAAGTAGAACCGCGCTGCAGGCGTTCTTGTAAAGCGCTTCTATCATTTGGATCAGTCCCTCCTCTATGTTGAACGATCTCATGACTTGCCAGAGTCCGTCGTGCCAGACGCGATCAAATGCTTTCCTGAAATCAATGAAGTTGTGGTAGAGTTCGCGCTGATGCTGCAGATGTTTCTCAATCAGGACGCGGCAGTTGAAAATCTGCTCTACAGTGCTTCTTCCAACTCTGAAGCCAGCCTGTTCTTCTGCCAGCAGTTCCTCGGCGAAAGTTTTGAGGCGGTTGAGAATGATCCTAAGCATTACTTTGCTAGGGTGACTTATCAGACTGATAGTTCTGTAGTTCTGGCACTGTTTCAGGTTTCCCTTCTTGGGGAGCGGGATCACTAGAGACTGTGTCCATTCTACTGGCCATTTCTTTTGCTCCCAGATCTTTTGACAGAGTGTAGTGAGTACCTTCGTTGTTACTTCTCCTCCATGTTTCAACAGTTCAGCAGGTACGTTGTCTACACCTGGAGACTTTCCTCCCTTCAGGCCGCGTACGGCTGTTTCCACCTCTTCAGCTAACACTGGCAGGTCTTCGGCCTTCCTGGCCCCAGCCTGGTTGTTTTGGAGGATGCTGGTGTCTGGCTCAGCCTTGTAGTTATACAAGTCTCGGCAGTACTCAGTCCATCTGTTTAGTACAGCAGTGTTTTCCGTAAGGAGTTGGCCGCTGCTGTCTTCGATGACTGTGGCTGTTCGCTGTTGAGTCTTGGTGAGGGTCCTTAGCGTTTCATAAGCCTTCTTGCTATCACTATCATACAAATATACGCTCCAACAGCAGATCATGATGATGAGGAAGTAGAAGAATTCTACGAACAACTGGACAACATCATCAAGAAAACACCTAAGAAAGACATTCTGACCGTCCTCGGTGACTGGAATGCAAAGATCGGCCCTGACGCTTACCAACAATGGGCAGGAACAGCTGGCAAGTTTGGCCTTGGAGAAACAAACGACCGAGGCCTGCGACTTTTAGAGTTCGCACAGTCACCGTCTTACCGTTGCTAATACCCTCCATCCACACAAGAAGTCAAGAACAGTGACATGGCAATCGCCAGGAGGCCTGATCCATAACCAGATTGACTTCATCTTGCTGCCTCGACGATTCAAATCCAGCGTTAACAAAGCACAAACGAGGTCCTTTCCTGGCGCTGATATTGGCAGCGACCACAACCTCGTCCTTACTAGCCTCAAGTTGAAGCTGGCATTGAAACGAGACAGCAAGAGCCCTCGCATCCGATTCGACCTCGAGAAGCTAAAAGACCCGGAAGTAGAAGAGGTCTTCCAAGCCCAGGTGGGAGGCAGATTTGCAGCCTTGGCTACTTTGGACTGGGACGTAGAGACCCTTGCTGGAAATATAAAAGAGGTGTTACTTTCTACAGCAGAAGAAGTGCTGGGGAAGCAGAGGAAGCGCAAACAGCCCTGGGTCACCGATGACATCCTTGATCTCTGTGATGAGAGGAGAGCCTGGAAGAAAAAGAGAGGCCAAGACCTCACATCAGCAAACAAGTACAGACTTGTCAACAAGAAGATCAGGAAGAGGATGAAAGAAGCCAAAGAAGATTGGATTGAAGACCAGTGTCGTAGCGTGGAAGAGGGCATGGCAAACGGCAACAGCAAGAAGGCTTATGAAATAAAAATTACTCAAAAGCAAATAGATGCTTTTAGGCTCTTATACCACTGGTCTTTCCAAATATTCATGTCGTCTGCAACACAGCTCGGATATTACGCTTGCTGAGAATGCAAAAAGCGATACCTTGTACCTTGACCTTACTAGGCAAAACTTGACCGCACCAAAAGAGGTCGTCAAACTCCACCGCATTAATGCCAAATAGTCATTACCAAGATACCCGCTAGCACAGGGTGGTTAGCGAATATGCGGCGGAGTATAGCATTGTGTTATTGTTAACTCGAATGTAAAAGAAAAGGGGAGACTGCCAGTGCTAATATTTTAGTAAGATTACAAAGTAAAGTAGGTAAAAGGACTTTCAGGGGAGACAGATGTGCATGATCGACCAGTGATCATAGATCTACTGTGGTCAAAGCACAAAAAATGAAATAGGAAAGAGGGGGTGCGCTAATAAAATGACCGTCAACTCGCACAATTGTCGACTCGCCCACAGGTTAGGGTTTCATCTCGCCCATTATGATGTGATCCTACAAGTCGCCCACGGAAAGAAGGATGTATACAGTTTTATCTTCTGTAATTTTATGCCGTCCAGCAAAAACTTTTGGTTTGTTAGACATTAGGGACCAAAATCTGTTTCCCGGTTTATCTACAACTGACCTACACTAACATGCATTTATTTTTCAAGGATAAATGATTAGGTACCTTCAATGACCTTTTTTCAACCATGTCCTTGCTAAGCTATAGCATGCACGTAAACACACAAACACATAATTGTATATATAAAAGTATAGGCAACAATAATTCCATTTCAAATAATCAATGCTCACATTACACCACACACACACACACACACACACACACACACACACACACACACACACACACACACACACACACACACACTCACACACACTCACACACACACATTCACACTGATATATACAAGTCCGCACACACACACACACACACACACACACACACACACACACACACACACACACACACACACACACACACACACACACACAAAGGCACGCACATACGCGCACGCGGCCACACACCGACGGAATGAGAGAGAGAGAGAGAGAGAGAGAGAGAGAGAGAGAGAGAGAGAGAGAGAGAGAGAGAGAGAGAGAGAGACAGAGAGAGAGACAGAGAGACTGAGAGACAGAGATCGGATGATGATGATGATGAAACTTTATTTCTCCTTTGATTCTCGAGACATCACAACTGCGGTAGTGCAATGAAAACAGTGCCTCCAAAACGGCCACGGGATTATCTGCTCAGTAACTGCCATTCGTGGCGGGGAACGCGTTTGAGGTTCACCCCGCCCCCCCCCCCCCCACCCCCTTTCAAGGTTTACGGTAAGCCCTTTACATTTGGCAAGGAAACTTGCCCTCGTTCCATGGTTTAAAAGTGTACTCTTTTTCTAACCCTGATTTTCTGCTACCCGTTAGCCAACATGGTAGTCAGATCACCGACCTTCGTCATTTCGGCCGGCAGACATTTGAAAGATGCCGCTTCCCCGACGGGGCGCCCCGTACCCCCCGGACTGGTTTTCAACTAATAAAAGCGCTTCCTTTTATCATAAGCGTAATGAGCCATTCGCTGTTTCACCGTACAAGGGTGTGTAGCTTGGACATTGCTATGCTTAATCGGCTTTGAGACAAGCATATAACTTTACTGGCAGGATCAACCAGAACGCACCACCTTCCAACGCAATCTCTCCTGCCACTCATCACGAGGAGCAGACACCTCAACAAAACCGCCAGCACGTGTCGCAAAAAGCCAGACAAAATGCACGTACGGTCTGTCACCACACTAACTACGCGGCTTCGATGGACCAGAAGAAAAAGGAGGGACCCGGTGAAACCAACAAGTGCGCGCGAGTCCCCACGGCACAGCACCAGAGCATTACGACTCGAGGCGCAAAACCACGGTACACTCGCGGCGCTTGCGACAAGGACTTTCATTGCTGAACGGCGACTCGGTGAGACGAGCGCGTTCTGAGACTGACGAGACAACGGGTCAAGCGTTTTCGTATCGCCGACCGCACGAGGGAAAGAACCATTCTCTCGCTAACACGTGCGACTCTCGGAGTTTGTCACTTGTGTCACCACACGAGCAAACCCACCAGCTTCGCATCGTACCTCATAGTTATCAACCTTCTCCGGACAGTAGGCTGCCGAGTAATCATCCGTCGCGGCACACCAAGTCGCCTGAAACGTGGTGGGAATACTTACATCGATCGACCTTCGCCGACAAGCCCCCCCCCCCCCCCCCACATATATAGAGTGATCACCTTAGACACCAACTGAAGAGCGCTGTATAGCACTAAATCAGCCTGACCACAACGAACCCCGCCAACACCTCCACCATGATAAAATGTCGCATTGCGCACGCTATCCCAACAAAGCACTAACCCCCGCCCCCCCCCCCCCCCACCCCACCCCCCTCCCTCGCCTCCCTACCCATACCACACCATAACAACCACCGGGCATACACTTTTTGACATCACCCTCTTTTAGTCACACCAAGCGCGATAGCACGCCACATGAACGATTTCCTTGGGGAAACTCAGACGCGGTGGTTAGTCTAAAGTGAAATTGCGGCAGTGTCGAATTTATCTAAGGTTTACATTCTTTTTGTCTGTCTTTTTCTGCCGAGCATTTTTCACTTTGCAGTAGACAAACGCAGGTCAAGGAAACCGTGCCGCAAAAATCGGCCTTGAGATTCTCGTCCTCGGTAACTGCATTGTCAATGCGTTCTCCACCACCGCAGTTGCTGTGAAGAGAATCCCAGTCATGATAATTTTGTAAAAATTTGGAACAAAAAAAAAAAAAAAAAAAAAAAAAAAAAAAAAAAACCCACATTATTATGACTGGGATTTTCTGCTCAGTAACTTCATTCGTGGAGAACGCGCTGAGGTTCACTACGGAATTCGATGCTGTGGCCGGTGTGGAATCACGGGATTCTCCGCTCAGAATCTGCATTTGTGGGGCACGCCCTGAGTTTCTCCACGGAAATCGTTACGGTGAATTGAAATCACGGTAGGGTGCAATCTTGACGTGGAGCCTGAGTTTGCAGCGGACAAGACGGTGGTCAGTGTGGCACTCTGCGCTGGGCATCACTCTGGTGAGGAGGACGTCACTGCGGTCCCTCTTACGCACTAGGACATAGTCGATAAGGTGCCAGTGTTTGGAGCGAGGATGCATCCAGGTGGTCTTTCGACTGTCCTTTTGCTGAAAAGTAGTGTTGGTGATGACCAGTTGCTGCTCTGCACAGAACTCCAACAGTAGGCGGCCATTGTCATTGCAGTTCCCGACGCCATGCTTGCCGAGGACTCCTTTCCAGGCTTCAGAGTCCTGGCCCACTCTGACGTTGAAGTCGCCAAAACCCAAGAAATGGGGGCCCCCCAAGAAAAAGCCTGATGTTGCCAGCCTTCAGAGTGACGACGTGAAAGCTGCCTTTCAGACAGATTTACAGCGCAGGCTCAAAGACACAGCGAACCCAGCAGACTCCTCCCCTGAAACACTTTGGGAACAACTGAAAACTGCTATTGCAAAATCCTCTGCAGAAGTCCTGGGTTTCGCTAGAAAGAAGAACAAAGACTGGTTTGATGAGAACGATGTAGAGATCCAGGAACACCTAGCAAAAAAAAAAGAGCCGCCCATCAGGCCCACCTAGCCCAGCCTTCCTGCCCTGTGAAGAAGTCTGCCTTCCGCCTCGTCTGCAGCAGTCTCCAGCGCAAGCTCAGAGATCTCCAGAATGAGTGGTGGACCAGACTTGCACAGAGGACCCAGCTTTGCGCTGACAATGGTGACTACAGGGGCTTCTACGAAGCACTGAAAGCAGTGTATGGCCCCAGACACCTGGTACAAAGTCCCCTGCGATGCGCGAATGGCCAGGCACTCCTCACAGATAATACCTCCATCTTGAACCGCTGGTCGGAGTACTTTCAGAGCCTCTTCAGCGCTGAGCGCACTGTTCAAGAAGCAGTCGTCCTACAAATCCCACAACTCCCAGTAAAGGTTGAATTGGACGAACCGCCCACCGCTGAAGAGACCCTCACAGCCATCCATCAGCTCAAGAGTGGCAAAGCAGCAGGCATTGATGGAATACCACCAGAGATCTGGAAACATGGAGGCACAGCACTGCACAACATGACCTCTTTCTCTGCTGCTGGGAGGAAGGAACACTACCAAAGGATCTCCGTGATGCCGTCGTTATCACCCTGTACAAGAACAAAGGCGAGAAGTCTGACTGTTCCAACTATCGGGGAATTACCCTGCTGTCCATTGTTGGGAAAATTCTTGCAAGGCTGCTCCTGAATCGGCTGGTACCTGCCATCGCTGAAGACCACCTCCCAGAGGGCCAGTGTGGCTTCAGAGCAAACAGGAGCACCACCGATATGGTCTTTGTGCTGAGACAGCTTCAGGAGAAGTGCCGCGAGCAGAACAAACGTAACGTTTGTCGACCTAACAAAAGCGTTCGACACTGTGAGCAGGCAAGGCATGTGGCAGATCCTGGAGCGACTTGGCTGTCCCCCAAAGTTCCTCAGCATGATTGTCCAGCTCCACGAGGACCAGCAAGGCCAGGTCTGACTCAACAATGACCTCTCAGAACCATTCCCTATTCTCAACGGCGTAAAGCAGGGCTGCGTGCAGGCACTGACCCTCTTCACCATCTTTTTTAGCATGGTGTTGAAGCAGGCCACAGTAGACCTCGATGATGACGATGCAGTGTACATCAGGTATCGTCTCGATGGCAGCCTGTTCAATCTCAGACGACTGCATGCCCACACGAAAACCCTAGACCAACTGATTCGTGAGCTGCTTTTTGCTGATGACGCTGCCCTCGTTGCACACACAGAGAGAGCCCTGTAGCGCATCACGTCCTGCTTCGCAGACGCTGCCCAGCTCTTTGGACTCGAGGTCAGTCTGAAAAAGACAGAAGTCCTCCATCAGCCGGCACCCAAGACAGTGTATCGCCCTCCTCACATCACCACTGGCGAGTCTGAACTAAAGTCAGTGCACCAGTTTACTTACCTTGGCTGCATTATCACGTCGGACGCCAAACTGGACATAGAGTTTGACAGCAGGCTGGCAAAAGCGAACAGCCCTTTCGGGCGACTTTTCAAGCGGGTGTGGCACAATCAACAGCTGAAAAAGGCACCAAGATCAGCGTGGTCCTCACCACCCTGCTGTATGGTTCCGAGTCCTGGGCCCTCTACCGCAGCCAACTACGACTCCTCGAACGTTTCCACCAGCGCTGCCTGCGTACCATCCTGGGCATTCACTGGAGTGACTGTCACCAACGTCGAGGTCCTTGAACAGGCTGAAACTGTGAGCATCGAGGCCTTGCTGCTGCGGACACAGCTCCGCTGGGCGGGGCATGTCTCCAGGATGGAGGATCATCGCCTACCAAAGATCACCCTGTTCGGCGAGCTTGCTACTGGACACCGTGACAGAGGGGCACCAAAGAAGAGATACAAAGACTGTCTCAAGAAGTCACTTAGTGCCTGCCAAATCGACCACCACCAGTGGTCCTCGCTTGCTGTGGACCGTGACACCTGGCGCTCCACCATTTACAAGGCAGCTGTCTCCTTTGAGGACTCTCGCAGAGCTAGCCTTAAGGACAAGCGGCTCAGGAGAAAAAACAGAGATGCCGCAACTCAGAACCCTGGCCATACCTTCCCCTGCAGTCAAACCTGCCTGTCCCGGATTGGCCTCTGCAGCCACGAACAAGCCTGCAGACGTCGTGGGCAACTCCTATAAAATCTTCGTTCGCAAAGTCAAGCCAAGAGAGAGGGTGCAATCTTGACAAATTTTGAGTCGGGACTCTCAAAATAGAATTGAGTAAATTAGTATGCACATTAAAGTCTTATCATCAGTTACCTTTGTTGTCCAATTTTGATCGAACGACCACGGGCCCTAATCATACTCATTTTTGCTTCGCATGCTGTGAGCCGAAAAATTACCCAAATCACCATAGAATATCCCCCCCCCCCCACCACCACCAACCCTCCTTTTTGTTTGTTTGTTTGTTTTGTTTTGCTTGTTTGTTGCTTTTTAAAAAATGTTATTCATTAAATTTTTATTATTTTGTTTTTCATTTGTTATTTATTTATTTATTTAATTTTACTTTTTTAATTTATTTATTTTATTTATTTATTTATTTTCTTCTTTTTCTTTTTTTTTTTTTCTTTTTTTTTTTTTTTGGGGGGGGAGGGTATTAATTCTTATTTTATTTACTTTTTAGTTTAGCTAAAACGAAAATGGGAAGGGATTTACAATATGAGCAGGGGGGGGGGGGGGAAATGTCATTTCCAGGGTTCGAACCTGGGTGCTGAGAAAGTATCGTAACCACTGAGCTATCGGGGCTACTGAAAGTTGACATATTCATTTAATTACTTATAGATAAATTTTCGCATCGCATCGCATCATATCATGTCGTCCTTTATTCAATACGTACACGCAAACGGCCCTGTCTGAAGTGCCATATTTTTTTAATGAGTGATCCCTGATCCCATAGTTTCTTCATAACCAATGTGATAGATACGCTTTCATCGACGAGAAACGGTCCGAGCAGGCCTCCAACACCGTACTGACTTGTACCCGTGTTATTGATAACATCTAGAGGTGCCAAGCTATTCTGGCACTACCCTTGTGAACTATTATAGTCAAACTTATTTCACACACTGGTGTATTCCGAATGATATGGGTTAAAAACTGAAAGACACTTTTGTAGATTGCACTTAAGAGCCGTTCAAATTATCAGAACAAACTTTTGTGCCTGTGCACGTCGCGCGCATGAATACTGATGGAACCTACAATAATAATTATTGTTAACATCTGGTCAACTTGCGAGTTAAAAACTGAAATACACTTTTGTAGATCGCACTTACAATTAAAATTATCAGAACAAACTTTTGTGCCTGTGTACGTCACGCAAAAAAATACATGATTCAGTTACTGGAAAATGCGCACAAATGATGGAACCAAGAATTCCACTAAACATGACCCCAACAGCTTGACCCCACAACAAAAACATTTTTTTCCTCTTTTTGCAACAAAAACAATTTACTCCCTCACACAAATATAAAACCCCTGCATGGATAGAGCCATATTGGCTTCATGTGCCAAGCTACTAACCTGGCACTATACTCTTCAATAATTATGGTCAAACTTCTCACCAACACATGTGTACGCACACCGCCAGGGGGACAAAAGCGTCAGTGTGGGTTACCTACCATTTTATGTCAAAATGGGTTCCCATATTTCTATTTATTCTAGGGCTCTGGAATTGATGTGAATGTTTAGAACTCACCTTATAACTAAGCTCTATAACTTAGGGTGTAGGGGGCTCTGGATAGAGGTAGCGTGACCTTTGCTGTTCGGCAGCTGCGTCCTACATAGGACGGACGGGCATCACTGGTCTTCATCCATCTCCTTAATCTCTCACATGCTGGCTTCAAGCGCCACACCCTGGCAAACCACCTCAGCTGGTGGGCTAAACCACGTGAGGGGGTGGTGTTCACATTGCACCACTAGGCGGATGAACTGTTTCTGACAGCCAACGGCTAGAGGACGGAGGAGATCAGGTTGGATCCAACGGCCAAATGTGGGGGAGTAAACCCTTCAAATCAGGAGTGGAGCCCCAAAGGCAGACAGCTGCCTGTATTCACGCACTGTTCTGGCAGCTCCTGCAGCCAAACTGGTGCCAAACGTACTGCTTTGCATTCCTTTGGATACATCAGCGAGGCCGAGAGGGGGATCTTGACGACTGGGCATCCTAGGATCTCCATACACTTCGCCCAGGCTTGCGCCCTGGAGAGGTCACTCCAGTGACTGACCCAGCAAGCGCATATACTCCATTGTCTTCCGAGACAGGATGCCAAAAAAACAATAACTTAAAATAAGCAATCCAGACCAAAAAGGTGACTGCCAAGCGTGTGAAATGCAAAGAAGTACCCAACAGAGAAAGAAACACGCTTAGAAAAAACGGTACAACACAATTTATTAATATTTCGGGTAAATACCCTTTGTCAAAATAGACAAACAAACAGAGACATTAGCCGCTACTTATCTTCATATGCAGAAGGAATGTGGCAACTGAAGGTGACGTAAAAATAAAAAGAAAAGAAAAGGAAGAACAAAAGTAAAAATGACGTCAAAGAAAAAAAATCGTAAGAGAAAGACTCGGAGAGAAACTAAACACGAGAGACAAGAGTGTGTGTAAGTGTGCGCAGGAGCGAGCAAAAGTAAATGCAAGTGTGTGAGGCCGGGGGGGGGGGGGGGGGGGAGAGAAGAGAGAGACCGTTGGGTACTTCTTTAATAACTTAAAATAAAATAGACATTTTCTAGAAACAGAGCCACTAGATGGAAAAAAAAAGGGTTTCTACCAATAAGGTGGGTGCCTCTCACACAAAAACTGGCATTACAGTCAAAATGGGTGTCTTCACAACATTAGGCGTCTGTAATAAGGTCAAGTTCATGGAATACTTCTTTTTCACATTAATTTTTTTTCCAACTTAACTGTATATGTGTACTTTAACATTTTTAACATTGTATGGTGCAAAATTCAATAAACACTGGCCCGTAACCTTTCGATTATGATTTTTACAGAGGAAATCTTTTAAACATTGCTGCGTTTTGTCCTTCTGCAGCAAAACAGTTTATCATGGCATTTATGTGAGAATCAACATAATGTAGTCTGGAAATTAAAGGACTTTTTTGGGGGTTTTGGGTACTCTGGAGTTTCAGACAAACAGCAACAGAGCATTTTGAATATTAACCCTTGTCATTCGGAATACACTAGTGTGTGCAACAAGTGTGACTGAAATAGTCCAAGGGTTAGTGCCAGAATAGCTTGGTGCCTCTAGGCGCCAAGCTATTGTGGCACCACCCTTGAACTAAAGCCATTGGGCTATGTCCTCATCTGTAAGTGTACTGTAATGTAGCTTGCATAGAATTATGGCAGTGAACAAATTTGAAGCTTTTAGCCTCAGTATGATGCGGGTCAAAAAGTGTGGAAAAATATGAAAGACAGAAAAAGACCCAGACGAAGAAACTAACACTTAACTTATTCTACCCCAGCAAAATAAAGATCCACCATGATAGTTCAAGGGTGATGCCAGAATAGCTTGGCGCCCATAGGGTGCCAAGCTATTCTGGCATCACCCTTGAACTATCATGGTGGATCTGTGTCCTGCACTGCAACGCAGTCTTCTGAAGACGACTTCAACATTTGGGGATTCCGGTCTTGGGGTAGAATGAGTTAAAATGACAGAACAGAACACTGACATTAATTAATTAACTGAAAACATAAGAAATCACTTGAAACTTTAGCCTTTATTATTGTCTTTCGTCCCCCAACCAACCATTCTTCTTCCGTTTGCAGATTTTTAAATGGATGGAATGCAGTATACAAAAATGATCCAGGCAGAGCAACCCCCCCCCCCACCCCACCCCCATAATAACACTCTTGTAATAAATCTTTACGTTGTCAATGGGTTTCCTTATCTTATTATTGTCTTTTGTCCCCAGCCGCCTGTTTCGTTTTGCAAATCAAAAGGTTATACAGTATACAAAATGATCCAGGCGTCCATGAGATAAAAATAAAGCAGGCTATGCATGCTGAAACCACCCCAATAATAACACTCTTGTAATAGACCTGTATGAAACCGAAAATGCCGCGAGTGGTGGGGAACCTCAATTCATTTCTTTTGTAACTTTTTCAGTCTGTTGCGGACGTAATCCTTAATGTTTGTCCAGCACCTATGTCTAAGTGCAGGCTCTTCTGCCATTGCGTGCTGTATCTCGGCCTTTCCAGGAAGTTTGTTCATGATGAGGTGTGTCTTGAAACGAGTTTGAACAGCTTTCTCTTCAGCTTCCCCCCATGGTTTCCTTGTAAATCTAGCTTTCTTTCAAACAGGAGCTAACGCAGTACTGTCATCATCAAAACTATCTAGATTGCCATCAGGCTCTGGATGTCTTTTCTCCGTCATGCATGCATGCATGTTTCTTGTCCCATTTGTACTTTCCTTTCCCCCTCTGCGACACGTGCACACCTGTTTCTTCTGTAAGTGCTCTTCCCCCACCCCCAGCATCATGTTCCTTCTGCCTATCCACATTCTCATTGACACCCCCTAACGCACACTGCACCTTGCTGGTACTAGCGTCACCAACACCTGGCCACCCCGAACCTGCCACGTTGATGAAATCTAACATAGTCGATACAATACTGTCTATGTCAGAGATCCCAGCAATTGATGCCGGCACACCGTCTGAATCCGGTGAGCTCGAGCCAGTAACAAACTCCTCGTCATCACTGCCCTCGTATTGCGATGCGCTTGCACTACTCTCAGTCTCAGGTCCATCCCAGGCTCCATTTGCCAACTGGAGAAAGAAAGAAAGAAAGAAAGATTGAAACCAAAGCTGCATTAGGACAGAAACAGCCCAATTTTGGTTGAAGGGGCCTTGCACAAGAATAAAAAGAGTAATCCCGTGTATGACCGATTTACATATGTGTGACCTCGGTGACGAGGGCTGGCTTTTGCAGCAGCAGCAAAATCCACGTTTTCTGAAAATGCAAGCAGTTTTCACACATTTGTCAACCCTGCGTGACCCTTTGAGAGAGGTCACTCAACTTGGCATGTTTAAAAAGGTCTTGCCACAAAGTATCCTTGGGCCAAGCTTGAAGAATGTGGCTTGAATTGTCTCCGAGAAAATGCCACCGTTAACTCATTCTACCCTAGACACACCACAGCAGGATAAGGATCGACCATGATAGTTCAAAGGTGATGCCAGAATAGCTTGGCGCCTACGGCATCACCCTTGAACTATCATGGTTGATCCTGCGCTGCAATGCGGTCTTGAGAGGACAGGGGCAAAATTTAAGGATTTTGGTGTTGGGGTAGAATGAGTTAAAGTTTACCATGGACGACGGACGGACGACCAGTGGCCCAGAACATAAACTCACTTTTGCTTCGCACGCCAGCCAATAAAATGAAGATGATCATAGAATCACTTTACATTTCATACAGAGGACGGCAGCCGAACGGAGAGGACCACAGTCAGAACTCCAGTGTGCAGTCAAGCGTGTGCAGTGCTCAGTACTAGGACAAGTGATAGAAAGCGGTGGCGGAGCTGTTGGTAGCATCCGTCACCATTTAGATTTAGATAGTGTAGTCCAGACCACCAAGGATAGATAGGTTGTGGTAGGGTAAAATAGGCTGCAGGGATCCGTAGCCCGATAGGGCGGCGATCCTTGGCCTGGCCACAGAATAATTAGAACAGAATAGGACGGCCGCACTATTCCTCTCATCGGGACCGGAGCGCAGTCGACGAATGGTTCGAATCATACTGGAAGGTAGGTGCCATATTTACCAACGCTAATTAGCTATTATTAATTAACGCCTGCTAAACCAGGCTATAGCCCTTAAACTCGTCTACAAAAGGAGAAACGCTCAAGCGTAAATCTTCGCTTAACTTGAAACCTTCGCCCAACGCAAGTCTTCGCTTAACTTAAATTGAAACCAGTCTACTGACTTACGCTTAAAAAAAAAAACCAGTCTGTTTCTTACGCTTGAGACCGATCTGTTTCTTACGCTCGAAACCAATCTATTTCTTACGCTTGGAAAACCATTTTGTTTCTTACGCTTGAAAAACCATTTTGTTCTTACGCTTGAAACCAGTCTTCGACCAGTCATTTTTCTTGCGCCCAAGAGCGGTCTTTTTACTTACGCGCAAACCAGTCTATTACCCTACGCTTATAACCAACCTATTCCTACGATTAAATTGGAGTCAGGGGTGGCTAGGACAGACCCGTGGCCCAAAGGCAAAATGGCCTCACAGGAGGACCACGCAAATTCGAATTTGAATCTGAATCCGACTGAACACCAAGATGGCGACCAGTCGGATTCAAACTCGAGCACAAACAATGGCCAAGATGGCGCCAATGGCCAAGATGGCGCCCTCAAACCTAACAAAGAAGAACCAAGCCAAGATGGCAGCCAGAAAGGCAACAAAAGGCCAGCCGGCCCCAACCGCCCAGCGAACAATGGGAACCCCCCGCTGGGGGCGAGACCACTGACGCGCGCATACGCCGCTAGGGCACAGTCACTGATAGAAGCTCACGAAACCCGTGAGAACAATGCAAACAACGCAAACGACCAAGGCCCAGATAACGACAGTGAAAATAACACTGCAAGCACGATCATTGGCGAGCATCCATTTGAAAGGCAATATCGCAAACCTAAAAGAAAGGCCCCCAAGTTCACCGAACGCAAAATGCTATTATTTCCTGTCATAATAGCGCCCGAAAATGACGACCCGACACTGTTCCACAATGAACATCAGCAAACTAAACGCAGCGCTCACCGAAACATTTGGCCCACCGGTAGAAACGAGAAGAATCCCGTTCGGCAGACGCATCCTGATAGGCTGCCCCACCAGCGAGGTCCAGAGACTAGCGACCTACAAACATACGGTAGGGGGAATCAAAGTGACGTGCACCATCCCCCGATCACCGGGGGCAGCGACCAGTGAACCACGGGCGCTGGGAGTCCTAAAACCGATCCCAGTAGAAGAAGACGCAGCCTTTGTTGAACAGGAAATACGAGCAACCCACCCAAGGGCCAGAATTTTGAAACGCCTAACCATGCGCGACGGTCAAGCCAGCCGAGCCCTGCTGGTTCAGTTTCCCGGCGAAACCTTACCGAGATCCATCAAAATAGGAGGAGAGATCCTCAGGATCGACAGGTTCAAGGCAAAAGCACTTCAATGTCAAAACTGCCAAAGATTCGGCCACCCAACAAGAGCATGCAAATCCGACCCAAAATGTGCCAAATGCTGCCAAGGCCACAACACGAAAGAATGTAAGCTCAACAGCCCGGAGGAGTACTTCTGCCCAAATTGTGAGGAAGACGGACACTCAGCCAACTACGGCGGGTGCGAGCTGAAACGCGATCACAACCGAGCCGCCCGTCTAGCCAGCTCGGGGCAAATGTCCTACGTGGTGGCTCTCAACAGCGAACGACACCCCCAGGCAAAGAAGACCATCAACGACAGAAAGACCGCACCCACGGAAAAGAACGATCCCAAAACGAACCCACAACCGCAGCCGGGCAGAGACCTCAGCCAAAATAAGGCGACAACAGCCGCCCTCCCTCCCCACCAGCAGTGGGAGGAACCAACCCACGACTATCACCCACCCCAGGCAGGAGGGGAGGGTGTCAAGACATACACATCGCCCTCCGACTCGGCCCGCGGGCTGGAACAGGGAATGACCGCCGAAAGAAGAAACGAAATAGCCATAGACTTGACCGGGCCAGCTTTCCTCCCCTGGGAAGAGGTGCAAAGACAATATGGCCCAACCAAACCAACGGTGACAGTGGAGGAACCCGGACGGGGTAGACAGATGGCCCAGAGCACCAGATTACGGTTTGGCATTCGAACCTGGTATATGAGCTGGGGCATTGCCCAAATGGAAGACATCAAAGAAAACGGCAATGAGGAAGACTTTGACACATTCCTTCGCTACTTCCAAGCTACACTCAAAATGATATACTAAAATGGCAGGCCTTCACATTCTCCAATGGAACTGTAGGTTCCTGTACCCTAAACTGGTTAACCCCAAACCCCCCGGAAATCCTCGCCCTCCAGGAGACGGGTTTCCGGGATAACCCCCCCCCCCCCAAATAAAGGGGTACAAATACCCACCCATTTATAAAAATAGGACAAACAAAAAAGGAGGAGGCGTAGCCATCTACTCCAAAACCGAACTAGCAATAACAGAAATCCCCCATGCTCTAAACCCACACATAGAGGCCATAATAGGAGAGATAACCACACCAACTAATCGAAAAATTAAAATAATAAACGTATACATCCCAAACGAAAGAGACTACTCCCAAATACCAATAGAACACCTTAAAGACCTACTGCTAGCAGGGGACATAGTGGTAGGGGACTTTAACGCCAAAAGCCCGCAATGGGACGAAAACCAAATAACAGCAGACACGGCCGGGAAAAAACTAGAAACAGCAATAAATGAGACACAACGATGCATCCTAAACACAGGGGAGCCCACTCACATGCACGCCCAGGGGGGCAGTGACATCATGAATGCCCTAGACATAGCCATAACCACAAACACCATTGCCGTGGAAACCCAATGGCAAGTAAAAAGTGATAATCTAGGAAGTGATCATTTCCCGACGCTAATAACAATCAAGGATAAAAACGAAACTCCCCTACCACCAGACCCAGGAGCCCCACGAAGAATCAACACCAAACGGACAAACTGGGAGAAATACCACGAAATCACTAGCTTCAACCCAAATTGGGACGAGAGACATAACATAGATGACAAGACGGCCCACATCACAGACCACATTATCAGAGCAGTCACGGAGTGCACACCTGCCAGATCTGATAAGGGAAAGCCAGGGAAATCCTGGTGGACCAAGGCCTGTGACCAAGACGTAAAAACCAGGAAAAGGAAGCTCCAAATCTGGAAGAAACACAAAACGCCCGAAAATAGGATAGAATACAATCGTGCCAAAGCCATAGCAAACCGCACCATCAAAGAAGCCAAAAAAGCCGACTGGTACGCCTTCACAGAAGCAATTAATATCAACTCCAAGATCAAAGAAAGCTGGGATAAAATTAAAGCCATCAACAACGGCCCGAGAAGTAGCATGCCATCCCTCAAAAAAGAAAGTGTAATATATGCCACAGACCAAGAGAAAGCTGAAGTACTAGCCCACACATTCAGCCAAGCTAGCTCCAACGACAACTTAACACCAGAATTTAGGGACCTCAAACCCCACCTGAGTACATGCTTTAAACCACCGCCCCAAACAAACAACTACGAATTAGACAGCGAGATAACGCTACTTGGACTAACCCAAGCCCTAAGAACCGCCGGGAAGGGCAAAGCCCCCGGCATAGATTTAATCACATATGAAATGATACAAAAAAGCCACCCCACCATGAAAAAAGCAATAACCACCCTGTTTAATGACATATACACGCAAGGAATATTCCCCACACAATGGAAAAAAGCAGTAGTCTCCCCCCTCCCAAAACCAGGTAAACCAACACACCAACCCGACAGTTATAGGCCCATTGCACTAACATCCCAACTGGGCAAAACACTAGAAAAAATACTCAAACACCGACTCATGACCTACTGTGATAAACACCGCATCCTACCCCCACAACAAAGTGGATTTAGGAAAAAACACAGCACGTTAGATCACCTAACCACCTTACATCAGGAAATCCTAAACACCCACCGAGAGAGGGGAACCGAACTCGTAGGAATCTTCCTGGATATAGAGAAAGCCTACGACATGGTTTGGCACGAAAAACTACTTAGCAGAATGGGCGACCTCGGAATAACAAATAAAATGTATAGCTTTGTCAAACGCTTCCTGGCAGATAGAAAAATAACAGTAAGAATAGGGAGCTCAACATCCAAAGAACACTCTTTAGACAATGGGGTACCACAAGGCTCGGTGCTCAGCCCCATCATATTCTCACTCCTGCTCACAGGTCTACAACACGTAGTCAGGCACCATAAAATAATGCAATTCGCCGATGATACGTCATTAATAGGCAAGATCAAATGCAGACAAAGAAATTTTAAATGGGAACTAGTAGGATTCGAAGAGTTCCAACAAGATCTAACCAGAATAGAGAAATGGCTAGTAAGAGCAGGCTTCAAAATTTCCCAAAACAAAACCCAAGCGATTATATTTAGAAGCAACCGAAGCCTAAAATACCAAGTAAAAGCCCATATCCCCAAATTACAAATAGGGCAAACAGATATCGAATACCGTCAAAACATTAAATTTCTAGGAGTTACGTTCACAAGTAACAATAACTGGTCACCATACGTAGATCAAATATGTCAGTCTGCCAGGAAGGGAATAAATCTCATGCGCAAAGTCAGCGGAGCAGATTGGGGCACTGACCACAAATCCCTTCTAAATCTATATCATGCCTTCGTTATGTCCAGACTACTATATGCAGCCCCCATGCTCACCAACCTAAATAAGAGCCAGACCAAAAAACTGATGTCAGTGCAAACGGACGCGTTGAAGGTGGCCCTGGGAGTCCCCAGGCACACCCCAAACCTGCTCGTACTGGCAGAGAGTGGGCAAAAACCTATAACGATCATAATAAAGGAAAGAGCAGCAAACTACTACTATAAAACAATCTGTATGCCAGACGACCATCCGGCCAAATACACGCTCACCACAGACCACAAAACTAGAGGCAAACGCAACCAGACACCTCAAATAAAAGCTGTAGTCCAAGAAAGCGAAGCCGCCATCAATCTAAAACTATCGTATAGGCCACCGAAAATACAAATAAAGACACCCCCATGGAAACTTCCCCAAATTGAAGTAGATCTGGACTTAACCAAATATCTGAAATCAGAAGATGGGCCCAAAATGAAACTAGAGTTTAGTATACAAAGACTACATATTCATATACACAGATGGGTCCCACGATCCAACCACAAACGCAACCGGACTAGGTATCCACACCCCCGACAAATCGGATAGGGCCATTAAACTACCTGACCACTCGGCGGTCTTTACAGCAGAGCTCACGGCCATCTTAGGAGCATATAAGGTAATAAAGAGCGACTTCCCAAAAAGCAAACGCATACTCATAGTAACGGACTCGCTCTCAGCCGTCCAAGCAATTCAAAACCTAGACTCGTTCAGAGACGATCTTACGTATCTGATCAGAGCTCAAGCAGCAGAACTATCAGAACACGGGAAAACAATCAAAATCATGTGGGTCCCCTCTCACGTGGGAATCCCAGGCAATGAATGCGCCGACAGAGTGGCGAAGAAAGGCCTCGAACAAGAATCGACCTTCTTCAACCTACCCCTGTCGGCAAACGAAAGATCCAAGGCACTCCGCCTTTCAAAAACTATGGGTAGATGAATTTCAACAGAACAAAAGAGGCAGAAGAAAAAACCTTGCGAGGGAACACATAAACAAACCCATTCTCTTCCAAGGAAAGAGGAAAGACCAATCCCGACTAACAAGAATCCGATTGGAGGGCGAAAGACACCTAGTCCTTCCAAACCAAATAATATGCATGTGCGGCCACACGCTAACAACGGAACACATCCTACTAGAATGCCAACACACAGAAGAAACCAGAACCACAATAAAAGAAAAATTAGACACCCCCCTTACCTTAGAAGGCCTCATAAATCCCGATTCAACAACTTGGTACACAACCACCAAACTCACAATACATCTAATCAACAAACACCCCTTAGCTAAGTACATATAACCAAACATAGAACCCCACATGCCCCCGCCCATAGCATGGAAGGCTCATGGTCCTAGACCATGGCGATGAGTTCGGGGGTTAGCTCTCGTCGTCGTCCGAGCACCCCCGGGCCCGAAGTGCTCAAAATTAGACAGTCACCCGGCCGGGCAGGAAGGGTGTCAGAATGAAGAGGAAGAGGAAGTAAGACTGAGTGTATGCAAGGTTAATAAAAGAAGGAAGAATGAAAGTATGCAAGACTGAGCGACTGAAGGGGTCCCCACACCACCAATCATTCCCCATCATCAACCATGGTCCAGCACCCGCCACCCCCCCCCCCCCCCCCAAGGTAATAAAGATTGCACCCTACCCCACCTCAACCCCACACTCTCCACCCCCATCACAACCACCCCGCCCGGACTGCCCTCCCGGGGGCACTCAAAAGATAGCACCCTAGACAGTGGGTGGCTCTCACGAAGCCAGGTCTCCCAGAACTGCCCGGTGCCTGCTCTCTCGACCCGATCCCATGACCCCATAATCTCTGGTATCTATCCATTCCGGGGACGCCCGCCTCGCCCCGCCGCCCTTCCAATAAAGGCCGGGGGGGGAGGCGGGGAAGGGGAGAGGGCGAACCCATCATCTCCAACCCTCTCATCTCACGGTCCGAGCACCCGCCCCCACTCCCTCAGATAATAAAAAGTCACCTCACTCATAACCCCCCCCCCCTCCCCTCTTTCTCCTCCCCCTTTTTTTTTTTTTTTCCTCAAAGTCCCCCGCCGGGGACTCCCCCCCCCCACCACCACCCTCAACCCTACCCGGCTGAGGCGGGACCGCGGGGAGCTGCGGTAGCCGGGTATGGACAACCGCACGCAGGTGGACCGTGCCCGGAGACCGTGGGGCACCCTGACGGGACCCAAGCCCACCGCCGGGCCTCCTGGGGCCGAGCAATCATGCTCCGGGAAGGAAAAAAAAAAAAAAAAGGGAAGAGCCATTAGAGAGCAGGTAAATCCGGGCGGCTGGAGCCCAGCCTGGACAAAGGAGAGCAAACCACTTAAATAAACTAGGTCCAACTAAAGGAGGTTTAGCATCCAACGTCAATGCACTCCTTATAAATATAGATAATGGGCGGCGACCTATGCGCAGGATAACACCCTTCCAGAGTCACGCGGTGGCGGACCCCGTCCCCCACCGGCCCCTCCCCACTTATCCTCACACTATACACTCGCGAAGTGTGGCCGTGGGCCCGGCAGGGCCGAACAGCTAACACAGGTCACCCGCACCCTCATCTCATCTCATGGTCCAGCACACGCCCCCACCTCCCCACGGTTAATAAAAAGACATCATCAACCCCACCATCATCAATCACCGGCCCGGAGCCGCCCCCTCTCCTCCCCCGCCTCGGGTGGATCCCCCCCGGGCTGGCGGAGGCCACCGCCGTGCCCGGTGGCGCCATCCGGGCGTGGGGGGGGGGGGGGGGGGGCGCGAGGACCATCCATCATAGTTTTTGTGGTTTTTTTTGGTTGGTTTTTTGTATTTAGAAGTTACTTTCCTTTATTTTTCCGCCGACCGGCACGTTAAGATTGCCCCCCCCCCCCCCCCAGGAGCTCGGAGGGAAAGCCCCATAGGTCGTGCCGGGCGGCTTTTTGACCAACTGCCCCCCTCCTGGCGGGGAGAGGGTCCCGGGGACCGGCGGCGGGCCACGGTGCCCCCCCCCCCCCCCCACCGAAACTCGGTGGGACGCGCCCGGGGGCTGGCGGCCGGCTCCGGGGTCCATCTTCCACGTATTGGGGCGCAGGGAGGACACTCCTGGAAGGTCCGCCCTGCGAGATAGGGGAGTTTGAGAACCCAGGGGGTCGAGGTACCCACGACGGCACTCCGACACCGCGTGACTCCCTGCTCGCCTGAGTATGGTCGCCGCCCATCAAAATAAATAGGGAGCCCAGGGAGGTGTAGCATCCTTCGTCCATGCACTCCCTGGGAAAACGGAGGGTACATCACCCCCCTCCAGAGAAATACAGAAACACGTATAGGGGGGTTAGTAAAAATCAACCCCCCTCAAACATGAAGAGGGTTCGGCTGGCGGGGCCAGAGAGTACCGGGCCCTGGACTGCGACCATCAACAAAGGGGAGAGGAAAGAGCACACCACCAAACAAGCAAGAAAGGAGGACCCAAGCAAGACGGTGGACATAAGCGTCCACCAAAGCACGGGCTCTCCCCAACGACCCAGCCCCCTGGGGCGCGGGCAGACATGATGAGAGAAAAAACAAAAGTGATGCACGGGCGTCAGCGGCGAACAGACAGGATAGACCCCCCCCCCCCCCCCCCCCCCCCCCCCCCCGGACGAAATCAGCGAGAGCTGGAAGTCCATGTCCCTTTTTTAACATCATCAGAATCACTTTACTTACCAGTTTGTAATTGGGAGCATTCCGCTGCCGTCCATGCACCCTCCTACCAGACGCACCCTCTGTGGCAGAGGCTGGGGGGCTATGATGCTGCAGCTGACTAATTTGGCCATGGGCCTTGGTCATGTGCCAGGAAGGGGCGTGCTTGTCCACTTCCATAGATCCAGATGGGTTTGGACATCCTGCTGCCATCCGGCGCTGGGTGTGTGCAGAAAGTCCTGAGCCCGTGTGACCAAAACGGTGTTGCTGCAAACATGTCCAATACAACCATGTAAACCAATTGACATTTTGAATCAGATTGATTGTACATTGCTTAACGTCCCGACAGCAACAAGGCTTTCTCAGGACGTGCCAGCACTGCTTGTGAAAAAAACACCTAAACAGAACATTGAATGTATGTCGCCAGCCGGTCAAATACGTTAAATAAACCTAACACATGGGGCCTAAATAAAGCTAAGACCATTTAGCAACACACATCCAATATCAAGAGCTACAGGCAGTGCAGACAGTAGGGAGAGTTTTAAAAAGGCAAATACAGGTGAATGGACAAAGGGTAGACAGAAACACATGCCCCAGAATAGAGAGAAAAACCCACCCTGTGGGGCTGACCAGGGTAAAAAAAACAACACTCTGTGGGGCTGACCAGGGTGACCCTGGGAACTAGAAACTGGTAACACAGTAAAAAGCGACACTTCAGTTGCACAGTCTGAAAGACCTGTTTGTGGACGTTTGTTCTTCAAATCGCGAGGCAGGTTTGCGAACGAGGATTGAAATCTGGCACCATTTTTTTTAAAAAAGTCAACTCATACTGTGCATGCATGTGTCAAGTTACTTTTCGATCACTGACAATCACACATGTCAGAAAAAAAGAAACAAAATCGCGTGGCAGATTGACCTTGTAATTAATGGTGTTATTGAACGAATTCCTTTCATTGAAGAAGAAAGCTTTTGTTAAAATCGTGGGGTTCTATTATCATTTACTACAAGACTCAACGGTCAGAGAGGAAGACACGGACCGAGCCACGGCCGAAGCAGACGCCTTATTTTTCTGGGCCAAACGGGTATCGGGGATTGGAGGCATCTCTCAGTTAAATAACTGCACTGAACAAGTACATTTGGGCGTGCTCTTCACTAAGAAATATTGCATAAAGTACCTCTTCAAACGAGGGGACGAAAGACGTTTTAGGAAGGGCAAAGGAAACAACTCCGTTCATCGGTGTTGGGCTAACCAATCAGCGATCATCAAGTTGATCTGAAAACACTCGCTTCCGTGTCAACACACAGGCCCAGGGCATCGCCAAAACACAACATGAAGTAAATCTGGGGAAATGGGGACATGCTATTTTGATATTTTTTCTGACTTTTGAATGAAAGATAATGCAGAAACAACCCTCAGAAAAAATGGGTTCCTGACTTGGTCACCCAGAATTTTACACACACCCATTTTGCATAAGGATGGTAAAAAAAAAAAAAAAGTCACCCATTTCAATGGTTTCGTGTACGCACTGACACACACACACACTAAACACACACACACACACGGCGCTTTGGCGCCAAAAAGACGTTCCGCTCTAGCAAGGTTTGCGTAGCTAGAGGTGACGTCATTAAGTCCTTCTGATTTATAATAATAATAATAATTACGGCCTTATTCAGTTATAATGCGCTTATCTTATAATAATTACTGATAACTCTAAGCGCGCACTCACAACTCGCGCACGCAATCGCACGCTTTAGACGACTGAACCACAAATAGTGAAAAACATTACGACCGTCTGCATAGGGTGGGGAGTGTGGTGGTATAGTGCTAGAACTGTTGAAAGAGGTGAGTTTTGCGGGCGGACTGGAAGGAGGAGAGAGATTGTTTCTGACGGAGAGAGAGTGGGAGAGTGTTCCAGATGGATGGACCGTATATTGAGAAGGAACGGGGGCCGAAAGTGCTGAGTTTACTGCGGGGGATGTGGAGGCGGAGAGGGTCGGAGGCGGAGCGGAGGGAGCGGGGAGGAGTGTAGGGGTGAAGTAAGTTTGAGAGATAGGTGGGAGCGCAGTTGTTCAGGGATTTGTAGCAGAGAGACAGAATCTTGTATTGGATGCGTTGGGGGATGGGAAGCCAGTGAAGGAGTTTGAGCAGGGGAGTGATGTGATCGGATTTTTTCTTTCTGAGGACGAGGCAGGCAGCATTGTTCTGGACGCGCTGGAGAGTGAAAGTGGTGGAGTGAGGGAGGCCGGAAAGGAGAGAGTTGCAGTAGTCGATGCGAGATAGGATGAGAGATACAGCAAGTTTGGTCGCAGCTTCGGTAGTGAGGTATTTTCTGATCTGACGGATGCGGCGGAGGTGGAAGTAGCATGCCTGGGCTGTGGCGGAAACAAAGCTGGTCATAGAAAGAGAGGAATCTAGGATAACGCCGAGGTTTTTGGCCGAGTCAGAGAGGGAGATGGGGGTGCTGTCGAGTTGAAGGTGGAGGGAGGGAGGGAGCTGGGAAAGTTTCTGGCGAGTGCCTACCAGCATGGCTTCCATTTTGTTGTCATTCAGTTTAAGCTTGTTTGCTGTCTTCCAGTTTTTCACGTCTTCGTAGCAGTCAGCCGTGCGAGTCAGTAGTGACTGAGTGTTGTCAAGTTTGTCTTTGTCTAGTAGTTGTGAGTCGTCAGCGTAGAGGTGGTGGTGTATGTGGTGAGACTGGATGATGTTGGACAGGGGAGACGTGTAGAGTGTGAAAAGGACCGGGCCCAGGACGGACCTCTGTGGAACTCCGCAGGAGAGCGTGACTGGGTTGGAGGAGACGCCGTCGATGGTGACGGACTGCTGTCTGTCGGAGAGGTAGGAGAGAAACCAGGAGTGAGCAGAGTCAGTGATGCCAAAGGAATGGTGAAAGCGGTGGAGGAGGATAGAGTGGTCTATAGTGTCGAAGGCGGCAGAGAGGTCGAGTAGCGTAAGAAGGGAGATGTTGCCCGAGTCGATGGAGAGAAGCAGGTCGTTTAAGATATGTAGAAGGGCTGCTTCAGTGCTGTGATGTTTGCGATAGGCAGACTGGAAGGGACTGAGGAGGTTGTTGTCGGCGAGGTGGAGTTTGAGCTGGTTGAGAACGACCTTCTCAAGAAGCTTGGACAGGAAAGATAGGTTGGAGACTGGGCGATAGTTTTTGAGTTCGTTTGGGTCGAGGTTGTGTTTTTTTTAGGAGAGGACGGACGATGGCGGACTTGAAGATATCAGGGACAGAGCCGTTCTCTAGAGATGTGTTGATGATGTCGGTAATGAATGGCAGAAGTTTTGGAAGGCCGTCCTGGTAGAGAGAAGCTGGGTCTAGTTCGCAGGTTTTGAGAAACATGGACTTTATGGTCTTGAGGACTTCATCCTGAGAAACGGGCTGGAAGGACGAGATGGGGGGGGGGGGTGCCGGAAAAGGGGGTGTCGGGAGGGCAAGGCGGAGAAGGAAGAGTGTCGAGTGTGTTGCGCAGAGTTTGGATTTTGTCGGGAAAATAGGTGGAAAAAGCGGACGGGAGTTCTTCTTTGCCGCTGTATGTGTTGGGGAGAGGAGAGTCTTTAGAAATGCCTAGGAGTAAGTTCATGGTGGCGTAGAGGGTTTTGGAAGAAGTGGATTCCAGGATTTTGTTTTGAAGGTGTTTACGTTTGAAGTCGGAGATCATTCTGCAGACTTTGGATCTAGTTGAATGGAAGATCTGTCTGTGAACGGTGAGGTCAGATGAGCGCCAGCGGCGTTGTGCTTGTCGGCGCTCGCGCTTGGCCTCAGCTATGTCGTCAGTGAGCCAGGGGGAGGGGGGTCGGTTGGGTATGGAGCAGGTGGTGACAGGTGCATGGGTGTCTAGAAGTTTTCGAAGGGAGGAGTCGAAATGGGATGCAAGATCAGGAGAGGAGGCGGGATCCAGGAGAAGGTCGACAGCTTCGTCGAAGAAGCTCTCTCGGTTGACAGATTTTAGTTTGCGACGAGAGACAAGGAGCTTGTTTTTTTTTTTTTTTTTTTTTTTTTTTTTTTTTTTTGGGGGGGGGGGGGGGGGGGTAGGTTGAAGGAGACGAGAATAGCGAGGTGGTCAGAGGGAAGCACAGATGAGGTGTCAGAGTCGAGAAAGAGTTGGTCGGAGGTGCGGGTGATGATCCAGTCGAGGGTGTGGCCGAGTCGGTGGGTGGGTTTAGTGATGTGCTGGGTAAGATTGTGGTTTGAAAGTGATGTGCAAAGGCGTTTTTGTGTCAGGGTGGTCGGGTTTGTCAAAGTGGAAGTTAAAGTCGCCAAGAAGGATGTGTTTTCCGGGTCGTGTGCTGTAGTGGTCGAGGAGGAGGTCGAACTCGGTGAGGAACATGGAGTTTGTGAGTTTGTTTTGAGAGCTTGGAGGGGGGGCGATAGATACATGAGAAGATGAGGGACTGGCCAGGAAGTGTTGCTACGGCCTCGACAGATTCAAAGGAGAGATGAGCAAAAGGTAGAGACTGAGAGAAGGAGAGGTGAGCGGAGGGACAGTCCCTGTAGATGATGGCAATGCCACCCCCTCTGGAAGCGCGCGGGAAGGAGGCCAGGCGGTAGCCACTCGGAGTGACGCTGGCAATGATGGGTTAATCACCAGCTGAGCGGAGCCACGTTTCGGTGATCACGACAACATCTAGGTCATTGTCTAGAATGAAATCTGAAATCACGTCGGCTTTGCCATCTTTGCAGACAGACTGTGCATTGAACAGACAAATATATAGAAGAGACTTTTTAGGACGGCTCGCGGTGGGGCGAATTTAATAGCATGTCCATGATGTCAACGGCGGGCAGGCTAAACCTCTAACAATTGAAGTAACAAGACACAAATTACGTAAATATGTCTAGCTATGCTAACCTCGCTGCTGAACGGCCGCGTACGTTTGGCGCGAAGCGCCGTATGTCAGTGCGTATGTATGTATGTATGTATGTATGTGATCCACATGTATGTGTGTGTGTGTGCGTATGTATGTAAACAAGAGAATCTCCGATATTTCTGTACACACAATCTTGAAACTTGGCGAAATACTTTCTTAAGTGGGTGGGTAAGAGAACCTCCGAGCATGTTGTAATTGAATGTCTCATTGAAAACATAAACAACCGTTTATAGAAAGTCGGTTGACCCAAATTAGAGTCCGTAATTTTTGTCATATTTACTTGAACGTTTGCTTATAGTTAGTTTAAGACATTGGATGAGTTTTTAGCCATCTTTGTATCTGTTCAACTTCTTTAGTAAAACTTAATTCTTTTCAGAAAAGAATTAAAACAACTAAAAAACCTCTACTTCTAGAGAAAGTTAGACAGTCAGTGGCGGTGACGTAAAAGAGGCAACTTCGTCACCATGCAGACATATCAGTGACGTCATTCTCTCTCGCGATCTCGGCTCTCTCACACACAAACATGCGCACATCTCCAGGACGAATAGAGCCTCATGTACCCTCGAGGCGCATGAGGATCTATGCCTTTTGAAGATGTTTGGAGCGCGCGCGCACGCACGCACTAACACGCAAACACACATCGACGCGCTTTCAGAAGAGCATGCAGGTGACCCGCGTACTTAGTCAGTATATATCATGTAGCTAGGTAAAGTCAACCTGCTTTCACACAAATTATAGCAAGACTGAATTTGTACCGTGAAGTTCTAGATTTGTAATCATTTTCTCAAGCCTATGGAAGCGAAAGTGAAACTCATATCACGTAAAATATAAAATTATGTCAAAAGACTAAAAGATACGTCATGACAAATGACGGTTTGACAAATCAATGACGCGTATGTCCTGCGCCCCTAGAACTCACTGACGCATTGGCAGATCTGCGATACGTTTTCAATAGGAGATAATTCAACATCAGAATACAGCGAGGACTTCTCTCATATAGAAGGGACTTTGTGGGTTATGGTTCCTCCCATCTTGTTCATTATTTTATTGCAAATATCTTACTTGTTTTTTATGTTTGAGTAGCTCGGACAATGGCATGGGTAAACCACAGAATATGAAGTTGTGACCATTTGATTTATACGCAAATTCAAAATTGTTTGTATTAGTTTTTTTTTTTTTTTTTTTTTTTTTTTTTATAAATGATGTCGGAAATGCACATTATTTAATCCCCAATTCTTATACCCAAACAGACCTTATCAAACTGCTGTGAAAACGTGGCATGTAATGACTTTTTTAAAGAAGAAATGTTGCTAAAACAAGCCATGATGAGTTTGCAAAGCTTGGTCGTGTTTTGTAATGGTATTATTTTTTTCTCCAATTTTTTATATCCAATTTGGCAATAAGAAAGTAAGCTACGCGGCCGCAATATCTCTAAACAACGTTATTCAGTGCACTAGAAAATTATCCTTGGAAGGACCCAGTGTCATGTATTGATGTCACATCAGACAACGGTAGTCGAGGCACTCTTCTCTTGCAAGCGACTGAAGGAAAGAACGTGACAGTAATTTACGTTAACGTAATTTATGTTACAAAGAGCCTATCTTACTATTACTATGGTATGATTGGCTTCTGAAGTTCAAAGGGTGTATTAGTTATTGTTTTTGCGCACTCCGCATGAAGCTGATTTATTTTTCGGTTCTTTTAGCTGGCTTGCCTCTCCTCAAATTGGTGTCACAATATACTTTCCTTGGTCTGCCATTGCCTCTGCAACATATGCACCATGCTCGAGCACAAGGCTAAATCAATTGTATAGTGTGTTTGCAAGGTATGTGAACAATATATTTCCACAATCATTTCTGAGGGAAGAGAGTTTTGATACTCCTCTTTGAGAGACAGTGTTTCAGTACTTACACAAGTATCCAATTAAATTCATGAGAATTAATGTTTTCTGCTTGTACGTTTGTACCCGGCTTAGGGGAGAGAAGTAAAACCTGAGGTTTTCAATAGATTTTGAAATCCATTTAGATCCTTTCTGAAGTAAGTCAAACTTTCCTTTTAGCATGCGCGCACATCTTCTTGAAATACACATACATTACGTGTGGTAGATCTACGTCGTTTTTGTGGGGTTGTCACCCATCGTAATACGTAATAGGAGAGGACCAGAAGGGGTAATTTTTCTGCTAATTTCCATTATCTACCTTAAGCATCTTCTGGTACTTCATGTTATCGTTCTTTTTGATTGGATTGTTGTCAATCGTTTCATCTATTCTGTAAATTACTGGCATTTTCGTGTAATAATAATAATAATAATAATAATAATAATAATAATAATCTTTATAAAGCGCAAACTCCCTGCAGTGCAGGCTCTGAGCGCTGTACAATGCAAATCAAAGTTAAAACCCTAAACACAAATCAATAGATAGCAACAACACAAAATACAAATATAGTACAATACAAATTTTAAAATTAACAGCACATAAACACACCCAAAGCACAAGCAACCATCGCAACAAGGACTGGCACAGGATTATCTTGATGTTATTATGAAACGGAAAAGAGACTGGAATTTGGTAAGACTGACAGAGTAGTGAGAATGAAAAAGATGTGTCTTAAGCTGACTTTTGAAAGAAATTACTGTCGGGGCATCATGAATGTGCTTCGGAAGCGAATTCCAAATGACTGGGGCCTGGAAACAAAAGGACCTTTGACCAAAGGACTTTGTGTTTATTTTCGGTGCTTTCAAAAGTTTTTCACTGCTAGAACGTAAGGTGCGGGAAGCTTGATAAGTAGTTAACATACTGGAAAGGAAGAAAGGCAGTGTACCATCGAAATGACAGAAGGCGAAAGTAGCTACTTTGTACTCAATCCTTTTTTTTTTTTTTTGATGGGAAGCCAGTGAAGTTGGTACAATAAGGATGACACGTGATCTTTTTTTGATTTCTGAAAAATGACGCGAGTTGCACTGTTTAATATTCTCTGAAGTCCAGCCAGTTCTTCGGATGGCAGGCCAGCAAACAAACAATTACAATAGTTAATGCGGCTCAAAATCAGTGAAGACACAAGCTGAGTGGTGGCAGACTGAGTCAGGAAAGATCTTACAGAGCTGATTTTCTTCAACTGAAAACAGGCTGCTCTATAGATGGAAGTGTTATGGTCATGCATAGACAAAGTAGAGTCCAAAAGAACACCAAGGTCACGAACAGAGCATTTAAAAGGTATGCTAGCTTCACCAACAGTCAAGGTGCTGCACGGGTGACCTGGGAAAGAGTGTGACATGACGCGACACACATTTACTCAGTTTTGCCATCATTCAGCATGAGTTTGTTCATTAACATCCATTTTTTAAGAGACGATATACAGAGTTCGACTTCCTTAATTACAATTGGGACATCACATGGCTTGGAGTCCCTGAGCAGCTGTGTGTCGTCGGCATATTTGTGGAAACCACAACTATGCCGACTCACGACAGATGACAGGGGTTGAGTATACATTGAAAACAGTACAGGCCCCAAGACAGAACCATGGGGCACGCTGCAACGCAGGGGGAGTGGTTTGGACTTTGCACCACCAACAGTCACACACTGAGAGCGGCCTATCAAATAGGAGGCAAACCATCGTAAGGCAGTGTCAGTTATGCCAAAAGTACACTGCAGTCGTCTTAAAAGAATATCATGATCGATGGTGTCGAACGCAGCCGACAGATCCAGTAGACAAAGAATAGAGACTTTTCTCTGGTCAGCGGATGTCAGTAAATTGCTGACAACATGAAGCAGGGCGGTTTTGGTGGAATGATTTTTCCTGTATACTAACTGATATATGTCAAGCAAACCATTGTCATTCAAGTGCTTTTGAAGCTGCTGAAGAACAACTTTTCCCAAAAGTTTATCAAGGAAAGGCAGATTGGAAATTGGACGATAATTTGTTAAGCAGTCCTTGTTCAGACTTGGCTTCTTGAGGAGAGAAATGACAAGTGCTTGCTTGAAAAGATCAGGAACACAATATTACATGAGGAAAAAGTTTAGAATTCTGGTTAATATTGGCAGTAATTCGTCTGAATGTTATGATTGTGGTTGTGTTATCCTGTGAGAGCATACATGTGTTATTCGTAGGAAACGATCCAATATTTTATTTGAGCTATCATGATTATGATTCAGGTATCTTTTTAGTAAAATTTTCTTTCAGTCGCGCAGAGCGGATTTCACTTCATTGATACGTTAGTTTAGTCCAGAACGTTCTAGAAAGGTCGCACTGTCTTGTTACCTCGGTTTGTATGACGTCGGTAAATACGGAACAGTTCGTAACAGTTCGCTACATTTTGTAGTGCGCATGAATTGAGCAGCCTTTATTTTGTTTTGGGAATGTTCTCGTACTTTCTAGAGCTATCATAGAACGTGGTGATAGGGCTACCATACTTTTATGTGTCTTCATTATACATTAGGATTTAGAGCTGAAGTGAGCAGCCGAGTTTTTGTAGCCTATTTTAGTGATTTCAGAAGAGTCTTATTTATGAGTTTTAGTTGCGTATTTCGTTTCGATTGGTTGCATTGTATTATTTCCGTAGATGGTTCTAGAATTTGGTAGTATATATAAGGAGGGCGCTGGGAAAGCCCGTGGTCAACTCCGCCATTGCCGGTCCCAAGCCCGGATGAGAAAGGAGAAGGGAAAACCCACATCAAATCTACAAACCACCATGCTACAATTGCTGTTAACTACGCCAAAACTACTAGTCCCCGATCACTTCAGTGCCAGTGGGACAGTAAACTGGAAAGAACAACAACAACAAGCCCGTGGGTCGCCGGTCCCAAGCCCGGATGAGAAAGGAGGAGGGAAAACCCACGTCAAATCTACAAACCAACATGCTACAATTGCTGTTATTAACTACGCCAAAACTACTAGTCCCCGATCACTTTAGTGCCAGTGGGACAGTAAACTGGAAAGAACAACAACAAGCCCGTGGGCACATTGTCTTGCATTTGTCATTTGTAGAGACACTCAGTTAGTGTAGGTACGTGGCCCGTTGGGGTGTACATTGTGTGAGACGCTGTGTATGAGAAACTTTGTGTCAGAGTGTGGACATTGCAGAAGAGACATTGTATCAGTGATTGTGAATTTGGAATTGCATTGTATGGAGATCGCATCGCTGAATTACAATTTTGTTGGAACTGTTTCTCCAGTATTGTCTACATCCTTAAGCCACGGTTGACGGATTGCAGCTGAATGAGGGTTATTTAAAAGAACCTTACGTGCGTGCGTCTGGTGTGTTTATCATACCACGACTACAACAACTCCACCACGTAACACTGAACATGCTCTCAGTAACGAAGCAGGAATTGGATCAAGTGCACAACTCTTGCTTGGGCACCAAGTCAAGATATCCTGAATCTCTGACACTGGTTCAAACTGAGAGAGGGGTGTACCTGCAAAGACAGGATTGGAACAGTCATCATCAGCAACACTATCCGTCAAAGTGTCAAGCTCAGCTCGAATGTCTGAAACTTTCTTGTAAAACAATTCACAAAACCTATCAGGCAGTTCAGAACTGGGAAGGCATGATGGCAGCGAGGAATCTTTATTGTTGCCGAACAGCTCATCAGAGACCTGGGACAGCATTTTTGTAGACTTACATTCCGTGAGACGGGCACAGTAAAAATCACGCTTGACTAGATGTTGTACTGCCTTCAATGAATCGCGACAGGAAGCAAAAATATGTCTATCGACTGTGAGATGGCTAGAACGCCAACGCCTCTCAGCTTGACGCAGCTGTCGCTTTGCCACCTTAACATCCTCGGTGAGCCAGGGAGAAGGGGGTCGGTCGGCGACGTTCTTGGTCTTGAGTGATGCATGATGATTGAGAATGGAGAGAAGAGCAGAGTTGTAATCCTCAACAAGGGACAAGTCAGAAGAATCTGCAGACAGGCGGGTGACCGCAACCTGGACATCAGCCCTGAAAACACAGTTCTCTTTGCACGCTTAGGTTTGCCCAAGAGGAGATCACAGAAAATGGCTTGTATGATCAGAGAAGGGTATCTCCTGGACTGCATGTGATTGAAGAAAACTACCCTCTTCCCTGTTAATGAGCCAGTCAAGGACATGTCTGTGATGAAACTCTATGCTCATGCATAGTGTTCACACAGTAGGTTAATACGGTATGGTTTTTGTTAACGGTTTGTTTTGTGCCGATAGTCCGTGAGGCCCGTGGTCCACGTGAAACCTTTAAGACACGGTTAATACGGGGAGTTTAGTGAGTTGTAGGCAAAAGTTCAGTCTGGCAGAGCTGTAGAAACATTAGTACGGGGCTTTACTGTCAATGTGGGCAGACGTGTTTGAGATACCTTAGCCCCTATTCCAAGACTCTGAAACCTAGAATTCAGGTATGTTTTTTTTTATAATTATGTATTATTGATAGTTGCTTAGTTAAAGACGGTATGCGTTGGTAATAGTAATCTGGTTGTATAGTGTTGACTGGTTTGATTCAGTTATGTTGGTTTGGAATTCAGTGAGGTAACCGGTGTTTCCGTATACAGTTATTTACCGAGATGGATAACTAAAGGAATGTGAGGGGTGTATGTCCAAGTCATTATGAAGGTAGTACGTGGTTGGTTAAGCATAGTCTTTTCCAGTGTATAGAATAATGTATAGCGAGAGTTTTAGGTTATAGTCTGTTTCAAGGTAGTGGCAGAGTTATGGGGTGGTACGAAAGTAGTTTGGGTTATGAAGCACGCGTGTGTGTGAATGAACGTGTGAGTTATTTGTATCAGCCAGGTTACGTAATGTTTCTCATATGATCCAATATGTTGTGTGTTTAGCAAGTGTTACGTTTTAGAACTTTGTTACTGTTTAGAGTGCTTGTCGGAGAGAGAGAGCGACGGACGCCGAGACGTCAGTCACCAGGACCTAATGCGAGGTCATCTCTCCAGCTCTTTACTCGGGGAGTGAGCGACCCGTGCCGAGACACTTGGGTCACAGCGAAGATACGGTACGAGCTAGGAGGACGTCTACGGTACGAGATAGAGAAAGGAAGATGGAGAATACAAGAGATTTTTTGCCAACGTCAATTTTCCACGATTTTTGCTTACAAATTACTCCTATAACAACACAGCCTGTTTTCCTAGGATTTTCTTTATTTTTTTCAGTAAAATAAAGATTTCTAAAACCAATGCCATTCATGACTGAAGCAAAATTAACCCCTGAGCTAATTAATCTATCAATTATGTAAGTGTGTACATTCTGAAATGCAGTAAATCAGCGTTTATTTGCGTAGCTTATGTGTGTTGCATTTCGGGAATTTCCGATTTGGTTATAGGTAAAACATCATACAGCAGTTACTTCCCTTAGAAATCTATTCTTAGCTCACTTACAGCTCACATTTCTGAGAAAATAGATACACAATTACTCGCTTATCCATAACAACCAACTAAACAATGTTAATCTGACTACTAACAATGCACAGCTCAATCGGTTGTATGATTAGTTAGCACTACAGGCCTGTAAATTGATCAATACAAAACTGGTCAGAAAGATGCATTGCACCATATCCGGTTTCAATTGATCTTATATTTATATACTCAAGAATAACTACATTGTCTTGGGCCAAGCTTGGCCTGGTGGTCTCGGCCCCGTTACACATGTACAGAGTAGATCTTGGTGCAGTTTACTAGGTACGTGTGTGCGTGGGATCGAATCACCTCAAAAAATCTCAGAATTTTTCGTTTCGGTAAATGTCTGAGCTGTGAGATTTTCACTGGGGTGTGATGATCCAATAATTACCAGAACAAATATAATATAATATAAAATATAAGTCCAGATAAATAAATAATTAAAAAAAAAAATTAACCAAACAAATTACCGGGCTGGCAAATAAATAAATAAAACAAATTGTGTGTGCACAGGTAAAAAGGGGGGGGGGGGGGAGGGAAAGGGGTGGATAAGGGGGTAAGGGATAAGGAGGTTGGGTGGGGTGTGTATGTTTGTCCGTCCTTCCCTTGTCCCATCTGGGTGACTGAACACCGCATCCGATTCTCAATGCCTCTTCAAGAATCCTCTCTTGAAAAGGCCATTGGTAATCGGATAAAAGACGGGATTTTTGTTCAGGCATTCAGAAAACATGTTATTTTGGTATCTAGCGTAAACAATATGTATGAGTGTGTGTTTATTGTATAAGTGTGTTTGTTTGTCTGTGCGTGAGTGTGTGTATGCATGTGTGTGAGTATGCATGTATGTGAATGTATGTGTGCATGCGTATGTGTGCATGTGTGTGTGTGTACGCGTATGTGTGTATGCGTGTGTGAGTGCATGTTTTGCGTATGTGTGCATGTATGTGTGTGTGAGTGCATGTTTTACGTATGTGTGCGTGTATGTGAATGTATGTGTGCATGTCTGTCTGTGTGTGTGCGTGTTTGTCTGTGTTTGTTTGTCTATACGTGTGTGTATGTGTGTGTGCATATTGATTAGTTATTAGAGATAGAAGAAAAGACATTTCAATACCATTTATACCATTTTCTCTGAGTCCATACCCAGAAACACAGTTTTTTAAAAATAATAACCACACATACATACATACACACACACACACACACACACACACACACACACACACACACACACAAAACATTGTTATATGCACTTGATAATATTTTTAAAGTAACCTACAGATACTTGATAACAAATCACTTATAACTGTCAATTAACTTTACTGGTAACCTTTTAAGTTCCTATAAATTAGTTAACACAAGAAGTTATAAGTGTCTTAAATAAGAACTTATAATTTCTTATTACAACTTAAACATAACAACTTGTAAGTTCCTGACTTAAGTCACAACTTACTGGGGCAGATTTGACAAGATACAAGGACAACAAAAAACTTTTTTTTTAGTAATAGGCAGATTTGACAAGATACAAGGACAACAAAAACTTTTTTTTAGTAATGGTGGTGGTGGTGCAGATGGGGTTAAATAGTTAGGCGACATGACATCTCTTTGCGAAGTGTAATGAAAAAATAATAAACGATTACCAAATCTGATTTTTATTTGTTTAAAAGATTGTGTAGTTTTTCGTGGTTTCCTGAACACTGATCTTTTTTCCTTCTGCTAAAAAAATTAGCTTTCAGTTCTTCAATATTTACAGGAGATTGACTACACATTCATTTTATTTTGTATTTCTGACTTCTGTTTTTTGTAATTGTTCAAATCATCCTGCACTCTCTTAAATTCTTCGTCGCTAATAAAATTGTCCTCCAAAGATTTACTGATAATAAGTTTCATACTGCTCAGCTTTGCACCTGCCAAAGTACTTAATGCTTCATGTTTCTGTAATTTTGTGTGAAACCTCTTGTTTAGGGCTTCCAAACCAAAGCAAGCCAGGCATGTAGCAACGCTAACACCCTCAACTGCAATTCCAATTCCAATTCCTGTGGCAAACAGAACAATACCCCCTACAGAACATCCAGCAGAAACTGCACCAACAGCCATAGATGTGTTTTGTACATAATTGAAAACAGCCTTATACCATCTTTTGCACCATGAGTATTTTGCTTCCTCACTTTCCAAATATTTAATTGCTTCTGTAATATTATTCAATTGGAATGTGTCTACCTGTAATGTTTTTTTCTGATGGAATTGGCACATGTGGATCAGTTGTTTTAGTTGTCACAATTGATTCAGTCGGCTCAAGCGTTGGTAGTATCGGATAAAATTTTACCATTTTTTTTTTATTGACAAATATTTTTTATTTAATCAGTGATTACATTTTGCAACTCATGAAAAGTATACAATTTGCTGGCATAATAAAATGAAACAAAATCAATGTGTTCAAGTTTTATGTAACTCAGACGAACAAAAGTTGTTTTGTCGACCACCACCTTGACAGCGGGAATACTGTTCAAAACATTAATAACATCAACACTTTTTGTAATAGCAATAAAGACCTTTGTTGACTCTGTCACTGATTCATCCCACGTAAGTTTAATTTCCTGTGCAATTTCAGCCTCTTTCACAGATGCTACAGATCTCAAGATAATTTCAAATACTATTGTCGCTTCTCTAGCCACGACTAAGCTTGCTGGCAGAAGTATCTGATCTACCCTTTCTAGTTGTAAGAAGATATCTCCGTTTTTCATAATTTTCAACTTTCAGTTTTTCTCTGCTATTGTTGTCTGGGGAAAAACTTGGAACAAGACTCACAATCAATGGTCCAGAGTTAACAACTTTCCTAAACACTAAGGCACCTTCATCATCAGTGTATACATAAGGACTAATAAATTCAAACTTTATGTCCCAGTCAATTGTTGGTGCAGGCATAGGCATAAGCGTGTTTACCCACTTATTATTCACATTTTTTAAGTTGTAGAGTGCATTATTCTGAGGAATAGGCACAGTAACATCACGAAGCTGACCAAGTTTAGGAATCTGTCTTTCACCGTCTTTCATGTCAACGATTACTTTCCGCTTGTACATGCCAGTTGAATCAAGTTCAAAACCATACACCTCCCCTACCTCTCCTTCCTTCTCAAAATCTTGTACATCTGCCAAATCTTTCAACTCTGTTACCAGACACGCAACTGGAATAATTTTTGGCTTTGGACCAGCACTCATTTTTATAAACAAAAATAAAATTATTTTACTTCTAACACAACACTAAAATCATGCATTACAACTGGTTTGTCATTTTGATTAGTTACAGATATACATAGTGACTCAAAGAAACTGGAACCTAATTTCTTAAACTGTAAATTAGGAAATCTAGCAACCACACTTTCACAATAGGGTGCAGTTCCAGTCGGTAAGCATCTCAGCAAAGTTGATGGCTTTCCATTGTAAACATTCTCAGACGTGTTCAGTTCTTTCAAATGAACATTTAACACTGTGTGTACTGCCAAATGAACAGGAAGTCTTCATGTTATTTTTAGTTTTTTGGGCCTTAAAAGTTTTTCATTATTTTATTATTCTTAATTGTTTTTTCTTTATCTTTATCTAATGACCAATCTTCGTCATCATCTTTAAATAAACTATTTTCTAAAAGCAATATGTCAGCTTTGTTTATAAAACTAAGTAGTAATAAAAGTATATCTGATAATAAATACTTGTTATCTTTTGGAAATTCCAACGTAACAAGTAAGTTAGTTGGATTTAAAGTTGCTTTAATTTTAAATCCATTTTGTAGCCATTCAGCTAAAGTACAAAAGTCATAATACCCAGGCATTAATTTAGAAATAGAAATAGCCTCTATACTCCCAAAATATCCGTGTACATAATATTCATCTGTTACATTAAACCATTTTACTGTGCAGAACATTTCATGGATAGCTACAGTCTTGTTACCATTGCGATTATCAATCCCATTAGTTAACCACACTGGTTTGCTTGTGTAAAGATTTGTTAAGGTAATAAACATTTTTATTATCTCATAAGAAAGAAGGATGGAATTTAAATCACCAACAAGTGTCAGCGCAAGCAGTACAAACACGTCCTGCACTGTAGGTCAGCTGATGACATTCAAACAGTACTTAAGTATCCAGATCCTGGTAGTCAAGTATATTTTAAGAACTATGGGAATCAACAAAAGCTGCCATTTGTAGTGTATGCTGATTTTGAATCACTGGTAGTTCCATATGAAGGTCCTGTTCCAGAATCATTACCAAAGACTATAAAACTAAGTGACCAAGTGGTTTGTTCTTTCGGATACATTATTGTTTGGTCAGAGGGACAACATTCAGAGCCTGTTATCTACAGAGGGGAAAATGCAGCATGTCTGTTTTTAACAGAAATGAGACATCTGTATAGTCAGATAGTACAGTATCTCACAACAAGTCAGATGCCTTTGGTGATGACAGAAGAAGACAAACTGAAATTTGATACAGCAGAGATGTGTTGGATTTGTGAACAAGCCCTCCAGGGTGATAAAGTTCATGACCATGATCACATAACTGGACGTTACAGAGGTGCCGCACATAACAATTGTAACTTGTCATTAAAAATAGATCCTAAGACATATAAGTTACCAATCTTTTTTCACAATCTCAAAGGGTATGATTCACATTTTATCATGCAGGCTGTGGATGAATCTTACAAAAACATTAATTGTATTGCCCAGACAACTGAAAAGTATTTGACTTTTAGGTTGGATAAATTAGCATTTTATGACTCTATGCAACATTTGTCTTCAGGTCTTGCTAGTTTGGCAGAAGGACTGACTGAGTATCCAATAACAAGTAAATATTTTGAGCCGGACTTAATTAAGAAATGAGTGTATCCCTATGAGTACATTGATCACTGGGTTGTGTTTGAGGAAAGGAGACTACCTGCAAAAGAGAAATTTTATTCCACGCTAAATGGTGAAGGTATTTCTGACTCTGATTATCAACATGCTCTCGATACATGGGGTAAATTAGGGTGTCAAACTATTGGTGGTGACTACCATGACCAGTACTTGAAAGCTGACGTTTGTTTGCTAGCAGACGTGTTTGAAAGTTACCGTGAAAAGGGTTTGTTACACTACAGTCCTGACCTGGCTTTTACATAACTAGTCCTGGCATGACATGGGATGCATTTTTAAAATCCAGCAAGATATCTATAGACCTGTTGTCTGATCGTACGATGGGTGAAATGGTGGAACGTGGATTGAGGGGTGGAATTAGTATTGCAGCAAACAATTATGCCAGAGCAAATAATAAATATATTGATGGGTTTGACCCCTCAAACCATGGGTCAGGGTCATTCATTACCTATGTGGAAGCTAACAATTTGTATGGCTGGGCGATGTGTGAGTTATTGCCCTTGAAAAACTTTTGTCTGTATGGTTTGTCACAGTATGACATGACAGAGTCAGGGTTAACAAACAATATTATGAATCTTGACCGGAATGATCCAAAGGGTTGGATCTTTGAAGTAGACCTGGAGTACCCATACCATCTACATGATTACCACAATGATTATCCGTTGGCTGTTGAGAAAATGAGTATGATGGGGAAAAAAGAAGACACTAAATTTGTACCAAATCTGAATGACAAATTCAATTACGTATGTCACTATCGCTTGTTGCAGTTTTACATTAGACATGGGTTAGTACTAAAGAAAGTTCACAGAGGCATTCAATTTGATCAAAGCGCATTTATGAAAGATTACATAATGAAGAACACAACATTGCGTGCCAGAGACGGCAACTCTACATTTGACAAAGACTTCTAACTTATGAACAATGCCTGTTTTGGAAAGACTATGGAAAATCCTCATCACTGCAAAGATGTGAGACTGGTCACAACTGAATTGGGTGCAATTAAACTTACAGGTAAGCCCCAGTAC
This sequence comes from Semisulcospira habei, assembly GCA_036245525.1. Classification (NCBI taxonomy): domain Eukaryota; kingdom Metazoa; phylum Mollusca; class Gastropoda; family Semisulcospiridae; genus Semisulcospira; species Semisulcospira habei. The sequence goes on along the minus strand of BTPG01000007.1, from coordinate 14,879,414 downwards.
ACAGGGTATAAAGAGTTTCATTCATCATTGTATGCAGTATCACTCAACAAAAAAAAAAAAAAGATTGTTAAACTGGACAAGCCAGTATTCATTGGTATGGCAATTCTTGAGTTGTCAAAACTGTTGATGCTTGAATTTTATTATGATTACTTCAAACCAAAATATCCTGAGTGTCGACTGCTATACACCGACACTGACTCTATGATCATTGATGTGCCTACTGAAGACTTTTATGAAGACATGAAAACAGAGTTACACATATATGTAGGTCGTCCCAGGCGCCCAGACGCAGGTGGAATACTAGGCCAAATGTGCTAAAAATTGCACAAATTTGATCATCACTTTCACTACATAAACATCATTTTTTGTTTCTGATTTTAATATGAAAATGAAGATAAAATATTTCTCTTTCAATCTATGTGTGTTTAATAGTTAATTAAGTTCGGAATTAGTTGTAATAAATCATGGAAATGTGTAGGGGTTTACTCCATTGTTGCCGTGGCGAGGCCTTCCGCGCAGCGCGCAGCTAAAGGCAGCGTTTTACACACTCCGGTTTTTCCCGCCGCGGATTTCCGAGACAAAGGACACACACTAAAAATAACCTCATCATGAAAGTAGAGTTGTTTGCCGATCTGCCGATATAATTTTTGTATCAATATTTGCTGAAATTCTGGTCAAAATCAGACAACGAAAACCTTTTTTGACTTCAAGTGGCCGTATCTGTCATATTTTTCATCCGTTTTTGACCAGTAAATGCGGGTATTAAAGCTCAATTTACGCTCTTTCCAATGATACCAAAACTAGCACGATAGCTTTTCTGTAGGAATTTCGCCATGCGATCTAAGTGGGGAAACCCCACACCGCCTGCGGCGACTTGCTAGAGGCAAAGTGAACTCGCGAGCCTAGCGATGACTCGGACTCGGCAAATACAAATTTTGTCTCCTACGAATGTCTTCCACCATATGTCGGTGAGTAATGCTTAACTTATATATGTTTTGATTAGTAATGCGAGTTTTGTGAATTTTTTCTATATTATCATGTATAGATGTGTGGAAACAACAGCCGACTCTAGCTAACCTACGTTAGGATAACGTGGTCAGCTGATCGATCTTTTCTGAAGTCGCTTTTCCGACTTGCAGTGTTAAATAATGCATATTTAATGGTTATTAGTGTTAATAGGCGTTTGAAAAGGCCATCAATTTTTTTTGTAAGTTTAGATGGTAGAGCTAAAGCATAAAATCTAAACAAAATATAAGGCAGGTGTGAGTGGCCGAAAACCGGAAGTGGCTTCTCGGAGATTTTTTCCGATCAACGGCGATTCACTCTTTGCTATTTTGCTTTGCTATTTTTATGATGTTAGTGCTGACTGTGATATAACTGATCAGAATTGTATAGGATAACTTTGTAAAATAGTTTATTTATGGCATATTTACACAGTAACAGTGCTGTAGGTTATAAGTGTACAAGGCACAGTATACTGTTCAACTTTAAGAATTTAAGATGTAATTTAGTTAGACAAGAGTCTGTTTATGTATAGACAAATCACTGTTGTTAATAGTAGTGGCACTGACAGTAATGTCAATAAGAATAATTCATATTTATATAAAGTTCACAACACGTTCAGGCTGTGATCATGTGATAATATAAATAATGTTTTATTAATTGGACTATGAGTATGACTATGGAAGGCTGAAATTCTCAGGGTGCTTTTTTCTTTATTCTTCTTCATCTTCCTCGAACACTCTTTACTTTCTTTAATTCCAGAGGATGAGATATATCATCTGCTGATGAAGTATGTTACTGCAGAAGGTAGAGACTGCTGGTGCAAGTTACCAAGCGTGCAGTGCACCAACCGCCTCGTTTTGCAGCTTGGTCTTTTTCGGGTAACCACAGGCAAGACTTGAGAGAGAATTTACAGTTTTGCACAGCAAGCACTAAACATGAAAGTTGGTAAGGATCTTCCTACACTTACCCATGAAGAAATCAGCCTGCGAAAGAAGCTACACAGTACGCCAGTGTTAGAGTGGCAAGTTTTCTGTCGTGATCATCATAAGAAAATTCCAGCCGCCTCAAAAATAGTAACGGATTCAGAAGTGCAGTTTTCTGTAATAACTTTTTTTGCAATTTGCCAAACAGATTTTTTTATGCTACTTCATTATTTTTATAAACATAGTTATCTTTGTAATCAAAAGATTGTTAGGCAACTCGTCTGATCTGAATCAGGTTATGGCTAGGAATGCAAACAGAATTTTGTTTTGCATAGACATGAAACTTTTTTTTTAGATGTGTGTGCTTGTGACTGAGCTAGGGACTGTTGCCTCGTCATAATTTAATATATTTGCATTTGAAATTTTCAGTTTCTGGTCTTGATTTTTTGTTTTGATGTGATGATTTATACTTCTAAATTCTATATCAGATTTTCATATTTCACTTTTTTTTCAGTGTGCTTTCAAAATGACACATTTCAGGTATTGCAATTGCATTGTACAGTATTATTTTATGCGTTTCTTCACAGACATCTTGAGTATTCATTTTACATGTTGGCATGAGATTTGCGCGAATCCAAAGGCAAGGTAATGATTTTGAAATTTAGCATTACCTTTAAGTTTTATTCATATTATTTCCTCATTTAAGATTGTTAAGATTTTATTATTCATCTAAATCATTATTTGCATGCAGTTTTGCACTGGCCAGATTCTGACCTTTATTTTGATATGTGAACCATATGTATGTGTCATAGTTCTTGAGATCTGCAGATTTTACTGTCACATGCTTTCAGTTTTTGTATTTTTCTGATAACAGTTTTTTTAAATATAAATTATTCAGCTAAACCATTACTTGCATTGCAATTTTAAGATTCTGGCCTTTCTTTTGATATGTGAACCATTTCTGTGTGTCCAATAGTTCTCGAGATATAAAGATTTGACTTGCACCTGACTTTGTGTTGCACTCTGTTCATTTTTTTACTGTTGCAAACTGGCATGGTTTAGATACTTTGAACCTTCGTAATAGACATATTATTAGCCTTGAGTATACCAAAAAAAAAAAAAAAAATAGGCATGCATAGTGCAGTGTTTTATGTGATATGCTGGATTTCCAGGCTAATATTTACATTAGATGATGAATGGTGGAGACCCCAAAGTGGGTGTTCGCGCAGTTTAACATGGAAAAATGTGACTCGCAAGAGCACATTCAGGTTCACGTTATTCATACATTATTGTGGAGAAGGAGGTTCAGTTAGTATTATATTCATCTAAGTAGTAGTCTGCACTGTTTAAACACTGTAAGCAGTGTTGGCTGACAAAACTGTGTTGTGTTATTGCTGAGGCCTCAAACATGGACGTTTCTTAAATTTGACCCAAAACGACAGAATGACACAATTTTCAAATCACTATAACTCAGAAACCGTTTAAGATATCTCCACAAAATTTTGCATACAAGCTCATCTTGATGTTTACTTTCAGAAAACTGTAAAAATTGTATTGTCATTTGAATCTAAAAAACATTCTGGGACAACCTAATATATGACACGTCTGACTATCCAAAAGATCACCCGCTGTACAGTACACAGAATAAGAAAGTGCCTGGTAAGTTTAAGGATGAACTTAATGGTGTGCCTATTGTTGAATATGTTGGTCTTAGATCAAAAATGTATTCTATTAATACTGCACCAAAAGGGAAGACAGTCAAAAGCCAAAGGTATAAAAAAAAAAAAACAACAGCGATTAAAAATAAAGACATCCGTCATGAACATTACAAGCAAGTATTAGATGGGGCATTAATGCCTGATTATCCAAACAAGTCACTGAGATCGAACAAATATAATATTGAAATGATTCAAACACACAAAAAGTCACTGGCATTTGGGGACACAAAACGTGTGTTTCATAGTAAAGAAAAAGCTTATGCACCCAGACATTACAGGCTCAAGTTACCTGAAGATATTTGTGACGAAATGATTGATGAACTGATTGACAAATGGTCAAAAGTGAGTAACAGTGTCTGGGGGAATAATCTGTAATTCTTCTCTGACAAATGCTCTCTGTGGTGCAGGGCCAAAAAGATAATATAATGATGCGTCAGGACCTGGAATTATTTTTTTAATATTATGTACAGATGTGGACCAAATGGGGTCAGTTGCTCTACGCCTGACATCATTCCCTACCTCACCAGGCTGATATAAATATATTACCTGTTTAGTAAATAAACTTGTGTCTGGAGGTGGTGCTGTTGTTTTTGGCTCTGTAATTTTTTCAATTTAATAGCATCAGCAGGTTTAGGGCGCAAGCCTTGTCCTTCGTTATTCATTGCTTTTATCACATATGGTAATCTTTTTACCCACTCAGTGTTACGCATGTCATGCATGAGTTCCTTAGAATACTGGTAACTAAAAAGTCTTTCTGATAACTGTTTATTGAAATTCTCTACAATTGCCTGTGATCTGTGTACACCTGGAATGCCGCGCCGCACTAGTATGCCGTGCTTCACAAATAACTGGTTAATGGCACCTTTAAATTCAGATCCGTCATCAACTTGTACGAGTCTGGGCTATTTTAGGGGCCCACGACTATATATTTTTGATAACGCTGTAGCAACTGTGATAGCATTCTTGTCAGATATGGGTTCAGCATCCTTATACCTTGAAGCAATGTCTACGACAGTTAATGCGTACTTGTATCGTTTCTTTTTTATTGTGTCGTGCGGCAGAAACAGAAGGTCCATTTGATGTGTGTCATTTGGGATAGTGTTTTCAAAATGAGGTCTTGTTATTTTACTTGGAGCAGGGAGGTATATCTGCCAAATTGCTTGCCTCTGTAACCAGTGTTTTATCTCATTGAGTGATTCATCTCCGCCTACGTCCGCATGTAATTTCTGAATAGCAGAGCTCCCTTTCCAGTACCCTGTTGGAGAGTAATATATTTTCGATAGTTTATTTTCGACGTTCATTTCTTCTAGCAACATAAAGACCAGTAAAAAATACAAATGTCATTCCCACTAGAACAAAGATTATCTCCCTGTTTCTTTGTTCTGTACTCGGTTTGTAATAGTCACTTAGTTTCGGTTTTGGGACAGACATGTCATTACCTGTGACTAAAAAATACTCACGAATTGCGTCGTCTGTATTTGAAAACGTATGTTGTGCGTGGCCTTCAAGCCTCAGTTTTTCATTGATGAAATCAAGTTTCTCAATTCATTGCTTCTCGTAATCTTGTTGCGCTTGTGCAAGTTTCTCTGATGCCTCATTGTGTCGTTTCATTTCTTCTGCTGATTCCTCTCTACCTACTTTTGAAAAGAGATAATTTGAACCACTGAAAGCCAATGCGTTGACCATTGTGCCTCCAATTATTACTGCTAAAGTCGCCATACTTATTTTATTTACATAGAAACATTTTCTGGAATAATTCCTTGCTTGATGAGAAAGTCTTTTGTGGCAATTGACGCTGTAACAACTGCAATTAATTTAGCACTGTCTTCAAAGTCTAATCTGCTAAGGTCTGCTGATTTCATTTTGAGTAGACTTTTCCCAAGCATAGAGTAAGCTACTGCTAGTCCGCTTATTACAGCAGAGTGATAGACAAGGTTCATTATGTTCTTTGTGTCGCTCATTTTCTAATACAAGAAAAATTAAAATAATATTTTTATTTACTGCATATAAAATGGGTTGACAACTTTGGGTGTTACTGGTAATGTGGCAACTTCTGATTTTGTTTTTGGAGTGTCTGATTTTTTGGTCACTGTAAGAGTCTGTGGTTTGTATTTTTTGTATAATTGGTAACCTACGTAACCAAATCCGACAACAAATCCGGCAACTATATATTTTGTTGTTTGAGGTTTGGGGTTAGACTGGGTTGTTTGTCTTTCACTTTGTTGTGGGTGTGACAATCCTGACGGTCCTGGCGGTGTTGGTATTGACCCTGGTCCTGACGGTGCTGATGGCGGGTCAGATATATGTACCTTTTCTGTTTGCGCTTGAAGCTGTAATTGTTTTTGTCTGTTATATTCGGCTAATCTTTTTCAAGCCTCGACCCTTCCTGGACTTTTAGTCTTAGTCACCGTTTAAACCTGTGTCAAGACAGGGTTTGGTTGTGGAGTCGTCTGGGTTTTGTCCATTTTCTTCTGCAGTAAAATTTATTTTTGAAAAATCAATATGACTCCCAGTGACAAGTAAGGTTACCACAGGTGCAAGATAATTGCCAAACTTGTAAAACATGACGCATGCTAATTTATCGATTGAACTTGAAACAATAGGATTGCTTTCAAGGTCGTGTGATAAACTGTCAGTGTCTACAGGTAGAAAGTGACTCACTGCTTTTGTGTATAGGCATACTAGAGATCGACTTAAATCACGAGTCATTAGTGAAGCGATGTGATTTTCATATTTAGAATGTAGTTTAATTAGTTCGTCAGCGGTGAGAGATTCTATGTCTTCTGTCATGTATTGTTTACAGAGATAAGCTTTTGATTTGCCTGACACAATTACAGACAAAAGACGTTGTTTTTTAGAGTCTAAATCATTGTTCTCTACCGCATTGATATAGTTTAAAAGAAGCAATTTATTAGGGTTCATTTTATAATAAAAATATTAATTTACTATAATTAAACTTAAAACTAGGCATTTCAGAATGTACACACTTACATAATCGATAGATTAATTAGCTCAGGGGTTAATTTTGCTTCAGCCATGAATGGCATTGGTTTTAGAAATCTTACAATACAATACAATACAATACAATACAATACAACTTTATTGTCTGTTCGAGTCAAGGCATGACAGAAATTTGCCTTTCGGCTCGTCATGAAACAACAATATAAGACATTAACAAACGCTACAAGAACATATCATGAAAAATTATCATTGCAGCAATCTATCACAAGCAATCTGTCACAAGATGGGAGGTAATGTTAAGTAGATCATACTTATCACGGCGTTATAAACGAGAGTTCAAAATCGAGACAGCAGATGGAATAAAAGACTTCTTAAAAACATTCCTTTTGGCAAGTGGCATGTTGAAACGTCTGCCTGATAGTAGCATTTGAAACTGATCAGAGAGTGGGTGATGAGGATCATTGACAATGCTAGCAGCTATCCTTCTGACAGCTCTATGGTACAGATCATCTACTGGGTACTGTCCTAGGCCAATGATCTTCTCAGCTGTTCTGACGATACATGACAGTCTGCCCCTGTTTTTCATACTGAGATTGCCATACCAAGCAGTGATGTTAAAAGTCAGTATGCTTTCGATCAGGCTTCTATAAACGGATTCTAAGACCCTGGAACTGACATCAAAACTTCTCAGTTTCCTAAGAAGGTACAGACGCTGGTTTGCTTTTTTCACAATCAGATCAGTGTTTCCAGTGAAGGACAGCCCACTATCCACGACTGTGCCAAGGTACTTAAATTCAGTGACCACCTCTACAGGTTGATTATTAATTGAGACAGGTACAAAAATATCATCAACTTTCCTGTCATCAATGACGAGTTCCTTGGTTTTCTGTACATTCATTTCCAGAAAACTATCTTTGCACCATGACTCTAATACTGCTATCTGTGCAAAGTACTCAGCCAGACTGTCTTCTTTTTGGAGTAGGCATACAAGGGCCATGTCGTCTGAGAACTTTAAGAGACGAGAAGTGGCAGTGTGACAACGCATATGGTCTGTGTATATAGAAAACAATGTCGGAGAGAGGACACAACCTTGAGGGCAGCCTGAATTTAGCACCACTTGGTCAGACAGACTGCCGTGTACATTTACACGTTGTGGTCTGTCCTTCAAAAAGTCTCGCACCCACAGAATAATGTTTGTGTTCACATTAAAAGTCCATCATACGCTGCAAAAGCATCAGTGGTTCCACAGTATTAAAAGCATTAGAAAAGTCAATAAAAAGAATTCTCACATGTGCTTTTGATTTCTCAAGATGTTGAAATACAAGATTGTACAGAGTAAGGCATGCATCCTCCACACCCCTATGCCCGGGTTTTTGTAAGCAAATTGGAATGGATCCAGTAGTTCGGCAACATCATTTAACAGATGCCTCCTCACCACTTTTTCCATACATTTTGACAGAATAGAAGTCAATGCAACTGGATGGAAATCGTTGAATTCATGAGCGTTGGTTTTTTTTAGGAATCGGGACAATGATTGATGATTTCCAAGCCGTAGGGACAGTATGATGATCAAGCAGGAACTGAAAGATAGTAGTGAAGATCTTCCCCAATTGACCTGCACAGGTTTTCAATACTCTTCCACCTAACCCATCTGGTCCAGGTGCTTTGTGTGCATTCAGCTTAGAAAAGATGTTTACTACCTCCTCTTCAGTAATTGACAAAGGTTCCGGCACAATGGACTGGCACAATTTGTCACAGTTATCACTAAGGTTTCTGCCATCGAACCGTGAGTAAAAACGATTTAGATCATTGGCCATCTCAACTGGATTCCCAATGCAGAGCCTGGCTTGTTTCTTTTGCTGCCTACCCATCATGCCATTCAGAAAATTCCATGCATCTCTAGCGTTGCCAGAAGAAAATTTTGTTTCGATCTTGCTTTTATAGTTCAGTCTGGCTGTCCTAGCAGCCCTTCTAAAATCCCTCTCCTTCTCCCGAAATTCATCAGTGTTACCCTGTAAGAAAGCAAGTTTCTTCTGTTCAAATACACCTTTAGCTCCTTGCTGACCCATGGTTTATTGTTGGCAAACATCTTCACTGTCTTGGTTTTAATTACAGTGTTCTCACAAAATCTTACGTAAGAAGTGACTGTCTCAACAAGTTCATTAGTAGTCTAGCAGCTGCCCTTCATAGACGATCAGCCGTTTACGAGATAGTGATTTTCTAGAGAGTAACAAAGGTTTGGGTATATCAAAATGAAGTCTAGTATGAATAAAAGCAGTGCGCACTCGTTTTAAACCTGCAGACGAAACCAGGACCGTCGCTGCCATGTTTACAGGGGATCAGTAGTTTACATGGGTCTCATTGTTCCTGTATATTCAGTGTATGCACTATATGTCACTTAAAAGGATTTCATTTTTTAAAGTAATATTTTCACACTTAGATATATTAAGATAAGAAACAATTACGAAAACGCTTGCCTTGAACTCAAAATTAATATTGTTACTCAACAATTCTACTCTTGGCTTGACTTCGCGAACGAAGATTCTATAGGGCTTGCCCACGTCGTCTGCAGGCATTTTCGTGGCTGCGGAGGCCAATCCGGGACAGGCAGGTTCGACCGCAGTGGCTGCAGGGGAAGGTCTGGTCAGGGTTCTGAGTTACGACAACTCTGTTTTTTCTTCTAAGCCGCTTGTCCTTAAGGTTAGCTCTGCGAGAGTCCTCAAAGGAGACGGCTGCCTTGTGAATGGTGGAGCGCCAGGTGTCACGGTCCGCAGCAAGCGAAGACCACTGGTGGTGGTCGATTTGGCAGGCACTAAGCGACTTCTTGAGACCGTCTTTGTATCTCTTCTTTGGTGCCCCTCTGTCTCGGTGTCCAGTGGCGAGCTCGCCGAACAGAGTGATCTTGGGTAGGCGATGATCCTCCATCCTGGAGACGTGCCCCGCCCAGCAGCTGTGTCCGCAGCAGCAAAGCCTCGATGCTCACAGTTTCAGCCTGTTCAAGGACCTCGACGTTGGTGACATAGTCACTCCAGTGAATGCTGAGGATGGTACGCAGGCAGCGCTGGTGAAAGCGTTCGAGGAGTCGTAGTTGGCTGCGGTAGAGGGCCCAGGACTCGGAACCGTACAGCAGGGTGGTGAGGACGACAGCTCTGTACACGCTGATCTTGGTGCCTTTTTTCAGCTGTTGATTGTGCCACACCCGCTTGAATAGTCGCCCGAAAGCACTGTTCGCTTTTGCCAGCCTGTTGTCCAGCTCCTTGTCCAGCTTGGCGTCTGACGTGATGATGCAGCCAAGGTAGGTAAACTGGTGTACAGACTTCAGTTCGGACTCGCCGATGGTGATGTGGGGAGGGCGATGCTCTTCCTTGGGTGCCGGCTGATGAAGGACCTCTGTCTTTTTCAGACTGACCTCAAGTCCAAAGAGCTGGGCAGCATCTGCGAAGCAGGACGTAATGCGCTGCAAGGCTCTCTCTGTGTGTGCAACGAGGGCAGCGTCATCAGCGAAGAGCAGCTCACGAATCAGTTGGTCTAGGGTTTTCGTGTGGGCCTGCAGTCGTCTGAGGTTGAACAGGCTGCCATCGAGACGATACCTGATGTACACTGCGTCGTCATCGTCGAGGTCCACTGTGGCCTGCTTCAACATCATGCTGAAGAAGATGGTGAAGAGGGTCGGTGCCAGCACGCAGCCTTGCTTCACGCCGTTGCGAATGGGGAATGGTTCTGAGAGGTCACTATTTAGTCTGACCTGGCCTTGCTGGTCCTCGTGGAGCTGGACGATCATGTTGAGGAACTTTGGGGGACAACCTAGTCGCTCCAGGATCTGCCACATACCTTGCCTGCTCACAGTGTCAAACGCTTTTGTTAGGTCGACAAACGTTACGTACAGCCCTTTGTTCTGCTCGCGGCACTTCTCCTGAAGCTGTCTCAGCACAAAGACCATGTCGGTGGTACTCCTGTTGGCTCTGAAGCCACACTGACCCTCTGGGAGGTGGTCTTCAGCGATGGCAGGTACCAGCCGATTCAGGAGCAACCTTGCGAGAATTTTCCCGGCAATGGACAGCAGGGTAATTCCACGATAATTAGAGCAGGCAGACTTCTCTCCTTTGTTCTTGTACAGGGTGATGATGACTGCATCACGGAGATCCTTTGGTAGTGTTCCTTTTTCCCAGCAGCAGAGAAAGAGGTCGTGGAGCTTGTTGTGCAGTGCTGGGCCTCCATGTTTCCAGATATCTGGCGGGATTCCGTCAATGCCTGCTGCTTTGCCACTCTTGAGCTGGTGGATGGCTGTGAGGGTCTCTTCGGCGGTGGGCGGTTCGTCCAATTCAACCTTTAGTGGAAGGGATTTGGAGGATGACTGTTTCTTGAACAGTGCGTTCAGCGCCGAAGAGGTCCTGAAAGTATTCCGACCAGCGGTTCAAGATGGAGGTATTATCTGTGAGGGCGAGTACCTGTCCATCAGCGCTTCGCAGGGGACTTTGTACCAGGTGCCTAGGGCCATACACTGCTTTCAGTGCTTCGTAGAAGCCCCTGTAGTCACCGTTGTCAGCGCAGAGCTGGGTCCTCTGTGCGAGTCTGGACCACCATTCGTTCTGGAGCTCTCTAAGCTTGAGCTGGAGACTGCTGCAGATGAGGCGGAAGGCAGACTTCTTCACAGGGCAGGAAGGCTGGGCTAGGTGGGCCTGGTGGGCGGCTCTTTTTTTTGCTAGAAGTTCCTGGATCTCTACGTCGTTTTCGTCAAACCAGTCTTTGTTCCTCTTTCTAGCAAAGCCCAAGACTTCCACAGAGGATTTTACAATAGCAGTTTTCAGTTGTTCCCAGAGTGTTTCAGGAGAGGAGTCTGCTGGATCAACTGTGTCTTTGAGCATGCGCTGTAAATCGGCCTGAAGGGCAGCTTTCTTGTCGTCACGCTGAAGGCTGGCAACATCAAGCTTTTTCTTGGGAGGGCCGCCTTTCTTGGGTTTCAGCTTGAGGCGGAGCCTGAGTTTGCAGCGAACAAGGCGGTACTCAACAATAAGGTATCCCAAAATCACGTGATCAAAACATCACGTGATGCCACGACCTCCACGGACGTGAATTTCGATGTGCCGACGGGTTCTTTTTGATTTGTTCTACATAAGCTTGTTTGTTTTAAAAAAAAAAGCAAACGTGTAAAGTTGCTGTGTGCATTTTTATGGCTTGATAAAGGTTTGTCACGTTTATTTCCATTCACTTTACCATCGCTTTGCCCGTTTCATTTCGACAACACAGCACCAAAACAAAACGCAACCCACAACACAAACGCTATCTTCAAAACCTATGCTGCATTCTGTAAAAGAAAAAGAGTGCCACACCACTTGGTTTTAACTGTCATGGCTGAGCAAAGTTTCGGAACTTGATTAATTATTTTATGCAGCAGTAACATTTATTTTAATCAGTTGCACTGACAAGCTATATGTTGTGATGTGCGATCACTGCCAGTGCCAATTATGCAGTCTCAGTGATCACTGATGGTACAGTACACTTCACACTGAAAAAAAAAAAAACACAGCACAATGTAAACACGCTTGGAAGTTCATGCAATGCTTTGTTTAAAATTGAACCCTATCTTGCTAGCAGTAGCCTACTGCACAAAAGAGGAACTTATTTTGCTGCTGTGTTATTTGCAGTTTGTCTGCATATAGACATTTGCAGTTTGCTGCAAGGATTCTTAGCAGCTGACATTAGCACTGACATATATATTGGGATTAAAACGAGAAAGAAAACGGAGAAAGGTGACACAGAAATGATTTAATAAATCAGTCAAGTGATCAAATGAATGAGATATCTATGTTTTATGATAAACAGCTAGTTATGGGAGGTAAAGAGGAGGGGGGGTGGGGGGGGGGGGGGAGGAGGCACATACTTTATAATGTACACGTACTATATCTTTCAGTGTTTCCATCACCCACTCATAACACCATTAGACTCGATGAGTTGTCATGTTTTGAGTGGTTTACAAAATACATGTACTTGTTGATGTTACATTATCTTCTTACTGGTTTGACATTTCGCTGTAAGATTTACAGTCCCATACTTTAAGCGTGTTCCCCCTAACACACACAGAGGTTGACTGTATCATTGATATGTGTGTGTAGGTAGCGTTTGGTTTTGTTTGAGGTGGCAGTTATGGCCTCACCTTTAAGTTTGGTGCCGCTGTGCATGTGGCTACCAGTACTATTTACAGAACTGATGACTGCATGTGCAGGCTAGTTCACGGTATCAAAATGTGAACTGGGCAGCCTATTGTTTGAAGTGATCAGTGGTAGCAACATCCATGATGTATGTGTGCATTTGGGCCACTGGTACTGTTTACAAAGGTGCTGTTTACAGAACTAGTGGCTGAGTATGCATATTATTATTAGTACTGTTATTGTTATCAGGTGTGGTCTTATCTCTAAGTTTTGGTGCCCCTGTGCATGAGGCCAACAGTACTTTTCACAGAACTGATGGCTGCATGTGCAGTGTGGTTAACTGTACACATGAAATTTGTAGGTGGGCAGCTAAAATACAGGCAGTCAATACAAGCCACTTGCTTAACCTTAAGTCTCTATATATAGATTTTACAGTCCACTAATGCCCATCAGTATACAATTGTGCATGTCTTTTGTGGGTGTTCTGTGGTTTTGTATGTGGGCTGGGGTTGAAAGTGGGGCGGTATGGCACCTATTACCATGTATGTACAAAACCTACATTACAAACAAACATAAATTAATAATTTTAATAAATAGTTATTTGGGTTTAACGCCGCGCGGTAGACTATGGCCATCTCACGGCAGTTAAATAAATAAGATAAAGTAAGTCAAAGATACCTGGGACATAAGAATGCTAAGTAAAGTATAGATTATGATCATGCACAGATGTACATTGGTGGATGTTCTGTGGTTTTGTGTGTGTAACTGGATTGGGGTTGGGAGCGAGCGATACTGCACCTATTACCATGTACGTGTATAAGACATAAGACATTTATTCACCAAGTAAAACGTTACAAGGATTTTTGTGTGGCATGGCGACAGTAAAACACTTGTAGGGCATTCATCATGTCATACACTTAGTTGGCGATCATCCTATATACAGCACTAAAAGATAGATAAACACAATATTAAACACAAATCAGTCATATGTCACAAATCATGGAATCACGTTGTTCCGTGCATGGTGATGTATTGAGGACAGCTTCTGGAAAAAAAATTGCATCTGAATCGAGAGGTTCTGGCTTTAAAAGCACGAAACCGCCGGCCAGAGGGCAGAAGCTCGAAGAGATAATTGGCTGGGTGTGACAGATCTGACAGAATAGTACTGGTGGCCACATGCACAGGGGCACCATGGTGTATGTTCTTGAGCTGTATGCTGATGTGTATGTACAAAACCTACATTACAAACAAACAAAATAAATAAATAATTTAAATAAATAAGATAAAGTAAGTCTAAGGTACCTGGGACATATGCATGCTAGGTAAAGGATAGATTAAAAATTATGAACATACACAGAAACTGTACGGGCCTGTGGAGGCGCTACAGAAGACCACAGATTTCATTTTGAGAGCCAAACTCCAAGTGTGACGGCGTTTGAGAAGAAGAAGATGAACATACACAGATGTGCATGTCCTTCCTTTGGTAGGTGTTCTGCGGTTTTATGTGTGTATTTAGGTAAGGGTTGGGAGCAGGCAGTATGGCACCTATTACCATCTATATATGTGTATATTTTCTTGTTTGCTGATGTGTATGTGTTTTTGTATACAAAAAAGCAATCCAGACCAAAAAGGTGACTGCCAAGCTTGTGAAATGCAAAGAAGTACCCAACGGAGAAAGAAACACGCTTAGAAAAAATGGTACAACACAATTTATTAATATTTCGGGTAAATACCCTTTGTCAAAATAGACAAACAAACAGAGACATTAGCCGCTACTTATCTTCATATGCAGAAGGAATGTGGCAACTCAGTAAAGGGTTGCCACATTCCTTCTGCATATGAAGATAAGTAGTGGCTAATGTCTCTGTTTGTTTGTCTATTTTGACAAAGGGTATTTACCCGAAATATTAATAAATTGTGTTGTACCGTTTTTTCTAAGCGTGTTTCTTTCTCCGTTGGGTACTTCTGTGTATGTACAAAACCTTCATTACAAGCAAGCAAAATAAATAAATAATTTAAATATATATAAATTATATATATTTGGGTTTAATGTCGAGCAGGTGACCAATGCCATCTTATGGCGGTTAAATAAAAAAGATAAAGTAAGTCAAGATACCTGGGACATATGAATGCTCAGTAAAGGATAGATTATGAACATGCACAGATGTAAGTGTCGTTTGGTGGGTGTTCTCTGGTTGTGGAGTGGGGTTGGGAGTGGGCAGTATTACCATATATGTGTATGTGAACATCAGCATATGTACAAAACCTACTTTTCAAACAAATAAAAATAAATAATAAATTTAAATAACTAGGACATATGAATACCAAGTAAAGGATATATTATGAACATGCACAGATGTGCATGTCCTTTAATGGGTGTTCTGTGGTTTTGTATGTGGGGTGGGGAGCGGGTGGTATGCACCTATTACCATATATGTGTACATGTTATGTTCACATCATATATGTGCATATGTATGTTCTCATCTTGTATGCTGATGTCCCCCACCCAGGTCTATCCTGGGGGACTTGGGTGGGGTTAACTACTTTTTAGTTCCCAGGGTGACCCTGGTCAGCCCCACAGGGTGGGTTTCCCTTCTATTCTGGGGCGTGTGTTTCTGTCTACCCTTGGTACATTCACCTGTATTTACCTTTTTTAAACTCTTCCTACTGTCTGCACTGCTTGTAGCTCTTGATATTGGATGTGTGTTGCTAAAGGGTCTAGTTAAGTTTATTTAGTGTATTAGACCAGCTGGCGACATACATTCAATATTCTGTTTAGTTTGGTTTTTTTCACAAGCAGTGCAGGCACGTCCTGAGAAAGTCTTGTTGCTGTCGGGACGTTAAACAATGTACAATCAATCATTTTATGCTGATGTGTATGTGCAAACATACATCACAAACAAACAAAATAATAAATTAATAAAATAAGTTGGGGATACCTGGGACCTATGAATATGCATGTTAAGTAAAGGATAGATTATGAACATGCACAGATGTATGCATATTGAAAACAAATTTCCTCTCCTTGGTGACCACTACCATACCACTATAGTGATCATGTGCATCAAGGAATTCCTTCCATCCATAATTAAAAGGATAAATAATAAATAAATATGTAAGTGAATACATACATGAATCAATAATAAATAAATAAATAAAACATGTAATATAATAGAGAGGGCTACTATCTGTATTGTGTCTCATGCAGTCCTGATAAAGCTTAATCATAAGAGTCCTTGTGAGTACTTGAGTGCGGATTGGTTGAATTGGTTGCAAAAACTAAAATTTTATATTTAGGTGTTTAGCTGAACATGGTGATTTTGATGGAAACGGTTCGGAGATGGATTTCACTCTGCCTGGCTTGTGCTTAAGACCAGTCGGATACGAGTGTGCTTGACCAGTTAAAAATCCCATCTCCACTAATAAAAAAAAAAAAAGAGCAGACCTGCACTTAGAGCCGTTAGGCTGAAAAACAGACGAACAACATGCATGTTGTATCCGGCCAAAAAGTCTTCAGAATGTTGAAGATGGTCGGCAGACACATTGCACAACATGCACAAAGGGAGTTTACTTTTGATATGCTTTCCTCCCACAAAAGACCGAGTTCTATGGAAAAGGCTGTTTTCAAGACCAAGAAAAATAACGTATTTGACGTTGATAAGATGTTCAAATCGAAAATAATCTCTGTTTCAATTCAGGAGCTAAGTAAAGCTTCATCAACCGTGCGCGTCTGATTGACTTCTTTAGAAGGCTTCTCGCTGACCGCCATTTTGAAACTAGCGACGCGACCATGCTTACCGCATTAAAAATAATACTTTTAAACTTATTTTATCGTATATATGTATGCATGTTTACTTGCTGATGATTTTAATTTACTCACTGGAATAAACTTGTAACTTGTATGCTTGAAATTTTTAATGTTATGCACAAAAAATGTCTTGCACCTTATCCGGGCGGTGTACGAGGACTGGTTCCCTCACATAAAAAAATAGCTTTCGAAAAACACTTCTACAAAAATGTCTCCATCCTAAGGACAAAAATTGTTGCCATGCATAAACTATATGGCATTAGTACTTTTGTTTCGTACCTGCAAACCATTGTTACTCTTTTGACGAACTACTTACCTCTGCAGAAATTGCGAAAAGCTGCTAGACTATAGGGTCCTCACAGTTATGAGTAAACATATCCCAATCCGTCGCCTCAAAGCACCCACTGAAAAAATAAAGAAAATCCTAGAAAAACGGAGTGTGTTGTTATAGGAGCGATTTGTAAGCAAAAATCGTGGAAAATTGACGTCGGCAAAAAATCTCTTGTATTCTCCATCTTCCTTTCTCTGAGATGGGATGACTCGGGAGCATATGAAGAAGGACTTGCATGCCTAGATGTGAAAGGACTAACGTAACCAGGCGAGAACGCCAAACAGGTTGGATAGTGAGAAACTAATACCTAGCCTGTCAGTGATATTGCGTGTATGTGGATGTGGTGTTAAGACGTGATAGTGGGAAAGGAGTGGTGTATATAGTTGTGATAGTTTGTGAGCATTCTTTTTATATTGTTTATTCTGCATAAAAGTTCCATTAGAAAGGGAGCCCGTGTGTTGAGTTTTACCTCATGAATGCGCCCGTTTTAGTCAGTGCGAGAGTCTGTGGGTACGACTGGGGGCAAATCTGCATGCGTTACAATGTCCAAATCTGTGTGTTGGTTCTTTTACCAGTTGTATGAAGTTGTGGTCATGCATGAGCGTTTTCAGCTTATTGACAGCACTGTTCATGGACACTTCATAGTGATAGTTGAAGTCGCCGATAAAGGTCGCATCACCTCTGCGATCACACACATTGCTGAGAAGATCAGAAAATTCACTCAGGAACTGTTTGTCGGTGGTCTTATGCTGCTTGCTGGGTGGAGGGCGGTACAGGCATATTAGATGTTCAAAACAGTTCGAGTTACGGTATTGTATTTCAGCAGCTTTGAAAGACTCAAACACCAGCAGTCTCAAACATTCTGTAGTAGAATGGCTAAGAAAGCATCACACGAAAAAAATGTTGTGCTTGATCTGCTTGTGTTGATATAAATAATTACTCATGTAAAGCTTTTCTGAGATGATAAAGAAAAGAGAAATTTGATGGGCCTTTTTCAAAGCACCTGCAAATAATTTGCCTTACAGGCTATGCTTCAAAATATTGTAAGTTTTCTCGTTTAATTAGGTTTTCTCTTGAAGAAAACTCAAATTTCTGGAATAAACCTTTCCATTTCTCTGCCTCAGCCTGTCAAAGAATACAAGGATCCACGCACACGATCACAGAATCGCACAACTCAATTTGACCATGTATCTATGATGGCAGCTGACAGAAAAAAATATTGAATGCTCATGCAATTTGTTCAAAATCGGAACCCAAGAAATTGAGGTTGTACTTCTAAGAAATTGAAGTTTCACTTCATTTAATAAAGTTTCAGGTTTTGAAGTTTTCAGGTTTCGATTTGTACAATTTCGGTGAGAATGAGTGTAAAATGAAGTCCATGAACGTCGCTTAATACATAGACACATGTGAGGGTCCACGTGTGAGACTAGCTTGGCAAATGTACTCTTGCAATCCCTGAATACATAGACACACGTTAGGGTCCTCAAGTAAAACCAGGCTGAAACTGCTCGGGCGAGTTGCCTTGAGCCTTGGGCGCACTGACTCTAGCTTTTGGCGAGTTGTCTACTACTTTGGGCGAGATAACTGCTATTTTGGGCGAATGTTTGGACGCTGACCTTGGGCGAGATAGTAATTGCGCAACATAGCATATGGGCGAGTTGGCCGTTCTATTGTAAGGAAGGGAAGCAAAAAATCAATGTAAAGTGCAAGTGCACTCCCCTAGCTTGAAATGGCGAAAGTGCGTACACACACGAGCAAAGGTTAAGCCTACGCTATGCTGTTTGTTTGGAAGGCGTTTATCGGACGACAAGGGAAATCAAGCAGATGATACAGCAGAACTGACAGTCATCGTAAGCATCTCTTGTGCTTGACGGCAAAAGGTAAGATGTTTAAGGCTTTATGACATTTCTTTTTCTTTTCATATTTGTAACGGGTCTGCGTGCTTGCACGGAAAATTCGGCATTGAGTGTTGTGCAAATATAACTGCTGGAGCTTACCGCGATAAAAACAATGCATAGAAATCTATGGGTGTTTTAAGTATTTATTCAGAAGGAGAGATGTCTCCAAAGTCCGCCTTTGTGACATCATTTAGTGTAGATACACACAGTACTATTAGTAGTACAGCAGTAGCACCACTGTTATACATGTACCTTGCATGAGCCTGACGGGCCACGGTACACAGTCGCGTTTCCGTACTGTCCAGTCTCTTAGCTATAGTCAGTCCCAGGCATCCCCTAATATTCAATCCCCCCCTAAAAAACACTACCGCCCACCAGCTGCACATTTGCCATGCACAAAATAACAATAAAAACAGCACATTGACAGTCATTTCTTGGCTATGAACCTGATTCCTTACCAACCCCACACACAAGCACAGCTGAAATCAGCGTGCCCCTCAAATCACTACGTCAACGCCAACTCAACATAGGTCCACAATTCTCTACTGAATAAGCTCAGGATGGCATGAATCAAAGCACCAAACATGTCTCCTCTCATCTAACCAGAAATTTCCAGCAAATATCAACATTCAGCCCTACTACAAATTTTCAAACAAGGCAAAAATTATTTTTAAAAACACCGGTCCTCTTACTGCCTGAACTGGCCAAATTTGACTATATGTAATGTGACCTGAAGTGCACTAACCCATATCATGGGGAGAGGGGCCCGTGGCGCAGTGGTTAAGGCGCCTGCCACAATGCTAAAGGTGTGAGGTTCGAGACCGGGTTTCGGCTTTGAACTTTTCTCCTCTAGTAACTAAGTAAGTGTCACCGTTAATTCGGGCGAACGATCGGGGTTCTTTCTCTGTACTCCAGCTCTTCCCCCCCCCCCTCCTCCAACCCCCCTATGGTACCGGTTTCAGGCCTCATTATAAATTTCAAATATAAGCGATCAAAATTTCTGAAACCTCTGTAGCTGAACGGACCCTACGCACCACATAAATGTCCTGTGTGTGTCTTGTACTGTGTTTATCTTCAGAGTGTGTCATGTGAGCTTGCGTGTTGGGTGCAGTTCGTGGCGCTTTGAGCTGATTCGCAGAATTGGGAAAAGGCGCCTATATAATAACTGGTATTATTATTATGCTGTGGCTAAAAGCTTCAAATGTGTACACTGCCATAAGAAAGCTACATTATAGTACTTGCAGATAAGGATATAGACCAATGGCATTAGTTCAAGGGTGGTACCAGAATAGCTTGGCGCCTAGAGGCGCCAAGCTATTCTGTCACTACCCTTGAACTATTTTAGTCAAACTTATTTCACACACCTGTGTATTCCGAATGATAAGGGCTAAATGGCCACTACTGTTTGTGGGTCGCACACCTGGATGTTGCTACCTGAATTGAATGCTGATCGCTCTTCACGTACAACGGTATCTACATTTATAATACACATATTATGCGCACTTAAAACTATATAGGTAGACAGTTGCAAGTACCATTCTGTTTCTTTTTTTGTTGGTGTGGGATAAGCACCACTGTCAAACATGGTAGTGCACTTTGCCTGTGCAGTTTTACAGCCCTGGTTTCCACCATTCCATTCTCTAAACCAAGGGTTTACTAATAGGAAATAATTACTGGACACTTTGATCTTTTTAAAAAAACAATCATTCAGTGCTAGAAGCTGACACATTTTTTGTTAACACCAAAATGCCCTGACTTTCCCAGGAACATGGATTTAAAGTGGTGTCAGCAAGAGACATGGATTCTCTTTAGCCTATGTAACTGCAGGGGCTCATGAGGATCTATGCTTCTTGCAATTGGCTTGTGTTCAAATTTTCTTGGCACTGAACAGGTTGAACAATTCTAACTTTGAGAGCATTTTACTCTCAGAATTATATTAATTCACTAATTCCTTCATAATACTTTATACAAAGCTATTATTGTAGCCAAATGTATTGTAAAAAGTGGTGTATATCTTTTTAAATTTTGCATACATCTGTGTTGACTCTGCAAGGTGTGTAGGTGAAAAATGATGTTTAAGACTTTGGCTGGAGAAGATCATGGCAATTAGCTTTTCTTGATAGCTGACCAAATGCATAAAAAAAATATGAATCTGTGAATGTTCATTGCAAAGAGCACTTTTGCCTCCCATTCAATTAACCCTTTTAGCTTCAAGGTCCCATTTCTCAAATTTTGGAGGTGTTGCCTAATGACTATGTACCAGTTGTAGGAGATGGATTGAAGATGAAGGCGCCAAGCTCATCTGGCACTACCCTTGGAATTATCATGATCGATCCATCCCCTGCTGCAGGGTCCTGAGACTAAAAGGTTTAAGTGCGTGTAGATGCACTCAGTTGTCAGCTCTTTTTCACTTTCTCTCATTTCAGTATTGACTCAGTAGTGCACAGGTAAAGTGCACTTTGTCATTGTGTAAAATTGTGTTCCTGTGTTTAAAAACAAGACGAGGAGACCGACACATGCTTAAACCCATGTCACTTACTGCATTAAAGGACAGGGGTATTCATTCCTGGACACAGTTGGCGCTCTGTTCAACTGGGAAGAGGCGTAGATTCTCATAAGCCCTGGCAGCTGCAGGAGCTCATGAGCATATATACTTGCATTAATATGACAATTGGTGTTGAGTTTACTCAGAATGGGGACTAAACAAGAGTATGTTTACTTGCTTGCTGCTGCTTTTGGCCAATGCACTTCTTTAACCCTTTGCTCCTGAATTGTTGTCTGAAACCACTATACACTGACCGACATTTGTGTGAAAGACAGATGTAAATGTGACCAAAACAGTCAGAAAGAACATAGGACTAACAAAGAGACATAAATCCTCATGAGCTCTCGAGACTGCGGGGGCTTGTGAGGGTTTATTTCTTGAGCCGCTGGGTGGAGTTTGCCTTGCTCCGGCAGTTAAGGGGTTAACCCGTCATTTTCAGTGGACGTAGTTTGTGTTTTTGAAATCGTAAATTCAACGTCAAAGATCGCCAGCCATCACGAGAACATGGGTACAGAGTGACATAGATCCTCATGAACCCAAGAAGTTGTGGGGGCTGATGAGGATTTATATATCTCTTGCAGTCAGGGGGTGTTTATTTTTTCTCGGCAATGAAGGGGTTACAGGATTATGGGATGTCATGTTGGCATTCACAGGTAATGTGTTCCATAGGGGAATAGCACTGGGGTGGTGTCTGTTGGTATTCATTCCTGGTGAACCATTACAGGTGTGAGGTATCTGCTTGTGGGCTCACCATGTGTTTGTAAACAAGTTGTGTTAACACTTTTCATCCCGATACACATGAACATTTTTTTTTTTACTACGATAGTTCAAGGGTGGTGCCAGAATAGCTTTGCGCCTGAGGCGCAAAGCTATTCTGGCACCACCCTTGAACTAAATGGTTGATCTATCTCCTAATTTGTAATGTAGCCTTCATATGGCAATAACCAAACTTTAAAATAATTGTCTTCAGGATGTTATGAATTAAAGCTGCAGTAAGGGTATGCAATGTCTCTGACATTGTCATAGGTTGTGTCTAAAATCATCTTGAATCATGCAGGGGTTTTTACCTGCTCCCCCTTGAGCATGTGTGATGGGGTGAGATGCGATTTAATGAAAAAGATGGTAATATTTCTTTGGTTGGACTTAGTGAGACTCGTTCATGTTTACTAAACTTTTATTCCTACTAGAAAACGGGTAACAGAAAGTCGAAAACAGAAACCAGAAAGCAGTACCTGTGGAATAAACAAACAGGTAATCAGTAATGGTGCCAAGAATACAATAAACAAGGCACATAACTAAACTAAGAGTATCATTATGCAGTGAACGTACAACACTTTGATTTTAAACTCTGATGAAATCAAAGTGATGGTCGTATAACGTATATAATGTGTAGTAAAATATATGATAGCAAAAATAAAATGAAAAATAAGTAAGTCACAGTACGAACTACAAAGTCATGCAAAGCACAAGTCAAAGAATAAAGCAGAGCACCAATATGTAAGTGCGCTATGCAGTCAGACCTGGTAAGGCGAGCACGCAAATGACTAACAAATGGGTAGTCACTCCGACCAGAGCCTCCCGGAGAGGTCAGACCACATCAAATTGAATACAAAGTACTAAAGGTAACTTAGCAAAAGTAAAGTTAAATCAGATGCTATGCCAGCGGTACAATAACTATGTGACTAAGCACTAATGAATAGTGTATAGAAAATAACTAGTATCAAGGGGAAAGTAATGTGTGAACATGACACAAAAAGGAACTCACAATACAACCGACTTACCATCAAATGAATAAGGACATACACACAACCTCATCATTCACTCGGTTTTATTAAATTCGCACCGCATACACAAGCGCAAACATTGAACATCAACGAAGAACGCAAACATCTACACACACTGCAGTCATTCATGACGAATCGGAAAGACAGGCAGAAAACGTGTACATGAAGGGGAATAATGTGCATGTAACCTAAGATGGCCTAAAATAAAGCAGATTTACTCAAATAAAATCTAATGAGTGTCACCATGCAATAAATAAATGCATGGTCCACTTAATATGACTACAAAGTACCTTTAAATTGCATAGTCTGCTTCTTACATATATGACTAAGTGCCAAAAGGTGAGCAAAAAGTGAGTGATCTCTTTTGCGTGAAACTAAAATCTGTTTAAAAAGACACGTGTTGACTTTAACAAGTGCAATGTGTGTGTGAATGATTGAAGATATACTGGCAATAATTTCTGCACCTAAGGTAAAGCCGTTTGGTGAGTATACTGTAAAACGCCAGAATTCACCAATAAAAATCGGCCCGGGAAAGCGGACAATGACATGCCGTCGGTCTGTTTTGATCTCGCGTGTAAAAGCAACAATAACAAACCTGGTGCCAACCATGCCCATATGTTCAGGGAAGATTGACCTTATAATCCGTGTATTTCCCAGATTTGAAGGCAAGCCATGCTTTTGTTTATTGCTCTTGAAAGTAGCCACTGTCGGACGTCAGATTTGTCGCAACAGCAGCATCTTAATTTCCGCAAACTTGTGCTAGCGAAAGGCACGCTGACCCAAACCGGAAATGGCGTCATTGCGTTGTTTCGCTTTCGTTGAATATTTTATATGCTTTAAATTTACTTTTCCGTCACAGTTTTCTAAGCTGGCAAAAAAATTGTGAGCGGCCAGTTTTTGTCGCAAGATCTGACGTTCAACTATTTGACAAGTTTAACAAAGTTGTTTTGGGTTTTTTGGTCTACGATCGTCCGGTTATGATAGATGCATTATGGGCCACATTCCAGCGTGGTTGTTTTGAATGTCCGGTTTGTCAATGGAGAGCTACAACTCGTGACATTTTGTCGCAACTGTTTTCATAAATCTGACGTTCGATCACTTCTGACGTTCGAGTGTAATCATAGACAAAATAAAGAGCCAAATGTTTATTGTAAGGGACCATTTTCAAGAGTTTGAATCGCCCGAGACTCCAGCACCGATTTTAGGCAGTAGGTTGGAGAATGAAGATGATTTCTTGTGATAACAAATTTTATGGCTGTAGCAACCTGACGTTCGATCGCGAACACGTGTCGCAAATCTGACCTCCAATCGATGCAAGTTGGTAAATGAGTTATTTGAATGAACACGGGTCACCGATGTATTTTTGTCGTTTATGGAGACGTGCAGTTGTTGTGACGCAAACGTAAGATAATGAGATCAAGAAACAGGTGAATTTCATAACATAATAATGCAATGATAAAAAATGTATCGGACGTCAGGCTTGTGCCAACATTTGTTGCTGCAATCCTGATGTTCAACACATATGGATTGTAGAACTTTTGGGGGCAAAGGCACTGTTAAAATGAGCCATGTTGGACAACCAGTTGCATAGCCATTAGGACCTTCTAAATCTGAGGGTCAGAGTTAAAATAGTGCATCAGCCTGTACACAGATAAAACTTATTTGAATATTTGTTTTATTTTTTCGGGCGCAGACTGTTTAGCACGTCATGTTTCATCATGTATATTACATCAGAAAGCTGTATGCAGTTTGTTTTTCATATCTATTTTGTTTGTTAAATATAATATAATATTGTAGCTTGAAACTGGGGGAAAGGCTTTGTGTTTGTGGCTTCTGATAACTATTCTGGGGATATCTGCTGCAATCCTGATGTTCGACATAAGTTACAAATTCTGGCCCTGACTGCCAATAAATATATTTGGGCAGCAAAGATAGACTCCCATTGTGCTCTAATGTGTGCATGTATTCCTGTGAGTGGTATATAACATGACAAAGTGTGTTTTTCTTGGTTGTAGGATGTTTTAAAAATGTTTTAAAAATTGAATATGGTCGGATGTCAGGTATTGCAACACAAATCATGTTCGGGGATTAGAACATTCTAAGCCAAAAAGCAGTAATTGTTTGGATAGGTCAATTGTGACCACTACTTATTATTTTAACTGTTTAGAAACTGATTTGTGTTTTTTTATCCCACTAATTTAAAGGCACTATGTCGCAATACCTGATGTCCGACATATCCAGACTTACAAATCTTAACAGCCATTTTCTCAAAAACCATTTGAGATATTATCTTTTTCTTTTACAAACACATTGCCAATACAGTGTACATCACTTAATACATTTTCTGGTACTTTATGTCACACTTTGATTTTCAACCCAGTTGTCCTCTTTGTGAGAGCACCTTTTGGCACTTAGTCATATAGTAATGAACAATGACCCTTGAGGTCGCATGACAGAGATGTCGGTATTTCTTGCAGTCACTCAAAGGCTACACTTCTTACACATAGTAGGGAACAATGACCCTTGAGGTCGCATAACAAAAATGACCTATATCGCTTGCAATCACCCTGGCTCATACCTGTCGGTGAAGTGTACCAAGCCTAAGTACTATGTCAAGTGAACTCATTAAATAGGAAACAAATACTGACTAAAGTCAAAATAAATAAAACAAAGACCTATGACTAAATGAATGGAATGAGCGTCTAAATGAATAAATCAATCAATCCATCAACCAGTCACTCAACCTATGGCTAGGCATGGCATACGGTCAGGCTTAGCAACGTATAAACAGCTTAAGCGGAAGTTCAAAATCAAAACAAAGTTAACATGGTGCCTAAGAGAGTCAGCTGGGAGTGACGTCACCAACGCGGGAACATCACACAAAGCCGCCCCGCTCCCTAGCTTGGTGATAGACAAGGGAAGACTCAAGAAAACATAGAACTAAATAAAATAAAGATCATCCCTAACTATAAAATACCTTAAATCTCTAGCACAGCAACAACAACTAAACAATCAACCAATAAAAAAAAAAAATTGCCTTAAATGAACAAAAGAAAATGCGCGCATTATGGTGCATCCACCGTGCAAGCAATGTAGTCAATTGTCATGATTTTCAGCAAGACCAAACTCGGCGAATCATTTTAATTAGAGGCATAAGTGCACTCCCATTTACTCCCACGGTTACATGATGCGCTGAGGCGAAACTATCGCCTAGTCACAACCGACCACGGTCGTGCACGCTAAGCACTGCATCATTTTGACACGTTAATTTTTCTAAGGCAAAATACATACGTCATATCTTCCACATCAACATTGTTACAAAAGTTTGTGTACAAATTTCCACACTGCAGCATTACATGGAAATTTACTAGCGAGTAGATAATCGTCTAGCAGAAAACAAATGGAATCAAGCTAGTCTCCGAAATGGCTAATGCGGACCGGTCTGGCAATCATGTCAATTTCATGCTCAAGAAAATCATCAAAACATCCAGCATCGCAATGTCATCAAATAGTACCAAAAAAAAAAAATAATGCATTAAATATGATATAAAAACTGAATACTTACAGGGTCTCCAAAACCTGCGCAGTTTAGGTTAAAAAAAACCCAAACAAAACCGGTTTCCATCAAAGGCACCAGTGCCAGAAATTAACAGTTGGTCACTATAGCCGGGAACTGTGTGTTTTGCTCGTTTGATAACAAAAAGAAAACTGGTCTGCCACGCGAGCAGCCAAACTTATAGACGCAGGGGGCGGGCCCACCATCTCCGCGTTGGTGCAAAGTCCAGTGTCGGTGCAAAGTTCAGTGGGGGAGGGGGGGGGGGGGGTCTGGTATTGTTTAACCCATATCATACTGAGGCTAAAAGCTTCAAATTTGTACACTGGCATATGCAAGCTACATTATAGTACTTCCAGATAAAGATACAGACCAATGGCTTTAGTTCAAGGGTAGTGCCAGAATAGCTTGCCAAGCTATACTGGCACTACCCTTGAACTATTTTAGTCACACTTATTTCACACACTGGTGTATTCCGAATGATAAGGGTTAAGTTGTTTAAGTGGCAAATCTGTATCATAGTCTTGCCAGCCCTAAGAGCTAGAGTATCTTCTGAATTACATAATGTAAAAAATATAATCTTTGAATATAAATATTAAGAAATTT
The DNA here is from genome assembly GCA_036245525.1 of Semisulcospira habei. Taxonomy (NCBI): domain Eukaryota; kingdom Metazoa; phylum Mollusca; class Gastropoda; family Semisulcospiridae; genus Semisulcospira; species Semisulcospira habei. The sequence continues at coordinate 14,852,133 of BTPG01000007.1, read as the reverse complement.
TACCAGCTGTACTCTGGATTTAATTTGAGGTTACAAGCTATTAGTGGAAAGTTTATATTTATTCTTAAAGAGATCGCAGAAGTGCCACAAAAAATCAAAAAGGCTACTAAATTGCAGTTATCACTCTGATAGGTTATAATTAACCAAAAAAAAAAACATATACATTACAAAAACTATTACCCGGGCCAAATCTAACCATGCTAAATACTAAGCAATGGTGTAGTTTGGTTACAATACACGGTCAAAACTGATATACAATACAACACGTACACTGAGCTATCTCGTACACAACATTTGACGCTGCGTTTGGCAAGTCACCGTGAGCAGTGCGCGTTATCGCTAACAGTCGACAGGAGTGAAATCCTAGAAGCAATGGTCATAAGTGTCTATCGGCCTAGGTACACAGAGGAACATCTGGTTCACTCTGTTACACATGCATGCACAAGCTCCCACCCCCCACCCCTTAATTACAGTGTCTTTCTCCCTTTGCCTTTCTTTACTTGTATTGGTGGGGGAGGGGGGGGGGAGGAGGTGTCAGCAATGCCCCCCCCCCAAAAAAAAAAAAAAAAAAAAAAAAAAAAAATTGCTCCTGTGCAATTGTGAGGGTATGGACGTTTTTAACCCATATCATTCGAAATACAGCAGTGTGTGAAATACGTTTGACTAAAATAGTTCAGGGGTATTGCCAGAATAGCTTGGCACTTCTAGGCACCAAGCTATTCTGGCACCACCCTTAAACTACAGTCATTGGTCTATATCCTTATCTGTATATAAGTACCATAATGTAGCTTCCTTATGGCAGTGTACAAATTTGAAGCTTTTAGCCTCAGTATGATATGGGTTAATGCCTCAGGTTGCAGTCCTAGAATTAAACGTATAACTTAGGGCAGTTATGTTAATTTATATTAACATGTTTCGTTTATTAATTATCATTGTGCAGGTGTGGTTTGTGATTTCATTTGTCACCATTCCTATTAACTCTTGTTTTTCCCTCAATGGTGTGTGTAATAATTGTTAGCTAAGAACGCAAAATGTATTTTTCCTCTTTGGTTTATTCTCTTGGACCTGTTTCTGCATCATCATGCATGTTAGTTTTTATTAACAATTTGCATACTAATTGTGTGTTGTGATCACATAGTGTATTTTTCCTGTTTAGTTTATTCCCTGGACACCTGTTACTGCGCAGGCCATCTGTTTTGCTTTTGCTATTACGTGTTATATTGACTTTTTGTCTCTTGTGACTCTGTGTGGACCAGGTCTCTTGGCTTGACTTCGCGAACGAAGATTCTATAGGGCTTGCCCACGTCGTCTGCAGGCATTTTCGTGGCTGCGGAGGCCAATCCGGGACAGGCAGGTTCGACCGCAGTGGCTGCAGGGGAAGGTCTGGTCAGGGTTCTGAGTTACGACAACTCTGTTTTTTCTTCTAAGCCGCTTGTCCTTAAGGTTAGCTCTGCGAGAGTCCTCAAAGGAGACGGCTGCCTTGTGAATGGTGGAGCGCCAGGTGTCACGGTCCGCAGCAAGCGAAGACCACTGGCGGTGGTCGATTTGGCAGGCACTAAGCGACTTCTTGAGGCCGTCTTTGTATCTCTTCTTTGGTGCCCCTCTGTCTCGGTGTCCAGTGGCGAGCTCGCCGAACAGAGTGATCTTGGGTAGGCGATGATCCTCCATCCTGGAGACGTGCCCCGCCCAGCGAAGCTGTGTCCGCAGCAGCAAAGCCTCGATGCTCACAGTTTCCGCCTGTTCAAGGACCTGGACGTTGGTGACATAGTCACTCCAGTGAATGCTGAGGATGGTACGCAGGCAGCGCTGGTGAAAGCGTTCGAGGAGTCGTAGTTGGCTGCGGTAGAGGGCCCAGGACTCGGAACCGTACAGCAGGGTGGTGAGGACGACAGCTCTGTACACGCTGATCTTGGTACCTTTTTTCAGCTGTTGATTGTGCCACACCCGCTTGAATAGTCGCCCGAAAGCACTGTTCGCTTTTGCCAGCCTGTTGTCCAGCTCCTTGTCCAGCTTGGCGTCTGACGTGATGATGCAGCCAAGGTAGGTAAACTGGTGTACAGACTTCAGTTCGGACTCGCCGATGGTGATGTGGGGAGGGCGATGCTCTTCCTTGGGTGCCGGCTGATGAAGGACCTCTGTCTTTTTCAGACTGACCTCAAGTCCAAAGAGCTGGGCAGCATCTGCGAAGCAGGACGTAATGCGCTGCAAGGCTCTCTCTGTGTGTGCAACGAGGGCAGCGTCATCAGCGAAGAGCAGCTCACGAATCAGTTGGTCTAGGGTTTTCGTGTGGGCCTGCAGTCGTCTGAGGTTGAACAGGCTGCCATCGAGACGATACCTGATGTACACTGCGTCGTCATCGTCGAGGTCCACTGTGGCCTGCTTCAACATCATGCTGAAGAAGATGGTGAAGAGGTTCGGTGCCAGCACGCAGCCTTGCTTCACGCCGTTGCGAATGGGGAATGGTTCTGAGAGGTCACTGTTTAGTCTGACCTGGCCTTGCTGGTCCTCGTGGAGCTGGACGATCATGTTGAGGAACTTTGGGGGACAACCTAGTCGCTCCAGGATCTGCCACATACCTTGCCTGCTCACAGTGTCAAACGCTTTTGTTAGGTCGACAAACGTTATGTACAGCCCTTTGTTCTGCTCTGCTTCTGTAGCTGTCTCAGCACAAAGACCATGTCGGTGGTACTCCTGTTGGCTCTGAAGCCACACTGGCCCTCTGGGAGGTGGTCTTCAGCGATGGCAGGTACCAGCCGATTCAGGAGCAACCTTGCGAGAATTTTCCCGGCAATGGACAGCAGGGTAATTCCACGATAATTAGAGCAGGCAGACTTCTCTCCTTTGTTTTTGTACAGGGTGATGATGACTGCATCACGGAGATCCTTTGGTAGTGTTCCTTTTTCCCAGCAGCAGAGAAAGAGGTCGTGGAGCTTGTTGTGCAGTGCTGGGCCTCCATGTTTCCAGATCTCTGGCGGGATTCCGTCAATGCCTGCTGCTTTGCCACTCTTGAGCTGGTGGATGGCTGTGATGGTCTCTTCGGCGGTGGGCGGTTTGTCCAATTCAACCTTTAGTGGAAGGTGTGGGATTTGGAGGATGACTGTTTCTTGAACAGTGCGTTCAGCGCCGAAGAGGTCCTGAAAGTATTCCGACCAGCGGTTCAAGATGGAGGTATTATCTGTGAGGAGTGCCTGTCCATCAGCGCTTCGCAGGGAACTTTGTACCAGGTGCCTAGGGCCATACACTGCTTTCAGTGCTTCGTAGAAGCCCCTGTAGTCACCGTTGTCAGCGCAGAGCTGGGTCCTCTGTGCGAGTCTGGACCACCACTCGTTCTGGAGCTCTCTAAGCTTGAGCTGGAGACTGCTGCAGATGAGGCGGAAGGCAGACTTCTTCACAGGGCAGGAAGGCTGGGCTAGGTGGGCCTGGTGGGCGGCTCTTTTTTTTGCTAGAAGTAGAAGTTCCTGGATCTCTACGTCGTTTTCGTCAAACCAGTCTTTGTTCCTCTTTCTAGCAAAGCCCAAGACTTCCACAGAGGATTTTACAATAGCAGTTTTCAGTTGTTCCCAGAGTGTTTCAGGGGAGGAGTCTGCTGGATCAACTGTGTCTTTGAGCATGCGCTGTAAATCGGCCTGAAGGGCAGTTTTCTTGTCGTCACGCTGAAGGCTTCATCAAGCTTTTTCTTGGGAGGGCCCCCTTTCTTGGGTTTCAGCTTGAGGTGGAGCCTGAGTTTGCAGCGAACAAGGCGGTGGTCAGTGTGGCACTCTGCGCTGGGCATCACTCTGGTGAGGAGGACGTCACTGCGGTCCCTCTGACGCACTAGGACATAGTCGATAAGGTGCCAGTGCTTGGAGCGAGGATGCATCCAGGTGATCTTTCGACTGTCCTTTTGCTGGAAAGTAGTGTTGGTGATGACAAGTTGCTGCTCAGCACAGAGCTCCAACAGTAGGCGACCATTGTCATTGCAGTTCCCAACGCCATGCTTGCCGAGGACTCCTTTCCAGGCTTCAGAGTCTTGGCCCACTCTGGCGTTGAAGTCGCCAAGGATGATGACTTTGTCGTCTGCAGGGGTGCTCTGCAGGAGGCTGCGCAGGTCAGAGTAGAACTTGTCTTTTTCTGCAGGCTCTGCCAGGAGGGTTGGGGAGTACACACTGAGAAGGGTGACGTATTGCTGGTGTCTCAGTGGGAGGCGCATGGACATGATGCGGTCGGAATGACCCGTTGGTAGGTTTTCCAGCTTAGTCGCAATGGGGGTCTTCACCATGAAGCCCACGCCTGAGAGCCGTCTTTCTGGTGCAGGCCTGCCTGACCAGTAGAGGGTGTAGCCAGCGCCAAGTTCTTGGAGGCTGCCTTCCTCCGGAAGGCGTACTTCGCTGAGCGCGGCGATGTCGATGTTTAACCTCCGCAATTCATGGGCAATGAGGGCGGAGCGACGTTCAGGGCGTCCGCTGTCTGCTGTGTCGAGCATGGTTCGGATGTTCCAGCATGCTACGTTGAGTCCGGTCGTGGTCGTCATGAGAGTGGATCACCACCAGCCGCTGAGGGAGGAGATATGGCCGAAGCCCGCCACTCTACAAGAGAAACTGTACGGGCCTGTGGAGGCGCTACAGAAGACCACAGATTTCATTTTGAGAGCCAAACTCCAAGTGTGACGGCGTTCGAGAAGAAGAAGAATGAGAGTGGATCCATTGTTTTTTCTTGTTTTCTGACCGCATGAGAAGATGCCCGTTGACCGCGGCTAGCCAACTGGGGTTACGAGGGGATGAGCTTTGGTTAGGCCACCTTTTCTAGGCCCCTCTCCATGTGGAGCAAGCAGTGCTGTCCCTAGAGAAGGCTGCTTGGTCGTTCAGGGTGTGCCGAGTGACGTTGTCATCCCCAGGTCAACATCAGGCGACCAATATCCTGAACCGCCTGCATGCAGGTTTGAGACTGCGGCTTCCAGTGACATCTTTCACCTGCCGTTTTGCCCCTTGCCCATCGCTACAGGACTTGGAAAGTTCAGTGTCATAGTCCGTGGGCGTTTCCTAAAGCCTGCGCGGTGGAGCTTTTTGGTGGAGTGCAGTGTGCGCAGTACTGGCCCCACCCTTTAAACCCTTGGTTCGTTTGCCATGGCCTAGCAAGCTGGGACGGTGGCATCGAGGTCCTCGGGTCGTAGGTTTTATATCAGACTGTCCTTGTCTTAGTCTCTGGCTCAAAAGCCTTCCCCGGAGACACGGGGGCTTTGATGTCAGGGGTTTCCTCCCTTAGCCTTTCCGCAGCCAAGCGGCCAGGCCTGCAAGGCAGCAGGGGACTCGTGGGGGCCGGGGTCGTCTATGTCCCGTGCAGATGTGAACATCTGCCCACTGCCCAGACGGTGACACCAGAGGAGAAAAATCCAACGCCGGAACCCGGTATCGAACCTCGCACCTTTGGCATTGGAGGCAGACTTACCTAACAATGTGATACTGCATTTACATGGGGCATTACCCGTACCAGACGCACGTTTGAGCCTTTTTGGCTCACGTGTAAAGCAAAGTGAGTATGTTTTGGGCCAGTGGTCATCCATCCATCCGCTGTTGTCTGTGGTAAACTTTAACATTGGCTTTTTCTTGGAGACGTATTCAAGCCACAGTCTTCAAACTTGGCCCAAGGATACTCTGTGGCAAGACCTTTCTAATCTAAACATACCAATTTTAGTGACCTCTCATAAAGGTCAAAGTCACAGGGCATCAGGAAATAGGTTGAAAATAGCCTTATTTGGACCAATTTTATTTTTCTCAAATACTATTCACAACATCAAACCCAAACTTTATAATGAGATATCTGATGGTAAGACCTTTCAATGCATACTAATTTGGTTGAACCTTTTGAAAGGTCAAGGGTCACAAGAGATCAGGAAATAGGTACAAAATAACAATATTTTGACAAAAGATGCTTTTTCTAAAAGACTATTCACAACGTTAAACCCAAATTTGGTACATAGATGCCTGATGATAAGACCTATCTATGCATACTAATTTGTATAACCCCTTAGAAATGGTCATGGGTCGCAAGAGGTTGGCAAATGTGTGTAAAATGCCAAGTTTTGATAGAATTAATAATAATAATAATAATAATGAGTATTTATATAGCGCTTAATCTTAATCAAAAGCTCTAAGCACTTTACAATTTGTACACAAAAATAAAAATACAATGACATATGCACATAACAAACAAAACACAATGCCCAAACACACCACTTTTACAATGAACTAAAATACATAATAATTTATGTTCTAATTAACATTCAATCTAAACAAGGAGGATTACAGAACTACAACTAATGCATCAAACACTGGCAATTATTCAAAGTAAAGCTTGAAGAGGTGAGTTTTTCAGAATTGTAGTTATTATCAACATTTTTGCAAACTTTTCAGTCCAGTTTGGCACAAAGGTAGCTGATGATAAGACCTTCCTATGCATACTAATTTAGTCAACTCCTCTCAAAGGTCAACGGTCACGTGGATTGACAAATTTTGAGAAAACATGGATTTTTCTGGTGCAGAAGCCAGCCCTTATTGCCACAAAGGTCACACATGTAAATCGGTCATACACATGAGCCATAAGGGCTTTGCGTTTCTTGTTTTGTACTATTATCAATTCAAGTTTAACCTGTTTAGCGCTGGCACCATACTGCAGGAGATAGATTGACCATGATAGTTCAAGGGTAGTGCCAGATTAGCTTTATGTCTTTCAGGCCCCAAGCTAATCTGCCACTAACCTTGAATTATTATGGTCAAGCCATCTCCTGCAAATCGTATGCAGTCTTTATTTACACCTGCAAAATGTGTTTGTGGCTTGAATACAACTACTGAGGAAGCAGATGTTTTGGACCCTGTGGTCACAAATGTTGCTAGGTATACATGCCAGTGCAATGGAAAAAGTGGCATACCAAGACTTAGATGTATGGAAATTTGTGTTGAAGCATCCAATCAGTACAATGTTCTGGTATGCTGTGCAGTGTTCAAGCTTGCTGTAGGAGGTGTGAAAAAATGAGCAGTATGATATTTTTGCCCTTTTTGTTTGTCCGTACTGAGGGCGGATGGGCTGTGTCTAGAATTGAGGATATTGTGTGTTGCAACTACATGTACTATAATTATGCAACATCAAGAGGCCTAGACTCTCATGAGCCCCTGCACCATGTAGGGGCTCATGAGAATCTATGCAGGGGCAGATTTTTTGTTGTTGTTGGGTGAGGGGAGGGGGGGGTACAGCAACACCCCACCCCCCACATGCCAAAATTTATTTAAAATACTATAAAGTCTCTTTTGGGGAGTATGGCACCATCCCTCCCCCCCCCCACCCACCCACCCTCCATGCTTTTCAATATTTTGGTGGGTGGTGAGAACGTGGAAGATGGTAGAAGAGGGTAGGCGCCACCTTTCCAGGCTTGTCTGGCCAGGGGAAGCAAGGTCTGTTGTCTTCCCAGCCCTCCCCCACCCCCCCCCCTCCTCTCCCGGGTTGTTTGATATATGGGCCACTGGGAAGCAAGGTTTAGCGTCAGGAAGCCTTATGTGTCAGAAGGTCTCAAACGAATAGTTGGAACCCCCCCCCCCATCCTCGAGGTAACTGATCCGCCCCTGCTATGCCTCTTGCAATTTGAACGATGGGTTGGGTTATTGCTCGTGTCTCAGATCTGGATGACCAAAATTTAGATTTCAGGAGGATGTACAGTTGACACTTGTACCAGCAAGAGGCATAGATTCTCACGGGCCGCTGCAGTATGCAGGGGCCCATGAGGATCTATAGATGCCTATTGCAGTTAGAACAGATTTTCACTGCATTATGACGAAACAACGCCGAGTTGGTTTACATTGCCTGAGTGTAAAATTAATGTAGTACCAAGGGCACGTGTGCACCCAGCATAGGGCGAGGTATACCGTCACTGCTCAAATGTTTACCTTCCAGTTGAGAAGCATAGCTATGTACATGCGGAGATTGTACTTTACCAGGAAGAGGGCGTCTCTGGAGTCCCTGCACATGATAGGCTGTTAACCCATTTAAACCCAAGGCTGCATTGTGGAAGTGTTACCTAACGACTATGTATCAGTTTGCAGGGGATGAATAGACTATGATAGACTTACGGCGCCAAGCAAATCTGGCACTGCCCTTGAAATATCATGGTTGATCGTCCAGCTCCTTCTGTAGAGCGTCGGGGCTAAATGGGTTAATTTGTTTCTGTTGCCTATTGCGCAAAAAACATTGGTCAGGAAATGGTATCATTGATAAGGTTGGAAACGATGATTTGCCCACTTGTAGTACACTATGAAAGGAAACCTGAAACAGTGCCAGAACTACAGAACTATCAGTCTGATAAGTCACCCTAGCAAAGTAATGCTTAGAATCATTCTCAACCGCCTCAAAATTTTCGCCGAGGAACTGCTGGCAGAAGAACAGGCTGGCTTCAGAGTTGGAAGAAGCACTGTAGAGCAGATTTTCAACTGCCGCGTCCTGATCGAGAAACATCTGCAGCATCAGCGCGAACTCTACCACAACTTCATTGATTTCAGGAAAGCATTTGATCGCGTCTGGCACGACGGACTCTGGCAAGTCATGAGATCGTTCAACATAGAGGAGGGACTGATCCAAATGATAGAAGCGCTTTACAAGAACGCCTGCAGCGCAGTTCTACTTAACAATCAGTCAGGCGAGTTCTTCAGGACGACGATCGGTGTCCGTCAAGGATGCCTGCTCTCTCCTGTCCTTTTCAACATATTCCTGGAGAAGATCATGCAGGAAACCCTCCACGACCACCATACTTCAATCTCTATTGGTGGCAGATCCCTGTGCAATCTTCGATTCGCAGACGACATTGACCTCATGGCAGGCAGCAATAGTGAGCTCCAAAACCTGACAGACAAACTTTCAAGTATTGCAGGGTCTTATGGCATGGAGATCAGTACGGATAAAAGCAAAGTGATGATCAACACCACAAGCGACAGCAGCAGCAACATTCACATGAACGGCCAGAAGCTAGAAGAGGTCAATAGCTTCAAGTACTTGGGAGCCACCCTGTCCAAAGACGGTAGTTGCATAGCAGAGATCCGTATCAGGATAGGTACAGCAACATCCGCAATGGCCAGGCTGGACAGGATATGGCGAAGTAACTCCATCAGCTTCACCATCAAGTACAGGCTTTACAAGTCCCTCGTAGTGTCTATTCTACTCTACGGCTGTGAGACTTGGACACTGCTTGCAGACTCAGAAAAGAAAATCCAGGCCTTTGAGAACAAGTGCCTGAGGAAGTTGCTCCGCATCTCGTACCGCGAGCACAAGACCAACAAATATGTACGGAGCATCGTCACTTCCCTGGTGGGCCCACATGAACCCCTTCTGGCAACTGTGAAACGGCGCAAGCTTGCTTGGTTTGGCCACGTGACCCGACACAACACCTTGTCCAAGACTATCCTCCAAGGCACTCTCGAAGGAAGTCGTCGGCGAGGTCATCAGAGAAAGAGTTGGGTCGCAAACATAAAAGAATGGACCGAACTCGAGATGCCAGACTTGCTTGCCACCGCCCAAAATAGAACTCAGTGGAGAGCACTGTCTGTTGCTGCTGCCTTTCAGTCCCCCCAACGCCCAGTTCGGGCAAGGGACTGATGATGATGATGATGATGAGTACACTATGACGTACTCCTTATGCACGCCATTGGCGCTTCGGAGAAGCAGAAATGAGGAGGGAAAAGAGAGAGGCAGAGTGTATAAAACGAGACAGATTTTCATGAGCACCGGCCGCAGACTGCAGGGGCCCACGAGACTCTGTGCCTCATATGTAGTAGGTAGTGTAGTGTAGGAACTGTGGATGATGTAGACCGTCAAGCCTTAACCCAAAGTCCACATTCATCGGCCCAAATTTTGTAGGTGTCATCTAACGGCGACTATGAGATGGATCAACCATGATAATTCAAGGGTAGTGCCAGATTAGCTTGGCGCCGATAGGCGCCAAGCAAATCTGGCACTAGCCTTGAAATATCATGGTCGATACGTCTCCTGCGTTATTGCATCGGGGCCAGATGGGTCAAATTGTGTCGGCTCAACAGCAAGCTACTTTGTCAGGACAGAATAACTATTATGACGGTTTCGGTCGCCCCTGCCAAAGCCCCCTCAGTGTCACCACTCAACAACCTGCGGGGGCTTATGAGAATCTGTGCCTGTTACGCAGACGGAAATGTGTTATCCAAGAGACAGGCGAAAGTTCCGATAACGGTTTCCCTGCTGCTTGTAAATATGATCTGTCAAATCTTCCCTGACCACTTTAACCTGTTACGCATATGGACGTGAAATATTCAATGACAGGTCAATATGTGGAACGTGGTGCTCGTCTAGGGACCGGCAAACAGAAGAGTGTGGTCTGCCGGTGGCGGGGGTTGTTCAATGACTGGGCTTAATTCAGCTTGCGTATCAGTGACTGTGCTTAATTTAAACTGCCGCGTGCACCGAACATCGATTTTCTACTTCAGTCGTGCCTGGGCCGGGGAGCATAGTGTACCGTCGGTATGTACCACGTTAGTGCAGTGTTAAATGGTTTTAAACATTCCGCCTGAAACGAGTCACTACAGAAGGGTCACGGTATTGATCACCCTTAACAGTTAAGGTGTTTGTACAGTGTTCCACATTGCCTTTGTCCTGACTCGGCTCAGCAAAGACCGATTCAGTTCAAAGGTGGTGCCAGGATAGCTTGGCGCCTATAGGCGCCAAGCTATCGTGGCACTATCTTAGAACTATCATGACCGACCTGTCTCCAGAGTGCGTTGTGTTGTGTATACAAATCTCGGAGCAGAACCTGTTTTGAGTGACCACCCTTGAGAGATCACCTCTCATGAAAGACCACCAGTGCGCGCACTGATCACCGATTTTACCAGCATGGCCAGTTGTACCACGAGGTCTTTTTCTTTTTTTGTTTGTTGCACCTTTGTGTACTGCAGTAGTACATGTACACGGGTAGTGTTAATGGTTTGAGCCTTTCAGCCTTAATTGAGTTTCTGCAGCAAGATATTGATCGGCAGAGTGCCGTTGTTTCTTGTTTGTACTCTGCATCTCCTGGGATCACACAGTGGAAATTTACTCAGTTCAAAGGTGGTGCCGGGATAGCATGGCGCCTGCAGGCGCCAAGCTATTCCGGCACTACCTTTGAACTGTCATGGTCGACCGGTTTCCAGAACTGCGAGGTAGTCTTCAGAGGGCGAGGCATGCTAATTTTGAAATATCAATTAAAACACCCCTGCGCAATAATAATTATTGATCAGTGTCGGCATTAACCCTTTGGCTGATGGTAGTGCTTTTTTTGTTGTTGTTGCGATGATTCCTTCAGGAATCACCACAACGAAATGTGCAGCTGACAAGCAAAAGGTGGAGTTTGAGGAACTGGAAATTTCAGACTCGGTGCGTCAGTCGGTACAGCACAGCCTGTTTTGAGTGCCCACCGTTAGAGATTACCAGTCAAGTTAAGGTTCACTGGAACCCCACCCCCCACCCCTTTACCTTTTTTTTTTTTTTTGGGGGGGGGGGGGGGTAGGGGGTAGAATGGATTTCTGATGTGAATAATATGTGGCATCCCATAATTATACCATTTTATTCAATGAAAATGCTATTTCACACTTATCGTCAGTTTTTTTGCCTAGCGTCTCTGGTGATGGTAATTATTTTTACCCATCACATAAGTGCTCTTTAGGAACAAAGTGTGAGACATACAGCGCAAAAATATTGGATCACATTTGAATCCCTGATCCACCTAAATGGTGGTCTAAAAGTGTGCTGAATATATTGTCGATTTTACCAGTGGGAAGACTGAACTTAAAATGAACTAAAACGTCTTTTCCCATGGCATGTAAGCAAGCCGCTGTGGCATCTATATAATTTGGACATGGGCAAAGATAGTTTTGTCGGCAATAATGAGTTTTGGTCCGCTCAGAAAGAGAAGGTTGGGGTCATTTAGAAGTCTGTTTTCTCTAATAAAGTAAGGAATGTTCAGCGCACTTTAATCCTTTACAACCTGAGGCTGATTGTTTAAAAAGTTGCTTATTGTCCTATGAAGGATACATTACAGATTACGAGATAGATCAACCATTTTAGTTCAAGGGCAGTGCCAGAATAGCTTGGTGCCTCAGGTGCCAAGCTATTCTGGCACCACCCTTAAACTATCATTGTCAAATTCATTTCAAGCAATAGTGTATCAGGATGAAAAAGGTTAAAGGTAGTCGCTCAAAACAGATTTTGCTGTATCCGGCGACGTACACATCAGTGGTGGCATCAGGAGAACACCAGGCTCATGACGAATGAGGCACATCCCTTGAGCTACTATTTCTGCCTGGCGTCCACTACTTGTACAGTGTTCAGCAGTGAGTTTGAAAAAAAGCCGCTTGACGGTCAAAGTGTTAGGTAGAAAACTAAAGTCACAGACAAAATACGCACTTAGTAAGCACCTGTATTAATTAGGTGTTAACTGTTCTTTGCGGAGGTGCGTAACTGGCAGAGTCACCGCGGGAGACTAGAAAAAGCTCAAATGTGTCAGCATGGCCTGGTCACCGCGGGCGACTCGGAAAAAGCTCAAATGTGTCAGCATGGCCGGGTCACCGCGGTCAACTGGAAAAAGCTCAGATATGTCAGCATTGCCGGTTTACCGCGGACGACTCGGAAAAAGCTCAAATGTGTCAGCATGGCCGGGTCACCGCGGTCAACTGGAAAAAGCTCAGATATGTCAGCATTTCCGGGTCACCGCGGGCGACTCGGAAAAAAGCGCAAATGGGTCAACATGTCTGGGTCACCACCGGGGGTGGGGAGGGGGGGGGAGGAGGACGACAGGAAAAAAGCGTCATGTGTCGCCATTAACGGTAACTGGCGACCAGAAACTTGTAATACATTCATACATTTTCAGTTGACATATGACCCTTGAATTATCATGATCAATCCATTGCTTACAACTGGTACATGGTCGTTATCATGATCAATCCATCTCTTACAACTGGTACATGGTCGTTAGGGGTGGGGGGGGGGGGGCGACAGGAAAAAAGCGTCAAATGTGTCGCCATTAACGGTAGCCCAGCTGGCGACCAGAAACTTGTAATACATTCATACATTTTCAGTTGACATATGACTGAACGTTGTCTCTGGCAACTAACTTTTAAATCCAGTTGGAGAATGACTGCTACCCGGTACCCAGATTTTTGGATTTCGTCACCCTGTCTCTCGTTGTGCATGGAGCCACCGATACAGGTATAAAAGGGTTAACCTTTTGGCTGTGGGTAGTGGTCTTTGTCGCGATAACTCATCATCACGACAAAAACCACTACCCACAGCGACAGACGTTAACCCTTTTAGCCCCGGGACCCTGCAGCAGGAGATGGATTGATCATGCTAACTCAAGGGTAGTGCCAGATGAGCTTGGCGCCTTCAAGCGCCAAGCTCATCTGGCACTACCCTTGAATTATCATGATCAATCCATCTCTTACAACTGGTACATGGTCGTGAGGCAACACATCCAACATTTTTTGAGAAATTAATGGGACCTTGGGGCTGAAAGGGTTAAGCTATAAGTCAAGAACAAAACCTAGAGCCGTATAGTCCGTAGTAGATTGCAAGTGGGCTGGATTTCTCGTGAACCCACGCGACTCATGTGAATCAGTGTCCCTTGTAGGTGGAAGGCGATAGATGAGAGGCAGTGTACATTCGGGACTGCCTGATCGATGGTGAACATGTCGGTAAACGTACGCAGGCTCAGTACCATTGTTAACGCTGTACATAATTATTGACCCCCAAAGGTCGGCATTCCTAGAGCTGGGACTTGACCCCGTGAAGCCCACAGCAGGACCTGTTTTAAGCGACCACCCTGTGAGAGGCGACCTGTCACTATAGACCATCATTTAGGTGGCTGCAGGTATTGATGGTCTGTAATTACAGGTGAGCCCGGGACAGAGACTCTTGGGGATCCTTTGTAGGCGGCCTATGCCCCAGTAGGGGTGCAAGGCATAAGTAAGTAAGTAAGTAAGTAATTACAGGTGACACTTTTTGCCCTTTCAAGAATTTTTTGGGAGAGAGCATCTGTCTTCTAAGACCACTTTTCTGGGAGAGAGCTTCTGTCTTCTAAGACCACTTTTCTCTTACAAAAAAAAAAAGTGGTGTATTAAGAAAGTTCCTACTGTAATATCAGTCCAGAAGATAGAACGACTGGGGTAGTGCCATCAGGAGCTGTTAGGGCACCGCTTTTGAACTATCATGGTCGGCCCATAGCGTGTTGTAGTGTACGTGTCAGCAGGCTCCTGGTCGCGTGACGCAGCAATCTTACCAGGTATACGGTGGTGCAGGTATCTCGGCTCCTAGGCTATCAACTCATTCAGCCCGACGGCCGTATTTCCCAAATTTTGGAGGCGTCATCTAACGACTATGCGCCATTTGCAGGAGACGGATCGACCATGATACTTCAAGGGTAGTGCCAGATTAGCTTGGCGCCTGTCGGCGCCAAGCTAATCTGGCACTACCCTTGGATTATCATAGTCGACCTAACTCCTACTGTAGGGCGTCGGGGCTGAATGGGTTAATCGGTTGCCCGCACGCTTCTAGAATCGCAAACCAAACCACACCCACAGTTCGAATAACACCCGGACCCGATAATGGTCGACAAGAGGCATTGATTCTCATGCGCCCCTGCCGCTGCAGGGGCGCATGAGAATCTGTGCCTCTTGCCAACGGGAAGGGTCTGTGTTACCGTAAACGGATCTAATAGTGCAATAACTTACCTTGTGTTTTTGTTTGCGGTTGGCGTCAGGCTTCGGTACAATTACGTACAGAGTACAGGCATGAATATCTGGCCGCGTTTCAACTGTGACAAGCGCATAATAGGTGGGGGAGGGGGCGGGGTGGTGGGTTGGGGTGGGTGGTGGTGGGGGTAATCGGGTATGTCCGCGCTGCGCGGTACATGCTATATTAATTGTGCAGTTTGAATGTCGACCCCATTCACACCCGACAAAAGGCGAACATCACCCAGCTGCAAAAGGTATTGATCCTCACTATGAGCCCCCACCCCCACCACCCCACCCCACCCCCTCCTCCGTAGGTGCGGGGGCTCATGAGGATCAATGCTTCTAGCTGAAAGCCACTTCGTATCCATGATTCTTTAACAGCTGGGGACCGTTGACTTTGAATTCACAGCGATTCCATGCACGCGCAGTCGGCGTCCACTGGGGAAGCGTGGCTTTTTAAAGTGCAGCTCTTGTATGTAGTAGTGACATGTGGAGTCGGAGTTGGAGAACGTGGCAGCTGGTAACCAATTTTTAACCCCTTCACTACCAGCGGACGTACATTTCGTTTGAAAAATCCGTGTTCACTGAACGACCCAAAGAACTTGGACGCAAATTGGTCTCAGCAAGAGGCATAGATCCTCATGAGCCCCCGCAGTCGCGGGGGCTCATGAGGATCTATGCCTCTTGCAGTTAGATCGCGTTCTCTTTTTTCCTGGCAGTGGAGGGGTTAATATTTAGCTGGCGTTTTCAGTTTCGCGTCGGTTTAGGCACAGGAGAGTAAAGAAATTGTATTGTGGGGTCGAAGTTAGAAGACGTAACCACTGATAACAAGTTTTCAGTACAGTAGACTGCTGCTATTACAGATCGCCAGCCCACCCAATTTTTAAGTCCCTTCTGTTTATGGAAGGGACTTTTTAGGGGTCGCGGTGGGGCGAATTTAATAGCATGTCCATGATATCAAAAGCGGGCAGGCCTAGGCCTCTGACAAATGAAGTAATAAGATAAAAATTGTCTCATGTCTAGTTACGCTAACCTCGATGCTAAACGTACTGTTGGCGCGAAGCGCCGCATGGGCGTGTGTGTGTGTAGACACAAAAATCTCCGAGATTTCTGTACACACAAACTTGAAACTTGGCAAAATACTTTGTTCAAGGGTTGGCTAAGAGAGCCTCCGAGCAGATTTTAATTAATTGAATGTCGCATTGAAAAGATAAAAGGCCGTTTATAGGAAGTCGGTTGATTAGAGTCGGTAATTTTGATCATATTTACTTGACATTTTGTATATAGCTATAGTTTGGAGAAAGACATCGGATGAGTTCGTTAACCAGCTTTGTACCCTTTCAACTTCTTCAGTAAAAATTAATTCTTTTCAGAATAACATTAAAACAGGTTTTTTAAAATAAAAAAACTTGACTTCTGGAGAAAGTCAGAGAGTGGCGGTGACTTAAAAGAAGCAACTCCGACACCACGCAGACATTGACGCAATACTCTAAATATGACGTAATTCTCTCTCTCTTTTCGTTTTTTTATTTATTATTATTATTATTTTTTAATATATATTTTTTAAATCTCTCTCTCTCTCTCTCTCTCTCTCTCTCTCTCTCTCTCTCTCTCTCTCTCTCTCTCTCTCTCTCTCTCTCTCTCTTTCTCTCACACACGCCACATACACGCACACATGCGCACATCTTCAAGAGGCATAGATCCTCATGCGCCCTCTTGCAGATGTTTGCAGCGCGCGTGCACGCACGCACGCACTAAAACTCACACACACACCTCGACGCGCTTTTAGAAGAGCATGCAGGTGTACAGCATGTAGCTAGGTAAAGTCAATCTGATTTCACACAAATTATAGCAAGACTGAAAAGTGAAATTGTACCGTGAAATTGTAGTTTTGTCACCATTTTCTCAAGCCTTAAAGCGAAAGTTAAACTCATATCACGTAAGATATAAGATTACGTAAAAACAAAAAAAAATACGTCATGACAAATGACATTTGACAAACCGATGACGCATAATGCACAGCGCCCCTTATACAGCTCACTGATGCATTGGTAGGTCTGTGAGGCTTTTTAAATAGTAGATGTTTCAACATCAAAATCGTGTCAAAGACAAAAGGTAGAGACCTTTGACAGCAAGGACAGCTCTCATCTAGAAGGGATTTTGCTGGGTTATGGTCATCCCAACTCGTTTCTTGTTATATCCAAAGTTTGTTAATAGCGAAGTAATTTACATAGAACGTGTGCTGTCAGGACCTCTGAAAATGTGTTGTTATCTCCGAGTTGTGCTATGTCCGATCTTTGTTCTGATCGAAGGATACGGTGTCTATCGCATATCATACTGAGGCTAAAAGCTTCAAATTTGTACACTGCCATAATTATGCAAGCTACATTATAGTACATACAGATAAGGATATAGACCAATGGCTTTAGTTTAAGGGTGGTGCCAGAATAGCTTGGCGCCTAGAGGCGCCAAGCTATTCTGGCTCTACCCTTGAACTATTTTAGTCAAACTTATTTCACACACTGGTGTATTCCGAATGATAAGGGTTAACTTTAATCACTGCTTACATCTTGGTTTTGAAGCCCACACATTTGTACAAGTGCAGATTATCTAAAGTTTTGTCAGTAGTACAAGATGTCCTCCATGATTGGGAGAGGTCAGCACTTCCTTGGCATATTCAGGGTCACATATGGTTGAAGTGGTAAAGAGATGTACAGCCAGTGTTTTGGTAGCATACTCATGGTCACATGGCTGTTTTCAAGAGCTGACCGATGAGGGCGAAGGTTACGCTTCGCCCCCATCGGCCAGCTCTTAAAAAAACATTGACATATACAAGATACAAGATAACTTCATTAATCCCCCCCCAAAAAAAAAAAAAAAAAATAAATAAATAAAAATAAAAAAATCGGGAAATTACACTGTCTACTTCATTAAATGAACAAAGAAAAACAAAGGAATGTAAGAATATTAAAAGTTTGTAAATACACATAATAATAATAAAAGACACACACACACGCACATACACCCGCGCACGTCAACTCAAGGTGTCTATAGTTAGAGAGTCATTGTATAGGTTGACAGCCCTGGGGATGAAAGATTTTCTGTACATTTCGGTACGCATTATGGGCAGTCTCAATCTACCACTCCTGTCAATCCGTCTGCTGTCAAACTCCTCTCGCAGTGGATGAGTGGTGTCAGTCAGTATGGTTGTTGTCGTCTGTTAGTCGTCGGTGGTAGACCGAGTCGAAATGTTCCTCCTCCCTCCCCGTCACTCCCTCTGCCTTACTGATGATTTTGTCCACCCTTCTCTTGTCTTGTGCTGTAATGTTCCCTCCCCAGCAGGTTGCCCCAAAAGTCAACACTCTACTGACAGTGCTACAATAAAACATCTGTAAAATGGTAGGACTTACAATAAACGACCTTAACTTCCTTAAACAGTACATTCGTGGCTGGACTTTTTAAAGAATGGCATTTAAATTTTCCTGCCAGTTCAATTTCTTGTCAATAATGACTGCCAGATACCTGTACGAATGAACTCTTTCCACCTCGATTCCTTTGATGCGTACATGCTAACATTGCATGACCATGCTAGTAATACATGATTTTCTTATGTCTTCAGCAATGGCGTATTACGAACTTGTGCACGTACTGTTTACTGCAACCTAGAAGTTGGTGTTTTATGATTAATGTGTGTTTGAGTGTGTGTGTGTGTGTGTGTGTGTGTGTGTGTGTGTGTGTGTGTGTGAGAGAGAGAGAGAGAGAGAGAGAGATTCGTGACTAGTTGAACTTAGAAAATATATGCTTTTTCTGTTCCCATCGCATGATTGCATGAGATCTTCAACGACATTAGATGTTTTCGTTTTGCACATCTTGCAGAATATCCCATAAATGACTATGTTTTTTTTAAATTTTTTTATTGCAGCACAATGCTTATAGCCAAGAATCTGATCTTTCCCTTGATTCTAAAACCAGATTTGTAGACTGACCGGCGGAGATGCCCTAGGCCATAGAGGAAAGAATATACTATCATCATTTCCTCGATAGGCCCGGGGGGAAAATCGTAACGTGAAGAAAAACTCGCGTACACTCACTGCCTACCGCACACTCGGTTTGACGATTTATATCTCGTGGAATAAAACAAGATGAGGATTTCATCCGAAAGTCTACCGTATTTTTTGGAGCTCAGATGCGTTTATCTTTTAGGAACATTCAGAGTTGTTCATATTTTTAGGCTTATTATGCAGATCCATTTCCCTCCTCTCTAAGCCAACCCCTGATCAACACACACGTCCGGCGCACACAACTTAAAAAGACGGACACACGGCGCTTCCCGCCATTCGTACGCTCTGTGGGTTCGTGTAGAGACAGGAATCCATCTCCTTCTACTCTAACCCACCCTCTGATACACATGCACTGGCACTCAGAAATAAAAACGGACACACGGCGATTCCCGCCATTTTGTAAGCTCTGTGGTCTGGCGTAACATGGCTATTCTAAAGGAGAATAATAGCACGAGCAGCGAAATGTCATTTCAAGCTTCTCGTCATGGCATCATTAGTCCCACGACGCTGTGTTCATAGCGACTACTCGATGTTATACGTCACTCATCGCAGTACTAACATTTGACGTATCAGAGAATCAACTTTGCAATTTCTTTGCTGATTTTCACGCCTAGGGCTTACAGGTCTCAATTTGACCTAATCCTACCCCAGGGCCGGGACAAACAGCAGGCTTATGCAAGCACTGTTATGAAAAATCATGCGGGTATTAATGAGAAGATAGCTTTTTCGTAAAAGAAAAATTAAAGTTATGCTAGCTGTTTTACAAATGACTCCTAAAAAGTGGTGCAGAACATAGTCTGATTTTTCAATAATAATAATAATTATTTCTATGGCGCCTAACCTCAGGTAGAGCTCTAGGCGTACAATTACAAAAACTGTACACAGTATTACACGCATAAAAAATAAACACACACACACACACACACACACACACACACACACACACACACACACACACACACACACACACACACACACACATTCCAGGCACCACAGCAAAACTATAACAGAATCCTCACACCTAGAGCAGACAGGTCACGATTGACCTAAGCGTACCCGACAGCGGAGACAAACAGTAGGCTTATGTAAAAACCATATACGAAAAATCATGCGATTATTAATGAGATTTTTTTTTCGTAAAAAAATATTCAATTGTTTTACGATTAACCCATATAATTCGTGAAAAAAAGTAATCCCCAAAATATGAAAATATATTTTAAAAAAAATTAATTATCACACAAAAAGTTCTAGAGGTACTATGCTGGTTAACGAACTAATTCAATATCTCCCTTTTATCTAGCTATACGCAAGATATCTAGTAAAAATAAGAAAAATTACGGACTCCAGTGTGGATCAACCGGTTTTTGTGAAACGGCCATTTTCTCGCCAATGAGCATCACACACACACGCACGCACGCACGCACGCGCGCCCAAAAGACGTTCTCTAGCAAGGTTTGCGTACCTAGACGTGATTGCGTACCTAGCATCTTAATAAAAAAAAAATCGAAAAAAAAACAAGATCCAGAGATAATTCTTTTATGGACAATATCCTAAAATTTCAAGCTTGTCCGTCATCAAACGCAGGCTCTAGCCGCTGTCACACACTCACACACGCACGCACGCACGCAAGCACGCACGTACGCGCGCGAGGGCGGCGCTTTGGCGCCAAAAAGACGTTCTCTAGCAAGGTTTGCGTAGCTAGAGGTGACGTCATTTTTATCTTACTTCTTTGCCAAAATTTCTGCCCCGCACGCCAAAAACGTCATGTGCATGCTCTGGAATGCGCTCCGACCAGCCCTATTTCAAATTCAAAAACAAGAAAAGTTAGAAAAGTTAAAGAGACAAAATAAACTGTATTATTCTTTTTCTCCTTGTCTCACCACATCGTTCTAGACACGCATGAAAGAACAAAACTAATGACATCGTTGGAAAGAGGAGAAGGCAAGCTTTATCACCATGTAAGAAGTTTTCTTTCAAATTCAAATTATTTGCCTTTAGTGAGAATTGAAAAACAGGTAAAAATCGCACTCTCGGCGCATTGGACTCGCGCAGAACGTCAGGTAGGTAATGTCACATGTGGTACTGACGTCATAAAATATCGCAATGTGGTCTTGACACTGTTGGGTAATAGCAGACTTGATGTATGCAAACAACCGTAATCCCCCTTTTGCCTGACCTCCAGGTAGTGCAGTTGTGTAACAGGTCAGCCTCATTATAGGGCTCGGGAAGCTGACGTCATCAAGCCAGTCGTGGCGGCCATCTTGTGAGGATACAGGACTAAGCGCTCATAGGGAAATCGCTGTTTTTTTTAAATGTCAGAAAAGTCCTGACGTACTATAAGCAATAACAGCAAGTCTTGCCATCACTGCTCACCAGAATCCGTTTTTGTTTGTTTCGAAAGAGGAAGAAAAATGAAGAAAAGCTTGTTGAAACACTATTTTGCTACTATCTCATGACTCATAATGGCGGCTGACGCGCCGACGCAGCTAGACAACGCGGGGGACTTCCCGAGCCCTATAACCTGAGAGCTCCCTTATCACTCTTAGTGCCGTGGGACGTTAAACCCTTCAACGAAGAAGAAGAAGAAGAGCCTGAGAGCCTTAGCTTCTTTGTGTCTGTGGCCACTATTACTGTTTAACCCATTTCAGTTAGCCCCGACGCACTA
Source organism: Semisulcospira habei (assembly GCA_036245525.1). Taxonomy (NCBI): domain Eukaryota; kingdom Metazoa; phylum Mollusca; class Gastropoda; family Semisulcospiridae; genus Semisulcospira; species Semisulcospira habei. The sequence goes on along the minus strand of BTPG01000007.1, from coordinate 14,830,660 downwards.
CACAACGTTAACGGTTTATTGGGATTTACGTCTTTTGTCCACCACGAAGGTGATCTCAAAGACGGGGCACCGGGTTGGGTGTGAACAGATTTTGACCCCAACTGGATTCGAACCTGGGACCTTTCGGACTACGGCAAGAGACGGATCGACCATGATACTTCAAGGGTAGTGCCAGATTAGCTTGGCGCCAACGGCGCCAAGCTAATCTGGTACTAACCTTGAATTATCATGGTCGATCCGTCTCCTGCAATAGGTACATAGGTGTCAGGTGACACCTCCCAAAATTTGGGAGATGAGGTCGTGGAGGGGGGGGGGGGGAGGAGGGTTTAAATGGGTTAAGCTGCAGGAGGCAACACACAGGCTGAGGTTCAAGTCAGATCTTGTTACAGTGGAACTTGGTTGGAGCACCCAACTTTTTTTTTTTTTTTTTTTTTGGGGTGGGTGGGTGGGGGGGGGGGGGGGGGGGTCGAAAGAAAAAGGTGATCTTGAAAGAACGGTGCTATCTCAGTAGAAGTCTTGAAGTTGAAGGGCAAATAGTGTCATTTGTCAGACCATCATTTAGGTGAGTGAGTAAGTGATTGGGGTTTAACGCCGAGCAGGCGACTAAGGCCATCTCACAGCGGCCATCATTTAGGTGGCAACAGAAGGCTGGCGTCTTGACCCTTTTAGCCCCAAGGTCCCATTTCTCCAATTTTGGAGTTGTTGCCTAACGACTATGTACAAGTTGCAGGAGATGGCTTGACCATGATAGTTCAAGGGTAGTCCCAGATTAGCTTGGCGCCTTTAGGCGCCAAGCTAATCTGGGACTACCCTTGAACTATCATGGTCAAGCCATCTCCTGCTGTAGGGATCCGGGGCTAAAAGGGTTAAAGCAGGTTCTGCTGTATGCACGTTTTTAGTGATGTACAGTTTACATAGGCTTCGGCAGACTCGAAAGGACAGGAGAGATCCATATAGTATGCCAATACTGGTACAACGTCAAGGAACTCTTGATAAGACTTCTGATGAGTGGGGTGGAGCACATATGGGCCTCTCCGAGCGCAGAGATCCTAGGCTTGAGGAGAGGAACAGTAATCAAAATGTGTTTGGGCCGATGTCAGCCTTTATTGGCCCGCGCACAGCCGTGCACGGGCCAACAAAGGCTGACGTTGGCTCATGGACTGTACGCGAGGTTTTCTGTTTGAAACCTGTCTGTTTGATGGTCCATTGCTATGCTGTGCATGCTAAATCCAAGTTCATACTCGTCCTACACTGGTGTGCATAACATTTAGGCTGATCTGCACAGATGTGGGTGGACGAAGGAAGGCTGCCTTCACGCTGAGGACCGTTGCGCACTGGGGTGTTCACCCTGGAACGGCACACCTGCCCGCGTTGTACCCAACATCGCGATACACCCGTGCGCATTTTATACCGAGACTGACCTGTACACGTGTTGGGTACGTCTACCGGTACAAGTTAGCTGCATGCACTGCCTGTCAGAGATAGATTACACGCTCTCAAGCCCATTGTATTCGGTGGTGTATTCTCAAAGTGTTCAGTCGGAAAAGGAGCCATCCCGCTGATAAAACGTAAGGTGGGTGTGTTGGTACACTCCGTGTCATAGATGGGCATTGCAGTAATATTTGCGCTCGAGCAAGAGTCCGGAATTACTGAGCAAGAACGGATTATGTTTGTTTGAGGTATTTAGCAATTAACCCTTTGGCTGTCGGTAGCACGTTTTGTTGAGGTGTTTCCCGCAGGAGTCCCCTCAACCCAAAATACCCCATACCGAAAGTTTCCCTGTAAAAAAAGTAAAGGGTATTTATACCCCCAGAATTTTATTTTAGAGGGGCTACAATGCCTTCACATGGGGACTTACTGGCAGTTGAATAGATGCATAGCATTGTCATTCATTACTTATTCGACAAACAATCCTTCTTATTTACTGCATGTATGACGACCAGTCAGTGTTTGCTTTACCCGGCGATCTATAGTTTCTTAGGCTCCCACGGATAGGTGTGTTTCGGTGGCTTCATTCGTCTGCGCAAGAGGGTTAACCCATGCCACGACAGGATGTGGACCGACCATGATATTTCAAGGGTGGTGTCAGGATAGCTTGGCGCCTGTAGGCGCCAAACTATCCTGACACCACCCTTGAAGTATCATGGTCGATCTGTCTCTGGAACTACGGTGTAGAGCTCAAAGGATATCTAAAGAAAACCCCCCAGATAATTTCATCCTCAGGATGTTTATGTGCTGACTTGCACTTAGAACGCACACATGAAGGTCATCTGATGCATGCAAATGATTGTAAACATTGCACGAGGAAACAGGTCCTACAAAATCAATGTTCTCAGTTGATTTATAATCCGTGGCCTGTCCACAAGCTGTTTACCCTTATATGCAGTAAACTTCTATAGTCTTAACCCTTTTAGCCTCAAGGTCCCATTTCTCAAATTTTGGAGGTGTTACCTGATGACTGTGTACCAGTGGCAGGAGATGGCTTGACCATGATAATTCAAGGATAGTGCCAGATTAGCTTGGCGCCTGCTGTAGGGATCTGCGACTAAAAGGGTTAAACTTTGTTTTTTATAACCAGGATGACTACAACGTACAGTGAACTTTGTTTGCAACAGTTTTAGATATGGTGAAAGTCAGATCTATACATGAACACGTGTATACATGTAACAATGCATGTGAACTTAGAACATAACAACAAATAAATTTGGGTGTCCAAGCCCTTTGTTATATATCTCCATTTCCCCCCCCCCCCCCCCCCCCCCCCCCACACACAGTATATTACGCTTGTTCAAAGTTCCTTACTACCCTTTTATGTCTTGTGCTTAACCCTTGGGCTGTCGGTAGCGCCGCTTGTTGCTATGACTCCAGCAGGAATCATCAGAACAAAAAGTGCTACCGACAAAACGCAAAGAACTCAACATTCTGGATCGTAGTTATATCTTCAAGACAGATCTACGATCCAGAATGTAGTGTTTTTTTTTTTTTTTTTTTTTTTAAGTAAATAGGGTCACGCTGACAGTTCTTTTGAACCTGTTGCGCCATTCGTTCCCTTTTTATTTTATTTTCCAAAGTGAGGAAAGGTTACATGATATGAGTACTAATTTTACTATCATGATTCAGCACAGATATAATTGTAGTAAAAAGTGCTTGTGGATGATAACCTGTTTGCCGTCATGACCTTCATTCGGGTGAATTGTGTCAACCCACATCTGTTTCACTTCTAGGACCAGCAGCATGGAGAGGGATCGACCATGAATGCTGAAGGGTAGTACCTGATTGTGTGATTAGCTTGGTACCTGTGATAAACTGTGTGCTTTGATGACCCAGCTTCACGCCCTGCCCATGATTCATCTCCCCATAGTTGATGCTGAGGTTGACATGACAACCTAGTTTGTCATGTCAACCTCAGCATCAACTATTGGGAGATGAATCAAGGGCAGAGCCGCACTGGTTATCTCCCTCGATTCGCTACCACTGATATCGAGGGAAACAACCAGTTTGGGGCAGAGCGTGAAGCTGATCAGGTACTAGAGTCCGAAATAGCTCAGGCTATATACGTTGGAGCAAGAGAGCGAAGGGAATCGCCGTGTCGTGGGTTCGAGTCCCCGTCCCGGCCCCGGGAGCTGGACGGGCTTGTTCAATAGCATGTCCATTGAAAGGTCCCGGTAAATCAAAGTGGCAGAGTTGCAGTGCACCAGAATTGATCAGTGTTCAGGTTGTACTCCATATGCAACAGATTTCCCTGTCCCCCATAACTCGCCCGTCAGGGCCGTCGACTATCATTTCGGTGCCGTGGACATTAAACCCCGAACTAACCGAAAGGAAACTGATCAGGCACTGCCTTTGCTCAACAGCGGTGCATAGGCCTCGTATGACCTGCATCTCAATAGATAAAAAGTTTGTTTTAAATACCAAGAAAACGGTTAAAAATTACGGTTACAACTCAATTTAAGTTGTGTTGTGATTGTTCTTTCTAATCACGTTTCTTACTTACTTACTTACTTACGCCTGTCACCCCTACCCGGGTATAGGCCGTCGACGAGAGACCTCCAGCAACTCCTGTCCTGTGCTTCTCCTTCGATTCTACTCCAGGTGGTTCCCAGTCTCTTGATGTCTGCTTGGAGGTCTCGACGCCAGGAGTTTCTCGGCCTACCTCTTTTCCTCTTTCCCTGGGGGTTCCATGACAATGCCTGCCTAGTGATACTGGAAGCTGGCTTTCTCAGACTGTGACCGATCCATCCCCATCTTCTTCGCCCAATTTCATTCTCTGCTGTTATCTGCTCTGTTCTCTCCCAGAGTCTGACGTTGCTGATCTTCTCTGGCCAGTGGATTTTCAAAATTCTTCTAAGGCAACTGTTCATGAAGGTCTGTACTCTGCTGACTGTGGTTTTTGTCAATCTCCATGTCTCTGCTCCATATAGGAGAACTGCTTTTACATTGGAGTTGAAAATCCGGACTTTGGTGTGTTGTGACAGCTCTCTGGAACTCCACACTTTTTTCAACTGGAGAAAGGCTGCTCTGGCTTTACCGATTCGTGCTCTGACATCTGCATCAGTGCCGCCTTTTTTTGTCTATGATGCTCCCGAGATAGGTGAAGGACTCCACCTCCTCCAACGGGGTGCCAGCAAGCAAGACTGGTTCTTCCCTGGTTGCGTTCAGCCTCATTGTCTTTGTTTTCTGTTTGTGAATGGTGAGGCCCACTTGGGACGAGATGTCAGCAAGCCTCGTGGTCTTGTCCTGCATTTGTTGATGAGTGTGGGACAGTAATGCCAAGTCGTCTGCAAAATCGAGGTCGTCAAGCTGTGTCCACAGTGTCCACTGTATTCCACTTCGTCTGTGCTCTGTGGTCATCTTCATGACCCAGTCTATGGCCAGTAGGAAGAGGAACGGAGACAGCAGACACCCCTGCCTGACACCAGTTCTGACCTGGAGCTCTCTGGTGAACTGCCCTTCGTGGATCACGCGACATGTCATGCCATCATAGCTGCTCTTGATCAGGCGGACGAGCTTTGTGGGTACACCGTAGTGTCGTAGGAGTCTCCACAGAGTCTCTCGGTCCACGCTGTCAAATGCTTTCTCATAATCCACAAAGTTGACGTACAGCGGAGAGATCCACTCCAGAGACTGTTCCACGATGATGCGGAGAGTGGCGATCTGGTCTGTACATGATCGGTTCTTCCTGAATCCTGCTTGCTGGTCTCTCAGCTGGGGGTCAACGGAGCTCTTCATTCTCTCTAGGATGATCCTGTTGAAGACCTTTCCTGGTACTGACAGCAAGGTGATTCCTCTGTAGTTGGAACACATGCTGAGGTCGCCTTTCTTGGGAAGCTTGATTAGGTACCCCTCCTTCCAGTCAGCTGGCATCACCTCCTCTTCCCAGATCTTTCCAAACAGTGGGTACAGCATCTCAACTGTTGTCTCTAGGTCTGCTTTCAGAGACTCCGCTGGGATGCCATCTGGCCCTGCTGCTTTGCCATTCTTCAAAAATGCCACTGCTTTTCTGATCTCTTCCCGGCTGGGTCTGTCACAGCTGATGGGTAGGTCGGTCTCTGCCGGCTGGATGTCGGGGGGGTCGGGTGGGCTAGGTCTGTTCAGTAACTCTTCAAAATACTCGGCCCATCTGTCGAGTTGGTCTGCTCTGTCTGCAATAGGCTTGCCTTCTTTGTCTTTTACTGGTCTTTCTGTATGGCCATACTTACCCGACAATCTTCTGGTAATGTCGTAGAGCTGTTTCATGTTGCCGCTGCCTGCTGCCTTTTCTGCCTCTGCTGCCAGGCTGTCTGTGTAGGCCCTCTTGTCTGCCCTGATACTCCTCTTCACCTCGCGGTTTGCTTCCGAGTATTCCCCCTGTGCCCTTACTTTGGCTGCTCTCGTGCGACTGTTGTTGACCGCTGCTTTCTTCTGCTTCCTCGCTTCTATCTTCTTCAAGGTCTGTGCCGACAGCCAGTCCTTGTGGTGGTGTTTCCTGAACCCTACAGTGTCTTTGCAGGTTGAGTTCAGCGCCTCTCTAACTGCCTTCCACTGCTGCTCTGTGGTGACCGCCTCCTCTTCATTTACTAGCTCCTGTAGCGCTTGAAACCGGTTGGACAGCACCAGTTTGAACTCTTCTCTAACTCCAGTTTCTCTCAGGAGGCCTACATTATAGCGCTGTCTTCTTGTTGTCTCTGTGCGGCTTTTCTTTAGCTTGAGCTTCATTCTTAAGGTAAGCAGATGGTGGTCTGAGGCGACATCTGCTCCCCTCCTCACTCGAACATCTTGAAGGGATCTTCTAAATTTCTTGCTAATGCAGATGTGGTCTATTTGGTTCTCTGTTGTATGGTCAGGTGAGACCCAAGTTGCTTTGTGTATTCTTCTGTGTGGGAAGATGCTGCCTCCAATGACAAGTCGGTTTAGAGCACAAAAGTCTACAAACCTCTCCCCGTTCTCACTCATCTCCGAGCCTAGTCCCTGTCTCCCCATCACCTCTTCGTATCCGGTGTTGTCCTCCCCTATTTTGGCATTAAAATCGCCCATGACGATGGTGATGTCTCGCTCCGCACATTTGTCCACGGCACTCTGGAGTCGGTCGTAGAACTCTTGTTTCTCTTCCTCGTCACTGTCATTGGTGGGCGCATAACACTGGATGACGTTCAGCTTCAGCTTTTTCTTGGTTCTAAAGGCTGCTGTTATAATTCTTGGCCCAAGAGGTTCCCAGCCCATCAGCGCTCTCTGTGCCACTGGTGACAGCATGAGTGCTACTCCTTCTGTATGGGGGGCATTCTCCTCTTCATGACCTGAATACAGAATCATCTCCCCACTTAACAGCCTTTTCTGGCCAGACTGCGTCCATCTGGCTTCACTGATGCCTAGCAGGGAAAGGTTGTACTTTTGCATTTCCGCTGCTATCTGGGCGGCCTTGCCGCTCTGGTATATGGTCTTGACGTTCCATGTGCCCATGGTTGTATCCCTGGATAGAGAGAGGCGGCTCGGTCCTGTGGCTTCCGAAGACTTCCGGCTTTCACCACAGGACGTCATAAGTCTTCTAGTAGAAGAACCTTCCTCCTCCAGGAAAGGAATTACTGTTAGTCTTTTCGTCGGCGTTTGTGTAGCTATTTCCTTTTTTGCAGGGTGGGGAAGCTACCCCCACGCCCAACCCCCTTACTAGGAGGACCAGGGGTTTTCTGTCGGGGTCACCTTCCCTTAGACCATGTTGGTTCACGGCACCTTATTTTATTCGGTGCACCCCTCTCACGAGGGACCCCCTATCCACCACCCAGGGGACGCGCCTCAACGCCGTATGGTCCCAGCGCGAGGCACGTTTCTGACTTCTTTGGATTTTCTTTGCATTTCATGCATTTGGCAGTCGCCTTTTTGGTGAGGATTTCAGTGCGTAAAAAATTCAGATGACGCATTATAACTGTACAGTTTGAGCAGCTTGGCTGTGGAAGAGAAGGGCCTAAACACATTTAGTCCTGATGATGGCTTACATTTAACTCATTGTGTCCCAGGTACCAAATCCCCACATTTTTGGAGTTGTCCTTTAAGGACTGCACAACAATTCAGGAGACAGATCGACCATGATAGTTCAAGGATGGTGCCAGAATAGCTTGGCGCCTATAGGCGCCAAGCTATTCTGGCAACCCCCCACCCCCACTCCCTCTTGAACTATCATGGTCGAGGAATATCTGGCCGTGGTGTGTCGGGACTGAATGAGTTAAGAGTTAACACTTTTGTTAAAGGGTCATTCCGTAAGATTCTCAAGGCCACAGGTCGACAAAAGCTTTTGCCGAGACCCAGGATACAATATAAGTTATTGGTCGCAGGGGTTTGCTACTATTCCTCCACTATTTTCGTAAAAGAAATCAAGAAGACATCCTCCGACCTGGATCACGCCAGACATGACTGACGTCAAAGGAATATACATTTATACATAATAGGTTGGTTGTACATTGCTTAACGTCCCGACAGCAACAAGACTTTCTCAGGACGTGCCTGCACTGCTTGTGAAAAAAAAAAAAAAACTAAACAAAATATTGAATGTATGTCGCCAGCTGGTCTAATACGCTAAATAAACATAAGACCATTTAGCAACACACATCCAATATCAAGAGCTACAGAAAGTGCAGACAGTAGGGAGGGTTTAAGAAAGGAAAATACAGGTGAATGGACCAAGGGTAGACAGAAACACATTCCCTAGAATAGAGGGGAAAACCCACCCTGTGGGGCTGACCAGGGTGACCCTGGGAACTAAAAAGTAGTGAACCCCACCCAAGTCCCCCAGGGCAGACCCGGCTGGTTTTTTTTATACATAATAGACTGATGACGTAATTTAAAATATTTCATGACGTTGCCGTCTCCAGTCGTACTGAGTGTGCTTGTTGTTTCGAACAACACTATGCAACTTTTTACTTTAGAACGTTTTGGTAATCGTTTATAGAACAAACTCGCATCCAAGATGCGTCACAAAGAGGGCTACAAGAAGTCCGCCATTTGTGTTTGTCGCTACAAGGGTTTATGTATCACGGTCACATGGTACGGTTTGTGCTAAAGAGACTGGCCGTGTGACGTAGGGATGAAAACAAACCCACTTAGATACTGGTCGCCTTACTGTCCCACCAAACGTTGTCTTTTGTCCGGGTACCGGTGAAAAAAAAAAGATGGGATGAACCATAACCCACAAAGTCCCTTCTATATGCAAACTGCCGTCGCTGTCAAGGGTCTCTACCTTTCGTCTTTGACCTAATTCTGATGTTGAAATATCTCCTTTTGAAAAAGCCTAGCAGATCTGCCCATGCGCCTCAGTGAATTCTTAAAGGGGCGCAGTGGGCATACGCGCGCGTCATTGGTTTGTCAAACGTCATTTATCATGACGTATTATTGGTTTTTACGTAATTTTATATTTAGCGTGATATGAGTTTCACTTTCGCTTCAAGACTTGAGAAAATGGTGACAAAACTAGAATTTTACAGTACGATTTCAGTCTTGCTGTATAATTCCTATGAAATCAGGTTGACTTTGTCTAGCTACATGATACACTAAGCACACTTGCATGCTCTTCTGAAAGCGCGTCGAGTGTGTGTGTGTGTGTGTGTGTGTGTCTGTGTGCGTGCGTGAGCGCGCGCTCCAAACATCTCCAAGAGGCATAGATACTCATGCGCCTCCGGGCGCATGAGGATATATGCCTCTTGAAGATGCGCGCATGCGTATGTGTGTGTGTGTGTGTGTGTGTGTGTGAGAGAGAGAGAGAGAGAGAGCGTTCGAGAGAGAGAATTACGTCATATTTAGAGTATTGCGTCAGTGTCTGCGTGTTGACGGAGTTGCTTCTTTTACGTCAACGCCACTAATGACTTTCTTCAGAAGTCAAGGTTTTATACTGTTTTAATTTTTACTGAAAAAGTTGAAAAGATACAAAGCTGGCTGACGAACTCATCCAATGTCTTTCTCGAACTAGCTATATCCAAAATGTAAAGTAGATTTGACAAAAATTAATGACTCTAATCTGGGTCAATCGACTTTCTATAAACAGTCTTTTATGTCTTCAAGGAGACATCACTTTACATTAATGCTCGGAGGCTCTCTTAGCCACCCCTTAGAGAAAATATTAGTGCGTGCATGCGCGCGCGCTCCAAACATCTCCAAGAGGCATAGATCCTCATGCGCCTCGAGGGTACATGAGGCTCTATTCCTCCTGGAGATGCGCGCATGTTTGTGTGTGAGAGAGCCGTGCTCGACGGAGAGAGAATGACGTCATATTTAAAGTATTATGTCAGTGTCTGCATGGTGACGGAGTTGCCTCTTTTACGTCACCGCCACTGACTTTCTCTAGAAGTAGAGGTTTTTTTAGTGTTTTAATTCTTTTCTGAAAAGAATTAATTTTTACTAAAGAAGTTGAACAGATACAAAGCTGGCTAACAAACTCATCCAATGTCTTAAACTAGCTATAAGCAAAAGTTCAAGTAAATATGACAAAAATTACGGTCTCTAATCTGGGTCAATCGACTTTCTATAAACAGTCTTTTATGTCTTCAAGGAGACATCCCTTTACATTAATGCTCGGAGGCTCTCTTAGCCACCCCTTAGAGAAAATATTTCGCCAAGTTTCAAGCTTGTGCGTACAGCAATATCGGAAATTCTCGTGTTTAGGCAGATTTAGTTCTGTGGCAATATTCTAACTCTTGGCACCTGTCTGCATCCTCACACCCAATGTCCTGATTGCATAATCACGCTGGGTGAAGTAAAGCGGACAGGATCACTTTACATCACTGCTCTGATTGGCTGACTGAGTAGGTGCAGAAGCACATACTAACTGAATTAGCAGATGTACTCACTTGGTCACATGGGTCAATAATTATGTGTACTCTATAAAATGCATGTTCTGTGACATAGTACAGGCAATATTTAATTACTTAGAGGAGTGGCCCTCCATACGAGAGGCGAACAGGATGTCAGATGAGCGTGGTGAGGTTTTGATTGACTTGGCATGTACTGACCGTGATTAACGCTGATGCAGAGTTCACTACACACGGCTTGGCGCCTGAAGGCGCCACGCTAATCTGGCACTACTCTTGAACTATCCTGCCTGTATCACTTCCCACTGTGGTGACAGTGATAAACATCACGTGGCACCTTCAAGCGCCAAGCTAATCTGGCACTACCCTTGAACTATCATGCCTGCTTCACTTCCCACTGTGGTGACATAAACATGACTGTCAACCCCATTGGGCTTGCAGCCACAAGTACTGTAAACAGTACCGCTGGCTGTACACACACAAGGGGGTTAAAATATTATCCCACAAACGGATGAGTGCATGGGCAGGAAGTTCAACACTGATAACGTTTTCTGAATAATTTGATTAGCGCTTAGTGACATTTGATTATACACGAACAAGTTATAGCTATAGCCCATTGTATTGCTGGGCAACACCTTCTGCTGATTGCATGTACTTTCCACTTGTTGTTCACACGAAAATGGACTAACAGTGCACTGTCTTTTGTCCTGTCGCAGCCTAACTTTTTGCCCGTGATTTCACTTTATCGTTGTATCCTATTGTATTCAAGGACCTGCACCAATACTTGACTATTAGTCACGGCTGGTTGACAGGTATTACACGTTTCTGAAATCATTGCAGACCGAAAGTTTAAAAAAAAAAAAATAAGAGGAACACTGATACGATGTATTAATGATGCCACCAAAAGGCATAGATCCTCATGAGCCCCCGCCTGATGCGGGGGCCCATGAGGATCTATGCCCCTTGCAGTCGTGTAGTGTTTCGAGGGTTGACTGTATGTTTTTGTTTTGTATTTTCACAGTTTGGGAGCATGAACCATGACAGGTGATAACAAAAACCAGAATCACCGCCCAGAAGACCCCAGCAGTCGACAGGAGGCCCGGGGTGACAGCGGTGTTGACAATGGGACCGGCGAACAGGCAGCAGTGACTGATGGAGCGGCCAGTGAAAGTACTGACATCACAGTAGAAAGTGCGAACAACGGTGATCATAATGAAGCAGACGGGCAGGTAGGGCGGAAAACAGGCAGAACTCTGAAAATTAAAACGACAGCAGTGGTGTCATTATCATTATCAGAGTACTGGTACATATGGCTTGAAGTTGCCTATCTTTTTTATTTTCGAAGTGTGAATGGTTTAGAGAAGCGAGTCTTTTTCATGTTCGGTGTAGATGGTTCAAACCACGCATTTTCTTTTTCCGAGTTCAGATGGTGTAACCCTTTTAGTCCCAAGGTCCCATTTCTCAAATTTTGGAGGTGTTGCCTAATGACTTTGTACCAGTTGCAGGAGATGGATTGACCATGATAATTCAAGGGTAGTGCCAGATTAGCTTGGTGCCTGCAGGCACCAAGCTAATCTGGCACTACCCTTGAATTATCATGGTCAATCCATCTCCTGCTTTAGGGACTTGGGGCTAAATGGGTTAAAGTATCATGTCTTTTAATGTTCACAGTGTATGCGGTTTACCTCTTTGCCTACTAAGTAAACTTTCTGTATTATGTCCTCTGCCACTATGTTATTTTGTTAAGAATTCCTTTCTGGATCTGGTGCCCATGCCAAGTAGTGGCTTGTAACAACAAATTCGGCACTAAAAATAGCCAGGCACACACACTGCAGTCGAACCTTGACTGGACGGATCTTGCCGCCCATAGTGTGCCATGGGAAGATGTCTTGTGGCGGCTGAAACTGCCAGGCACAGGCAAAGAGCTACAGTAGTATGCCTTTCATTTTCAGAGTATGCATGGTTTCAATTTCATTTTCAAATTTCATGTTTTTTGCAATTTATCATGCGTGGACATTGCTTGGGTGATTTCCTCCATCTGCGGGTAATGATGATAATAATAATAATGAGTATTTATATAGCGCTTAATCTTAATCCAAAGCTCTAAGTGCTTTTCAATCTGTGCGCCAAAATAAATACCATGACATTTGCACATAGCAAACAAAACACAATACACGAACTTGCCATTTTTTTTACAACTAACTAAACAACAATGCATACATATTATGTTGCACTTAACATTCAGTCTAAACAGGTTCAGATAGAGCTAGTGAATTCTAGGAAGAGCCATAGATTCCTGCTGCCTTTACAGTTACCGCCAACTTTAACCCTTTTGCTACCAGTGGTCATTGTGTTTTTGACATTTTTGTTAATTCCATGACAAAGAGCCTGAGTTGTTCAGGGAATCTGGATTCAAAGTACATGCAGAATCAGCAAGAGGATCTACGTCTCTTGCATTTGAGTTGTGTTTGCCTTTTCTTAGCAGTGAAGGGGTTGAATATTACAAAACGACAGGAGACCTAAATTTTGTTGTATGCAAGATTTGTTATAAGCAAATTACATCTAGAATTTTTTTTATTTTTTTATTTTTTTTTGGGGGGGTAGGGGGGTGGGGGTGGGGGGTGGGGGGATCTGTGAGAAAGGTAGTTTTTGGCTCGCGTGTGAAGCAAAAGTGAGTTTATGTTCTGGGCCAGTGGTCTGTCGTCCATTGTCTGTCTGCCGTCATCTGTGGTAAACTTTAACGTTGGAATTTTCTCGCAGACTATTCAAAGCAATAGTCTTTGAACATGGACGAAGGATACTTTGCGGCAAGACCTAGATGACCCCTTGGAAAGGTCAATGGTCACAAGAGCTCAGGAAATAGGTCAAAACTAGCCATATTTTGACAAATGATGTTTGTTTTTCTCAAATACTATTCACAACTTTAAACCCAAACTTGCCACAGGGATCCAAGATAGTAAGACCAATCTATGCATACTAATTTGGATGAGCCCTCGGAAAGGTCAAGGGTCACGAGCTCAGCAAATGTGTGTAAAATGCCAATTTGTGATAGAATTGTAGTTATTATCAACAGTTTTGCAAACTTTTCAATCCAATTTGGCACAAAGGTAGCTGATTATGATAAGACCTTCCTACGTATACTAATTTAGTCGACTCATTGCAACGGTCAAGGGTCACAGGTGTTGATAGATGTGTGAAAACTGATTAAATTTTGAGAAAACATTTTGCTGGTGCAGAAGCCCCTCCCCTTTACTTTTTGTCACAAAGGTCACACATGCAGATTGGACATACACATGAGCCATAAGGGCTTTGCCTTTCTTGTTATCCAACTTTTGTTATTATTCAACGTTGTCATACTGAGGCTAAAAGCTTCAAATTTGTACACTGCCATATGCAATTTCCATATTAGTACTTACAGATAAGGATATAGAGGAATGGCTTTAGTTCAAGGGTGGTGCCAGAATAGCTTGGCGCCTAGAGGCGCCAAGCTATTCTGGCATGGCCCTTGAACTATTTTAGTCAAACTTATTTCACACACGTGTATTCAGAATGATATGGGTTAACTCCCTTGTGCATTCAGCCACCAGTGCTGTTTACAGTACTCGTAGCACCATGCACACAGAGGTTGAAAGGACATCAACTGCATGTTTATGAAAATTACATGGTTTGCTTCATGTTTAAGGGTACAGACAAGAGAAATGGTCGGGTGGAAGAGACATATATACCTGATGTTGTTGAGGACTTCGAAGAAGAAGAAGAAGTTATGGCTGACTTGATTGAAGAAAATATAGATGGTCGCCTGGAAAATCTCACACTGAGGTAGGAGACAAATAGTGACAGAATTTGTTTTTTATTTGTTGTATTTATTTTATATGACTTGCATGCTTTTTCAGACCGTGTGTTTCAAGGCTGTCTCAGTTTATGTGTGGTGATATGGGTTGTGCAGTTGCCACCATACTTTTGACTGTTTTGTTGCAATGCCACATAATGATCATCTACTGAGGTGGCGTGAAGTAAAAGTGCGACCCAATCGTGGCATCCCACCATGTCGAAGGGGAATAGAATATAGCGATCTGAGGTTAAAACCTTTTCAAAAAGTTGTGTAAATGAATGAATTATGCCTCCCATTACACAAACAAATCACTCAAGCTCAGTTCGACTGATAAAATGCTCACTTTAGCTTGCATTTTATTGGTCATACTAAACACTTCGTGCTGGGCACCAACGCTTGAGATGTGAGGTTCTGTCTGTCCATTATTTTTGTGTGGTTGCTTATGTTGGACTTACATCCCCACTCTTGATTTGTCTTGCATCCCCACCCTTGATTTGTCGTAGTCAATCAATTTGATCTCCTGTTGTACTATGTCATGGATGATTGGAGGATAACAAGAAAATTTCAATGAAGAAATTTATTGTGTTGTAATTGTCTTTTATAAGCATGTTTATTTCTTCGTTTGGATTTTGCTTGCAATTTACATGTTTTTGGTCAACTTTTTGGTCTGAATGGTCTACCCCTTGACTGCTGTTGACGATATCGTTCGGCGGAAAACACGTGTAGTTACATGTCTTTGCTGCTAAAAGGGTATTGTCAGTAACATACAAGGGGTTACCAAAGTGACTATTTCAGCTGAATGGATTATCAGCAGCAATCACAGTGTTAATTGTTTGTATCATGTCATTGTCTACAGCATCCTGGATTTGCAAGCAAAGTCGGAGGCAGGGTTGGATTTTGACTCGCCACAGACACAGCTGCGTCGACGTGGTCTCAGGAAATACAGCAATGCGCTGAAAACATTTCTGCCCATCAGACCCAACACGTGAGCTTCTTCGTATTTTGTGTTGTATGGGTGCATAGGCTAAACACTGCAAAAATCACCCCGCAGTGCGAGAGGATGCTTGTGCTGATTTTGACCCTCCCTGTGCAATCAACCACTGAAACTGTGAACAGAACACCATTAGACATGATCCAAACTTTACTGCAGATTTTTAGGTGTTAAAAATAAGTGAATTTTGTGCCTAGTATGATGATGCTTTTTAATTCATATTAACGCATCAATAGCTGGGGAAGTGTCATATAGCATTGCCAACGGCAATGCTATACAACACTTCCCCAACTATTGATGTGGGAATAATAGCTGGGGAAGTGTCGTATATCATTGCCAACGGCAATGCTGTACGACACTTCCCCAGCTATTGATGTGGGAATAATAGCTGGGGAAGTGTTGTATAGCAATGCCAACGGCAATGCTATATGACACTTCCCCAGCTATTGATGTGGGAATAATAGCTTGGGGAAGTGTCGTATAGCAGTGCCAACGGCAATGCTATACAACACTTCCCCATCTATTGATGTGGGAATAATGGCTTGGGGAAGTGTCATATAGCATTGCCATTGGAATTGCTATATGACACTTCCCCAGCTATTGATGTGGGACACCTTGAATGAGAACCCCCTTGTGCATGCAGCCACCAGTACTTTAAACAGTAAAAAGGTTAATTTGTTGCTGTTTCTTTTTCTTTTAGTCCAAAGGAAATTCTGCCAATGTCTTCCCTAGGCTGCGTGAACTATGCAACCTATGGCTGGGTGACGTCAATCATGATCCGCATCTATCGTAAAGGTGTGGAGACCATGAACATGTATCGCTTGGCAGAGGTGGATACGGCACATGCCAGCGCTGTCAGGTTTGTATTTTTCAACATTCACACATAAACAGATCACAAAGAAGTTACTACTGCTAAAGAAAATGTGTAACCATTTGGCTGTTGGTGGCACTTTTTGTCGCTATTTTTCCTACAGGAATCATCGCGAAAAGGTCAGTGCTACAGGCAGCCGAAGGGTCAGTTTGTGCATGTACTAAAAGAAGTCAGTGTGCAAGGGTCATTATGAATTTAGTTTGACACATTTTCATGATGTTCTATAACTTATTCAGCCCTGACTTGACACAATATGGATTGACCACATTGAGGGTGGTGCCAAGATAGCTTGGCAACAAACGGTTTTGGCACCACCCATGAACTATCATTGTCAAACTGTCTCATACACTGTAATGTAGTTGACTCCCAAATTTGCAAATTTCAACCATAGGGTTTGCTGTGTTAGCCTGTTCACTGTCAGTGGAGGCAGATTGCGTTTCTGAAACCTTTTCTTAACCCATTTAGCTCCGAGTCCCTACAGCCAGAGATTGATTGACCATGATAATTCAAGGGCAGTGCCAGGTTAGCTTGGCGCCTGCAGGCGCCAAGCTAATCTGGCACTACCCTTGAATTATCATGGTTAGTCCATCTCCTGCGGCTGGCACATAGTCGTTAGGCAGCACCTCCAAAATTTGAGAAATGGGACCTTTGGGGCCAAAAGGGTTAATTCAACGTCGGAGAACCCCAGCTGTCCAAGGAGTGTTGACACAAAGTGGTTTCAGCAAGAGACAGATCTTCGTGAGCCCCCGCAGCAGTTGGATCGTGTTCACGTTTTCTCTCGACAGCGGAGGGGTTAAACCTGTGAAAGTTATACAATTTGACCCATTTAGCCCCGACTTTGTACAGCAGGAGACGGATCGACCATGATAATTCAAGGGTAGTGTCAGATTAGCTTGGCACTACCCTTCCGGGCCTTGAATTATCACGATCGACCCGTCTCCTGCAGCTGGTACAAAGCCGTTACGTGACTTCTCCATCGTGGCAGCCAGGAGGTTGGATCGGTCAAGAAGTTAGCATTGAAGACAGTGCGTCATATGTAAAGGAAAGTTCACATTTGTGACAGGCTTTATTTTAATTTGTTGTTTGCACCTACGATGCTCGTCTCGGACAAAGTTTAAAAGCCTGTTCTTACACATAGTTACATAATTGCTGATTAACACATTTAATACATTCTGCATCTGGATATTCAGCTGTGTGCTGTGTGTCTGGATACCATGTCTCAAATGAGTTAACCCATTTTACGCCGAGACCCTACAGCAGGAGATTGATTGACCATGATACTTCAAGGGTAGGGCCAGATTAGCTTGGCGCCTGCAGATGCCAAGCTAATCTGGCACTACCCTTGAAGTATCATGGTCAATCCATCCCCTGCAACTGGTACATAGTCATTAGGCAGCACCTCCCAAATTTGAGAAATGTGACCTTGGGTCTAAAAGGGTTAATTAGTACAATCTGTGAAAAAATGTTACAGGTTTGAGCGGATATGGAGTGAGGAGCTGAAGAAAAAGGGACCAGAGAGAGCATCGTTTGCGCGCGTTTGTCTGCGGGCGAACAGGACTCGTCTCATCTGTACCTTCATCTGCATGATTTTCTTCCTGTTTTTCAGTCTCCTTAACCCCGTAAGTGTTCGCTTCCATCGCTGTTTTACCTCGAATCAGGGCAGTGACTAAGCAACAGGAACACAGCAGCATACATGCCGGGTGTTGTCACAAGCTTTGCGGCAGTCATCACAAGACTTGGGACCAGTTGCGTGAGTGAGTTCAGTCCTGTGCCAGCCATTAAGCAAGGTTCTCCTGCTATAGCGGAGCACCTTGCTTAGTGGCTGGCGCAGGATTCAGCTCACTCACGCATCTGACTCCTGGAAGCGTGAGGTGCCTGCCAAGGGTGTAAAATGCAAAGAAACTCCCAAGAAAGAAAGAAACAGTGCTTAGCCCTTTGGCTGCCAGGAGTGCTGTTTGTCGCGATGAGTCCTACAGGAATTGTCGTGACAATAAGCACTACCGACAGCCAAAGGGTTAAAAAGAACAATAAGTACCACCTTGTCTGTTAACCCATTTAACCTCTCAGCTGCATTTCCAAAGGTGTCATTTAACCACTATGTGCCAGTTGCTGCTGGAGATTGTTCGACCATGATAAATTCAAGGGCAGTGCCAGACTAGCCTGGCGCCTGAAGGCGCCAAGCTAATCTGGCACTGCCCTTGAATTATCATGGTTGATCCATCTCCTGCTGTAGTGCATCGGAGTGAAATGGGTTAAACACCATGGGCCCTACATTTTTGGTTGTATATTTAAAGTTTCTTGTAAGTCCAGTTATTTACATAAAAAGGTGTGTGATCGTGACCTTGACAAAATGTTGTTGCACCCAGTGTTTATTATATCCGATTGTGTTATGAGTGAAGTCGACTGTCATTTCAAATTCTTTATTTATTTCAGATATTTCTTATACGCTCATTTCTGGAGTACCTTGGTCAGGGCCACATCGATATCGGAGTGGGCATAGCGTATGTGTTTGGCATGCTGTTCTGTGAGGTGTTGCGAGCCACATTTATGTCTATGACATGGATGATCAACTATCAAGCAGGTGAGACGCATAGAATGTTGGCTTCAAGAGGTGAAAAGTATCCGCTTATTAACTTTTCAGAGATGACAGAGCGCATGAAACATAGAGACGATTTTCTGTTTTATACTTTTCTTTTAGGACAGACCCTTTATACTTTGTTTTAACTCTTAAGCTCCCAAAAAGAACTAAGTTCTTTCTGGGAGCTTAACAGTTAAAGAGACAGAAATAAATTCTGTCTACTGTACCTGACAACGTCAGTGAATAGGAGACTGTCTTAGTACCCTGCCTATTTGTTTCCTCAGAAACATTACCGATGACATGACTAATAGGAAGTATCTACTACCTGCTACGCTGGGCGGGGCATGTCTCCAGGATGGAGGATCATCGCCTACCAAAGATCACCCTGTTCGGCGAGCTTGCTACTGGACACCGTGACAGAGGGGCACCAAAGAAGAGATACAAAGACTGTCTCAAGAAGTCACTTAGTGCCTGCCAAATCGACCACCACCAGTGGTCTTCGCTTGCTGCGGACCGTGACACCTGGCGCTCCACCATTTACAAGGCAGCTGTCTCCTTTGAGGACTCTCACAGAGCTAGCCTTAAGGACAAGCGGCTCAGGAGAAAAAACAGAGATGCCGCAGCTCAGAACCCTGGCCATACCTTCCCCTGCAGCCACTGCGGTCGAACCTGCCTGTCTCGGATTGGCCTCCGCAGCCACGAACAAGCCTGCAGACGTCGTGGCGGGCAACTCCTATAAAATCTTCGTTCGCGAAGTCAAGCCAAGAGAGAGAGACTACCTGCTCAATTTTAGCCTAAGAACCCGTTGTGTTACAACACAACCCGGGGGGCACTCGGGGAACCCCCAGAGGGGCCGAGAGTTGTCTCCCGTCCCTGCCCTACCGGTTCCGGGTCACGTGGTAGACCAACCAGTCGTCCTACTTAGCTCGTGCTGTGAAGATGTGTTCAGCGTTAGCCTTGGACTCTACCTGTGTTGCTGCGACCGGTGACCGGTCTTCTTGCTTACGCTTGACTTCGGACTTCGTGTTCTCCACTGCCTTGCTGCAGAGCTTCTGCCCTGCGGGGTTCCTGCTGAGAGCGCTTCTTTTGTTTGGGCTACCATTGCCTCTTCTGCGCCTGCCTGGTGTGGCCTGCCTTTCCCGCCTTGCGACGGGCTGGTGTTATGGAGGTCCCCCCCCCCCCCCCCCCCCCCCCCCCCCCCAACCGTCCCCGCTTTGTCTGAGAGGTAAGGTAGCGGTAACAGCCCTCGGCTGGGCCCCGAGCCAGGCCCCAGCTGCACCTGGGGCGCCTCGTTTCTCTTTCGTACGTCATGTATTCTGACCCCCGATGCTCGTCTTAGCTTCGCGGGAGCTCCTCGTGCCCTCGCCGTTAGCGGGTGACTAGCGCCAGTTGTTCAGCGTCACTACGTTTTGCTTGTACTTTGTTGTACCATTGCGCACCTGACGCTCGTCTTAGCTTGGAGTTTCTACCGGTGTGAGCGCCCCTTGCCAGCTAGCGACCAACCGGCTCCTTTGCCGCTCCCATCCACTTCTGGAGAAGTGACCGCTCCTCCCCGACCCGGCCTTTTGGAACGGACGACACGTCAGACACACGCCAACGGTGCTTACCACAGGACTGCGTCCACTGACCCTTCCGAGGGGTCTAAATGCCGGCAGAGTGCCCGCCTCACTGAGCCCGGCCTGCAGCATCGCACCCTGCGCCGTGCCTTAGTAACTGGCAGTCCTCGTATGTCTCTCCTCGGAAAGCCCGCTGACTCCTCCGAGGGGTCTAAATGCCGGCAGAGTGCCCGCCTCATTGAGCCCGGCCAGCAGAGACTTGCGCCCCGGCGTTCAAAGTCCAGCCACAGACCCAACACCTCCCGTTCCGCCACCAGCTCCAGACACTCTCGCTCATCCAAAGAGCGCCGTCGGAAGGACAGGACCACACACCAGGATCGCGGCCGCGGCCCCCGACCCTCCTCGTCCTCTTCGCATGCCGCTTTATCGCGCGCTCCCTCCCGATGTTCTGTTACCTCGCCCCGGCGCTCTCGGCGCCGTTCGTCTTCTCCCCAGAGGCGCCCTGCCAGGAGTTCGCCTGTGAGGGATCGTCGTCCCTGCTCCCAGCATCGCAGTCGCTCCCCCCATTGACAGACGCCCGCCGCACACCAGCCCCCCGTCTCATCGCCGCTCCTCGCTGCGTTCGTCGCCCCCTCTCCGTCGACACGTCTTGTCCCTGAGCTGTGGGCTGCAGGATAACCATTTTACGTCTCGTCGGGCCCCTGCTACTGAGGGCTCCTCCCACGCGCCCCCCTGCCCCATGGACGACGAGGCCCTGAGTCTACTCCCCGAGGACTCCGTCTTGGCCCTGTGCAATGTTGACAGCCGCTCGCCCTCGCCCCGCTCCCGCGATGACCCGGACTCCCCTAGGCTTCCGTCGGCTTCTCGTGCAGAGACACTGCTGGCCCTCGACGAGGCTGCTCAGATTATCACCGGCGACCCTTCCTACAGACGCCTGCCCCGCGTCCCCCTCTCAAGAGGAATGCCTCTGCCTTCGTCGACGCTGGCCATCAAGTGAAGAAGTTCAAGTCCCTCCCCCAGCCGCCCGGCTTCAAAGATCTGCGAGATGCCTTCTCGGCCCACCTCCAGCAAGCCGCCGGTCGTGATGCCGATTACTTTTCGGACCGTAGGTGGCCAGCCGGACTTGACATCGCCTTCAGCCGCGACCGGTACGCGGGCCATTCCCAGTCATTCTCCGCCACTCTACCTCCGGTGGATCCTCCAGCCTTGGCACAAGCGGGCGGCCCCACTCTGCTCAGACGTTCCTTTCCCCGCGGGTTGGATAGGACAGCTACCCTCGTCCATAACACCCTGGCTTGTTCGGGATTCCAGCAGCTCCTGACCCAAGCCTTTGTTCGCCGCATTGAGGACGCCTAGCATCCATCGACCACACCCCTACTGGGAGACCTCCTCGCGCTCGCGGAAGTGGCCAACCAGGCTGCGTACCATTCTTCGGTCAACGCCATGGCAGCTGCCGCCAATTGCGACTTGATGCGTCGGGATTCCTTGCTTCAAGCCTGCCATGGGATGCCTGCCGATCTGCGTACTCAGATGCGTCGCGCCCCCCTTGGAGGTCTCTGCTCTTCGGTGACTCATGGCAATCGGTGAAGGATGCCAACTCCGACCGCTGGCCTCGCAATGCTGCTACCCCCGCGCTTTCCAGCTGCCCGCAAGGCTGTGGGTCGCACCCTGCGGACGTCAAGACCCTTCTTCGCTTCCGCCCCGGGCCCCCCAGTGGAACCCCACCTTCGGCCGTGCTAGACCTGTCCGGTCCTGTGCCTCCGCCTGGCCCCGCCCTGCCCGCCGCCCTGGGCGTGGGCGGGCCCCCTGACTTCTTCCCGCCTCAACCCCCGCCGACCTCCCTGTCGGCGGGAGGCTAGCCCTCTACAGCGACAGGTGGCTGGCTCTCGCTGTTACCCAACGACCCCTGGATCCACGCCACCATTGCCGACGGCCTCCGGATCGTCATTCGCTCGCCGCCACCGCTACGATGCTCCCCTTTGGACTGAGATTCTGAGCGACCACCTAAAGGCCTCCGCCCTGCAAGGAGAGGTCACCTCCCTTCTGCAGAAGGCTGCCACAGTGGTAGTGCGGCGCCCCGACTCTCCAGCATTCTACAGCTGCCTCTTCGTCGTGCCAAAGCCAGGCGGGAAGTGGCGACCCGTCATTGATCTCTCGGCTCTGAACAAGCATATCTCGGCCCCGACCTTTCGTGTGGAGACCGCCAGGGCCCTGAGGGCCGCTGTGCAGCCCGGAGACTTCGCGGTCAGCCTGGACTTGTCCGATGCATATCTCCACGTCCCGATGCACCAGGCCTCCAGGAGATACCTCCGTTTCGCAGTCGACGGTGTCATCTACCAGTTTCGGGCCCTCCCGTTCGGTCTCAACTTCAGCCCTTAAGTGTTCACCCGCATCATGGACGCCGTAGTGGCCAAGGCCCGACAGTCGTCTTCCAGTCCAACGTCGAACTACTCAGATGACCTCCTCCTACGCAATCAGTCGGAGGCCGACCTGACGACGGACAGGGATGCACTGCTTCGCCTGTTATCGCGCTTGGGCTTCCTGATCAACGCAGGGCAAGTCGGACCTCACTCCTTCATGCCGTTTTGTCCATCTCGGCATGGAATTTGCAACCGACCTCAACCGAGTACATCTACCAGAGCCGCAGATACAGAAGATTGCGGCCCTAGCTAGCCAGTTAGCCCAGGAGGATGCGGCCCCCGCCAGAGTGTGGCTTCAGCTTCTTGGCTTAATGAACACTGCCGCGGATCTTCTCCCCCTCGGTCATCTTTACTCCCGGCCGCTACAGCTGCACCTCCTGCTCCACTGGCGTCCGTCCTCTGGCGACATAGCTGCCCTGGTGCCAGTGACTCAGATGCTGCGTTTCCATCTTTGGCGTTGGATGGACACTTCTTGGATCGCCTCGGGCGTCCCCTTGGCCTCTCTGCCCCCGCAGCTCTCCCTCTGTGTCGATGCAAGTCTTTCCGGTTGGGGTGCCCACCTTCTGCCGCGGTTCGTCACGACGTCCGGCCCCTGGCCACCGGAGAGCTGGCGGACACTCACATCAACTGGTTGGAGATGCAAGCAGTCTGGCAAGCTCTCATGGCGTGGGAAGCTCACCTGTATCACCAGGAGCTACTCGTCCTCTCGGACAACACGACGGTGGTGTCCTACATTCAGAAACAAGGCGGGACGCGCTCTCCCGACCTGTGCATGCTCCTCTACCGTCTGATGCTCTGGTGCGAGGACCGCAGCATTTCTCTCCGAGCCCGACACATTCCAGGACACCTGAACGTTTTGGCCAACTCTCTCTCCCGGCGCAGCCAGTTTCTGCACATGGAATGGACGCTCCGTGGGGACATCTTTCAGATGATCTGCGATCGTTGGGAGACCCCTATGATCGACCTATTCGCCACAAGGTGGAATCACCAGCTTCCCCTCTTTGTCTCCCCGATCCCCGACCCCCTTGCCTGGGCGGTCGATGCGCACTCCATTCCCTGGGACGGACTCATCGCGTACGCTTACCCCCTGACGATTCTTGTCCCCAAAGTCCTCCTCAAGCTTCGAGGATGCAATGCGGTCATCTTGTTGGTCGCCCCGTTCTCCTGGAACCGCTCTTGGACCACCGACCTCCTCAGCCTTGCCAAGGGTCCCCCCCTGCTGCTGCCTACGCCGAGCACCATGCTCAAGCAACCCCGCCAGCCGCTGTTCCACCCGTGCCCGGAGCGGCTCCTCCTTCATGCTTGGAGATTGTGCGGCAAGCCCTCACCTCTAGAGGCTTCTCTAGTGCAGCAGTGGAGGCGATCGCTACTGCCCGCAGACGCTCGACCAGACGCGTCTACGAGGGAAAATGCTGAGTTTTGTGCTCCTGGTGCGACGACCAGTGCCTCTCCCCCACCGAACTGACAATCCCCCAGCTCGCGGACTTCTTCCTCTGGCTCTTTGGAGACCAGGGATTGGCCCCTATCACCATCAGGGGGTATCTGTCCATGATTGCTGACACATTCCGGCACCTCGGCCGCCCGGATCCCGGCGACAGCAAAGACCTCGCCGACCTTATGACTCACTTCGGCCTGCAGCGACCAGTTCCCCACTCGCTCATTCCTCGCTGGGACCTGCCCTGGGTACTGACGTGGCTTAACTCTGCCAGATTCGAACCACTGCCCTTGGCCCACTTCGCGAATGTGACTCGTAAGACATGTTTCTTGCTGGCCCTTGCCACTGCGTCCCGAGTTAGCGAGTTACACGCGCTGTCAGCGCACCCTGCCTGCCTGCAGTTCAGAGCAGATGGTTCAGTACAGCTCCTCACGGACCCTGCCTTCCTTGCCAAGAATAGGTCTCCTCTGACCGCGCCACAGGTGATCACCTTACGGCCGCTGTGGAATGTGAACTTTCCCCAGGAGACCAGGCAACAAGATCCTGTGCGCGCCCTTTGCGTTTACCTGCGACGTGCCAAAGCCGTCCGTTGAATCCCGGCAGATCTGACATAACAGCCCAGACGATATCTTCCTGGCTATGCTGGGTCATACGGTCCGCCTACCAGGATCTCTCCCAGCAGGGAGCAAAGAGGCTTCACATACGCGCACACGAGGTACGAGTCATGGCCACGAGCGTTGCGTTCGACCGGAACTGCGCTGTCAAAGACATCGTGGCGGCCGTGGGTTGGAAGACAGAATCAACCTTTGCCCGCTTCTACCTCAGGGATGGCAGGCCAGCGAGACAACCTCGCTCCGGTGTGGGACATCTCTGCGGTGCAACACTCCCTCCCGGCACCACAGGCGCCGTAGGTACGCACTTAGCTAAAATTGTCGGGAGTTTGCGACAGGGAGGACGGCTCTGATTGACGGTTGGTACGCGGCACTCGCCTCCTTATCGCAATTCTTCCTATTAGTCATGTCATTAGTAATGTTTTTGAGGAAACAAAATAATTTTTCTCTAAAATATATTTTTTCGAAAAATACTTACTGATGACATGACTCGGAGGACCCTCCCACCTGCCCCGCTTGCCGCTGGCGAGCTAAGTATTCCGACTGGTTGGTCTACACGTGACCCGAACCGTAGGGCAGGATGGAGACAACTCTTGGCCCTCTGGGGTTCCCGAGTGCCTCCCGGGTTGTGTTGTAACACAACGGGTTCTTAGGCTAAAATTGAGCAAGTAGTAGACACTTCCTATTAGTCATGTCATCGGTAAGTATTTTTCCAAAAAATATATTTTAGAGAAAAATTAACTTTTGCTGCTTTTGTTGTTATTCTTGCAGCCTAGATATGCTGTAACTTGAGATAAATGTGACTGTGATATTTCAAGGGTGGTGCCAGAACAGCCTGGCACCTCTTGTTACCAAGATATTCTGGCACTACATTTGAACTACTGTGGGTAATTGGTCTAATGAACTGTAATGTAGCCTTCATAGGACAACTAAAAATTTGATTGAATGGGTTTAACTCTTTTTACCTCATGGCCACATTTCCCAAATTTTGGAGGAAGGAGATGGATCAGCCATGATAATTCAAGGGTAGTGGCAGATGAGCTTGGCGCCTTCAGGTGCCAAGCTCATCTGGCACTGCCCTTGAATTATCATGGTTGATCCATCTCCTGCTGTAGGGCGTTGGGGCTAAATGGGTTAATCGTCTAACATTTTCACACTTGCAACGGAATTCATGTATGTGGTCAGTTAAGGAATGGTACCATTAGACCACAGCGTTCATCTCAGGTCTGAATTTTGTTCATCTGTACGTTTCACAGGAGCACGAATACGAGCCGGCGCCATGACACTGCTTTTCAAGAAGATCCTGCACCTGAAGGGACTGAAGGACAAGACTGTGGGGGAGGTGAGTCCACGGTAAAGGGCGCCGCTAGTGAACAAAAAGAGTGTTGTGTGCAAGCTGCGCACTCGGACCAATCAACTTAACACATTTTGCCCCAGGACCGAAAAATGCCCACATTTTTCAGTTGCCCTCTGAAGGACTGTATTACCATTCTAGAGAGATTGAGCATGATAGTTCAAGGATGGTGCCAGAATAGCTTGGTGCCTATGGGTGCCAAGCTATTCTGGCACCACCCTTGAACTATCATGCTCGATCAATGTCTTGCTGTGGTGTGTCGGGGCTGAATGAGTTAAACGTCGACTGCCCCCACTGATGGAAAACTGACGGGTGTTTACCTGCAGGCTCGCTGAATAAAACCAGAAGGACAAATCGTTAACAAAGATCCTGAACTCTCTGACCTCGTCCGCAAGAGGCGTAGATTCTCATGGGCCCCAGCAGACGCATAACAATAGTTCTGATCTACTGACGAGCAACAACTACAATGAGACTGATGAGCAAAAGAAATGCGACATCACTGGAATAATGGCAAACACTAAAGTTCTTCCAGTGATTCCAGTGGTTATCATTTCTTTTGCTTGTTAGTGTAGAATTCTTTTTGTTTTGTTGGAAATTGGTTGGAAATGACAGCCTTTAGATCGACGAGGTGTTCATATTGAATTTCGTAGTGGTCCCCATAACTTTGATAGCCGGCTCTGTGCTGACTACTGTGTATCGGAGTTTACTTTCTTCCTACAGAAATGTAAGTCTTCCTTATATCTGGCTGTGCCCGTTCTTGTCTATATTGTATCAAAGTTTATTCATTTCCTACAGAAATATAATTTTTAAAAGTCGGCAATCCTACATTGTATTGCAGTTGAAGTTTATTATTTTCTTGCAAAAAGAACTAATTAACCCTTATCATTCGGAAACCCTTATCATTCGGAATACACCTGTGTGTAAAATAAGTTTGACTAAATAGCTCAAGGGTAGTGCCAGAATAGCTTGGCGCCTCTAGGCGCCAAGCTATTCTGGCACCACCCTTGAACTAAAGCCTATGGTCTATATCCTTATCTGTAAGTACTATATATATATTATAATGTAGCTTGCATGTGGCAGTGTACAAATTTGAAGCTTTTAAGCCTCAGTATGATATGGGTTAAAACTTTTTTCTTTCTTATTTTTATTGATCTAGCTTGTCAACCTGGTTGGGAACGATAGTCAGAGGATATTTGAGGCGTGCACGGTGGGTCCCATGGTGCTGTCTGGTCCTATCGCGATGCTAGCAGGTTGTGCCTACGCTATCTACTACCTCGGTCCTTGGGCGCTTGTCGGATGTGCCATCTTTGTTGGCTTTTATCCATTCAACGTAAGTAGAGCACCATGAACCCCAGATGTTAGTGTGTTTTTAATGCTAGTGAAATGTGGAGTAATTTACTTGAAAAAGTGCGGTCAAGTGTGTTTATAAAGTTAGTGGAATATGGAGTAATTCACTTGAAAAAGTGAGGTCAAGCGTGTTTATAACGTTAGTGAAATGTGGAGTAATTTACTTGAAAAAGTGAGGTCAAGCGTGTTAATAACGTTAGTGAAATGTGGAGTAATTTACTTGGAAAATGCAGTCAAGTGTGTTGATAAAGTTAGTGAAATGTGGAGTAATTCACTTGAAAAAGTGAGGTCAAGCATGTTTATAACGTTAGTGAAATGTGGAGTAATTTACTTGAAAAAGTGCAGTCAAGTATGTTGATAAAGTTAGTGAAATGTGGAGTAATTTACTTGAAAAAGTGCGGTCAAGTGTGTCTATGAAGTTATTAAAATGTGGAGTAATTTACTTGAAAAGGTGCGATCAAATGTGTTTATTAAGTTAGTAATGTGGAGTAATTTACTTGAAAAAGTGCGGTCAGGACTGACCTCACAGAAAGCTTTTTCATACAGCGGCACTTGACTGACCGCTTATGAGAGTCCACATCATTAACACATTTAGCCCCGATGCCCTACAGCAGGAGATGGATTGACCATGATAATTTCAGAGTAGTGCCAGATTAGCTAATCTGGCACTACTCTGGAATTATCACGGTCGATCCATCTCCTGCCATTAGTACATAGTTGTCAGGTGACACCTCCAACATTTGGGACATGTGGCTGTGGGGTTCAATGGGTTAAGACTGTCATATAAGTGACTGTGGCCACCTACGTGGTGGTCTTTAATGACAGTGACACTTGTTGCCTTCCATGAATTCTCTTGAGAGAGCACCTGTCTTTTATAGAGCACTTTTTGTGAAAAAGGTGGTCGCTCAATAAACAGGTTCTGCTGTCTCCAACCGCACCCAGTCTTATAAAGTTATTATTTCTGTGAGGTACCGGTTTTCGTAATGGTCAGGGCTCCCGCTTTTTCGCGAATTCACGGATGTCTGCAAAATGTAAAAATGAGAATCTGCACCCCCTCCCTCCCAAATATATTTCTGCGACAAAAAAAAAATTCAGGGGAAAAAAATAAAAAAAATGGCAGTGGAATCTTTGGAGCGATGGTTGCGTTTTCCGGAAGCTAGCAGACGACATTGGGTCAGGAGATCTTGTACAATTGTGTAAATTCTCCTTCGCAAGAGCGGGAAGTTGCCATTTTGTACACCCAAGAGGGAGGTAAAATGTCACGCTCCGACATAGTGCGTCGGCAAGACACTGCAAAAGTAAAAGAGGTCGACAAAAGTTGTACGAACAAGTGGTCTTGGTCACGGTTGGACCAGGAGGTGGCCGATACACCTCTCAGTGCTTGGTTTTGCAAAGTTAGTGAAATTTCAGGGATTTTTGCTTTTCCTCAGTGGCAGCCCTGAATGGTGCGGGCCATGATAAAGCAGTAACAGCTGGAATAACAGGCTGTGTTAGATTAGCGTTGACTTTGTCTTCTTCTGTCATTTTCGCAGACCTTCATATCCAAGCTCACGACATATCTTCGCAGGAAGTGCATTTTTGCGACAGATAATAGGGTGAGTTGTTGACGCTGTCACTGTGATGTCACAGTCAACCCCTTCACTGTCGGTGGGCGCAGATTGCGTTTAAGAAATCTTTTACTTCAAATCCGAAGAACGCAGCTGTCCAAGGACGTGGGCACAGACTGGCATCAGCAAGAGGCATAGATCCTCATGAGCCCCTGCAGTCGCGGGGGCTCATGAGGATCTATGCCTCTTGCATTCGGGTTCATGTTCACTCTTTCTTGGCAGTGAAGGGGTTAAACTCTTTGTCACCTAATAATGTCTTTAATTATTTTTTAGGAGTTCTATAAAACTGTTCTTGATTTGTGAGTGGGA
Organism: Semisulcospira habei; assembly: GCA_036245525.1. Classification (NCBI taxonomy): domain Eukaryota; kingdom Metazoa; phylum Mollusca; class Gastropoda; family Semisulcospiridae; genus Semisulcospira; species Semisulcospira habei. Next base: position 14,801,481 of record BTPG01000007.1, on the reverse strand, counting down.
TCAGCCATGATATTTCAGTTTTGTTTTAGAGATGGATCTGGCAAGTGGCATGATGTGAAGGGTAGTGCCAGAGTGGCACCTTCCAATGTGCTGAGCTAATCTGGCACTATTTTTGAACTCCCTGGTTGATCTTTCTCCAGCTGGTGTCTTTGTGGTAAATGTGCGGAGTCTTGTGGTGGGTGTGTTATCACAAACAAAAAGAGAAAATGTCAACTGTCTACCACTATGGGTTTGGGGTGTTTTATTTCATTATACTTACACAAAAAAAGTGGGAAGATTTGCAACTTTTTGATGCTGATTTAAACTTTGTGTTGATGTTTCTTTGCTAGTTATGGTTTGTTAGGTTTTTCTTGTTTTTTTGTTGTTGTCCCAAGTATATGTTTTTTATTTTAATTTTAATTATTTTTGTATGCGATGCTCATTTTAAAAAAAAGCGTTTGGCTTTCCCTTACCAGTGGTGGCTGTTTATTCTTGTAGATTAAATGAAAAAGAAAAAGTTAAGTTTGATGATTAACGCTAGACACTGAACAGGATATTGATTGACCAAGATAGTTCAAGGGTGGTGCCAGAAAAGCTTGGCGTCTCCAGGTGCCAAGCTATCCTGGCATCACCCTTGAACTACCTTAGTTGATCTGTCTCTGGAATGGTGATGCAGACTTCCAAGGACTACCCTTAAGTTTGTAGATTTCAAAATTAAGACCCATTGTGTTATACTGTTGGTGAGTTGTGTGTGTTTTGATGGCAACAGGTACGTGTGATGAATGAGCTGTTGACATGTATCAAACTGATCAAGATGTATGCCTGGGAGAAGCCATTTGCCAAGAAAATTGCAGGTGACTTTTTTGTTGTCTAACAAGAGGATTAGGGGCACCGAGCTGTTACGGCACCACCCGATCTAGTCCGGTCCAGTCCAGTCTAATTCATTCCAGTCCAAGTCATCCCCATCCAATCCAATCCAAATTCCAATCCAGTTCAATCCAAATTCCATTCCAAATTCCAATCCAAATTCCAATCCAATCCAATATATAGCTCAGTAGACAGATTTCCAGATGTCCACTGATCCATAGATGGGATTGGATTGAACAGAGTGGTGTCAGAATCTGGTAGTGTTTATACCAGGAGTGCAAGCAACAACTCTTTATAAGCATTCCTTGTATAAGCATTCCCAAATGCACCCAGTGTAGCCTGAAGATTGCATGTGTGTCTGCTTTTGAGTACCCTGCCTTGGCGGCTGCTCTCCAACCTCGGAGTATTTTTCATCTCTTTCCAGAAAACAAGAAGTTGTTATCTATCATCATAATGTACCACGGCTGAAGATAATCTCCACATAATAACTGCGATAACTACTGTTCGCTGTTGTCTCAGTGTTTGCTTCATGAAGTCAACTTATGATGGCAGCCTTTGCCTCAGGCAGTCTGTCCTGTGAACTCATTAAATTTTGTTTTCAATATCGTTGAGGATCTAGGTTACACTTTTGGAAGCAGATCGACAATGATAGTTTAACTCATTTGAGACGTGCTGCCTCCGGATACGCGGCATAAGTCACATATCCAGAGGCGGCATGTCTTGAACGAGTTAAGGGTGGTGTCTGAATAGCTTGGCGCCTGTGGTCGCCAAGCTATTTGGACACCACCCTTAAACTATCGTGGTTGATGCATGTCCTGTTGCAGCGTGTCAGCAGGTTTTATGGGTTTAAGTCTAAACACAGAAAGTCCATTTTTGTGAAAAGCAAGTTTTTCATTGTATTACAATGAAAGCTTGCTTTTCGCAAAAATAGACTTACTGTCTTTGACTTTCACAGGGCAGCAATGTTCCAGACATAAGCTTCATCCTGGTGCTGACATTTGATCACTTGATGTCGCAGATATCCGACAGGTAGAGAAAGGTTTACTGGAGAAGGGAGCCATTGTACAGAGCATCAGCACTAGCACAGCTGGCATGGTTCCTGTCATAGGCTCGACCTTGACCTTCGTCGCCATGGTATCCGCAGGCAACGACCTTACGGCCGCGCAGGCCTTCTCTTTTGTGGCCTTGCTCAACTCGCTGAGATTTGTCCTTGGCGTGCTGCCGTATGGAATCAAGTCGATCGCCGAGGCGTCGGTGGCGGTGAAACGATTTGGGGTGAGGATTTTGCTGGGGAATGGGGGCTTTGTGTTGATCACCATTATTGCAAGAACCGAGTTTATTATTGACTGTTCTTAGCCCCTTCCCTGCCGCTGTACGTATGTTTTTGTTTCTGAAATCGTGGTTCATTCAATGACCAAAAGCCAACACCGTCCAAGAAACATGGATACAAATTGGTCTCAGCAAGAGGCATAGATCCTCATGAGCCCCCGCAGTCGCGGGGGCTCATGAGGATCTATGTCTCTTGCAGTTGGATCGTGTTCACTTTTTTTTATCGCCTGTTAAGGGGTTAATGAGCGAGCAAAGGCAATGTCTGTTGAGACCGTCACCTCGTCCTTTGGGTGGCTGCGACCTGCAGCATTTTTTTTTTTTTACGTCGTTCTATGCAGTTCTCTTCTTATATTGTTTTGTTTTTGTATTCGTGGCCCCCCCATGACATGACATTCAAAGTAACGTCACACCACAGTGTTAAAGTCACAAATCGAAAGTGAGGCTTCTTGGGACCTTCACCTTGTCGCAAATCGCGAATTAGCTTGGGTGAATCGGGGGGCCTCATCCCCCTCCCCCCCCCCCCCTTCCCCCCCCCCCCCCCTGCCTACTCCTCTCAAACTGTACCAATGTACGCAGGTTTTTAAAAAAAAATTTTTTTTTGGTTATCTCCTTTTCTTTTTTTTAACAGTCTGTTTTGCTCATGGAAGAAATGGAACCTCAGAGGGGAACAAAGTCAAAACCACCTGACGGTGTTGCCATGGAGATCAAGGATGCCACTTTGACCTGGGGAGCAGCTGGGTCAGAGGCCTCTGCAACACATTCGGGTTAGAAGGGAAATTTTGCACCTTGAAAACATTATATGGTCCTGTCAGAGCATTGCCTAAATATATATATAACAAAAATAAATAGTTTGTTCTCAGTGGGAATGATTCTTGATAATTTTGGCGGAGGGTGTGTGTGAGGTGGTGGGGGAGGGGGGATGGAGGCATGGACAACTGTGAGCTTTCAGCCCCCCCCCCCACCCCTGCCCCCAAATACCTGGGTACCACATTGAAATGAGGTTGGGGGGATGGGAGGTGGGGGGATGGAGGCCTGGACTTTAGCTCATTACATTCCGAGGATGAAATTATCATTCTTTTTAAGTTACTCTTTCAGGTCTATGAGACAGATTGACCATGATAGTTCAAGGATGGTGCCAGAAGAGCTTGGCGCCTACAGGCGCAAATCTCTTCTGGCACCACCCTTGAACTATCATGGTCGATCCACATCGAGTCGTAGCATGTCAGGGCTTAATGGGTTAACTGCATGTTTTCAGCTAAAAAACAGAATCCTGGGTACCACACTGAAAGAAATTTACCATGTCACAGGACAGAGTGGTCTTAAAAGACAGGCGCTGTCTCAAGAGAAGTCTTGAAGCAAAAGAGTGTCACCTGTCATTAAAAACCAGACAGCCACCTCAATGATGGTCTTTAACGACAGGTGATGTCATAAGCGTGGTCACTCCAATAGGCTCTGTTGTACAAGCATTCTAAAGATGCAAAAATTTGCTGATTGCAGACAAAAATGGTAAAAAGCCATCTCCGAACGCCAAACCGAAGGGTGGTGTGAAAGGCGCAACGAGTGAAGAAAAACAGAGGATGCTGGCAAACGAAACCACGAATGTGCTGATGGCAGGAGAGAGTAGCGGTGAACACGCCACGCTCGCTAACATTTCCGTCACCTTGCAAAAGGTACTGTATGCTCACTCAGGGTTCATTGGCCCGCAGAGTACAAATCCAATGGGTCATTTCTTCAAAATGCTATGGGTCATATTAGAAAATTATGCGCCAACACTACCCTTCATCCAAAGATCAGTAGCAAACTGTGAGCTTGTTTTTATGTATGTCAATTTTGAAAAAAAATGTTTTAACCCAAAATACTAATAAATTGTGTTGTAACAGTCTTTTCTGAGGGTGAATCTTTTTTCGTTGAGATTTTTTCAGCATTTTACACACTTGGCATTCGCCTTTTTGATCTGGATTGAACACACATTTGTTATCTTCTTCATATATCTGGCATCATTTTCCATATTTTCACATTGCACAAGTGCTGCATGCATGTCTGGAATGAATCTGCTGCTGTCTTGATGTTAACCCATTACATCCTGAGGCTGATTTTTTTTTAAAAGTTGCTATTGTCCTACGAAAGCCACATTACAGATTACAAGATAGATCAACCATTTTAGCTCAAAGGTTGTGCCAGAATAGCTCGGCGCCTAAGGCGGCAAGCTATTCTGGCACCACTGTTGAACTATCATAGTCAATTTTATTTTAGGCAGTGGTGTATCAGGATGAAAAGGGTTAAGCAAGGTATGCAGAAACAAATACAGTAGAACTTTTTTTGAGCAGCCACTTGTTTTGCAAGAAAAGCAGTGGTCTTACAAGAAAAGCAGTGGTCTTACAAGAAAAGCAGTGGTCTTAGGAGGCAGGTTCTCTCTCAAGAGAAGTCTTGAATGGCAAAATGTGTCACCTGTCATTAAAGACCATCATTTAGGTGGCGACAGCCACCTAAATGAAGGTCTTTATGACAGGTGACACTTTTTGCCCTTCAAGACCTCTTGAGAGAGAACGTGCCTTGTAATACCACTGCTTTTTTTTGGTAATACCACTGCTTTTCTTGCAAAACAAGTGGCTGCTCAAAAAGCCACCCAACGATGGTCTTCAATGTGCAGTGATCTAATAAGGTTGGTCACTCAAAGCAGGTACTGCTGTATTTTGAAACTCATTTTATTTGAATTACTTTTTTTGTTTTCCACAGGGGAAGCTGCTTGGTGTTTGCGGAAGTGTGGGATCGGGGAAGAGCTCACTGATTAATGCAATTTTAGGTCGGGTAAGATACGATTTCCTCATCTTCACACAGGGATGAGACACATCTGTCTTCATTTCTGCCGAAATGTGTATTAGTAGAGCTAATGTAGGGTGCCAAGTACAAATATAAAGGCTGACTAACCCATTTAGCCCCCACGTCGCACAGCAGGAGATGGGTCGACATGATAATTCAAAGGTAGTGCCAGATTATCTTGGCGCTTGGCTTGAGTTATCAAGGTTGATCCATCACCTGCAACTGGTACATATTTTTAAAGTGACTCCTCCAAAATTTGACCTTGGGGTTAAATGGGTCAAAACTGTGCCATGTGAAGGAAAAAGACAGTAAGTCCATTTTTCTCTCACGTGTGAAGCAAAGTGAGTCTGTGTGTTGGACCAGTGGTCATCCGTCCATGGGCTGTCGTCCTTGGTAAAATTTAACGTTGGCATTTTCTCAGAGAGTATTCAAGCTTCAAACTTTGCCCAGGGATACTTTGTGGCAAGACCTTTTCAAGCATACCAATTTCAGTGACCTCTCACAAAGGTCACAGGGCATCAGGAAATAGGTCCAAAATAGCCATATTTTGACAAAATTTACTTTTTCTCAAATACTATTCACAACATCAAACCAAACTTGGTACAGAGATACCTAATGGTAAGACCTTTCTATGCATACTAATTTGGTTGACCCCTTTGAAAGGTCAATGGTCACAAGAGCTCAGAAAATAGGTCCAAAATAGCCATATTTTGACAAAATATGTTTTATCTCGAACACGGCTGTTCAAGGCCTCCCATTTAGTTTTGAGGTGCGTGCGCGTGCGGGCCATAAGATAAGGAGCTGCGCAGCGTGTATCCTCCTTCAATACTGCCTGCTGACAGCACAGAGCTGAGCACAATCTGTTACGGCCATGCAACTATAGTCGTGCTATTCTCGTCACTGTTTTACGCGAATACGCGATGTGTGTACACGCTCAGCGGCTGACCGTGTACCACACTGGATACATTTTAATGGCGCCGGTCATTTACAGCATGTTTAACCTGTACTGAATGTATTTTGATAGAATTGTAGTTATTATCAACATGTTTGCGAACTTTTCAATCCAATTTGACACAAAGGTAGCTGATGATAAAACCTTCCTATGCATACTAATTTAGTTGACTCATCGCAATGGTCATGGGTCACGGAGGTTGACAAATTTTGAGAAAAATTGATTTACAGTCTTTTGCCTTCGCAGACAGAGTTTGCAAAATGCAAGAAAATAGCAAAGAAATAGTTCTCATCCTTGTACTGTATGGTCAAAGTTTGAAAGTTATTGTGCACAGATTTTTCTGTCCTTTTCAATTTGAATTGGTCATTTTTACTTGGGTATATAATTATATATATATCTGTTCGAAGGTTGAGTTTACTGGTGTTTCGTGTTCTGTTTATTTTGTTATTTTTCTTTTTGTCATTTATTTAAATGTTGGATAGGGTGAGAATGTCGGTTCAGCTTCTGTTCTTGGTGCAAATTTACTAGTGGGGGTTAAATTTAACTTCATCACACTGCAGTTAACCCTTTTGGCCCCTAGGTCCCATTTCTCAAATTTTGGAGGTGTTGCCTAACGACTATGTACCAGTGGCAGGAGATGGATTGACCATGATAATTCAAGGGTAGTGCCAGATTAGCTTGGCGCCTGAAGGCGCCAAGCTAATCTGGCACTACCCTTGAATTATCATGTTCAATCCATCTCCTGCTGTAGGGACTCAGGGCTAAATGGGTTAAACCAGTTTTGAGTATGTCCACCTTTGTGAGCTGGTCTGTGATATTCCATCTTGCAGCTCTAAGATCTCTATTTTCTTCATCGTGACTATGTAATCGGAGCAGTGACAACGACTCGCAGCAGGAGGATAAAAATGTCAGGTTCCATCAGATACGTGTACGTCCATCGTGAACCCAACCATTTAAAATACATTCCAGATGGATCTTCAGTCTGGATCGATCAGCATTGCTGGCTCTGTGGCCTACGTTCCACAGCAAGCTTGGATCATGAATGCCACGGCTCGCGAAAATATCCTCTTTGGCTTGCCGTATGAGGAGGAAAGGTACAACAGAGTGGTCGAGGCATGCGCACTGACTTCAGACTTTGAAGGCTTTATGTCCGGCGACTTGACTGAGGTAGGTGTCATAATCTGACCATCACTGACCTATGTGTTGCTCGGTAGAGGGGAACCATTAACTCATTGACCCTGGGCACACTACAGCAGGAGATGGATTGACCATGATAATTCAAGGGTAGTGCCAGATTAGCTTGGTGCCTGATGACGCCAAGCAAATCTGACACTACCCTTGAATTATCACGGTCAGTTCATCTCCTGCAACTGGTATATATATAGTTTTTGCATCACACATCCAAAATGCGGTCCTAGTGTTAAATGCCAAGACAAAATGAAATTACAATTACAAAACTGAAAGATCTTTTTGCATGCGACAACAAATTCAGGTTATAATCAATATTGTTTAAATGGTGTTATGATTGTGGTTGTGTTGTTCTGTGAGAGCATGCATGTGTTAATCGTAGGAAACGATCCGATATTTATTTGAGCTATCATGGTTACGTATCACGTACCTTTTCAGTGAGATTCTCTATTGTTCGCGCAGATAGCGGAATTGGTTTTGTTATGATATGCTAAGCTTCTAGCAAAGTCGCACGGAGAATAGTGGTAGTGAAGCTGATCTATTTTTAGTCATAGTTGTTTTCTGTGAGCATAAAATTAGTGGCCGTTCTTTGCGTGTTATGAAAGGTCGTGAACGGTCTGCCACACTGTTGTGTGATGTCATTACACACTAGGATTTGGGGCTGAAATGAGCAGTCAAATTTTTGTAGACTATTGTAGTTATTCTAGAAAATTTCTTTTTTTTTTATTAATATTTATGAGTTTCAGTTACGTGTTCCGTTCTGATTGGGTGCATTGTGTAAATTCATTAGATTTTTCTGGAAAGTCGTTTAACTATAAAAGTTGGTGCTAGGAAGCATGTGTGTACATTGTCATGCATTGTCAGTTGTAGGGACACACAGTTTATCATAGGTAGGTGGCCTGTATAGGGTGTACATTGTGAGAGATGCAGCGTAGCGGTGGTGTACGTTGTATGAGAAACTTTGTGTCGCCAGTGTTGACATTTGCAGAAGAGACATTGTATCAGTGTTGGTGCATTTGGGAATGCATTGTGTGGAGATCGCATTGCTGAATTAAAATATTGTTGGAACTGTTACTCCAGTGTAGCCTACATCCTTAAGCCATGTGTGACGGGTTGCAGCTGAATGAAGTTTATTTAAAAGAACCTTACGTGCGTGTGTCTGGTGTGTTTATCATACTACGACTATGACTCCACCACGTAACATTTTGGCACCTCAGACAGGACTTCTTCAGTTGGCTCAGTGGAAAGGGTAGCCGGAGAAAACAACCAGCAGTGAAACGCAGAGATGGCGACATCGGAAATGGAGACATTCCTGAAAATTGGAAAGGAATGTGGACTCGAAGGAGCTCAACTCCTCGAGTTTGTAAAGGAGAGAGAGAAGGAAAGATTGGAGAGAGAAGAAAAGAAACGAGAGAGAGAGAAGAAAAAGAGAGACTGGAGAGAGAGGAGAAAGAAGAAAAGAGATGAGAGAGAGAGAGAGGAGAGATTGGAGAGAGAAGAAAGAGCTAAAGAAAGTGAAATCCGGAAACTTGAAATCCAAGCAGAAGAAGCAGAGAAACAGCGAAGAGAGGCAGAGAAACGACGAGAAGAGGAGAGAGAAGAGGCAGAGAAACAGCGAGAAGATGCGGAGAGGCAACGTCAGCACGAAATTCATCTAAAGCAGATGGAGATAGAAGCACAGAGCCAGAGAGCTAATGAAGCAACAACATTAGCCAGCAGAGAGCAAACAACCCGTGCGCCAAAGCTACCACCTTTCGCAGAAAATTCAGATAAGATGGACGCTTACCTAGAGCGATTCGAGCGCTTCGCAAGCAGCAATAACTGGAGACAAGAGACTTGGGCTATCAAGCTGAGTGCGCTTTTAACTGGCAAAGCGCTTGAATTTTACACCCGCTTGCCAAGAGAAGATCGCCGAAGATTATACGCAGTTGAAAGCCGCCCTGCTGAGACAGTACGACTTCACTGAAGAGGGTTACAGGCGACGATTTCGGAACTGCAAGCCTGAAGAAGGAGAAACACCCGGCCTATTTATTAAGAGAATCAGGAGCTACCTGGAGAAATGGATAGAGCTGGCTGGCTTAAACAAAGATTACCAGGACATATGTGACACTTCGCTCAAAGATACCTTGACGCCCACAACATGAAGTTCGGGCCCAGTAAGCCGCAGCGTGTGTCTGCACCAGCAGAGGAAATCCACAATGTCAGAGACACCCCGAAATACAAGCCGGTGGAGAACCTGACATGTTTTCTCTGTGGAAAGAAAGGTCACAAGGCGATACGGTGTCCTTGTAAAGATGTTCCCCGAGGTGACAACATCAGAAGATCCAACCAAGATCGCGGGATAGCAGGCAGAAGCAGTACCACGTCTCAACACAGAGCCGCCGCAGTATTAGCCAATGATGTGACGTCATCTAGTGACTTTGAGTCGGGAGAAATGCGAGTGACACCGAAGCTGATTGAATCTTTCAGAAAAAATGGACGCATCCCAGTAGGAGATGGGGCAACATTTCTACCAGTTTCAAACATTGCGCTGCCTGAGAATGAAGTGCCGAACATGCCGGTGGTGTCAGGATTCGTCGGAAATACACCAGTGAGAGTGCTGAGAGACACCAGTTGTAGTTTCATCATGGTGAGAGAGGACCTAGCAACTGAAGACCAGAAGCTACAGGAGTGGACCACCCTTATTTTGGCCAACGGAACTGTGGGGATTATCCCCCTTGCCAATGTCAGCGTCGACACCCCATACCTGACAGGAGAGGTGAAGGCGTTGTGCGTGAAGACACCAGTCTACGATCTTATCATCGGAAACATTGATGTTGCCAGAAACGCAGACGATCCAGATCCAGAGTGGAGACCGGAAACATGCGCTGTTACCACAAGAAGTCAAGACAAACCACAACTGGCAGCATCGGTGCGTCTTGCTGATGACGAAAGACTAGACGACGAGAACCTGTTTGACCTTAATGAACTCTGCCACAAGGAGGATGTAGAAGACATCCAGTTCGGTCAGAATCTGACCCAGACTCAACGAGAAGAATTGTGCGTTTTGACTCAAGAGTTCAAGCATCGGTTTACACCTGATCCAGGAACAACAGACACCGTCCAGCACGAGGTTAATCTGACATCCAACAAGCTTCGCGATGAGCCTTATCGTCTGTTTCAAAACACAAGAGAGGGACTGAGGAAGAATGTTGGAGAGACGCTAGACTTGGGAGTCGTCAGAGATTCTAGATCGCCAGTGCTTGTCATGCTGAGACCAGAGAGATCTAATTTGGTGTGTATGGACTATCATACCCTCCATAAACTGACCGTGTTTGACCAAGGACCAGTAACCCTTGAACTGTGTGAACTGTGGACTGTACCCCATGATTTGGAGATACTCCAGAAGTGAACTTTGACATTAATTTTTAGTTTAATCAAGGGTTCGCAGAACTTTGGAGCGGATTACCTGAGCAGAGCAGTTTAAAAGAACATTTCTGTGCCCATAACAGTTTAAAGAAACATTTCTAATAGATTCTAAGGCGTCCATGACAGTTTAAAAGGACATGTCTTCGCTCAGGACAGTTTAAAGGAACTGTGAGACAATTATTTTGATTTGATTTTGATGCGAAATTCTTATTATTTGTGGTTTTGTGTAGGTTAATACAGCCACAACCGTATATTTTTGAGATTTGAAAAGACATTTTTGTGAAATTTCATTCTAAAGAGGGGGGTAATGTTACGATTGTGGTTGTGTTGTTCTGTGAGAGCATGCATGTGTTAATCGTAGGAAACGATCCGATATTTATTTGAGCTATCATGGTTACGTATCACGTACCTTTTCAGTGAGATTCTCTGTTGTTCACGCAGATAGCGGAATTGGTTTTGTTATGATACGCTAAGTTTAGTCCGGAAGCTTCTAGCAAAGTCGCACGGAGAATAGCGGCATTTGGGAATGCATTGTGTGGAGATCGCATTGCTGAATTAAAATATTGTTGGAACTGTTACTCCAGTGTAGCTTACATCCTTAAGCCACGTGTGACGGGTTGCAGCTGAATGAAGTTTATTTAAAAGAACCTTACGTGCGTGCGTCTGGTGTGTTTATCATACTACGACTATGACTCCACCACGTAACAAATGGTAATCATGAACATAATGGCAGCATGGTTGGGGTCTGGGGCCCAGACCCCAGGGGACTTGCAGGAGGCTTTGAGCTATAGCATGGGTTAAAATTGTGAAGTTGAGTCAACCACCTTAAACCCGCGACAGGCCAGTTGCATGAGCTAGCTTAGTCCTGCACCAGACACTACGCAAGGTGCTCCGCTATAGTGAAGCACCTTGCTTAGTGACTGGGGCAGGGCTAAGCTCACTCATGCCACTGGACTCGGGGGTATAAAAGCTTACAGAGACCGACAGTTGCTCCTTGGCTGTCAGCCCGTAAGCATCGTGCTGATGGCATGCTGTGTTTATCTGACAGATGACTGTCATAATTATGTTATGTCTTTAACCCATTACATCCTGTGGCTGATTTTGTAATTTTTTTTTAAAATTATTTTTGCTTGTCATCGTACAAAGTCTACATTACAGATTAAGCGTCAGATCCACTGTTTTAGTTCAAAACGTTAAACGTTTAGGGCTTAACGTCTTTTGTCCACCACTAAGGTGATTTCAAAGACGGGGCACCGAAAAAAGGCCTGTACAAATTTTGACTCCAGCTGGGTTCGAACCCACGACCTTTTGGACGAGAGTCGAATGCTCTACCACTGAGCTACCCAGCTCCCCTGTTTTAGTTCAAAGGTGGTGCCAAAATAGATGGGCACCTCAGGCGCCAAGCTATTCTGGCATCACCCTTGAACTGTCGTAGTCAAATTTATTTCAAGTAATTGGTGTATCAGGACGAAAAGTTTTAACCCCTTTGTGCATGCAATCATCGATACTGTGTCCAGTACCTGTGGCTGCATGCCCAAGGGGGGGGGGGGGGGGGGCGGGGGGGGGGGGGTGGGTGGGTAAGGGATAAACATGTTGTCCTTGTTTGTTTGTGACAGATTGGTGAACGAGGAATAAACCTCAGCGGCGGTCAGAAGCAGCGCATCAGTTTGGCGCGAGCTGTGTACAGCGACAGTGACGTCTACCTCCTGGACGATCCGTTGTCAGCCGTCGACATTCACATCGGCCGACACATCTTCACCCAGTGCATCATGGGAGCTCTGGCGGGGAAGTCTGTCGTTTTTGTCACCCACCAGCTGCAGGTAAAGCGTTCATGATAGTCGAGTCAAATGTGTCTCGGAAAGATAAGCGGTCCGTTGTTTTTCCTGCAGTACAGCTATTTTTTTAAAAATGGTTTTATCTTGGAAGAGTGTTGTATTTGTCATTTATAACCCTTTGAGTGTCGGTGGCAGTTTTTGTCACAGTAATTCCTATCGCGACAAAACCCGCTATTGACACGCAAAGGGTTAACCCCCATTTCCAAAATTTAAGTGTTACTTAATGACTATGTACCAGTTGCAGGAGATGGATTGATCATGATAATTCAAGGGTAGTGCCATATGAGCTTGGTGCCTGCAGGCGCCAAGCTCATCTGGCACTACCCTTGAATTATCATGATCAATCCATTTCCTGCTGCAGGGTCCCGGGGCTAAATGGGTTAAGCGAGTTTCTTGTTGGGTATTTCTCAGACTGTTTTGGAGAATGAACTGTATGCCACTGGTGTGCAGCAGTTTCTGAGAATATAAAATTGAATGCACCGAGTTTTCGGTCCATTTTGTTAGATTTAGGGTCCAGAACGTGAGATTGTGATGGTGATGGCAGCCGTCTTTGTGCTTGCAGTACCTGCCCCAGTGCAGCGAGGTGATCTTCTTGAAAGATGGCTGCGTTTTGGAGAAGGGAGATCACCAGCAGCTGATGGCTCAGCAGGGAGAGTATGCTGCCCTTATGCGTGTTTACTACTCGGAGCACACCACAGAACTCACTAATGAAGATGAGGAGGATGGTAAATACTTCAGTTAACCCCGTCCCTGCCACTGTATGTAGATATTTGTTTCTGACATCTTGGTTCATCAAACGACTGAAAGTCAACACCGTCCAGAAACATGGATACAAATTGGTCTCAGCAAGAGGCATAGATCCTCATGAGCCCCCACTGTGGCAGGGCCTCATGAGGATCCATGTCTCTTGCAGTTTTTCCTCGGCAGTGCAGGGGTTAATTCATTCAGTTGACTCGTTCATACTGAGTGACTCATCACTTGTGGTGGGTCGCTTAGTTTGAATGAATGAACTCAAATATTTAACTTTGCAAGGTGTCCATGAAGACTGTGTCCTATACGCACCGGTTTTTGTTTTTTTTGTTTTTGTTTATTGTTTTTGTTGCAGTGGTCTTAAATGACAGGTGCACTTTCAAGAGAAGTCCTAAAGGGGGAAAATTGTCACCCGTCATTATAGACCATCATTTAGGTGGTTACGGCCACCTAAATGATGGTCTTTAATGACAGCTGGTCTCTTGTAAGGATGGTTGCACAAAACAAGTTTTGCTGTTGAAGCAGTGTAATGCTAATCTTTATTTGTGGATGAAATATGTGATGTAGCTGAGCTCTGCCACAGCCAGTACCTTCAGGCAAAAAATACGCAATCCATACGAAAAAGGTGACAGCCAAGCGTGTAAAATGCAAAGAAGTACCTAACGGATAAAGAAACACGCTTAGAAAAGACAGTTACAACACAATTTATTAATATTTCGGGTAAATACCCTTTTTCAAAATAGACAAACAAACAAATAGAGAGATCAGTCACTACTTATCTGCATTTATCGCAGAAGGAATGTGGCAACTGAAGGATGTGACGTAAAATAAAATACAATAAAAACAAAAGTGCAAAAAAAAAAAAGAAGAAGGCCAAAGCTCGAGACGTTATCTTCTCTTAATTTATACCCTTCCCCCCCCCCCTCCCCCCTCCAAACCTCCCAAGTGCTACCAGCATGCTCAATATGGGCGTCTGCAGCGCTTTAGAAACATGCAGTCGTTATCATCACTGTCCTCATCTCTTCATGGAGATGAATTGACCAGTGTAGCACAAGCATAGCGCCAGCCAGACTTGACGTCTTACCAGGTTCCCCTTACACTTTTATGGCTGCTGTGGTATCTGTGGGATGAATGTGTTAACACGTTGGAGATGTGCTACATATCGATACACAGCTTTCTGCCATGCATCTGTATGCAACATGTCTTGAATGAGTTAACACTTTTAACCCCCTGACACCCTGCAGCAGGAGATAGACCAACCATGATAATTCAAGGATAGAGCCAGATTAGCTTGGCGCCTGGAGGTGCCAAACTAATCTGGCACTACCCTTGAATTAAATGGTCAATCCGTATGCTGCAACTGGCACACGACGGTAGTCGTTAGGTATCACCTCCAAACTTTGGGAAATGCAGCCATGTCATACTGAGGCTAAAAGTTCAAATTTGTACACTGCCATACGCAAGCTACTTATAGATCAGATATACACCAATGGTTTTAGTTCAAGGGTAGTGCCAGAATAGCTTGGCGCCTAGAGGCGCCAAGCTATTCTGGCACTACCCTTGAACTATTTCAAGCAAACTTATTTGACACACTGGTGTATTCCGAAAGATAAGGGTTAAAGGATGTACATGACTGATTTTTGCTCATGTCTCATGTGCCTAATTTGTGGCGTGTATTGTCCGTCAGGTGGGGTAGACATGTCATCGTCGCCACCGCATCCCGCACTTGAGAGGTTGATATCGCACACAAGCGAAGGAAGCCCGAGTCAGAACCACGTCATTTTGGAGCGGGCGTTCAGCGTCAGCTCAAAAGTCAGCAAAACCACCGGGGAAATTTGCGTCCCCAAAGGTCAGTACAGCTTTGAGCCTTTCAGTGGCCCGACAGTTTTAACCCCATGACCCATGACTGTTTAACCCCGCTTGTTGCATGCAGCCACCAGGGTTTAACTTTCGCCTGTCACCCCTCCCCGGGTATAGGCCGTCGACGAGAGACCTCCAGCGACTCCTACCAGGGTTTAAGGGTAGCGTCATATCAGCACTGTGTGTTAAAGCACACAGAATGTATCATGGATTTTACCTCTGAAAACAGAGCTTTCAGTGAACCCAAATTTCCCATTCCTGTTGCGTATGAGCAAGAGTTGCTGCAGCCACTAAATAATTTGAACAGTCGCAGTGATGAGATTTGTCCCCTCTGGAGGGCTGTCGCCGCTCTGTTCAGTTTTTGCTTCAGTTTTTCTGGGTAAAATTTGTAGTGTGTTTTGCGCTTAACCACTTTTCATCCTGATACACCCATTGCTTGAAATAAATTTGATTATGATAGTTTAAGGGTGGTGCCAGAATAGCTTGGCGCCTCAGGCGCCAAGCTATTCTGGCACCGCTCTTGAACTAAAATGCTTGATTTATTTCCTAATCTATTATCTTCACAGGACAATATAAAAATTTGGAAACAAATCAGCCTCAGGATGTAATGGTTAGAGTGCACTTTTTTTGAGATGAGGGTGAAATTTTGTTTGTTTTGTTAGGTGTTTTTTTAAAATCATATTCTGCATGTTATTATGTCTTAGTTGTTTATTTATTTATTTTATTTTATTTATTTGTTGTTTATATAAGAGTATTTTAGCAGTTACTCTTAGGTAATGAGTATGTGTCAAAGTGTTTTAATATTACAGTACTATATGTATATGGCAGTGCAGTATTATAAGATTTTACAGTGTTTAGAATTTTTTAGTATGTGTATTAGTTAAGTTTGATCTCTACAGAGTTTAGAATGTTTTAGTATTGAATAATATTTATTAATGTTTTTGTGTTTAGAGTTTTAATATGTCTTAGTATTAGAAGTTGTATAGATTTAGTGTATTATACATTTGATATTAGAATGTCTTTTGGTATTAATTACTGTTTGTTGAATGATTTTATTCTTACTGTTCCACCGTCCGCAAAATTGTATTTGCCCTTTTAGTTTTAGGGTTAAATAAAGTTTACTGAATTGAATTGAATTTCATTTTTATGTAAGCATACATATTTATATGCTCCCATCTATTTTTGAATTGCCCTCGTGCGGGATAATGTTCTTTTTTTTTAAACCCTTTTCATCCTGATACACCCATTGCTTGAAATAAATTTGACTGATAGCTCAAGGGTGTTGCCAGAATAGCTTGGCGCCTCAGGCGCCAAGCTATTCTGGCACCACCCTTGAACTGAAACAGTTGATCTATCTCCTAATCTGTGATGTAGCCTTCATGGGACAATAAGCAAATTTGACAAAATCAGCCTCAGGATGTAACGGGTTAATTTGCTTGGTTTTACTGCTTTTCAAGGCTGGTGCTATGAATGTGCTTTTTTTTCCCCCCCTCTACAGGGCCACAGGCCGCTGAGAATGCTGAGAAACTGGCTGGAAACGGAAAACTGATCACAAGAGAGGAGGTGCAGAAAGGCGGCATGGACCTTCGGGCCATTTTGGATTTCATGAAGGCTGCAGGGGGATACTGCTTGAGCACTGTGGTCCTCATCATCTTTGTGCTGACGGTCGTCTCGCAAAACGCGTCCAGCGTCATCCTGTCGTACTGGCTCAGTCAGGGCAGCGGGGTAAGTCCATGTCGAGGGGTGGGTGACGTGGGTGTGGGGATTTTGGGGGGGTCTGTAATGTGGGCTGTTAACCCATTTAGCCCTGACGCACTACAATGAGACAGATTGACCATGATAATTCAAGGGTAGTGCCAGATTAGCTTGGCGCCAGCAGGCGCCAAGCTAATCTGGCACTACCCTTGAATTATCATGGTCGATCCATCTCCTGCAACTGGTACATAGACGTTAGGTGACTCCTCCAAAATTGTTGCAAATGCGACTGAGGTTAAAAAGGTTAATTGAGGTTTCGCCCTAAATCAGAAATAGGTCAAATATTGCGCACACTTCAAACAGTCTGCGGATTTGCCCAGCATGCTCCATCTGTAAAAGGCCAAGAAATACCCAACGGAGAAAGAAACACGCTTAGAAAAGACGGGTACAACACAATTTATTAATATTTCGGGTAAAATACCCTTTATCAAAATAGACAAACAAACAAACATAGAGATTAGCCGCTACTTATCTTCAATGGCAGAAGGAATGTGGCAACTGAAGGAGGTGACGTAAAATAAAAGAAAAGGAAGAACAAAAGTGCGGAAAAAGTAAAAATGACGTCGACGAAAAATCGCGTAAGAGAGAGACTCGGAAAGAACCTGAACACGAGAGACAAGAGTGTGTGCAAGCACGTGCAGGAGCGAGCGAAAGAAAAGGCGTGTAGATGAGGCCAGAGAGAGAGAGAGAGAGAGAGAGAGAGAGAGAGCGAGACGGAGAGAGAGAAAGAGAGAGAGAACGAATGGGGAGTACCCTTGGGCACGAAGTAGGCTGAGTGTCTAATACACAAAGCCTGCTAAACACCAACCCGAAGGCAAACTTTATATCACCTTCAAGTTGAGGACTACCTCGGGGAAAAACGGGAGGACCCCGGGAAAAAAACCCCAGCATTTAGCACGGTACACAACAAGTAATAAGTCATGAAAACAAAGCAAAGAATCAAATTCAGTAAGAGAATATTGGTATAAGTGGAGAGTAGGTAGTTGTGAAACCGTCTTCAAGGGTAACTCAAAAAATAAGGGAGAGAGAGAGAGAGAGAGAGAGAGAGAGAGAGAGAGAGAGAGAGAGAGAGAGAGATGGGGGCGGGGGGGGGGGGGAAGGGGGGGAAGGAGTAAGGAGGAAGGGGGGGGGGGCGGAAGACAACCAGCCAGAGCCACCAACCCCACCCAACGGGCACCCACCAGCCCACAGAAAAACACACAGGCACGCAACCAGACGACCACATACATCCCCAAGGGATGCACATGATCGCCCCGCCCCAAAACCGCGTATCAAACCGTGAGCCGGAGACCCGGTGCCCGACAGGGAAAGGCAAGGGATCCAACTAAACGTTCGGCCAGCGCTGAGAAAGTCCCCAAGGGAAATGTACATATCAACCTGCGCCAACATCACCTAACTGATTAGTGAGTAGTAAATCAGTGAGGTAAAGTAGCAGACACAAGCAAGGTAAACAATGTTAATCTTTCATATTCATCCCGAGTGGCGCCACAGTGCCCAGTTTATTAATCAGAAATTTTTCACGGTCTTTCCTGGCCCAGACATTACTGGCTTGCATAAGCCAGAGGCCTTTAACTCGAATGTCTGAGACGGAGTGGTCGGCCTGATTGAAATGTCGTCCGACCGGTCTGTTGTATTGGTACTTGACAGACTGAAGATGTTCTTTGAAACGGTCGTTGATGGTTCTTTCCGTCTCTCCAACATAGAGTTGGCCGCATTTAACACAGGAGATGACATAAATCACGTTGGTGGTTTGACACGTGAAGTATCTGTCTATGTTGAATTTGTAACGTGGACCATTGACCACGGTGGAAGGGCAAATAAAAGGACACGTCTTGCAATTAGGAACATTGCACGGAGTGGAGCCGGAGGCTCTGGTGGTATGACGAGGCTTGAGAGTAGAGCGAACAAGCATGTCCCGCAAATTAATATCCCTCTTGAAAGCTACCAACGGAGGTTCAGAAAAGATAGCAGCAGATTCTTGACTGGATGACAAAAGACCCCAGTTAGAAAGAAGGATTTTACGCACCGGATTGGTGTGGGGATGGTAGATCATGGTTACGATAGGCCTGTCACTATCAGCGGTAGGTTTAGTCTGCAGTGTACTCGCGCGACTAAGTTTTTGAACCGTTTGGAGAGATCCTTGAACAACAGTATGTGGGTAGTGTCTGTCGATGAAAAATCCAGCCATTTCTTTGGATTGAACATCAAAATCTGATTCTTCGGAACATATTCTTTTTAGCCGAAGAAACTGGGAATAAGGGATGCTGTTTTTAGTTTTGGGGTTGTGAGAAGATCGGTAGTCGAGGTAGGAATGTGAGTCGGTAGGTTTGTAATGTATTGAAGTTTTCAACATTCCGCAGTCAATCCTGATGTTCATGTCCAGAAAGTCGACTGAAGTAGCTGATATAGTGTAAGTGAACTTGATGGATGGGTGGAAGTCCTGCACGAAGTGAATGAAGTCTAAAAGTGCAGCTTGGGTCATGTGAGTAGCTCCTAAACCGTCATCGATGTAGCGTTTATACATCTCAGGGACAGGCCCAGTGTATTGCTGAAGAATCTGTTGCTCAAGGAAACCCATGAAAAGGCAAGCATAGCTGGGTCCCATTTTTGTGCCCATTGCTACGCCACTGCACTGAGCAAAGGTGACGCCATCAAAGGTGAAACTGTTAAGAGAGAGAACCAATTCAGCCAGACGTAGAAGTGTATGAGTAGGAGGTTGTTTATGACTTCTTTGGTTGAGGAAGTATGCAAGTGCATTGAGGCCGTCATTGTGCGGTATAACAGTATATAGTGAAGTGACATCAAGGGAAAACAACAGTTCAGGTTTGAAAAGTTGTTTCTGGTTGACTTGGTCTATGATCTCTAGAGCATGGTTGGTGTCTTTAATGTAGGTAGGTAGAGACTGGACAAAGGGTTGGAAGACGATGTCCAGGTATTCGGAGATGTGTTCAGTGGGACAGCTGCAAGCTGACACTATGGGGCGGCCGGGATTGTTGAGTTTGTGAATTTTTGGGAGAAGGTAAAAGTTAGGTTGCTTAGGCCGCTTTTTTATGAGGAGATTAGCTGTGGAAGGAAGCTCTCCTTTAAGAATCATCTCTTTGACTGTCTTAGAGATGCGCTTTTGATCAGCTTGGAGGGAGCATTCGTCAAGGTGTTGGTAGTGTTCTGGGTTCTCTAACTGTCTGTAAGCCTCTTTGATGTACAGACCTCTGTCCCATACAACGACGGCGCCACCTTTATTTAATTTAATTTTGTAAAAGGCCGCATATTTATATTCTCAGTAGTCCCCGCAACAGCAGAGGCTCCTGAGAATATCTGCCTCTTGCTCGCCAGGAGTTGCCACATTGACGTGCTGAGGACAGATTGGAAGAAAGGCCTGTGCGCCTAATATCTCAGTCCTTGATAAATAAAGTTTGTCAGTCAGTCAGTATTAACGCTGAAGTGGTCATGGTAGCGTACTTTTTGTTTTCTCAAAACACATTACTGATGGTATTACTATTAGAAATGGTTTCTTAGCTAGTCTAATTTTAGCCCAAAATTGTTGTGTATGAGTATGGTCATGATGGCAGGTGAGGGGCGCCATAGCCTAGGTGGAAA
Organism: Semisulcospira habei; assembly: GCA_036245525.1. Classification (NCBI taxonomy): domain Eukaryota; kingdom Metazoa; phylum Mollusca; class Gastropoda; family Semisulcospiridae; genus Semisulcospira; species Semisulcospira habei. The sequence goes on along the minus strand of BTPG01000007.1, from coordinate 14,781,141 downwards.
CCCGGGTAGCCTCTCTTCCGGTTCAACCGCGCATGCGCTACAGCGCTTAATACCCCAGTCAGTTTCTTTGCTAGTTAGAGAAAGGTTGTGTACGTCAGTCTCTCTAGTTTTGGACTCTGTTTAGTGGTGGAACCGGACGTTGTGTACGTTGGAGGTGTTACACTGTGCTTGCCTTGTGTAGGCTTGGATCCTTTTGTGGGAATTCTTCGTCAGAGTTGTGTCTTTGGCCTGACGAGACAGTGGCGCTTGTGAACTGTGCTCACGCGCCTAGAGGCCATTCAGGTCTAGTGTGTTACACTCTTCGGGTTCCTGAACTTTTCCGACAAGACTTACGGGTGCCTATACAGAGTGCCAGATTAGGCTTGGACCTTTCCTGCGTTGCGGTGGTGTTCCTGCTTCAGGGACCAGTCGTGCCTGCGTCTCCTGCGGGGTCTTCGCTCACGGACCGTGGACTGCGTCGACCGGCCTACCTCCGCCGCCATTGCTGTTGGGCTTCGCCGAGGGCTCTGGTTTGTCGACGACCTTTGTGGGTTCCCACTGCTTCTTCATTATGGCAAGGTAAAACCTTGATTATTGCCCCCGCCCGGCGCTCAAGGGAAGGGGTAGAGCGCCTGGCGTTGGCACGTTATTTTGTTGTACGCGTCGTCGCGCGGATTCGTTTTGTGGGGCCACAGGGGCATGCTCGCTCGCTTTTCAAGTGTGCACTATGTTTTGCAGCTGGCCGCACCTGCACACGATGTGGACAGCTCCAATGGCCTAGCGACGAACATTCTGTTTGCCTACCCTGTTCCGCTTGTACCTCTACTCACCCGTGCCTGGTTTGCGCCCCCTGGCTGGAAGCTCAATGGACTCAGCTATGGAGCTTCTACCGCCGCGAACGCCCTACGCCAGCGCGGGATAGAGACCGGCGCCGGTAAGCCTCACAGACCTGACGAGTGGCCCTTACCCGATAGTAGAGCTGACATCGCCACGGCTTAGGCCGCGAGCCAGAGCTCCAGCGCCAGCAGCCGACACAGTCCCGTCGAGTGGCCCCTGCCTGGTTGCGAAACCTCAAGCGCAACGTCCCAGACCTCGAGTCAAGGCCCTTTCTCGGAACAGGGATTCTTCGCCGGTAAGCCCCACAGACCCGTCGAGTGGCCCTTACCAAGAGAGAGAGCCTTCAACACCATGGCTGAGGCCGCGAGCCCGAGCTCTAGCACCGGCAGCCACCACAGTCCCGCCGAGTGGTCCCTGCCCAGTTACGCCGCATGTTCCGGCACCAGTTAAGTTACGGGAGCCGGCTCCAGCACCGGTAGCCATCACAGAGCCGGAAACGAGTACTGCTTACCAGGGTGTGGAGCCTCGCCCCTCATGCTCTCCTAGGGCGAGATCTCAGCACTCCAGACGGGATGTTCGGGCACCGCGCCCAGACGAGCGCGCATGCCGGATGCTGTCCCACGCTTCCTCCGGAAGCAGTAGACGACACGATGCGTCCCGTCGAGCCCACGAGTCCCGTCACCGTTCGGAGTGGTTCCCTTCTTCTCGCCACCATTTGCGCTCTAGAGACAGATCACCTCACCGCCGGACTGCTTCCAGCGCCTCAGTTACTAGCCGGCCCTCGAGGGCGAGCTCCAGTTACGGCCAGCCACCGGCGGTTCGCCCTACCATGACACGCTCTCTGTATACAAGACCGACCGACCGCATGGCCTCTCTTTCATCGCCGCACCGCTCCCGGCGTTCCACATCCACGCTTAGGCGCCGCTCTCGGCGATGCTCCCGATCCAGGCGTTCTCGCTCACCCCGACGCAGCCGCTCTCCTCGGGATGGCAGGTCTCGCCCACACGCCTCGAGCTCGCCGCGGATTTCCTCGCGGGTACCTTCATGGATTTACCCTGCACAGCATCGCTCCCCTGGGGGACGGTCTCCCACCAGGGCGCTGACCTCTTCTAGGGACGACTTGGTTGCTCTACGCGTAGAGGACGACGCCCTCAGCTTAGCCCCTGTGGACTCGGTTTCTGCTTTCCTACGAGATGACGGCCCCAGCCCGTCTGGCCCTGCTGACTCCGACGAAGGCTTACGTACATCTTGTGTCGGACATAGGTTAGAGAACCTCCGCACCCTAGACGAGGCGGCACGTCTCATTTCGGCTTCCCTACCGGCCGAGGACTGCCCACCGTCCCCCCCGCTTAAGAGGAAAGCATCGGCCTTCGTCGATGCGGAGCGCCAGTCCAAGAGGTTCAAGTCTCTTCCCCAACCACCGGGCTTCCACAGTTTACGGGACACGTTCTCCTCACATCTCTCGCAGGGCGCCCTTGGCTCCACCGTTTTTTTTTTCAGACGCCAGGTGGCCGACGGATTTGGATATGTCCTTCTGGCAGTCCTGGTATGCCGGCCACACACAGAGCTTCGCCTGCCTCCTGCCGGCACTGGACCCCCCGGCCCTGTCCTTGATAGCGGCTCCCACGCGTAGGATTTTCCTCCCCGGAGTGGATCAGACGGCGACCCTCATCCGTAATGCCCTGGCCTCGGCAGGATTCCTGGACCTCCTGACGCAAGCCATCGTACGCCGGGTTGAAGATGCTTGGCATCCGTCTCTCACGCCGCTCTTGGGACATCTGCTCGCCCTGGCGGTCTCCGGTAACCGCGCCGCTTACCACACCTGTATCAATGCTATGGCGGCTGCCGCGAATTGTGACCTGTTGCGTCGGGATGCCTTCCTCCGCTCCTGCCACCTCCCGGATGACGTGAAGCTGCAACTTTGTCAGGCGCCCATTAGGGATGAGCTCCTCTTTGGCCCTACTTGGCTTGCTGTCAAGAAATCCAATAAGGATGTCTGGCCCAGCCGCCCTGTTCCAGCTCCCTTTCTGCCAGCCCGCAGGTCCCGGGGTCGTGCCCCGCGGTCCACTAGACCCGCCGCTCGTCCTTTCACCAGACGTGGACATCTACCTCCCAGACCTCCGGCTTCCCTCGCGCCCGCCCTCTTGCCGGCTCCTCTGCTGCCCCCCCTCCAAGGACCTGGCCCAAGCCTACTCGACGCCCCGGGCGGGGCAGGGCCCACTGACTGCCTCCCTCTTCGGCCCCCGCTGACCGCTTCAGGGTCTCCTGTCGGCGGGAGGCTCGCTCTTCGCAGCGACGCATGGCGATCTCTGCTACCGGATGACTCTTGGATTCTCACGACCATCTCGGAGGGACTCCTGATCTCCTTTCGGTCCCCGCCCCCCTTGCGTCGTTCTCCAGTGTGGACCTTGGCCCCGACAGACCAACTCAAAGCAGACGCCCTGCGCAACGAGATAGCGGCCTTACTTCGGAAGGCTGCCGCAGAGGTAGTGAATTGACACGACTCTCCAGCCTTCTACAGCCGGCTCTTCGTAGTGCCCAAGCCGGGCGGCAAGTGGCGTCCTGTTATCGACCTGTCGGCGCTCAACAAGTTCATAGTCGCGCCGTCCTTCTGCATGGAGACCGCACGGGTCCTTCATTCTGCGGTGCAGCCGATGCACTTTGCTGTCAGCCTGGACCTCTCGGATGCGTACCTTCACGTTCCCATGCATCCAGCCTCCAGACGTTACTTACGCTTCGCCTTCGAGGGTGTGGTCTATCAGTTCCGTGCACTTCCCTTCGGCCTCAACCTCAGCCCCTGGGTCTTCACTCACATCATGGACGCAGTGGTAGCCAGAGCCCGTCAAACGTCCATGAGCCCCACGTCGAACTACCTGGACGACCAGCTCTTGAGGAACCAGGCCGAGTCCGCCCTGACGAAAGACCGAGATGCCCTGCTCCGCCTCCTCGAGACTCTGGGCTTCCTGGTCAACTTCGGCAAGTCCGACCTCGTACCGGCGCGCCACTTCGTGTATCTAGGTATGGAGTTCTGCACCGACCTCAATATCATCCGGCTTCCGGAGCAACGCATCCAGAAGTTGGCGAATCTAGCGCGGCAGGTGTCCCAGATGATGACGCTCCCCGCCAGGCAGTGGCTTCAGCTTCTGGGTCTGATGAGTGCCGTGGCGGATCTGCTACCTTTAGGACGTCTCTACTCCTGTCCTCTGCAGTTACATCTCCTCTTTCACTGGCGACCGTCGACGGCCGACCTCGAGGCTCCGGTTCCGGTCCCTACTATGCTCCGTCCTCACCTTTTTCGCTGGGCAGATCCCACCTGGCTCGCGACGGGAGTGCCGCTGTTCTCGCCACCTCCCACCCTCTCCCTCTGCGTCGACGCGAGCCTCTCCAGTTGGGGAGCACACCTCCTTCCATCATTCGAGACTGCCTCCGGCCTGTAGCCCCTGGAATCGCTGTCCCGACACATCAACTGGTTGGAATTGAAGGCGGTCTGGCAAGCCCTCCTTGCGTGGGAACCTCACCTTCTACATCAGGAGCTACTGGTGGTGTCGGGACAACTCCACGGTCGTCGCCTACATCCAGAAGCAAGGCGGGACCCGCTCTCCCTCCCTCTGCATCCTCCTCTACCAGGTGCTCCGGTGGTGCGAGGATCGGGACATCACTCTACGTGCGCGTCACATTCCCGGTCATCTGAATGTGCTAGCCGACTCCCTCTCCCGACGCGTCCAGACATTTTTCGAATGATCGGCGCAGCCTGGGAGACACCCATGATCGACCTCTTCACCACGAGATGGAATCGCCAGCTCCTTCTATTCGTCTCGCCCATTCCAGACCCTCTTGCCTGGGCAGTTGACGCTCTCTCCATCCCTTGGGACAGCCTGGTCGCCTACGCCTACCCGCCGACGGTGCTCGTCCCCAAGGTTCTACTCAAGCTCATAGGGTGCAACGCGATCCTGTTCCTGGTGGCTGCGTTCTGCTGGACCAAGTCATTTACAACCGTTCTCCTGAACCTCACCACGGCCCCCCCGCTACCGCTCCCCACACTGCGCACGATGCTCAAGCAACCACGGCAGGCACTGTACCACCCGTGCCCCGAGCTTCTCCTCCTCCACGCCTGGAGGTTGTCCGGCAAGCCCTCTCCGCTAGAGGCTTCTCAGGTGCGGCAGTGGACGCGATCGCTACAGCCCGCAGAACCTCAACCAGACGAGTTTATGAAGGCAAGTCGAGGGTACTCTGCGCCTGGTGTGATGACAGACGCCTCTCCCCCATCGATTTGACAGTTCGTCATTTGGCGGATTTCTTTTACTCTGGCTGTTCAATGACCAGCGGTTAGCGCCGATCACCATCCGGGGCTACCTGGCCATGATCGCGGACACGTACAGGCATCTGGGACGACCCGACCCGGGTTTCTGCAAAGACCTTGCCGACCTGATGGCCCACTTCGGTCTACAACATCCCACTCTTCGCTCCCTGGTGCCGCGATGGGACCTACCTTAGGTACTTACTTGGCTCAACTCGGCCCGCTTCGAGCCGATCCAGTTGGCAAGACTACCAGACGTGACGCGAAAGACTTGCTTCCTTATGGCCCTCGCGTCAGCCTCCAGGGAAAGCGAGCTGCACGCCCTTTCAGCACGCCCCGCCTGTTTGCAGTTTCGAACGGATGGTTTGGTTCAACTGCTACCCGACACGGCCTTCCTAGTCAAGACCAGATCTCCTTTGGCTGCCCCTCAATTGGTCACCATACAACCATTAAGAGACCCAGGCTCCACCCGTGAGTCCAGACAACAGGACACAGTGCGAACGTTACGTGTGTACCTGCACCGGACCAAGCCGCTACGCAGGGGATGCACCCGCCTATTTCTCCCTCTGTCCCCAGGTAGAAATGACATCTCAGCCCAGAAGATTTCCTCCTGGCTTCGGTGGGTGATTCGATCTGCCTACCAGGAACTCGCCCCTGATACAGCCAAACACATGAACATCAAGGCTCACGAGATCAGAGCCATGGCCGCAAGCCTAGCATTCGACCGCACTTGTGCTGTCAAAGACATTGTGGCGGCCATGGGTTGGCGAGCGGAGACCACCTTCGCACGCTTCTACCTGAGGGACCTCTCCGGCCAGCGCCAGAAACTTTCACTGGTGGGGGACATCGTGGCGGCGCAACACTCCCTCCCGGCGCCCTAGACGCCGTAAGTATCTTTGCTAAAATTAGAGGGAGGTTGCTTGGGGAGGCTCTAGTAGCTTCGATGGCATGGGGTAGGGGCGTTATAGCGGCACCTCCTTTTCGGGATTCTTCCTAATAGTAATACCATCGGTAATGTGTTTTGAGAAAACAAATGTATTTTTCTTTAAAATGTATTTTTTTGAAAAATACTTACCGATGGTATTACTCGAAGGTTCCTCCCACCTGCCCCGCTTGCCGCTGGTCCGCTAAAGAAACTGACTGGGGTATTAAGCGCTGTAGCGCGTGCGCGGTTGAACCGGAAGGGAGGCTACCTGGGTTTCCGCCTAGGCTATGGCGCCCCTCACCTGCCATCATGACCATACTCGTACACAACAATTTTAGGCTAAAATTAGACTAGCTAAGAAACCATTCCTAATAGTAATACCATCGGTAAGTATTTTTCAAAAAAATACATTTTAAAGAAAAATACATTTTTCGGACACTCTATTCCATGTACACTGTCCGGTGTTGAACTGTACACCATGTACACTGCCGGGTGTTAAACTGTCCAACACTTTTCAAGTCTCCCTTAACCCATTACATTCTGAGGCTGATTTTGTAAAATTTGCTTTTTGTCCTCTGAATTCTGCATTACAGAATATGAGATAGAGCAACTGTTTTGGTTCAAGGGTGGTGACAGAATAGCTTGGCGCCTGAGGCGCCAAGCTATTCTGGCACCACCCTTGAACTATCAGTCAGATTTATTTCAAGCCATGGGTTATCAGAATGATAAGGGTTAATTCCTGTGAGGTGGTCGTTCAATGTGCAGTGAAGCTCAACATCTGTTTCCGCAGTCTTTGTCTGTAAATGAGCAGTAGTCTGGGAGATTACTCTCTTTTAAATCTTCAGTAATCTTCCCATTGGTGGACGTTTTCCCAGCAGAATGAGATTCATGTAAGTACTCAAGTGAATGTCAAGAGTCTGGCCTATTCAGGTGACCTCTCCCCGGAGACTTGAAAAGCCTTGGACAGTTTAACACTAGACAGTGTACCCCAGTGTACCCCAGGTACAGTTCAACGCTGGACAATGTACACAGGGTACAGTATCTCAAAATGTGTACTACAGTGATCACTTCAGCAGTATTAACAGTATCACTGCTAAGGACAGGTCAGTAAAATAATATCTCTGTGACAGAACACGACGATAGAGGTTGGCAACATGACCATGATCAGCCAGAGCATCACAGATCATCCCCAACTGATGACCTTCACCTTGGTGTACGGCCTGTCTGTGGTCGTCATGGTGTTGCTGTTGCTTCTCCGCGCAGTTGTCTTTATGAAGGTACGAGATTGTTTGCACAGTTTGCTTGTAATACCCTTCGTCCCCATCCCTGACACAGTATGTACATTTTTTGTTGTTGCTGAAATCTTTGTCTCTCCCATAGCTGCCTACCGTTACGATTTTCCGTACTTTGTTCCGGAAAATTGACAAAAATACTCGGCGTTACGGAAAATACGGATATTTTATAAACGTTCTGGAAGATTTAAAAAGTCGAGGATTTATTTTTTGCCTGTGGTTTCATCCTTAACCCATTTCCGAGCGTCTACCGAAAATTTCTGAGCGCCTTGCGAGCATGCACAGTCAAACTGATTCGAAGTTTCGGGCATGCGCCTTGCCGCTACTAGTTTGACATCGCGTCTTCACGTGTGTATTCAACGCCTGTGCTCGATGATAAAATTAAAATGGCTAGTAAACGGAAAAATCCCACAGAAGTGTTGAGTGACAGTGATACTGCAAAGACAACACATAAGAAGCAGCGGCGTCAGTATCCAATTATTTCGTGACGAGTACACTCGCAATTATCCTTGCCTCTTGGCTGGAAAGAAACCAGACTCTGCTTACTGCAAATTCTGTTACAAAGAGTTTTCTGTGGGGCACGGAGGTGCAGATGATTGTCGCAGACATTGTGAGTTGGTTAAACACACCGACAATGAAAAGAAAGAGAAGGAGAAAAACAAGTGTCTAAAGATTTCAGGTTTTTTTGTGCAAGCCCCATCATCGCAGTCGACTGCAGAAAAGAAAAATGGCGACTTCTCTATTCGTGCAGAAGTCATGCTCGTCGATTTAGTAACAGAATTAAACTTGCCCCTGTCATCCTAGACACCTTCAACAAAGCTCTTCCCAAGATATTTCCAGACTCGAAAATTGCACAAAATTTTCAGTGTGGCCGAAGTAAAGGCACAGCTATTCTGAAGGAAATTTCCGCCAAGACTTTAACTGCCATTGCTGATAAAATGAAACAACAATCATTTACTATTTTACTATTATTTCAACTGACGGCAGCACTGATGCAGGCGACTCAAAGCTGTTCCCCCTGGTTGTTAGAACATATGATCCAGACACTCTGATTGTGAGATCGGAAGTGCTAGCCGTACCAAAGATTGAAGGTTCAGCCACAGGTTAGTTCACATTTTGATAACATTTAAGTTTGCATTCAAGCAAATTATTGCATACAATGATACATCATGGTCATACATGTCAAGTCTTGTGTTTTTTTCCGTAGGCTAATTCTTACGTATGCTTTTTTTAAAAAAAATCCCACGGCGAAGGCTAGTCTGAAAATCTTACATAGATTGTCCTTTCCCCGACCGATTTTTTTTTTCAAAGGTGACTATGAATATGATCTGATGATAATCTTACATTTGTGGAGCAGTTTTAATAAAAAAAAAATTAAAAAGGAGAACCTTTAGTTAGATCACAAATATACAGAAGAAAATGCGATTGGCTTTTCATTTAGTATGCTATTTTTACATAAAATATTATTAATAAATATGAGGTGTAAAAGCTGTAAATTTTAAAAGAAATAGATTTAAAAGCATTTTAAGTTTAATTTTTAAAGGAAGATATCTGAAGACAAAAAAGACATTTTATTTTGGACTTTTATTATTATTTTTATTAATATTATTATTTTATATGGACAATTGCTGATTTGACATGCGCCATTATAAACGGTACTTCGAGTTCAATTTGTGATGTTCCTGAAAAATTAACAGTGTTCCTGATTTTTGGGAAAGCTGTTCCTGATTTCTGTGCTGGGGGGTAGGCAGCTCTGCCCTCCAAGAAACAGGGATGCAAATCGGTCTCAGCAAGAGGCATAGATCCTCATGAGCCCCCGCAGTTGTAGGCGCTCATGAGGATCTATGCCTCTTGCAGTTGGATTGTGGTCACTTTTCTCGGCAGTGAAGGGGTTAAGGCTTGGGTCCCTGTTGATCCTTTTAGCCCAGGATCCCTACAGCTGGAGATGGCTTGACCATGATAATTCAAGGGTGTGACCTCTCAGTGCCAAGCTAGTCTGGCACTACCCTTGAATTATCATGGTCAAGCCATCTCTTGCAACTGGTAAATAGTCGTTAGGCAACACCTCCAAAATTTGAGAAATGGGACCTTGGGGCTAAAAGGGTTCAGGCAGTGCCCTACGGTAGTGTTGGACGAGTGTTGTCTAATCACACGCCTGATCGCTCGCTCTGATGATGATGATGATGCCCACTTGTAATGCGCATCCACTCCATGCTAACAGCATGCTCAGGACTCTGTCTCTAGTGAATGAAAATCATCGTGGCAGTGAAGGCCATCGTTCAGGTTCTTGAGTTCTTGTCAATACCCTAGGGAGTTGTGTCATGAAACAAGCAATTGCGTTGGCTGTCGGACATTGTCAGATGCCTCTTGCCTGTTCACAATAGAGCGTGCTCTATCCCCCCATCTGGTATCCATGGATCTATTAATTTCAACGGTATTACCGTATCGTGGATCCAGACCTTACGTTCTCTTTCTGGCACCCCTTTTGCCTCTCCCCACTGGGAATTCACCTTGGCTATACAAAGCCAGTTTTTGTTTGAGAGGTAGATGGCGTCTTTTCTACCTTCGTGTCATTTCCATTGAAGAATAGTCCTGTGTGCTTTTGTCACACATTGGTTGCAGTCTGTGCTCATGTCGTTGGGTTGCCAAGTAAATCGGACAGCCTTGCTACGCAGATCACACGTTGTTTCTCTGCCGTTGAGAAACAGTATTTGAGCAGCGAAAATACTCATTGGTATGCTTCCCAAAGCTTTAACCCTTAGGCTGTGGGTAGCACACTTTTTTTGTCAAGGTGATTCCTACAGGAAACACCTTGACAAAAAGTGCTACCCACAGCCAAAGGGTTAACCCTTTTAGCCCCTGGGTCCCATTTCTCAAATTTTGCAGGTGTTGCCTAACGACTATGTACCAGTTGCAGGAGATGGATCGACCATGATAATTCAAGGGTAGTGCCAGATGAGCTTGGCACCTGAAGGCGCCAAGCTCATCTGGCACTACCCTTGAATTATCATTGTTGATCCATAAGACTCGGGGCTGAAAGGGTTAACAGGAATCGCCTGAATGAAGAGCCAAGGGGTTGAGTCAACATGAGGTGGAAATGAGGTAACCCAAAGTCATCGTTAGGTGGAAGTGAATCGACCCAAGTCGTCATGAGGTGGAAGATAGTCAGCCCCTTTGGTATATTTTTTTATATTCCAGGCTACCCTGATTGCTGCAAGTAGGATGCATGATGATGTGTTTGCCAAAATTCTGCGTTGCCCGATGTCCTTTTTTGACACAACCCCGCTAGGGAGGATCGTCAACAGATTTTCCGGGGACATGGACGAAGGTGAGTATAAATGTGACTGATCTAGCCCTGGTGGTTGTCGGTGGCCTTTTTTTGTTGTGATTCCTGCATTTTGGCGCAGTGATTCCTGCAGAAATCATCGGAACCAAAACCGCCACTGCCAGCCAAAGGGTTAGCCATCCTTTTTTTTACGGAATTAAAATGTGTGATTACTTCACCTTTTTTCATGCTATAGCCAGTGATAAAAAACCCCACATATTGTGTAATTAACACATTCTACCCCAGGACCAAAATCCCCAAATTTTGAAGGTATCCTCTGAAGGACTGTGTTACAATTCTAGAGACTGATCAAGCATGATAGTTCAAGGGTGGTGCCAGAATAGCTTGGCGCCTATAGGCGCCAAGCTATTTTGGCACCACCCTTGAACTATCATTCTCGAGCCATGTCTTGCTGTGGTGCATCGGGGCTGAATGTAAAAAAAAAAGAGGGACACAACATTTTAAGTTTGGACCTGATTTGAGCAACAACCACCTGTTTGCAAGAACACAGTAAGCAAAGATCCTCGGGGCCCACGACAACTGCAGTGGGCCCGTGCACAGCCGTGTGCAGGTCCACTTCGGCCATCGTGGGCCTGAAGGCATTTTGCTACTGGGGATGATTTTTCTCACACTGAATGCATGTTTCTGCAGTCTATCTCTTTTTTTTTCCTACTCTCAAAGACGCTTGACTGTTCTATCTCTTTTTTCCCACTCTCAAAGACGCTTGGCTGTTTCTGTTTGACAGTTGATGTCCGATTGCCAACGACTGTAGAGGTGTTCATCACAAACATCCTTCAAGTTCTCTTTGCTGTCGGCCTCATCGCTTACGTCGCTCCGTACTTCGTCATTGCGCTGGTACCCCTGACTGTTGTATTCGTGGTCATGTATCGCATCTTCACAAGCACCATTCGAGACCTCAAACGACTGGACATGGTGTCACGAGCACCACTGCTGAGCCACATAACAGCGACTGTGCAGGGAATTTCTACCATTTATGCTTATGGAAAAGCTGACGACTTTCTGAAAAAGTGAGTTGGGGTAGTTGGATATTTTGGCATTTTAGCTCGCTTGGCATTGATGTGTATGATAGAAATGTAATATGCCTGCATGTTGACTGCCAGAACTTACGCATGCCTTTTTTAACTCATTCAGCCCGACACACATATATTTCCCCAATTTGGGAGGCGTCATCTAACGACTATGCACCTGTTGCAGGAGATGGATTGACCATGATAATTCAGGGTTAGTGCCAGATTAGCCGACAGGTGCCAAGCTAATTGAATTATCACGGTCGACCCATCTCCTGCTGTAGTGCGTCAGGGCTGAATGGGTTAAAAAATGTTCTAAAATGGGCACATCTCATTTGAAAGAAATTGTTTATTTTATTCTTTATGGATAAATTCTCTCCTCAGATAGCAGGAATTTACTTCTATTTTTGTTAGTATACTGATGACCAAACAATTTGATCACCCTGGAATCCTGTTTCCAGTCATTTCAGTGGTGTCACACTTCTTCTGTCGAGGAGCCCAAAAATATACCGCCAAGCAAAAGATATGTGACACCATTGGAATCATCAGAAACACTGAGTGTTTCCGATGATTCCACACAGTGAGCAAAACGTCTTGGGGCCCACGACGGCCACAGTGGACCCGCTTGTGTGCCCCAAGACGTTTTGCTACTGGGGCAGTGGTGTGTCATTTTTTTTGCTGGGGGGGGGGGGGGGGGGGGGGGGGGGGAGGGGTGGGGGGGAGGGGAGGGGTGGGGGGCGGGGAGGGGGCTTGGTGGCTTTGCCTAATCAGCTGCCAAAGGGGTCACTGCCCCTCTAGTAGTCCCCACCACAGCTTTCGTGCAGTCTCACATTTCTAGCTCCAGGCATGCTGTCATGTTTTTGCGTGTGTGCTTTGTGTGCTTGCAGGTACTGTAGGATGCTAGACACAAACACAATCCCATATGTCATGTTCTTCATCGCCAACCGTTGGCTGGCTCTTCGTCTCGACCTCATTAGCGCCTTTGTCACGGGAATAACAGCTCTTATCATCGTGCTAACATACGAATCACTCACCCCTGCCATGGCCGGACTTGCTTTATCGTCTGCCTTACAGGTAATTATAATGTTTAAGTCTCTTTTATTTATAAAAGAGGCTTTTTAGGATGGGTCGCGGTGGAGCGAATTCAAATGCTTGTCCATGATGAGATGGGCGGACCAGATCTGAGTATCTGGCAACTGAAGTAACGGGATAAAAGTTATGTCATGTCTAGATATGCTGAATGTACATTTGGCAGGAAGTGCCGTATGTGTGTGCATGTGTACATATGTATGTAAACACCAGATTCCGACATTTGTGTACATACAAACTTGGGGAAGAGCTTTGTTCAAGGGGTGCCTAGGAGAGTCTCCGAGCATATTACGATTAGGTGGCTCAACTAAGGATTAACTCTTTGACTGCAAACCCCATATATAGTATGTGGTGACCTTGCCTTTGCCTGATACCTATTCACATATGTTATACGTCAAATGCGCTCAAGGTAAAGGTGCGCACCTAACTAGGGGAATTAACTGTTGGCTTTGTCAGTCAATTGAGAAATGGAGGGGTTACTTCCCTTATACAGCTCTGACTTGATATATCGCGGTCGTCAGGGTCCACAAAATGGGACCGCGATATATCGGGCCAATAGGGATGGGTGGGGGTGGAGGGGGGGGGGGGTCGAGGAAAGTCGTGGCGTGTGCATAGGCATTACCTATCGCCTGTGTGTTCTTTTTTTTCAAATTTGAGTATACAAAAAAACACTTACTTGCACTGTTAACATCACGGAAAAAGAACGTTTTTCATTTTGTGAAGGATCAGAAATGGTCCATTTTTGCTGACCATTTCCTTCTCTGCTCAGACATAAAATACATTTACGCATTTAGACAATTTCTTTGACATGGTAGCCTTTATTCTTCAATAGGTTGATCATCTCGCTAGTGTGATTTCCAACTAACACAAACATAAACACAGTTTGAATAGTCATATCATGCCAGTGTTTACTCAGATCAAAGTACATGGTATCAACATTCATCCTGTGAAATTTCAAGCAGACGGGCCAAGAAATGAACGAGTAGTGCCCGTTTAACCCATATCATACTGAGGCTAAAAGCGTCAAATTTGTACACTGCCATATGCAAGCTACATTATAGTACTTACAGATAAGGACATAGACCAGTGGCTTTAGTTCAAGGGTGGTGCCAGAATAGCTTGGCGCCTAGAGGCGCCAAGCTATTCTGGCACTACCCTTGAACTATTTTTGTCAAACTTATTGCACACAGTGGTGTGTTCCGAATGATAAGGGTTAAGGACAGGAACATCAAATTAGTGATTTTTCCTCTGGCACACAGCAACATCATGAGCACAAAATGCGCTGGCACTCAAGGGGATAAAAGACTGTTTGTGGGAAGTCGGTTGTACCACATTGGAGTCCGTCATATTGGCTTGAACTTTTGGAAATAGCTAGATTGGAGAAAGACATTGGATGAGTTTGTTCGCCAGCATTGTATATCTCTTAAACTTTTTCAGTAAATCTTAATTCTCTGCAGAAAATTTTTATAAAGTAAAAAGCTCGACTTTGTGGAGAAAATCAGACAGTGATGCTGATGTAAAAGCAGCAGCTTCGTCACCACTCAGACATCGATGCAATGCTCTAAATATGACGTTTCTCTCTCTCTCTCTCTCTCTCTCTCTCTCTCTCTCTCTCTCTCTCTCTCTCACACACACACACACACACACACACACACACACACACACACACACACACACACACACACACACACACACACACACACACACACACACACACACACACACACACACACACACTCTCTCTCTCTCTCTCTCACTCTCTCTCTGTCAGAAGAGCATGTGCGTGTACAGTAGAATATTATACAGCTAGGTGAAGCAATGGTACTATGAAATTCTAGTTTTGTCCTAATTTTCCTCAAGTCTAGAAGGCAAAGTGAAACTCATATCATGTAAAATATAAAATAAAACTAAAATTAGGTCATGACAAATGTCTTTTTTCAAACCAGTGAAGCATACGCACTGTGTCTCTTACAGAGCTCACTGGCGCATTGGCAGATCTGCTAGGCTTTTTTAATAGGAGATATTTCAACATCAGAATCAGGTCAAAGGCAACAGGTACAGACCCTTGACAGCGAGGACAGCTCGCATATAGAAGGGACTTTGTGGGTTATGGCTTTCATGTAGAAGAGACATCTTGGGTTATGGTTAATCCCAGCTTGTTTTATATAATAATAATTAGTTTTAACACTGTATGCCATAAAATGAGCTCAATGCAAAAAAAAAAAAGCATATAGAAGACATATGGGGAAGGGTACTGCAGTGAAAATATTGAGAAAACTTGCTGATTTGGAAATACAAATTGTTTGCATTTGAAATTGCTGGTAATTTAAAGTGGCCAGAAACATCAATCTGACCTCAAGTGCAAAATAAACTGTGTCCTTACATTAACCTTTTTCATCCTGATACATTATTGGTTGAAATAAAATTTAACTACGACAGTTTAAGGATGGTTTAAGGACAGTTTAAGGATGGTGCCAGAATAGCTTGGTGCCTGAGGCGCCAAGCTATTCTGGCACCACTCTAGAATTAATATGGTTGAACTATCACCTAATCCGTAATGTAGCTTTCATAGGACAATGAGCACATTTGATAAATCTCAGCCTCAAGATTTAATGGGTTAAGTGCCCTTGGTTCTTTTACAGATGACCGGCTTGTTCCAGTTCACCGTGCGTCTGGCCATAGAGACTGAGGCCAGGTTTACCTCCGTCCATCGTGTGCTCGACTATTCTAAAGTGAGTATTCGGTGGGTGTGTGTGTGTGGGGGGGGGGGGGGAGGGTGAGTTGGGGGGGGGAGGTACGGGGGGGGGGTGGGGGGGGATGGGGGGGGGTGGTGGGGGGGGGGGGGTGGTGGTGGGGGGTCGGTGGGTGGGGGGGCTAATGAGGATCTATGGCTCTTGACAAAATTTTGGATCCATGTTCCTGCAGCTGGGGGGGGGGGGGGGCTGATGAGGATCTATGGCTCTTGTTGACAATTTTTTTTTTTGGGGTGGGTGGGTGGGGCCGGGTGGAGGGGGGAGGGGGGGGCTGAAGGGGGGGGGGGGGCTGATGAGGATCTATGGCTCTTGCTGACAATAGTTTGGATCCATGTTCCTGCAGCTGGGGGGGGGGGGGGGGGGCTGATGAGGATCTACGGCTCTTGCTGACAATATTTGGGATCCATGTTCCAGCAGCTGAGGAGGGGGTGAGGGCTGAAGGGGAGGGGCTGATGAGGATCTATGGCTCTTGTTGACAATACTTTGGATCCATGTTCCTGCAGCTGGGGGGGGGGGGGAGGGGCTGAAGGGGGGGCTGATGAGGATCTACAGCTCTTGCTGACAATATTTGGGATCCATGTTCCAGCAGCTGGGGAAGGGGGGGGCTGATGAGGATCTATGGCTCTTGCTGACACCATTTTGGATCCATGTTCCTGCAGTGGGGGGGGGGGGGGGGGGGGCTGAAGGGAGGGCTGATGAGGATCTATGGCTCTTGTCGACAATATTTTGGATCCATGTTCCAGCCGACCAAGTAATGGACATTAGCCCCCAGCACACTACAGCAGGAGATGGATCGACCATGATAATTCAAGGGTAGTGCCAGATTAGCTTGGCGCCTAATGGCGCCAAGCTAATCTGGCACTACCCTTGAATTATCATGGTCGATCCATCACTTGCAACTAATACATGGCTGTTAGGTGATGCCTCAAAAACTTTGGAAATGCGGCGGTGGGGTTAAATGGGTTAAGGGCAGGTGACTCTTTGCCTTTCAAGGCTTCCCTTGAGAGAGCACCTTTCTTTTAAGACAATTTATATTATTTGCAAAACAGATGGTCGCTCAGAACAGGTTTTACTGTACTGTGTATTTATTGTGTTGTACAGACTATCGAACCAGAGGCAGCATTGGTTATTCCCGACACTCGGCCTCATCAAGACTGGCCAAAGAAAGGCGCCATGGTCTTCAAGAAAGTGGAGATGCGGTATCGCGAGGGCCTGCCACTCACCCTGAAGGGCGTGTCTTTCAAGGTCAACCCGCAAGAGAAAATCGGCATCGTCGGGAGGACCGGCTCAGGTGAGAGAGATTTGTTTTTGCCAGTGGTTCAGTCGTTTGCTGAAGTTAAGGAAGAGATTTAAAACTTTCTGGCTGTTTTACTTGAGTTTGACTGTGTCCTATTTTAGTTGCCCGGGACCATAAGAAGCCTTGCTGTGTGAAATACTCTGTACAAAGTTTATGATCTGCCTGCCTGTCGATCACTTTCATTTGTAGACAGCCCGTACCGTTTATTGGTGCAGATAGACTCACTTGGGGAGTACACCACAAGTACACTTCTATTCAAATGAGATGCTTCGCATCTCATTTGAATAGAAGTGTACTTGTGAAGTACTCCTCCAGGTGGGTGTATTTGGGGAATACACTTGCATACAGTACTAGAGGTGATTGCTAAACCATGATAGCTCAAGAGTAGAGTCCTATTAGCCAATTATAGGACTACTCTTGAAATATCAAAACTAGTCCATCTCCCACAACTGGTACATAGGCTTGACAAACGCCTCCCAGAGTTTATAATACAGTTAACTCTGGATATAACAGATAGCCAGGGCACCCCGTTTTTCTTGTTGGTGCATCTGATGTCTGCGAAGTAATTTACGTTGAAAAACTGCTGTTGGGACCTTTGACACAATGTTGATTCATCTGACTTTTGTTATAATTCAACCTTGCAGACTGTATACAGCAGAACCTGTTTATAGCAATGACCTCTTTTTGCAGGAGAAAAAGGTCTTTAAAGACAGGTGCGCTCTCAAGAGAAATCTTGAGCGGCAAAAAGTCTCACCTGTCACGAACCCTTTTAGCCCGGGGACCCTGCAGCAAGTGATGGATTGACCATGATAATTCAAGGGTAGTGCCAGATGAACTTGGTGCCTGAAGGCGCCAAGCTCATCTGGCACTACCCTTGATCAATCGGTACATCGTCTTTAGGCAACACCTCCAAAATTTGAAAAATGGGACCTTGTTGCTAACAGAGTTAATGACCCTTAGTTCGATGGCTATGGCAACTTCAGTGATGGCTTTTAATGAACAGGTGATCTTTGGTTCTATGTTGTGGAAAATGTGTGGAAAGTGCAGTCTTTGGGCTGTTTTGGGCATGACTTTAGCAATCTTGCATTTTCGTAGAACACAGAAGCCCTTTGCTGCATTTCTTATGTTTAAAAGAACACAATCGTAGGACGTTGAAAATACATGGGTAACTGCATGTCTTCAGCTCTGGTGACAGATCCAGCTTTTTAGAAATCCCCGAGAGCTGAATTTCAGCTTTTTGCTGCAGACAGATCAGCCCTTCAGCTAGCCTGTTCCATCTGCAAGAGATATAAATTCTCATGAGCCCCTGCATCCGAAGGGGCTCATAAGAATTTATCTCTCTTGCTGGGCACAGGTTGTGGGGCGTAGTTAGTCCATGGACCGTTCTCAGTCGTTTCGTTTCACGCTGTCACCCATGAAAATACTAATTGTCCGTGCAGGAAAGTCGACACTCGGGGTTGCACTTTTCCGACTCGTGGAGCTGGCCGGAGGTTCAATCACCATCGATGACCTTGACATCAGTTTAATCGGCCTTGAGGACCTGCGTTCCAAGCTGTCGATCATCCCCCAGGACCCCGTGCTGTTTGTCGGGACGGTCCGCTACAACCTGGACCCATTCAACCAGCACTCGGACGCCGACTTGTGGGCCGCGCTGGAAAAATGCCACATCAAGGACTCGGTTAGTGTCATTGGATCTGGAGGATTTCTAGCTAGGTGTACTGTTTAAAGCGTAACACCTTCCCCGCTGAGTAAACGACCTGACAGCAAGAGGAGTAGATCCTCATGAGCCCCCGCAATTGCGGGGGCTCATGAGGATCTACGCCTCTTGCTGAGATCACTGTTTTGTTGATGGCTTGGGATCTTTGATGTTGAAAGGACATTGATTTCAAAAACACTGTCAGTCTCTTCTGACTGTGAAAGGGTTAAAGAGAAGTTATTGCCTTGGTCAGCCTGTAAATGTTTCTACTGACCTGAAAGTGAAGTTTGCGAGCAGGACTTGACAGAAAGTCAGTGTGACGTACGTAAATTCAGCAGGGGTTGCATATTTGTTAAATACAAGGCTTACAAGGTGGGCTTTATAGATGATGATTTTGTTGATGTCCATACGTTGCGGTTGTTTTTTTCCCGTTGCTAGATAGCGGCACTGGAGCAGAAGCTGGAGGCCCCTGTGGTGGAGAACGGAGAGAACTTCTCTGTCGGCGAACGGCAGCTGTTGTGCATGGCACGAGCGCTTCTGCGCCACAGCAAGGTACTGTGTACTAACCCATAAAGCCCTCGCATGCCATATGTGGATCGACCATGATAGTTGAAGGGTGGTGTCAGAATAGCTTGGCGCCTGTCAGCGCCAAGCTATTCTGACACCACCCTTGAACTATCGTGGTCGATCTGTCTCGCGAACCACGATGCAGACCTCAAAGGATGCTTTACAAAATTGATGATTTCATCCTCAGGATGAAATGGGCTAAATAATGCTGATGATGGTGATGATGTTTTAAAAGTTTGATGTTGAATTTGCAGTGATTTAAAAACACCGTCTGCATCCACAGGCAGTGACGGGGTTTGATCTAGCTGTATGTCCTAGTTCTGTATGAGTAACTCTGTCTGTGGATGTAATCGTAGCTGATCCCTACCAACAGGCAGCATATTCTCATGACCCCCTTTGGATGCAGGTGCTGATGAGGATCTATGCCGCTTGCTGATGGCAAGGGCTGGTGGAAGGACCGTATTGTCAGAGCCAAAAAGCTTGACCCATTTACCCCTGATGCACAGCAGCAGGAGACGGATCGACCATGATAATTCAAGGGTAGTGCCAGATTAGCTTGGCGCCTAATGGCATGGGCTGGCGGAAGGACTGTATTGTCTGAACCCAAAATCTTGACCCATTAACCCCGGATGCACTGCAGCAGGAGATGGATCGACCATGATAATTCGAGGGTAGTGCCAGATTAGCTTGGCGCCTGATGGCGCCAAGCTAATCCGGCACTAACCTCGAATTATCATGGTCGATCCGTCACCTGCAACTGGTACATAGGCGTTAGATGACACCTCCCAAAGTTTGGTAATGTGGCGTTGGCATTATATGGGTGAAACTCGGCTTAGTGAGGTTTTGAAAAAGCTTGATAGTTTCCAGGACTGAAGGCTGTCACCGATGTTGATGGGTTTCACCTATGAATGGGTTCCCATTTTCCGTGGCAAGATCCAAAGTAAACCAGATCAACATTGGTACGATATCAAAATGAACTCGGGGAAGACTTCTAATGGTTGGAGTGGAGCGTGTTTTGGCCTTTCCGAGCGCAGAGATCCCATATTGACCGAACTGAACTGTGGCATAAACCGTCATGCGCCAGCTTCAGTGGGCACCAATAGGAATTCAATTCTTCTCTAACCCTTTACATGTTGGTAGCGGTATTAGTCACGCTGATTCCTGTAGGAATCATCGTGACTAAAATCACTGCCGACACCCAAAGGGTTAGTTGGTAATTTAAATGTCGGCTTCAAGTTTTCTTGTTTTTTCTTTTGCTTCTGCAGATATTGATGTTGGACGAAGCCACAGCTGCTATTGATACAGAGACAGATTCACTGGTGCAGGCCACATTGAAAGGGGCCTTCTGGGATTGCACCATGCTCATCATCGCACATCGTCTCAACACAGTTCTGTCCTGTGATAAGATCCTGGTCATGGATAACGGCAAGGTTAGTGTGTGGGTGGGGCGGGGGGGGGGGGGGGGGGGGGGATGTGGTTGGTTGTGAGGTGTGTGTGTGTGTCCACCACAAATGTGTTTGTGGCTTGAGCTGTCATGGCCAGTCCAGCTCCTGCTGAAGTGTCTTGAGGGTGAATGTGTTAAACTCATTTAGCCCCGACACTACTGCAGCAGATGGATTGACCATGATAATGTGAGGGTAGTGCCAGATTAGCTTGGCACCATCTGTGGCTTAGCACCTGATGGCGCCAAACTAATCTGGCACTATCCTGGAATTATTGTCAATCCATCTCCTGCAACTGGTACATAGTTGTTGGGTGACTGTGAAATGCGGCCTTGGGGTTAAATGGGTTTAAAACTTAAAGTAGGTAGTGGCAGCCTCGCCAGTAGGCTACCATCAAGCATAAAATCGCTGCATTTTGTGCCAACTTCAACTCAAATTTATCATGCATCTACTGCACCGATTGTTTTCATTCTTATGTCAAAATAATATACGTCCTTTCCTCTTTCCAATGATGATAATATGATATATGTTTTGTTTGTGTGAAAAAACTGAAAAAATAAACTTTACAGCATGTGTTTCGGCTTGCGCGAGCCACAAGCTGACTTCCCGGCGTTTGCTTCGCGTAAGCGCCTACACGATCCCTCCATTCAACAAGCCAGCAGATTTACCACACACACGCTACACAGCTATATTTAGTATCAAAATGTGGGTCATGATGTCAGCTTCAAACTGGTATAAGGTGTTTGGTGATTTTTGTATACACACATGAAATATTGTAGTTTTTCCACAAAAATAAGAACAAATTTTCGTTTTTTTAGCAAAACAGAACGTATAAAAACACACATCTGGGTACCATTTTGTAGAAGAACGTCAAATCTATCGAATGGTGTTAGAGGCTAAATTATGCAAATGTGGTGGAAAATCTGCTTGAGGAATTTCCCACTCACGTTGCGCGCGACTTCTTCTGACCGCAATTCAAAATGGCGACGACTGAAGACGAACCGATACTTCCACTTTCGAGGAAATTGCAAGAAAACTACGTAAGTAAAAGCTTAATCGCTTTGCAGATTTATGCTATATTGTCATTTGTATGGTTTAGAAACTATTTCGTTTATTATTCTTCGGAATTCTTGCATACACATCCTTCTATCACTGCGTTCAGCCTCATTGATCATCGCATCTTTCTTTGGATGGAAAGTGCCATTGAATATAGGAAAATACTTCACTACAGAAGTCAGTTAGCTTTATTAGCTGCTTAGTAATGTATTTGTAAATGCATTTATCACTTTCCTATTTAATTTCAAACGTCGATGCTCATCTGTTATGGTTATATTCAAGTTTAACTGTCGGGCATCGAAGCGAGTGATAACAGCCAGGGGCAGATAATTTGATGAGCGACTATGCGACATTGACAAAATAGGTCTCAGAGCGGCCAGTATTTCATCATTTCTCTTCGTTTTTTTTTGTTGAGATAAATAATTAGTCACACTCAGCATGATCAAAATACCCTGCTTTTTATTTTTCTTTACTCTAGGCCTAATTAAATCTTCCTCCTCAAAAGATGTTTAAGGTAAACAATGACAATAGTACTGTTTGTGTAAAGAGCCATACTCAGTCATCATGATGTTGATAGTGAACCGCCAGTATTATTTAACTGATTAGCATTATATTTAACAAAACAACCTCCAGTATTTTTAAACTGATTAACATTATATTTAACTAAACAACCTCCTTTGTTTTAGGTGGTGATGAGGCGTACACTGTACTCAAGAAAGTCTTCCTAGCCAAAGGGAGGGGGAGGCGCCCTGACCTGCCCACCTTCAGTGCACTGGATAACTCACTTCTTCAAGTTTATCTTCTGAATGAAGAGTGTGACAAGACTTTTGATGACACACCAGCATTTCTTTGGAACCTTTTTCCGGACTTGACAGAGAGTCGTCTGAGATGTTTGGTGCCTGAGACAAAGCTAAACTGGGAAAAGCAGAACACTATACAACTGCAAGAGGATTTTATGAAGAAGCGTCATGACACGACGTGTAGGACCACACCTACACCAACTTGGCATCACCAGACAGCAACTTTTGACAGGCGATTGCCACCTGGCATCACTACAGTCGCCAACAAAAGGCTTACTTCTTGACCTGGAGTCATTTAGAAAATGCGAAGGCTCTAAATTCGAAATGATGTGTAGGTGGTGGTTCAGATTGACCCAGCAGACTGTGACCGCTGCAGCAATGAGGAGGAGGGTTGTAAAAGTGTGCAACTTTAAGAATCGACTCATTCGCTGAAAAAGGGGAATGTAGATTCGTTTTGGGCGGAAACACTGGATTCTAGCATTGTGGCAGCGTTTAATCCAGCAGAACTAGGTAACACCACCACGACATTGGATTCTGAAAGAAAAGGCATGACACTGACCATTCAGCAGTTGGGGAAGGAGCTGACCAGTGTGCGGCATCGCATTAAAGAAGTGGAGCAGGAAAATCAAACACTTAATATCAAGTTTCAGGCTGAAATGAGGACTTTGCAGCAAGTTTTAACCAAAAGGACACATCAGCTGAGTCTTGTTAAAGTGAGATTAGAGGGACTCCAGATCAACCACGACAGCATCACAGCTCGCTTGAGACAGTATACGAAAGGGACACTTTCCAGAAACTAAACCATACGGCAAACAAAGTGATGAAGCTTCAAGAAAGTGTCGATGATGCAACTACTTTTGCCGCAAACATCGGAGACCATTACCAACATTTCAAAAACACTCTGCTGTAGTGTGCATTTTTGTTCAGTGCTGATTGCATTGCTCAAGCAGTGAGCTGGTTTCATTGGTCCTTACATCTGTCCTTTGACTGTGCAGACTGTCTCTCAAGGTTCAGATCAACCCGAGCTGCTATTTTAGTATATATTCATCAATATAATTATGACGTACATTATTTCCAGGTGTCTCTTTACATCTTTTTTTCTGTTCATAATCATAACTGAATATCCTTTTTTTCCTCTGTGCTAAATGGCCTCAAAATCTGCATACTGGTTAAAGTTTTTCAGTCATATTTGTGCTTTCAACATGTTGTCGATGATACTTTTATTTTATTTGTAGCATGTTCAACATGAATGACATGATGTATGAAAGTGATTTTCTCTAATATTGCAGCAGAATATATATTCTGACTTGTGTCCAAACCGCATGAAAATCCATCAAGGCGTTCAGAAGTTATGCTAATTTTTGTGTTGCGCGTCGTTGCTCATGTCCGCAGCATGTCATTTTGAGCATTTTCTGGACTTTGGCACATTCTATCAGAACGGTTTATGTATATTACAGTCTGAAAAAAAATAGGCTTACTTTTTGTATATATATTTGTTAAAATCATCTCACAAAAGGTTATTTTAAGCGAAAGATTGTTCACAATATGGTCACAAAGTTGGACTTCTGTGCAATGTCAACTCGGCTCCGATTTATTTTTTTCCATTTTTAGCAACTCGTTGCACATCATTGTACTGCATTATGGTTTTCATATTTGTTTCTGATACTTTCCTGATAATACAGATTGTGAAATAAAAAGATGAAGCCTGTATCTTCTTAAGTGTCTCTGTATCCCTTGTCTGAAAATGGCTTTTCATTAGGTTGGCGGGCCACGGACGAAAGCCTAAAAGTTTAAAATGTCGTATCTCAGGAACTAATCAACATATTTACAAAATCTTTTTTGCTGTTTGTTTGTTTCTTAATGCTCTATTAATAAAACAATGTAAGGAAGGTCTCAAGTTATAATGAAATTTTGGCTGCCACTACCTACTTAAAGGAACAAATGTTTTCACATCAATAATTGAACTGCAATTTGGGGTGGGGTGGGGGGGGGGGGGGGTGAGGGGTGGGAGGGGGATTTCATATATGGTCTTGAGATGTTGCAAATACTAAACCTCCAAGACACCAAATGTGTTCTTGCATGTGGTCACCGAAATGTGCTATGTCCAAAATGACAGGATGGCTTATAAATGATGGTGCTATTTTTCTTGGATTCAATACTAAACTTTAACCCCTTGTGCATGCAACCAGCACTGTTTACACTTGCATGCACAATGTTTAACCCATGACATACTGAGGCTAAACACTTCAAATTGTACACTGCCATATGCAAGCTACATTATAGTACTAACGGATAAGGATATAGACCAATGGCTTTAGTTCAAGGGTGCTGCCAGAATAGCTTGGTGCCTAGAGGCGCCAAGCTATTCTGGCACTATCCTTGAACTATTTTAGTCAAACTTATTTCACACACTTGTGTATTCCGAATGATAAGGGTTAATCTTCTTAACTCCAAAATATGTGCCTATTTTCTTTTAATCATGCGACCATATTTCTTTATGATGCGGCTGTATGCTGATGAGCAAAAGAACTGTGACATTTTTGGAATCATCGGAAACATGTGTTTCTGATGATTCCAAAAATGTTGCATTTCTATTGTTCATCAGTATAATATATACTTGGTTTCAGGTGCAGGAGTTTGACCGTCCATCCACCCTGATGGCCAAGTCGGATTCCGTGTTCCGCACCATGCTTGAGGCCAGTGAAGGCAGTGGACTTAACTAGTGCACACTGCTGTCATCCATGACCACCTGGCAGTGTTTCTGTCAACATTGTGGTAAAGTGACTTCATCTTGTGCCTGCCTCATTGTGGTAATGAGATGTTTCAGCAAGTTGTGGTGAAGAGACTGACTCTTCATTTTTGTCATCAAAATTTGGGGAGAATGAGACCGCATCACCTTGTTTCCGTTGATTTGTGGTAAAGGGACCGTCACTCCTGCCATAAACACCAGCCATCTGCAATAGGGCAAACATCATCACATTTATCATGACATAACGTGACAGCCTCCCCAGTAGCCAAACATCTTTGGGTCCATAAAGGCCACAGTAGGCCCGCGCACAGTCGTGCGCAGGCCCACTGCGCCCATTGTGGCCAGAGGACCTTTTTAGACTGGGCTTCTGTATTTGCTGCAAAATTTCTGGCAGGCTATAAGTTCATGGCCACTTGTGTCCATAGGCATAGATCGACGTGAGCCCCCATTCATTTGGATATGTTGTCGGGACCTCGGAAAAAGCGGTGCTATATCCATGGGCGACAGTCTCCAGTCCTGAGACTGATTTAGCTTTTTCAGAATCCTAAAAAGCTGAATTCAGCATTTCAGCTCACGCAGAACAGTCCTTCAGTTCCATTCACTGTAGGCACAGAGTCTCATAAGCCTCCGCTGCTGCAGGAGGGTCGTGAGAATCCGGCTCTTGCTGGGTCTGGATTTACATAGGACGCCCGTTGGACTGTTTGAACTCGTTTAGCCTCGACACGCAACCGCAAGATAATTGATCAGCCATGTCAGTTCAAGGGTGGTGCCAGAGTAGGGCCAATCTACTCTGGCACCCCCCTTGAACTATCGTGGTCGATCTGGATTCTGATGCAGGAGAATAGGCACCAAGGTGCCAAGCTGTTCTGGCACCACCCTTGAACTATCTTGGTCAGAACTCCAGTGCCGTCTTCAGAGGACACCTCCAAACGTGGGAGAATTCTACCTTAGGGGGCAATGGGTTAACCCTTTTAGCCTCACAGTCACATTTCTCAAATTTGTTAGGTGTTCCCCGACGACTATGCACCAGTTCCAATAGACGGATTGACCATGATAATTCAAGGTTAGAGCCAGATTGCCGGCGCCTTCAGGCGCAAAGCCAATCTGGCACTACCCTTGAGTTATCATGGTCAATCCATTTCAGCTGTAGGATGTCGGGGCTAAATGGCTTAAGTCGCTTCAGTTTTTCAGACTGTCGCCCATCACGATCCAACCTTGTTACAAGTGAAGTTTGCAGTTACTGTATTGTACATCATCTTGCACATGTATGTTAGCGCTCCTGCGTAGTCAACTTGTGTGTATGCATGTCAACGTGTACAGAGTATACTCATCACTGCTGTATATAGTGTGCCTTTTGTTTCTTACAGTTTACTGATACTCGTACTCCATTTTTGTTCATGTGCGAAGCAAGAGTGAGTCTGTGTTCTGGGCCATTGGTCGTGTGTCCGACGGCGGCCGTCTGGCGGCGGCCGTGGTAAACTTTAACATTGGCATTTTCTCGAAGACCATGCAAGCCACGGTCTTCATACTTGGCCCAAGAATACTTTGTGGCACAACCTTTCTAAACATATCAGATTCATTGATCTTTCTCAAAGGTCAAGGTCACGGGTGGGTGGGGGGAGGGGGGGGGGGAGGGGGGCTATGATATACGTCAAAATTCTCAGTATTCTGACAAAAGTTGACTTTTCTTAAATGCTATTTTCAGCTTCAAGCCCAAACTTGGTACAGAGATACTTGATGGTAAGACCTTTCTATGCATACTAATTTGGATGACCCATCAAAAAGGTCAAGTCACGATAGGTCAGCAAATGTGTGTAAAATGAAATTTATTTCATCAAAAACATTACCGATGACATGACAAATGGGAGTGTCTACTACGTGCTCAAATTCTAGCCTACGAACCCGTTGTGTGCACACACAACCCGGGAGGCACTCGGGGAACCCTCCAGAGGGGCCAAGAGTTGTCTCCCGGACCTGCCTATCCGGTTCCGAGTCACCTGACTCGCCAGTCAGCTACGTAGGCTCACGACCTTCGGACGTGTTCTAGCCTCGCGCTCCCTTCGACCGGTCGGTCTTGGTGCTCGAGTTCGCCGTGACTTTGGCTTCGCCTGTTGCTTCGCTTCTGCTTCGCTTCTTGCTTCGCTGCAGCTTCGCTTGCGCTTCTTCGCTTGGCGTCCTCCTTGGTTGGCTTCGCTTGGCGGACCTGCTGGTTCCCGCCATTTCGCCGGTGGCGACATGGACGTCTCTTCTCCCGCTACCGCTTCGGCAGAGAGGTAGGATAGTTAGTTGGGCCCGGAGCCGGTCCCCGGGCGGGGTACCGGCCTGTGCCTTTGGACTCTACCTTGTTCGTGTTGTGTGGGTTTCGTTGAGCGGGGACTCTTAGCTCGGCGGGGCCCTGGTGCCCTCGCCTTTCCCCTTTTGGGGTGAAATTACTGGCTTCCCCTGGTAGCCTTCGGGGAGCATTGTTAAACCAGCTGCGGCGCGTGGCTCATGTTGCATCTCCGGCCTGGCTGGGGTATGCTTGTTTCGAGAGCGCACTCTTAGCTTAGAGCGCTACAACATTATTGCCTGGGGGCACGGCCTTTCGTCCCTATTGTCGTTTGGCCCGCCGTGTGATGGCCTTAGTCGCCTGCGCGGCGTTAAACCCAAATAACTAAACTAAACTAAACCTATTGTCGTTTGGCGCACATTCCTCTCCAGCCTGGCTGGGGTAGGCTTTGTTCTAAAGACGCAAGCTTAGCTTCGGGCGCTATAACAGTATAGCCTGGGGGCACAGCCCGTTTGTCCATATCGTTCGGTACGGTTCCCCATGGTAGGACGAGCCCTGTTGGTCTCGACCACGTACCGGCACGTTGTTTGTTTGGTGTGTTGCAGTGCCCTCCTGATGACCTGCACGCAGTGTGGAGGTTTCCAGTGGCCCTCGGATTCGCACAAGGTCTGCCTGCCGTGTGTCGGCTGTACATCTGAGCGTTCTTGTGACGTTTGCGCCGTCTGGCCGGAGCTCCGCTGGGTCCAACTTTGGAGCTTCTACCGACGTGAACGCCCGACACCTGTGCCTGTTGCAAGACCTGCGGAAGTGCCGGCTGTCATCTCAGACACACCGACCGCTCTTGCCCCCGATGGCCCCAGTCTGGAAAGATCTCCACAGCGGACACAGCAAGGTAGTGTGCGGAGTCGGGAGTTCGAGGCGCGGATTCCCAGGAGGGAACGCGCTTGGACCAAGCCTTACGACAGGCAGAGAACCCATCTCGAGACAGAGGTCAGTTCGGAGAGACGTGCCTCGCGCCGTCCATGGTCAACCGGTCCCCACTCGTCTCCTAGGAAGGCCTTGGATCCCCCTCGGCCGCTGCGAGCCCGCCTCGCCACAGAGTCCGGCTCGCGGAGACATTCGCGCACACTCACCACACCACTACCTGTGTCCAGTTCCTCCTTGCGATCGAAGTCTGACCACCACTCTCGCGCTCCTTCGTGTGAGCGTCGTAAAGTTCGGGATTCTTCTCGTCATCTGGACCATGGACCTTCGCGCTCTACCTCTTCGCGGCGTTCGTCCCACGTTCCCCGCCGTCTGCCTCGTCCCGCCCGTTCCCCTTCCCCTCGCCCAGCCTCTTTCCTTCCTCCTCGTTCCCGGGGATCACGGTCTCCAGCTCGTAGTCGCTCGTCTGGTCGCCGCCGCCGTTCCCGCTCCTCTAGTGCGTCGCGTCGCCGTCGCGGACGTCGCTCTCCCCTGCGTGCTTCGGCGCCTTATGGCTCCCCTCGTCCTCGTCGAGCTGCTCGCTCTCGGAGTCACGGTCGCCGTCCCTCTTCGACGGCTCTCGGCGGCGTGGACGACGATTCGTTGAGTCTTCTCCCTGATGATTCCATCTCAGTTCTCCTCGGAGGTCTCAGCCGCTCTCCTTCGCCGCTCTCTCCTTCGGATGCGTCGACAGCCCACGGGTTACCGGCCTCCTCCCGCACAGAGGTTCTTCTGGCCCTCGACGAGGTCGCTCGCCTCATCTCCGCCACGCTTCCGGCAGCGGACTGCCCTCCATCCCCCCCCCTGAAGAGGAAGCCTTCTGCCTTCGTCGACGCGGGTAGACAGGTAAAGAAGTTCAAGACTCTCCCTCAGCCCCCCTCCTTTCGTGAGCTTCGGGATGTGTTCTCGGCCCACCTGTTGTCTGACTCAAGAGACAGTAATTTCTTCTCGGACCACAGATGGCCTCCGGACCTCGATATGTACTTCCGCCAGCAGTGGTACGCCGGCCATTCCCAGGCCTTCCTCTGCCCTCTCCCTCCGGTGGATCCAGCCGCCGTGGTTCAGGCGGGTGGGGCCTCTGCACTCAGACGCGCGCTCCCCGCGGGTTTGGACAAGACGGCTTCGCTTGTCAGAAATTCCTTGGCCTGCGCCGGCTTCATGGAGCTCCTTACGCAAGCCTTCCTCCGGCGCGTGGAAGATTCGTGGCACCCGTCCCTGACCCCCCTTCTTGGCGACCTCCTCGTCCTCGCTGAAGCGGCCAGCCGCGCCGCGTATCACTCTTCGGTCAACGCTATGGCTGCAGCCGCCAATTGTGATTTACTCCGCCGCGACGCTGTCCTGCAGGCCTGCCGGGGAATGCCTGCCGACCTGAAGACCCAGCTGCGTCGGGCCCCCCTCGGGGGACCCCTTCTCTTTGGTGACACCTGGCAAGCCGTCAAGGATTCCAATGCGGACAGGTGGCCTCCCAAGTCTGTTCCTCGGCGCTTTCAGTCAGCCCGCAAGGCCGTGGGTCGCCCCCTGCGGATCTCCAGACCCGTCGCCCCGACGTCAACAACCCAGCTGCAGTCCCTGCGTCGCCGTCGCCCCGCCTTCGGTCGCCCCGGCCAAGCTAACGCCCCCGCCCCCGCTTGGCCCCGTCCCGCCCGTCGCCCTGGGCGCGGGCGGGCTCAGTGACTCCTCCCCTCCTCCGCCTCCGCCGGCCGTCTCGGGTCCTCCAGTCGGCGGCAGGCTCGCCCTCTTCAGCGACGAGTGGCGATTACTGATTCCAGAAGACCCGTCGATTTTAGACACTGTTTCCGGCGGCCTACGGATCTCCTTTCGTTCCCCTCCTCCTCTGCGTACGACTCCGCTGTGGACCGAGATCCCCGCAGACCCGCTCAAGGAGTGCGCCCTACGGGGGGAAGTCGACTCTCTCTTGAGGAAGGATGCCACAGAGGTTGTGCGCCGCGCAGACTCGCTGGGATTTTACAGCAGACTTTTCGTCGTCCCCAAGCCTGGCGGCAAGTGGCGCCCAGTGATCGACCTCTCAGCCCTAATTCGCTTCATCGTGGCTCCTTCCTTCCACATGGAGACGGCCCGAGCCCTGCGTACCGCGGTGCGACCCATGGATTACGCCGTCAGCCTGGATCTCTCCGACGCTTACCTACACGTACCCATACATCCGGCCGCCCAGAGGTATCTGCGCTTCGCGTTCGATGGAACCGTTTACCAGTTTCGAGCCCTTCCCTTCGGCCTCAACCTCAGCCCCTGGGTCTTCACCCGCTTGATGGATGCAGTTATGGCCAAGGCACGGCAGTCGTCTCTCAGCCCTATGTCCAACTACCTCGACGATCTCTTCCTGAGAAACCACGTCGAGTCCGTCTTGGAAGAGGACAGGGATACTCTGATGCGTCTGCTGTCGCGACTGGGGTTCCTCCTCAACGTCGGGAAGTCAGATCTCACGCCCTCGCGCCGCTTCATTCATCTCGGAATGGATTTTGCCACCGATCTCAACGTTGTTCGCCTCCCGGATCCCCGGATTCGGAAGTTGGCCACCTTCGCCAACCAGCTAGCTCAGCAGGAAGCAGCTCCCGCCCGAGTTTGGCTTCAACTCCTCGGACTGATCAACGCAGCGGCGGACCTTCTCCCCCTGGGTCGCCTCTACGCCCGCCCCCTTCAGCTGCACCTCCTGCTTCTCTGGAGACCCTCTTCTGGCGACCTTACCCACCTGGTCCCGGTTTCCCCCCTGGTTCGCCCTCACCTTCTACGCTGGACCGACACGGCTTGGTTGGCTTCGGGAGTCCCTTTGTCCTCCCCCCCCCCCCGCACCTCTCCCTGTGTGTCGACGCGAGCCTCTCGGGGTGGGGAGCCCACCTGCTTCCTCAATTCTCCTCGGCTTCCGGCCTCTGGCCCCCGGAGTTTGCGGACAAGCACAGCAATTGGTTAGAGCTGCAGGCAGTCTGGCAAGCCCTCTTCGTTTGGGAGAACCAGCTCAGGAACCAGCGGCTTCTCGTCCTCTCCGACAACTCGACGGTGGTGGCCTACATCCAGAGACAGGGGGGCACCCGATCTCCCGACCTCTGTATGCTCCTCTTCCGTTTGATGCGCTGGGCCGAGGAACGCGACATTACACTCCTCGCACGACACATTCCTGGCCACTTGAATGTGTTGGCGGACTCGCTCTCTCGCCGCGGCCAGTTGCTCCACACAGAATGGACGTTGCGCCCGGATATCTTCCAGATGATCTGCGCCCGTTGGGAGACTCCCTTAATCGACCTCTTTGCTACGAGGTGGAACCGCCAGCTTCCCCTCTTCGTCTCCCCGATTCCAGACCCGCTGGCCTGGGCAGTCGATGCCCTCTCGATTCCTTGGGACGGCCTCATCGCTTACGCGTACCCCCCAACAGTCCTCATTCCCAAGGTCCTCCACAAACTTCGAGGGAGCAACGCAGTCCTGCTTCTGGTCGCCCCGCTGGCTTGGGCCCGGTCCTGGACCACCGACCTACTCAACCTCGCCACCTCTCCTCCCCTGCGCCTTCCCACACCCCGTTCCATGCTCAAGCAGCCCAGGCAGGCTCTCTTCCACCCTTGTCCCAAACGCCTGTCTCTTCACGCCTGGAGGTTGTGCAGCGCGCCCTCACCGCTCGAGGCTTCTCTGGTGCAGCAGTGGAGGCAATCGCTGCAGCCCGCAAGCCGTCCACCCGGCGTGTTTACGAAGGGAAGTGGCGCGTCTTGTGTGCCTGGTGCGACGCCCGTCGCCTCCTACCCACCGGACTGACTAACCCACAGCTAGCGGACTTTCTCCTATGGCTCTTCGAGGTCCAAGGTTTGGCGCCCATCACCATCAGGGGATACTTATCCATGGTCGCCGACACGTACCGTCATCTCGGCCTTCCAGACCCCGGCGCCTGTAAGGACCTCTCCGACCTCATGTCCAGCTTCAGCCTCCAACGTCCGACTCAGCGTTCTCTCGTTCCTCGCTGGGACCTACCTTGGGTCCTGACGTGGCTGAATTCTTCCCAGTTCGAGCCACTCGCTCTAGCCCCTCTGGCAAATGTGACACGCAAGACCTGCTTCCTTCTAGCCTTGGCCACCGCGTCCAGAGTTAGCGAGCTACACGCTCTTTCTACCCGCCCAGACTGCCTCCAGTTCAGGGCAGATCGCTCCGTGCAGCTCTTAACGGACCCCAGCTTTATTGCCAAAACAAGGTCGCCCCTAACTGCTCCACAGATCATCACCTTGCGGCCCCTGGGAGGGCCTGCCTGCTCTCCGGAGACTCGGCGACAGGATCCCGTGCGTGCCCTACGCATCTACCTGCGCCGTACCAAAGTTACCCGTAGAGGGCGCTCCCGCCTCTTCCTGCCCATACGCCAGGGCAAGACTGATATCACAGCCCAGACGATCTCCTCCTGGCTGCGCTGGGTAATACGATCGGCATACATGGATCTCTCCCCACGCGTAGCGCAGAGACTAAAGATCCGCGCACACGAAGTACGCGCCATGGCCACGAGCGTCGCATTCGATCGGAACTGCGCTGTCAAGGACATCGTGGCCGCGGTGGGCTGGCGAGCAGAATCTACCTTCGCTCGTTTCTACCTTCGGGATCTGGCGGGACAGCGAGACAACCTCGCCTTGTTGGGGGACCTCACGGTGGCACAGCACTCCCTCCCGGCGCAGCAGGCGCCGTAGGTACGCACCTAGCTCGTTACCTGGGAATTAGCAATGGGAGGACGGTCTTGGTCTCCGGTAGTACCGGGGCGGCACCCTCCTCCTATTCGTGATTCTCCCATTTGTCATGTCATCGGTAATGTTTTTGATGAAATAAATGCATTTTTCTTTAAAAGGTATTTTTTCGAAAAATACTTACCGATGACATGACACGGAGGACCCTCCCACCTGCCCCGCTTGCCGCTGGTGAGCCTAGTATCTGACTGGCGAGTCAGGTGACTCGGAACCGGATAGGCAGGTCCGGGAGACAACTCTTGGCCCCTCT
Organism: Semisulcospira habei; assembly: GCA_036245525.1. Classification (NCBI taxonomy): domain Eukaryota; kingdom Metazoa; phylum Mollusca; class Gastropoda; family Semisulcospiridae; genus Semisulcospira; species Semisulcospira habei. Next base: position 14,747,806 of record BTPG01000007.1, on the reverse strand, counting down.
GGAGGGTTCCCCGAGTGCCTCCCGGGTTGTGTGTGCACACAACGGGTTCGTAGGCTAGAATTTGAGCACGTAGTAGACACTCCCATTTGTCATGTCATCGGTAAGTATTTTTCGAAAAAATACCTTTTAAAGAAAAATGCATTTTTTTGGGTTTAGTTTTCATCTGCATTTTTGCAAGCTTTTCAATCAAATTTGACACAAAGTTAGTTGATGACAAGATTTTATTATATATACTAAATTAGTTGACCCCTTGCAAATGTCAAAAGTAACAGAAGGTTGACAAATAGATTTGTTGAGAAAACAACATTGATTTTGCTGGCACAAAGACTTTATCTTAAGACACTTGATCACTTGCTTATTTGACTGACCTGTGGGAAAGGTCATGTTCGCATAAGTCAGACAAATTATATGGATCGGTCATGCACATGAGCGATAAAGGCATTAATAATAATAATAATTGCGGTATTTATAATGCGCTTATCTTATAATAATTATAACTCTAAGCGTGCACTCACAACTCGCGCACACATGTGCACGCTTTTGACAATGACTCACGTACCATAAATACATTACGACAGTCAGCTTAGGGTGGGGAGTGTCGTGATGTTATAGTGCTAGAACTGTTGAAAGAGGCATTGCCATTCTTGTTCTTATTTACCATCATATGACCATCAAGCAGACATTCTCGCCATGATTTGTCGGCTGGTCGTGATTTTGGGCGTGATGGCTTAGAGCCGTCAGGTGCAGAATCACACACTAGCATATAATTTGTAAATTTTCAATGCAGACTTGGGTGTGTGATCTTTTTCAGGACATTTTTGTTTTTTATCATGACCCAGGACTTTTTCTATCTGTTTTTTTTGGGGGAGGGGGTGGGAGGGGGGATGTTTACAGTGTACCTTTTACCTGACATATCATTTTGTCACTTTACCTCATCTATTGATTGATTTTTAGATTGTCAGTTCTAGGTGGATACATTTGTTGACCATTTTTCTATGAAAATTATATTTTGTACATAGATTTTTCCATAGATATTTTTGACGTGAAACGATGTTATGTCTGGCATTTTTTTAACAGCTTGTTATGACAATTTTTCCAAAAGCGTTTTCCATATTTAACAAAACTTTGTTGTCATGTAATATTCAATATTACATACAAATATTTTGTATTGAGGGATTGTCGTGATGACTTAATTTTGACTTGATGTATCCATGACCATATTGAACAACTAAACGATGAATTTGGCTCTATGTACAATACGGCATGTATGTGTGTGGGCTGGTCTTTGATTTTGAATCTTACAGCCTCTGGCTGTATGGTTCAAAATCACAGACCAGCACATGGAGAGTGTTTATTGTCTACAGTACTAATTACTTATTTTGTTTCCAATTAACAATTAAAAAAAAAAAACACACGCACCAGAACCTCACATAGGTTTTATGCCTACATTGGTTAGTACCTGTTTTGTTTTCATCTTCCGTTATGCAGTATGTGTATGCACATATAGTCAGTCATTTATCTGGTGTAAGATTAGGCCAGATTTTTTTTACCCCTCATGATTGTTGCATGGGTCCTGAGTTTTGGGTCATCTGGGTATTTCTTTCAGTGTCAACCCAAAAATTTTCAAGACTGCAGTGTGATGTCTAGTTTTCATGTTATAGATGTTTGGCCGATTGCTACGAGATGGGTAGTTGTTCGGTGACGCATATGCTAGCCAGCAGACGGCCGGGTGATTTTGTTGTTTCTTTCATTTGTTAACCCATTCACTACAGAGAAAAATTGAACCCCACCCAACTGCAAGAGGCATAGAACCTCATGCACCCTAGTGACTGTGGGAGGGCGTGGGGCTCATGAGGATCTATGCCTCTCGTTGAAAACACTTTGTATCTTTGTTCCTTTGTTGGCTTGGGGTCTTTTGACGTTAAACCCATTTACCGCCAACGTGATACAGCAGGAGATGGATTGACCATGATAATTCTTGAACTACCACTGGTACATAGTCGTTAGGTGATGCCTCCAAAATTTAGAAAATGGGGCCCTGGGGTTATATTACAATGACTTCAGAAACACAAGCTGTGTCCACTGGCAGTGAAGGGGTTGATATCCAGCTGTAGACAGAGGATGAAAGTAAGTATTAACCCTGTCCCTGCCATTCTACTTACACTGTACGTACATTTTTGTTTCTGAAGTCTTGGTTCACTGAACGACCCAAAGCCAACGCCGTGCAAGAAACACGGATACAAACTGGTCTCAGCAAGAGGTATAGATCCTCATGAACCCCCGCAGTCACGAGGGCTCATGAGGATCTATGTCTCTTGCAGTGGGATTATGCTCACTTTTTTCTCAGTTGTGAATGTGTTAAGGATGGTAAATGTTTGTAGTGTGGGTGCAAACCCTCCCTGTGAGAACAGAATCTGATGGTGTGGGAAGCGAAGTCATTTCTGTACTCTTCAGCCCTCATTTCTTCTATATTTGGAACCATTTCTGGTTTTTTTTGGTGGGAGGGGGGGTGGGGGGGGGAGTATCGGTGGCATAGACGGCAGGTGTGAACATTTAGTGACGATCCAAGAATTTTTGATTGGTTCTTGATTGGTTCTTGATTCTGGCATGTGTACTTTCTGTTGCAAGATTTATGTTTAAGACCTTTTTGCATCGCCGAGGTAGAAGCTCTAGTCACTGTGTGTGTGTGAGTGTGTGAACATTTGATTCAACATGTGATGATTTTTAAATGATTGAATATTTATATGTGTGTGTTAAAGCACATTATAACATGTTTAGCATGAGTACATTTATATGTGAAGAATAACTGCAGTTGATCGTACCCATTCGGTTAATAAATGGACCCTCAGTTGTAAGCCCCTGCAGTCATGAGATCTATGAAGGTCTGTGCCTTAACCCTATGCATGTCGGTAGTGTTTTTTTTTGGTGATGATTCTTGTAGGAATCATCGTGACAAAAACCGATACTGACATGCAATAGGTTAAGAGATAACAAAATGCCAGGGGACACAATCGTGTTTCTTATTATTTCCAAAGTTTATAAGCGCATTAATTTATGCTGAGTTGGTATACCTCGCCCTGTGCCGAGGTGACATGCACCAGTGTCGCCATTCTTGCTATTTTCGCACCTGACCAGTCACTCGGACCGGTCCTGTGCACCAGATCAGTTTAGAGCATGTGCTCTCAGCACCTGTAATGAGCAGTCTCTGAGAAAGAATCATGTGACGTTTGATTGCTGCAAAATAAGATGAAATACGCAAGTTCTGAGGAGAATGAACAACTCTGGAGACCTATCTTTTTCCAGTACCCCCTCCAACATTTTATGCTCATGGTGAGCTAAAACCGTTTTATGATTGCAATCACAATCTTCCACGGGAACGTACGAGACCACACTTCAAGTGCAGCAGCCTACCTGCACCCATAGTTCTGGTGCACAGGACCCGTCCGAGTGAGCAGACAGATGCGAAAATCGCAGTAATGGCACCACTGGTGCGTTTAACCTAGTACAGGGCGAAGTATACCAACTCGTAATTTATGTTGAAATAGTGTGGTCGCGACCTCTGGAAAAGCCTTGTTATATCCTACTTTTGTTACAGGAGAGCCTGTTTTGGGCAGCCACCTCTTTTCCAAGGAAAAAGTGGTCTTAAAGACAGGTGCTAAAGAAGTTGCCCCCTCCCCCCCCCCCCCCCCCCTCTCCCACCCCACCCCGATCACCCTATAGAGACACAAAATAGAACAAGAGAACTCTTGAAGAACGAAAAATGTCACCTGTCGTTCAAGACATCATTTAGGTGGCTTTAGCCACCTAAATGATGGTCTTGAACGACAGGTGACCCAGCTGTCATGAGGGTGGCCACGCAAAACAAATATCGCTGTATATACGACTTTGTTATAGTGAGGCATTCTGATTATCTGTAATTCAAACACAAATGTGTTAAGTGGTTGCGATGCTGCAGAGGTTTCATGCATGGCCACTGGCAGTGACAGCATTACATTTTTTTTTTTTTTCAGGAAGAAAGGCCTTGATTGCACTCAGGTTTTAGATTTCACCTCTTTCAGCAATTGTACTCAGGGATAACTCTTTTTGGGTGAAATATTCAAAGTTAAATGTGAAGTGGCGTTAGCATTGTAATCCTACTGCTTGGTGGTGACCTTTTTTTTTTATAATCGCTGCTCTTTGGCTTGTAGCAGCTAGTTTGCAGGCAAAAAAGGTTCATAGTTCACAATATTTCCTTCGTAAATGCTCTTGGTGTGCCTCAGAATAACACGACGCCAAAAGGATGAACCCCTTCACTGCCGAGAAAAAAATGAACACCACCACCCAGCCGCAAGAGGTATAGATCCTCATGAGCCCCTGCAGTTGCAGGGGCTCATGAGGCTCTATGCCTCTTGCGGAAACCTCCCGTGGCGTTGAATTAACTGCGGTTTCAAAAACACAGTCCGGCCTGTGAAGGGGTTAATTTAACGTTGTTTAATGATGAAGTTATGGAATTATGACTTTTGAATGTCATGAGTTGGAAGGCTTTTCCTCTCCTGTGTTACGAGGGAGAGTTCCCCAGTGGGGAAACATGCAGCAACAACAGCTTGCTTAAAATGGCTGATACATAGAAAGTTTTAGTTAAGGCCAAATGCAGACCAAAAAGGTCTGTTTAAATGCAAGGAAAATCCCTAGAAAGAGGAAGAAGCACACTTAGAAAGAACAATTATAAATCTGTTGTGTTGTAATAGACCTTTGCAAATCAGAAGTAGGTCAAAATTGAACACGTTTTGACGAAAACGGCGGATTAAAAGCCAGGACAAACATGTGGTATTGCAAATATAAGATAAGGTAGTTTATTGAAATAATTATGTTTCTATGTAAAAAAAAACACGATAAAAACATTGGAATGTGTCTTGATGTCAGTTACTAAAAGCTAAAATAATATCACACCAATAATCACAGCATACGTCCTAAGGATGAAAACATGACGTAAAACTGTTACCACAGCAACCGTCACAATATAACAAGTTATATGGAAATTGTGTCTCTCCTCTGTTGAAAATATACATCAGAAGTAAGAAAATATGGTTCGTGTACACATTTCTGAAAGTAACCTTTTAACTTGAGTAAGAAAATTTGGAAAACTTTGCTAAAGAAAATCTAGATCCTAGTGCATGCACAGCCACTGGTACTGTTTACAGTACTGGTGGCCGGATGCACAAGAGGGCTGACTCGTCCATCCCGGCGCACGTATTTCCCAAATTTTGGAGGCGTCTTCAAACGACTATGCACCTGTTGCAGGAGATGGATCGACCATGATAATTCAAGGGTAGTGCCAGATTAGCTTGGCGCTTGTCGGCGCCAAGCTAATCTGTCACTACCCTTGAATTATCATGGTCGACCAATCACCTGCTGTGGTGCATCAGGGCTGAATGGGTTTAAAGAGAGAAAAAAAAAGAATAGAATACAAACGGGTGCTGTAGTGCCTCTGACTGCTTTCCGATTTGCCAAAAGTGCATGCATGTGCTGTACGTATAGTCGAGGTAGTAGTGTGTCGCGGCTGCACCAGGGCTTGCTTTTCAAAATCAGTGACTGCTGTTGGCCGTGAGATTGCCATAGCAGCATGTTTGGTTCTAAGCCTTTTTCCCTTTTTCTGCATGCTTTCAACGGCAGTAGCTGTTTGTCTGTCGGTGGCGCTTTTTTTGTCGGAATCGCCTCAACAAAAAGCACTAGCGACAGCCAAGAGGTTAACAGGGTTAAACTCTACCAGTAAATATCTGCCCATCGGGTCCAATCACTGTAGGGGTGTTGGTTTTAACCCATTTAACCCCAAGGCCGCCAGATTTTGAAGGTATTAAATTAGGAGTATGTACCAGTTGCAAGACTTGAATCGACTATGATAATTCAAGGGTAGTGCCAGATGAGCTTGGCGCCCGAAGGCGCCAAGCTCATCTGTCACTACCCTTGAATTATCAGGGTCAGTCCAGGGTGTTGGGGCTAAATGGGTTAACTGCTTCAGTGTATGTGTGTGTGTGTGTTTAATTATTACCACATTCGGCATATGACTTCTATACATAATCAAAAGCAAATACATGATTGGGGATGTCCCACACACTGCTAGTCTTGTTATCTGTGTGTGTACATGTATGTAGACCATAGCTAAGTTTGTGCACATTGTGCATTCACACTGACTTAGTTGGGTTATTTGAACAAGGTTGTAAGGATGATTGTTCAGTGAACCACATTTCCTCACGGAATAAGACATAAAATCATAAACAAATGCCCGACGTATATTTTTGCCTGATAAAAACATTTTCAGTGCTTTTTAATGACATTTTCTTTAATGTTGGAAGTGCCTCGTGGAGAGTGTCAGCTGTCCCAGCGCGCAAAGGGTTTGTGCTGACATCGGCCACTGCTGGCCTGCACAAGCAAGCCGGCAGTGGCTAGTGTCAGCCTGATGACCTTTTGCATGCTGGGATAGTACTTTCTGGCTCATTTTTTTAACTCGTGTCTCGAGGTACGAAATACCCACATTTTGGAGTTATCCTCTCAGGACTGCACTACGATTCAGCAGACAGATCGACCATGATAGTTCAAGGGTGGTGGCAGAATAGCTTGGCGCCTGTAGGTTGAGCCATATCTTGCTGTAGTGTGTCGCGGGCAGAAAGAGTTAAATATCTTGTGCGCGGCTGTGCCCAATGCTTAGCATGACAGAGTGCAACCTTTATGATATACTTGGGCTGGTCTTGGGACTTTGTACCCTGCAGCGTGGAACCACAAGGTAAAAGATCACAGACAAGAGCACATTTGCCATATTTTTCTTGTCTTGCAACCCTTTGGCTGTCGGTAGTTTTTTTTTTGGTCGCGATGTTTCCTGCAGGAGTCATCGCGCCAAAAACTGCTGCCGACAGCCTGTGGGTGAATTATTCAGCCATATTCCAGGAAAAAATATGTGGGTCACAATTAACCCCATAACTGCTGGGACAAGGCAAGGAGAGACATAAATCCTCATGAGCCCCCACAACAGCGGTGGGCTCATGAGGATTTATGTCTATTGTTAGTCCTGTGTCCTCCATGCCTAATTTTGTCTCATTTATGTCGGTGTTCTTCATGAGAAAGTCAGTCAATTTGCAGTCTTTTCTGATGCGAAACTGGTGATCACCGAGAACTAAAGGGTTGATGTACATTCATTTTAAGTTTTAATAACAATTTTTCCCCCGAGTTTTTCTTTTTTGCTGTTACAACGTTGTTTCAAGGTTGCATGGTTGCTTTTTTTTATCATGTTAACCCTTATCATTCGGAATACTTGAACTAAAGCCATTGGTCTATATCCTTATCTGTAAGTACTATAATGTAGCTTGCATATGGCAGTGTATGATATGGGTTAACATAGCTCCTTTTACACTGGTTTGACATATTTTATGTTGACATTACGTCCATGTGAATGTTATGTTGGAGGTCTACGTTGGTTGGCCTCTCTCTCGGGCTTTGGTTCCCAAAACATGGAAACCCTTGTGCATGCAGTAACTGGTAGTTTATAGTATGGGGGGCAGCATGCACAAGGGGTTAATTTCTTTGCATTTATATCATGACAGCTTGTTAGAAAATGGACATATGCAAATTTATTATGTTTAAAATTATAATTTGTATGCAGGTATAAATGACACCGGTGGGCACACTGTCTTTTGTATTCCATGAGCTTGTCTGATTTACCAGTGCTACAATTTGCCATGATGAAGAAGTACTTTTTGTTGCAGGTCTACTATTAACTACTTCACAGCCGAGAGAAGGTGAACCCAATCCAATTGCAAGAGGCATAGATCCTCATGAGCCCCCGCAGTCGCGGGGGCTCATGAGGATCTATGCCTCTTGTTGACCCCACTTTGTATCATGTTCCCTATTGTACGGCTGGGGCTTATTGTCGTTCATTTCCATTAGCAACGATTTCATGAACCCGATCTGCATCTACTGGCAGGGAAGACGTTAAACGCAAATCACTTAATCAGTCATTTAGCCGTACTGATAAGGGTATCAGCGTAATGGACACGTATTCGTGATTAGTTACTTAGCGTACCTTTTGTCAACTGAAGCCGTGTTCTTAAATGTATTTTAGCCAATAATTATATATATTTAATAGCGCCAGGGAATATTGTCAGGAAATGTTTTTATGTTTATGAATTCTACACATGTTGAAATTTTTTTTTGTTTTTTTGTTTTGAGCAAACCATGGTCAAAAGCATGTTGGGTATGTTTGGTTTTAATTTTTTGACACATGACACAGGCATGTCTCTGAGCAAACCTCTGCTGGGATTTGGAACGTTCAGCAATTACGACCGCAAGTATTTGGTTTGTGCATAAATTATGTAGTATGTTTGTCAGACACTATGCACTAAAAATGGTGTTCTGTTTTCTTCGGATTTAATTGTATATATCTATATCTTCCCACATTTTATTATTGCCATGTTGATTTAGATGGTTGAAAGCCCTGTAGGCCTGTTTTAAAACTGACATATACTGGTAACTGGAAGTCGGCAAACATGGTGGCCCAGCCTTGCTGGGCCATGGCCCAGCAAGTGAAGACCATTGGACTGATGTCGGCCCACAATCAGCTGTGCAGGGTCCGACAGCGTCCCGAAAACCTTTTGCGCACTGGAAGGAGATGGACTGACCATGATAGTTCAAGCAAAGGGCCAGAATAACTTGGCGCCCACTGAGCACCAAGTTATTCTGGCTCTTTGCTTGAACTATCATGGTCGATCTATCAGCTAACCTTTCATCAGCTGAAGTTTTACGCCCCTTGATTGCTGCCAATGATACTGCTTGGCAGAAAAGACAAGTAACTATGCGTCCTTTATGCCGAATGCTGTCATCAATAGCAGTCATGGGGCCGAGGGACAAGTCCAAAATTTGAGACTAATGACGGCCATGCTCAGCACTTTAAAATGGATTACTGTGGGTATATTTGACATTTTGAGTGTTGCCTTGATTGTTCACAGCAAGAAAGTAGACAGAACTATTTTGCTGCAAGTAAACTAATTTTGTTTGAAAGAAATGGAACATCTCTTGTGTGTTTTATGTGTGTGCTTTTGAGACAGTTTCAAGCGAGACATTTACAGCAGACCCCGTTGTGTAGCCAAATGAATCATGGTCTTTATGATAGGTGACACTTTTTTTTCCATTAAACCATCTCTTGACAGCACCTGACTTACGACTCGACAGGTTCTACTGCATAGTATTGAAGAGCAAAAGAAATGCAACATTTTAGGAATCATCGGAAACACTTGGCAAAAGAAATGTGACATTTTGGGAATCATCGGAAACACTTTTGTGTTTCTGATGATATAAAAAATGTCACATTTCTTTTGCTCGTCAGTATAGGTTTTGAATATGGCAAAATGCAAGGGGACCCGACTTTGTTGCTATTGAGAATTTGATGCAAGAGGAGCAACAGACATACATGTACCAGGAGGAAAAGTGAGCTTGGAACTTGGAGCCGAGCGTAGCCCTTTGGCTGTCTGTAGTGCTTTTTGTTGAGGCGATTCCGTCGGGAATCGCCTCGACAAAAAGCGCTACAGACAGCCAAAGGGCTATGCTGTAGGAATCGCCTCCACAAAAAGTGCTGCCAACAGCCAAAAGGTTAGTGCCTGTAAGTGCCAAGCTATTCTGTCACCACCTTTGAACTATTAACCCTTTGCATCCTGACGCACTTTTGCTTCAAATACATTTGACAATGATGGTTCAAGGGTGGTGCCAGAATAGCTTGGCGCCTCGGGCACCAAGCTATTCTGGCACCACCCTTAAACTAAAATGGTGGATCTATCTCATAATCTGCAATAGAGCCTTCTTAGGACAACAAGGAAAATTTTACAAATTCTAAGCTGCCTCAGGGTGTAATGGGTTAAGATCTGAAAATGAAATGTGTTGCCTCTAAACGACGGCTACCAGATTTGTGAATTGCAACTTCAGGGCTCTTGTGTGTTTTGACAACTTCTCTGCCTCGGTTATGAATGGTTGACAGGCACATAATAATGTGATAGTAAGCTTTAATAAATGTAATAAATCACAAGCAAGTGGCACAATTCATGCATCATATAAAAATCGTGTAAAATCACGATAGTACATACATCTTAAACTTCTACAGCAGATTACATATGGCGGAGTTTTTGTACCCGAGGTAAAGAATTATGTAAATTTATTCATCAGCAATGTAAAGATGACCACACGTAAAAAGGATGAGGAAATAAATCAAAAGAGATCTGCTTACTGGTACTGAAGATAAGTATGAATGCCGAACGTACGACTAGATGATTGCAGATTTGCACTGGAGTTCAGTTCAAACACATCGTAATACTAATAGAAAGCTCTGGTTATATGTAGATGTACTGTCAACTTTGTGGTTCAGTTTTGCGGCAAGACGTTGGTTCACCAATGCATCCGCTCGATCTGTTCAGTGCCAAGAAAAACTGAACACCACCCAACTGATGCAAGAGGTATAGATCCTCATGAGCCCCCGCAGTTGCGGGGGCTCATGAGGATCTATACCTCTTGCTGACGCCACTTTGAATACATGTTCCTAGGGTTTCATGAGTGTTGAATTAGGAAAGATTGCAGAAACTGTCTGAGTGAACTAGCACTGAAGGGGCTGACCCAGTTAACCCCATGGCAGCATCTCCCAAATTCTGGAGGTGTCATCCAACGACAATGTACCAGCTGTACCAGCTGCAGGAGATAGATTGACCATGACAACTCAAGGGTAGCCCAGCAAAGCGGGCACTATCAAAGTCGACCCGTCTCCTGCTGTAGGCTGTCAGGGCTGAATGGGTTAACTCCTCATCAGCTACTGACAACGCTGCCCGTCCCCCTCGTCTGCTACTGACCAGTTTCCAGGTGTCGTGTAATGACTGTGTACCAGTTGCAGGAAATGGATCAACCATGATAATTCGAGGGTAGTGCCAGATTCGCTTGGCGCCTGATGGCGCCAAGTGAATCTGGCACTACCCTTGAATTACCATAGTCGATCCATCTCCTGCTGTAGGGTGTCAGGGTTAACCCCTCGACTGCTACAGACGTTACCGCTCAGCACAAAAGACGTATCTTTTCTGCCAAACGGTATCGCCGGTAGTAGCAAGGGTCAAAAGTATAAACATGGTTCCCTACAGCGCTTCAGACATTTGCCCATGGAGCTGGGCAAGCTGCGACATATCAAGGATGGTGCCGGGATAGCCTGGTTCCTGGGAAGGATGGACGATCACACTTCATCTATGTCCAACAGCTGGGGCCAAATCTTCTTGCACGCTCGCTGAAGTTTAACAAACATTCGTTGTCGGGTGTGAAGGAGGTACAGTGGAAATGATACCAGGCAGTTTGGTTTTAACCCTTTCGCTGCAGAGAGAAAAACTGAACGCAATCCAACTGCAAGAAGCATAGATCCTCATGAGCCCCCGCAGTTGCGGGGGCTCATGAGGATCTATGCCTCTTGCTAAAACTACTTTGCATTTACGTTCCTCGGTTGGCTGGGACTCTCGACAAAGATTTCAAAACACAGGCATCGACTGGCAGTGAAGGGGTTAACCCCCTTGCACCTGCAGTCACCGGTACTGTAAACAATACCAGAACCCACCTATGCATGCAGTCACCGGTACTGTAAACAGTACCAGAACCCACCTATGCATGCAGTCACCGGTACTGTAGGACGTTACTGGAACCCGCTTGCATAGGCAGTGACCGGTAATGTAAGCAGTGCCTGAACCCCACTTACGCGTGCAGTCACCGGTGCTGTAAATAACAGGAACCAATTACACATGCAGTCACCTGTACTGCAAATAAGGGAATCCACTTCCTGATACTGTGAACAGCAGAACCGACTTACACATGCAGTCACCGGTACTGCAAATAATAGAACCCACTTGTACAAGCACCTCGCGCTGGGACCATATGGCGTTGAGGCGCGTCCCCTGGGTGGTGGATAGGGGGTCCCTCGTGAGAGGGGTGCACCGAATGAAATAAGGTGCCGTGAACCAACATGGTCTAAGGGAAGGTGACCCCGACAGAAAACCCCTGGTCCTCTTAGTAAGGGGGTTGGGCATGGGGGTAGCTTCCCCACCCTGCAAAAAAGGAAATAGCTACAAAAATGCCGACGAAAAGACTAACAGTAATTCCTTTCCTGGAGGAGGAAGGTTCTTCTACCAGAAGACTTACCACCTGGAGTAGAATCGAAGAAGAAGCACAGGGCAGGAGTTGCTGGAGGTCTCTCGTCGACGGCCTATACCCGGGTAGGGGTGACAGGCGTAAGTAAGTAAAAACTTGTACAAGCAGTCACCAGTACTATAAACAGTACTGGGATTTGCGCATGCAGTACAGTAAACAGTACCGGTGGCCGCATGCTTGCACGGGGAGAGGGGTTAGTGGTCAAGATATATTTTTCCATCATAAAACTGATGCAAAAATGTACCAACCCAGAAAGTGGATGACGTGGCACTTATATGGAAGAAATATAAATCGCACCTTGGCTGGAATGTCCCCCGATATCAATTCCATGTAGGCAAAAGTTTGTCAGGCTTGCACTGGCCTGAGTGAGTGAGCTACTTGCTGGCCAGTTCACAACTGACGTCGACCTGAAGAGCTCCGCATGGGCCAACACAATCTTGTGCACCTCTACTCTAAACAGTAACGGTGGTGGTATGCACAATGTGGTGAGGCCAGCATTGGCCCTCAGACTGAATGTTCCACTTGTGGATGCTACAGATCTACGGGCAGACCCGATTTGGCCGATTTGACCACAGCGTCTGCCAAGGTCATGACATCCAAAGTGTCTCGCTTGGTCACCAGCATCTCTTGCTGACCTGCAACATTCAAAGTTAAATAGTCGAGGCACAGTGACCGCTCACCAAAATGCAAGAGGCATAGATCCTCATGAGCCCCTGCATCTGCAGGGGCTCATGAGGATCTATGCCTCTCTTGCTGGGTCCGCTCATATTAGATCTGCTTGATACACACACTCTGGTTTGTGGCAGATTGGAATTCTATCGCTCTCATCCAACAAGATGCAGTCACCCATGAAATATTGCATATTTTCAAAGCTACCCCAAAAAAAATGGCTCTCACAAGACTTGGTACCAAACACGGCAGCCCCCTGTGTATGTGAACAGCAGGCACCATTGCACAAGCGCTGTTACTTTGAACCCTTTGCCTGTCTGTAGGTATTTTTTTTAGTGGTGCTTCTTACAGGAAAACCGCTACCGACATGCATAGGGTTAACTCATTGTGCCCGAGGTATGAAATACCCACAGTTTGGAGTTATCCCCTGAGGACTGCATTACAATTCAGGAGACAGATCGACCATGATAGTTCAAGGGTAGTGGCAGAATAGCTTGGCGCCTACAGGCGCCAAGCTATTCTGCCAGCACCCTTGAACTATCATGGTCGAGCCATATCTTGCTGTGGTGTGTCGCGGGCAGAAAGAGTTAAGCAGGCGCTTGCAGGCATCACATGCACAAGAGTGTTAACTCACCAAACCCCTCGGCCGCATTTCCTAACGACTATGCACCAGTTGCAGGGAGATGGCTGGACCATGATAATTCAAGGCTTGTGCCAGATGAGCTTGGCGGATGATGGCACCAAGCTAATCTGGCACTACCCTTGAATTATTATGGTCGATCCATCTCCTGCTGTAGTACAGTGCATTGGAACTAAATGGGTCAAGTCACAATTCTTTCTATAAATACTTTTCAGTAAGCAAAATATCATCGGGCCAGCATTAGCCACTGCTGTGGCCAACATCAGCCTCGACCATCTTTTGCTTGCTGTCTATATACCTTCTAGGACATTCAAGAAGTGCTCCAACTCGGTGCGATAGGCATCAGCGTAGCGTTTGATGTAGTGCGACTCTATAGGGGCCAGAAGAGTTTGGTCCTGCTGACAGCTCGATGCTAAGGATGACAGGCGATTGGACACAGAGTAGCCACCATTTTCACATATCGCCTGCGATGTGAATTCATATGTAAAGAGCAGGCAGAAACGTATTCCAGATAACACGTAACAGTGAGTAACGGGCAGACACCAGCAGCACTCAAATAACTGCATACATTCCTCAACACTTTATTTTCTGAATTCCTTAAATTATATAAAGCAGTACCTGTTCCGAGCGACTGCCCTTATAGTCAGATCACCTATCATTAACGCATTACATCCCGAGGCTAATTTTGTAAAATGTGCTTATTGTCCAATGAAGGCTACATTACAGATTAGGAGACAGATCAATCATTTTAGTTCAAGGGTGGTGCCAGAATAGCTTGGCACCTCAGGCGCCAAGCTATTCTGGCACCACCCGTGAACTATCAGTCAAATTTATTTCAAGCAATGGATGTATCAGGAGGAAAAGGGTTAAAGACCATCACTGAGGTGGCTGCTGCTACCTAAATGATGGTCTTTAATGACAGGTAACATGTTTTTCCCTTTCACACATCTCTAGAGAGAGCACTTGTCTTTTAGCCCCAAGGTCCCATTTCTCAAATGTTGGAGGTGTTGCCTAACGACTATGTACCAGTTGCAGGAGATGGATTGACCATGATAATTCAAGGGCAGTGCCAGATTAGCTTGGCGCCTGAAGGCGCCAAGCTAATCTGGCAGTACCCTTGAATTATCAAGGTCAGTCCATCTCCTGTTGTAGGGACTCGGGGCTAAAGGGGTTAAGACCATTTTTTGGGTGCAAAAAAGGTGGTCACTCAAAACAGGTTCTATTGTATTTCAGAAACCGCCCCCCCCCCCCCCCACCTCCCCCCGCCTCCTCCACCCACACACACACAGGTCCCCAAATCTCTGAAACTGTAAGGTCCGCAATCATTGACCAGATCTGCGGTGTGAAGCCAAAGGATAGGGTTTTTTGCTGTTGTAAAAAGTAAGATTGTATTAAAGTGAAAATATTCTCTATCTCTATCTATCTATCCCATAGTCTTGCCGACCGTTGGGGCACCACTGATCACTTGGCAACCAGCTCCCTCCATTCCTCTCTAAAAATATTACTTTTTACAAAAAAATAAACTATATTACAGGGCAGTAATCTGAACGTATCCTCTGCCCTGTAATATAGTTTATTTATTATTCTCTATCTCTATCTATCCCATAGTTTTGCCGACTGTTGGGGCACCACTGATAACTTGGCAACCAGCTCCCTCTATTCCTCTCTAAAAAATATTACTTTTTGTAAAAAAATAAACTATATTACAGGGGAGAGCATACGTTCAGATTACTGCATTTCAGACATGATCATAATTATGTGTTGTGCCAGTACTGAATGGATGACGGAGGCAAACACATTTCCTGCCTACCTACACTTTAGCACACTTAACATTAACCCCTTGACTGCTACCGACGATACCACTCGGTGGAAAAGACGTGTCACTATGTGTCTTTCTGCTGAACAGTATCGTCCACAGCAGTTAAGGGGTTAAGGAGATTACTTAGCAAACCTACTTCTATCCGCTGATCGTAAGCTTGCGAGGATTTCCTCCCATTGTCAATCACCACAACCACTCCATTTCCAAACAGCACTGTCACCACAACAAGGTCAAAGTCACCGCAGGTTTTGACTTCAGGGTTGAACGCCTGACCTTGACAGTACACCCTCTTAGGTGAAGACCCGGATAACCAGAACCCAAGGTCAAGGTCATGAATGGTGGAGTCCATGATGATGCCTCCTAGAAAGGGAAGAAATCATAAATGCTGACGTTTCTTAACACCTTGCAATGTGACACAGGTGGCAATCAGATCATGGTAGTTCAAACTGTCATCTGAGTTTTGTTATGACACCCAGCCGTTAGTATTTTCAGCCCAAATGACTAAACACACACTTTGACACTGGCTGTCTCCCTTGATAATGAAGTTGATTCTCTACCGTTACTAGTGTGCCCCCCCCCCCCCCCCCCTCGAACCCCCGCCCCCCTTCTCTGCACCACCTATACTATACTCACAGTACTGCTAACCCTTTTAGCCCTGGATCCGTAAAGCAGGAGATAGCCTGACCATGATAATTTAAGGGTAGTGCCAGATTAGCTTGGCGCCTTCAGGCGCCAAGCTAATCTGGCACTACCCTTGAATTATCATGGTCAAGCCATCTCCTGCAACTGGTACATAGTTGTTAGGAAACACCTCCAAAATTTGAGAAACTTTAATGGGACCTTGGGGCTGAAAGGGTTAATGCAACCAGCTGATAACAAGGCTGTGTAAGAAAATTTGTTCAAGATTCATGGCGCGTACAGCAGAAGTCGTTTTGAGGAGGAAAAAAAAAGTGGTCTTAAAAGGCATGTGCTCACTAAAGAGAATTTGTAAATGGTCAATAGTGTCACCTGTCATTAAAGACAGGCAGTGGTTCCAAACAGGTTCTGCTATAACGTATGATTGTTTCAGGATGCAAGTGTGTGTGTGTGTGTGTGTGCACATTTGAGCATTTCCACAATTTCTGCACGTGTGTGTGTGTGTGTGTGTGTGTGTGTGTGTGTGTGTGTGTGTGTGCGTGTGTGTGTGTGCGTTCGTGTGTGTGCATTTGAGTGTGTGTGCATTTTTTGTGTGTGTGTGTGCGTTCGTGTGTGTGTGTGTGTGTGTATGTGTGTGTTACCTGAGGACTTGATGTAGCTGATGGGTGGGTATGAAGGATCGTGACTAGAAATTCTCAGCATTTTCAGTGCTCCCAGCTGCCCACTTTGTACTCCGGCATGCACTTCACGTATACTGGGGTCAAAACGCCTGCAGCAAAATACTTTTTTGCAATACCCAAATCAGTTTGTATTTTTATATGCCCATGTATAAATCTGTCCATTCATTCCTGTCCATCCACTCACCCATCCGTCCTTTCATTCACTTTCACACCCATCCATCTAACTCATTACATCCCGAGGGTGAAATTATCATTATTTTAGACATCCTTTGAGGTCTACGTCTCTGTTATGGAGAAAATATCGACCATGATAGTTCAAGGGTGGTGTCAGAATAGCTTGTCGCCTACAGGCGCCAAGATATTCTGACACCATCCTTGAACTATCATGGTTGATCCACATTCTGTCAGAGCTTTTCAGGGTTTCATGAGTTAGCCCCCAAATTATTCCATAATTTAATCTGTTCATCTGTCCGTTCATCCACCTGTTCATCCTTGAACTCTCATCTGTCCGTCGATCCATCAAATATTTCATCGGTTCACCTGCACATCTACCCACCCATGCATCGTTCATCTACCCACCCATACACTCTTTACGCACCCAACTCCCCACCCATCCCTCAACAAACGCACACCCGACCAACCATATGTTGATCCGTCCATCCACATTCTACTCTATCCACAAAAAGGAAACAATGAATACCTGTGAAAAGCATGAAACAGCGGCTTCTTCTGGCTCTCTGCCAGGTCATAGCAAGCCGCAGTGGACGCAAGCTGAGACGTGATCGGCTTTTCACAAAACACCGCCTTGCCTGCACGACATGATCAACTCGTTTACTACCGGCATCGAATGCTGGGGACGGATTGACAGAAATAATTCAAGGGCAGTGCCTGATTAGCTTGGTGCCTGTGAAGGCGCCAAGCTAATCAGGCACTGCCCTTCAGCCATCACAGAGGACAAGTCTGCCCTGTGAGGCAGCGAGTACATTTTTGTCAAGAGCAAGATTTTCGCTGAAATACAACAAAAAGCTTGATTTTCACACAAATGGACTTGCTGTTTGTTTTCTTAACCCTTTTCATCCTGGTACACTATAGCAAAAATAATTTGACTATAATAGTTCAAGAGTCGTGCCAGAATAGCTTGGCACCTGCCTGGGGCGCCAAGCTATTTTGGTACCACCCTCGAACTAAAATGGTTGATCTGTCTCCTAATCTGTAATGTAGCGTTCATAGGACAATAAGCACATTCAAAAATATTCAGCCTCAGGATGTTATGAGTTGGCAGAGTTTTCAAGCTAACAAGACATTTCCTTGTGCTATCAAGGTTAAGATTCACCAACTTCCAATGGCTGTCACACTACGGTTTACGCTTTCACGGTCAATTGTAGTGTTTAGCAAGCTGCAGGAGGTACATATTCCTTTAATTTTCTGTTTGTAGCTACTTTTATAACCTGTTCTGCGCAAACGACCTTTGTCTGCAGGCAAAAAGTGGCCTGAAATTGAAAAGACAGGTTCTCTCTCAAGACAAGTCTTTCAGGGCAAATGGTGTCACCTGGCATTAACACTCTCTATCATGATACGCCCTAGATTGAAATAAATTTTACTATGACAGTTCAAGGGCAGTGCCAGAATAGCTTGGCGCCTGAGGCGCCAAGCTATTCTGGCACGGCCCTTGAACTAAAATGGTTCATCTATCTCCTAATCTGTAACATAGCAGAGGGGAGTAAGCAAATTTGGAAAATTCCAGAATCAGGGAGTAATGGGTTAAAGACCGTCACTTAAATGATTGTCTTTAACCCTCTTAGCCGTGGGACCCTGCAGTAGGAGATGGATTGATCATGATAATTCAAGGGTAGTGCCAGATGAGCTTGGCGCCTTCAGGCGCCAAGCTCATCTGGCACTACCCTTGAATTATCATGATCAATCCATCTCCTACAACTGGTACATAGTCGATAGGAAACACCTCCAAAGTTTGAGAAATGGGACCTTGGGGCTATAAAGGTTAATGACAAGTGCTCTCTAATATAGGTTACCAAGGGTGAAATATGAGGTGATCATTTTGCCCGTTAGCCTATTTAGCATAGAAGATGTACCACACCTCCTTGATAATCTGCTGGCTGAAAGTACTAACCTGCCTGCAGAGAGCGCCTGATTTGGTCTTCATGTACGTCTGTTGGTGAGCATATCAACACCGCGTCAACGCTATTAAAAAATGGGAAGAAAAAGAAGAAAAAAAATAGTCAGTAATATTGGACATTTACAAGTTACTATGGGCTGAAAATGGACACAACACCCTGTCCAAGACTATCCTCCAAGGCACTCTCGAAGGAAGTCATCGGCGAGGTCGTCAGAGAAAGAGTTGGGTCACAAACATAAAAGAATGGACCGAACTCGAGATGCCAGACTTGCTTGCCACCGCCCAAAATAGAACTCAGTGGAGAGCACTGTCTGTTGCTGCTGCCTTTCAGTCCCCCCATCGCCCAGTTCGGGCAAGGGACTGATGATGATGATGATGGGCTGAAAATGACAACCCCAGCAGTAAAACGTCTTCGGACCTCACTGGCTGCAGAGGGATGTGCGCAGGCCCACTGCGGCCATAATGGTCCCGAAGATCTTTGCTTACTGGGGGAGATTTTTGTGTCCAACTCTAATGGCCAAAACATTTCGTACATACAGAGTACCAGTGCATCTGTACTTTTGGATAGGTGATAATTCAAGGGTAGTGCCAGGTTAGCTTGTAATGTAGGTCACTTCAGCAAAACACAACCCATGACAATACCCAAACTATTCTTTGGCTTAAGTTGCTTTTTGACTGTGTTGTTGACAGACTCGTGGAGTTTTCGTTGTATCGTTCAGAAGAATGAGTGATATAGAATTTTTTTAAAATACATCCAAGGGGGCATACACACCCACCGCATAAGTCAAGGGTTAAACTGTGTATTAACCCCATCACCGCCAGGGGTCGCAAATTGCATTTCTGAAATCACTGTTAACCCTGAGTCCCTACAGCAGGAGGTGGATTGACCATGATAATTCAAGGGTAGTGCCAGTCAATCCATCTCCTGCAACTGGTTCATGTTCATTAGGCAACACCTCCAAAATGTGAGAAATGGGACCTTGGGGCTAAAAGGGTTAATTCAACATCAGAGAACCCCCGCCATCCAAAGACCATGGATGCAAAGTAGTGTGTGCTAATGGTAAGTGGCATAGATGCTCATGAGCCCGCGCAACTGCAGGGGCTAACAGAGATATGTGTCTCTTGCAGCTAGATTGTATTAACATGTCATTGGCAATGAACTGGTCAACCCTTATCATTCAGAATACACCAGTGTGTGAAATATGTTTGACTAAAATAGTTCAAGGGTAGTGCCAGAATAGCTTGGCGCCTCTAGGCGCCAAGCTATTCTGGCACCACCCTTGAACTAAAAGCCATTGTCTATATCCTTAGCTGCAAGTACTATAAGGTAGCTTGCTTATGGCAGTGTGCAAATTTGAAGCGTTTAGCCTCAGTATATGGGTTAAAACAATGTGCATGACATATAAACAGTTAACAACTACTGACCTAGAATCATCAAGAATGTGACCGAGATCAGAGGGCGCAGCACATCTTGTCTGGAGACCGTGCGCTGCCACAAACCGTTCTGCTTCCTGTCGTTTTGGTCGCATCAACCATCGCAGGCTGGCCCTGGTGGACAGCAGCAGGTTCTGGATGTGCACACCACCTGTGAGAAGACAAATGTGTTATCTTGACAAATACTTTACAATTATACACAGTGTGTTACATGTACAACAACATGTACTAGCCTAACCCATTCAACTCCGAGGCTTCATTTCCCAAATTTGGGGGAGGGGTCACCTAACGACTACCCAGTGAAGGGGTGAATCAGTTACCTCAAGAGGAGGGGGAGGGGGGGAGGGAGTACAGAGGCGGTGCATGCATCTTAAAGCTTTCACAATTCACCAAAATATCAACAATGGAGGGGTGGGGTGGGTGGGGGGTGGGTGGGTGGGTGGGTGGGGGGCAGGGCTAGCGTGGGGGGTTCGGGGGGAGCGGGGAGGGTTCCAAACACTCTGAGGGGAGGGAGGGGGGGTCCGGAACCCTTGTAACCCCCCCCTACCCCCCCCGATCTGCCCCTGCAGTGCGCAAAGACCGTTGGGCTGATGCCAGCCACTGTTGGCCCACGCAGCGCTGTGCACAGGCCTACAGCGGCCGATGTCAGCCCGATGGCCTTTTGCACATTGGGCGAGTACCAGCTACAGGAGACAGATCGGCCATAATAATTTAAATGTAGTGCCAGATTAGCTTGGCACTGTACATGTACAACAGTTGTATGTCGTAGTGTACAAAAGTACATGTGGTAGCGATTCTATGCGGGTGTGCCCAGTGAAACTCACCCATACTACCCTGACCAAGAACAGCAAATCCAAATTTCTTGGAAGCCATGCTGACTGCTGAAAACAAACAAAACAAAACAAAGCTTTGACACTGTGCCGATATGAATCTAAAATGAACAACACAAAAGAATGCACAGTGCGTCTCTCAAATACAGGAGAAACTTGCCAGAAATGGGTTGATTGTGACAGCTCAAGGTGAGTGCCTGTGTAGCTTAGCACTTGAATGGACATGTCTCTTCAAGTGCCTATTACACTACATACACAGGCACTCTGTACCTTGGCACTCACTCCCTTGTTGGCAAAGGTCCTCGGGCCATCGACGGCCACAATGGGCCTGCGCACAGCTGTGCATGAGCCCACTGGGCCCAAAGATGTGTTGCTACTCTTGTCTTGTTCATTACATTGTGTACTTTCTTATGGCGTATCAATCCCACAATGATTTTTTACCGTTCAAATATTGATATCTATAATGGCTGTGTACCAGCTGTACACAATGCACCAGCCATAATTTAATGTTATCACCAAATACCAAGCTAATCTGGCACTACCCTTGAACTATTATGGGTGTTGCTGCTTGGTGTATTTAACCCTTTTCATCGTGATACACCCATTGCTTGAAATAAATTTGACTATGATAGTTCAAGGGTGGTGCCAGAATAGCTTGGCGCCTGAGGCGCCAAGCTATTCTGGCACCACCCTTGAACTAAAATGCTTGATATGTCTCCTAGTCTATACTGTAGCCTTCATAGGACAATAAGCAAATTTGTGAAAATCAGCCTCAGGATGTAATGGGTTAAAAGCAAATGGTACAAATTACAATGTAATATGTCAACAATGGAACAAACAACTATAGTGAAATAAATATGCACACTCTTGATGCAAAATTTGAAACAGGTACGTGCACTGTACATATATTTTTACCTACCTATCAGTACAGGCCTCAGCTTAGTTCTGACACACAGGTTTTGGCTGGACTGGCTGCGTCCTATTCAATGATGTAATAAGCTGTGCACGTAACTGGCAATAACATCCTCAAGTTGAGGAATGACTTGCTAATCTTGGTCAGAGGCCTAGACTTTCATGACCCCCTACAAGAATACAGTGGGTCATGAGAATTATGCCTCTTGTACATGTATGGAAATAGTCGAACGAGGGACTGTTATCAGAAACTTTTGATAAGAGTGTCGTAAAGCTCACATCATAAGCTGTTCACAGCTGCTTAGTTTCTAGTGTAGGTCTATTGTACCAGAAATTAATATTATTATTATCTCTCTCTCTCTCTCTCTTGGCTTGACTTCGCGAACGAAGATTTTATAGGAGTTGCCCACGACGTCTGACAGGCTTGTTCGTGGCTGCGGAGGCCAATCCGAGACAGGCAGGTTCGACCGCAGTGGCTGCAGTTTGGTTGGGATTACAAACAACAAAGTAAGATGATTGCCAGCGACTGCTTTCTTTTGACTCAAGATGTGATAATCTGTGTGAACATGAGCATATGTGTACATGTGCAATATAGGATCAGGAGTATTTATGCATTTGCGTACGTGTGTATGCTTACTGTTTGTGCATACAACTACAAGTGTGCATGGCTGTGTGTGTGCTTGCATATATGAATGTGTGAGATGTGTTTGTGTTCTTGCACATCCCAGCATAGTTCATTGCGATCTGTAGCTTCGCATGCAGAGGTGTGGGTGAGAGGAAATGAAAAATAGATAGAGAGAAACATTGTCTGGTGGGGTTTGTTAACCCAAAATAGCCCTGACGTTATATGAAAGGATGTGGGTCGAGCATGACAGTTCATGGGTGGTGCCAGAATAGCTTGGCGCCTGTAGGCACCAAGCTATTCCAGACACCACCCATAAACTATCATGGTTGATCTCTCTAGAACTGACACAAACCTTAAAAAGATTTTTTTTTTAAAGATAAAAAACATAATTTCATCCTCAAAATGAAATGAGTTAACCCTTTGGTTGTTGGTACAGCATGCCGATTAAAAATGTTTTCACTTGATTTCTGCAGGCATGAACAGAAAGCAAATTTGACAGCCAAATGGCTAATGTGTCTTGCTCACTGTTGCATGTATGTCTATTTATACAAATACTCATGTGTTAACAGGTGGATGGGTGCGTGCGTATGGAGGGGGGGGGGGGGGGGGGAGAAGAATGAGATAGCTGGCGCGTTGGTGACCTGTGTAGGCATCCATATAAAAATCCGGTGTCTGATGCCCTCATTATCCGACAGAGCTTTATTTCGTTTTATCTTGCGGTCAGTTGACAAATACGTTTTACAGGTACGCGAACGGTAACTTTATCACTCGGCTTCTGAAAGACCTGTGTAGTTCACTCATGTTATGTAAAAAGAATTAAAAAAACCGATGAAAACGCTTACAAACTTGTACGTGCTGTGGAAAAAGGAAACCGAGCTACAACCATGTATTACTATTTATTATTACATGGTATTTATATGGCGCATTTCTCATATTTATAATATAACTCAATGCGCAGAATGTAGCCGCGAACTGAACCCAACAAGCACGCTCACGTGAATCACACGCATTCACTCACACACTGTACGTAAACACAGAACATTCACGTGGTGCTAAGGGCAAGCTCAAGCGAGCTACTGACGGTATTTGGAAATCGTTTTGTATTTGAAATTTTATTAAGTTGGCTGAAACTGATACCAAAGTGAAGGGGGAGGAAGAGCCGGAGTACCCGGAGAAAGAACCCCCGACGGTCCGCCCGAATTAACGGTGACACTTACTAGAGGAGAAAAATCCCACGCCGGAACCCGGAATCGAACCTCGCACCTTTAGCATTGGTGGCAGGCGCCTTAACCACTGCGCCACGGACCGCCCCAACCATGTCAACCGTATGCTTCGTGTGCCGTACCTCAGGTGGTGAGAAAATGGACTAAACGGATGGTTATGAAGATAACAGCCACTTCTTACCAGCCAATCAAACCGGATGCGCCCAAAGAGTATGGTTCCCTGTTTAAGCCAAAATCACGCTAACCACTCGTCGCGTTTTCTGTATTCGGATCAGTTCTGCGCATTGAAATTCACTGAGTGGTACTGAACAATACATTGAGATTATACACACACATCATCATCAGCCTGCGACGAGCGTTGGGATGAAGGCAGCGACGACTGCCATGATTATTTGGGCAAAAGCGCATCTGAGTTCGTCCATCTAGTTGCGACACTTCCGACGACTGCGACGATTCTCGAGAGTGCTGGAGATAGTCTGGACAAGGGTGTCGGTACGTGGCAAACCAAGCTGCGCCGAAGGGTTCATGTGGCCCACCAGGAAGGAGTCCGTACATTCGTGGTCTGTGCCGCGGTACGAGATGCGAGCATCTCACTGTTCAAGCGGATTCTCTGAGTCTGCAGCAGTGTCCAGAGATATTAAAGCCTGAACGATAACAGCTTACAATGATAAAAGCCACAGCACGTCTTGGACAGAGACGACAACACTGAGAAACGGCGGCCAATCTGAGTCGTTCCAGAATAAGTGTAGTATTTTTGTTATTAGAGCGTATGATTGACGGGCTAAGGTGCTACAAAACAGTTATGAGTATAATAAAAAAGCATTTCTACATTAAACAGGTATAGGGAATTTACACGGATTCCGCAAAAATGCCAGTACTACTGACGCTGTCTTGAGCCCGGCTGGACGGTCCGGATCATCGGACAGGACTTTAATTTATGGCCCAACAAAATTACTTACTTACTTACGCCTGTCACCCCTACCCGGGTATAGGCCGTCGACGAGAGACCTCCAGCAACTCCTGTCCTGTACTTCTCCTTCGATTCTACTCCAGGTGGTTCCCAGTCTCTTGATGTCTGCTTGGAGGTCTCGACGCCGCCAGGAGTTTCTCGGCCTACCTCTTTTCCTCTTTCCCTGGGGGTTCCATGACAATGCCTGCCTAGTGATACTGGAAGCCGGCTTTCTCAGACTGTGACCGATCCATCCCCATCTTCTTTGCCCAATTTCATTCTCTGCTGTTATCTGCTCTGTTCTCTCCCAGAGTCTGACGTTGCTGATCTTCTCTGGCCAGTGGATTTTCAAAACTCTTCTAAAGCAACTGTTCATGAAGGTCTGTACTCTGTTGACTGTGGTTTTTGTCAATCTCCAAGTCTCTACTCCATATAGGAGAACTGCTTTTACGTTGGAGTTGAAAATCCGGACTTTGGTGTGTTGTGACAGCTCTTTGGAACTCCACACTTTTTTCAACTGGAGAAAGGCTGCTCTGGCTTTACCAATTCGTGCTCTGACATCTGCATCAGTGCCGCCTTTTTTTGTCTATGATGCTCCCGAGATAGGTGAAGGACTCCACTTCCTCCAACGGGGTGCCAGCAAGCAAGACTGGTTCTTCCCTGGTTGCGTTCAGCCTCATTGTCTTTGTTTTCTGTTTGTGGATGGTGAGGCCCACTTGGGACGAGATGTCAGCAAGCCTCGTGGTCTTGTCCTGCATTTGTTGATGAGTGTGGGACAGTAATGCCAAGTCGTCTGCAAAATCGAGGTCGTCAAGCTGTGTCCACAGTGTCCACTGTATTCCACTTCGTCTGTGCTCTGTGGTCATCTTCATGACCCAGTCTATGGCCAGTAGGAAGAGGAACGGAGACAGCAGACACCCCTGCCTGACACCAGTTCTGACCTGGAGCTCCCAGGTGAACTGCCCTTCGTGGATCACGCGACATGTCATGCCATCGTAGCTGCTCTTGATCAGGCAGACGAGCTTTGTGGGTACACCGTAGTGTCATAGTAGTTTCCACAGAGTCTCTCGGTCCACGCTGTCAAATGCTTTCTCATAATCCACAAAGTTGACGTACAGCGGGGAGCTCCACTCCAGAGACTGTTCCACGATGATGCGGAGAGTGGCGATCTGGTCTGTACATGATCGGTTCTTCCTGAATCCTGCTTGCTGGTCTCTCAGCTGGGGGTCAACGGAGCTCTTCATTCTCTCTAGGATGATCCTGTTGAAGACCTTTCCTGGTACTGACAGCAAGGTGATTCCTCTGTAGTTGGAACACTTGCTGAGGTCGCCTTTCTTGGGAAGCTTGATTAGGTACCCCTCCTTCCAGTCAGCCGGCATCACCTCCTCTTCCCAGATCTTTCCAAACAGTGGGTACAGCATCTCCACTGTTGTCTCTAGGTCTGCTTTCAGAGACTCCGCTGGGATGCCATCTGGCCCTGCTGCTTTGCCGTTCTTCAAAAATGCCACTGCTCTTCTGATCTCTTCCCGGCTGGGTCTGTCACAGCTGATGGGTAGGTCGGTCTCTGCCGGCTGGATGTCTGGTGGGTCGGGTGGGCTAGGTCTGTTCAGTAACTCTTCAAAATACTCAGCCCATCTGTCGAGTTGGTCTGCTCTGTCTGCAATAGGCTTGCCTTCTTTGTCTTTTACTGGTTTTTCTGTATGGCCATACTTGCCCGACAATCTTCTGGTAATGTCGTAGAGCTGTTTCATGTTGCCGCTGCCTGCTGCCTTTTCTGCCTCTGCTGCCAGGCTGTCTGTGTAGGCCCTCTTGTCTGCCCTGATACTCCTCTTCACCTCGCGGTTGGCTTCCGAGTATTCCTCCTGTGCCCTTACTTTGGCTGCTCTCGTGCCCAACAAAATTAGTACTTATAAATGTGTTTCGGCCGGGAAGCATTTCTACATTTGTCACATTAAAAAAAAATTTATAAGCAATAGAGGAAACACTGACTTCAATCCTCTTTTGTATTCATCAAACAAAGTGGGGAAGTGGCGCAGTGGTTAAGGCGTCTGCCTCCAATGCCAAAGGTGCGAGGCCGTTCGATACCGGGTTCCGGCGTTGGATTTTTCTCCTCTGATAAGTGTCACCGTCTGGGCAGTGGGCAGATGTTCACATCTGCACGGGACATAGACGACCCCGGCCCCCACGAGTCCCCTGCTGCCTTGCAGGCCTGGCCGCTTGGCTGCGGAAAGGCTAAGGGAGGAAACCCCTGACATCAAAGCCCCCGTGTCTCCGGGGAAGGCTTTTGAGCCAGAGACTAAGACAAGGACAGTCTGATATAAAACCTACGACCCGAGGACCTCGATGCCACCGTCCCAGCTTGGTAGGCCATGGCAAACGAACCAAGGGTTTAAAGGGTGGGGCCAGTACTGCGCACACTACACTCCACCAAAAAGCTCCTTCCCCTGCAGCCACTGCGGTCGAACCTGCCTGTCCCGGATTGGCCTCCGCAGCCACGAAAAGGCCTGCAGACGACGTGGGCAAGCCCTATAGAATCTTCGTTCGCGAAGTCAAGCCAAGATGGTCATCAAACAATTTGAAACGAAGCGCCCCACTCAGAGTCAGTACTAGACCGTCCATGCTGTGATCCCAGAACTGCCTGAACTGAGCAGCACGGTCAGTGACTGACTCAGTCGTTCCTTAATCCAGCAACTGATTCGCGTCAATACTATTAAAAAAATTGAACTCGCTATGATAAACGGACTAGGGCCAGACAAAATACCTATAAATGTGTCCAGGAAACTCAGGCTAGACATGTGCACATTCAGAAATGATAAGCCGGCATTAGAGGGCACAAAGCGGCATCGCTTTTACTATGACAAGCATGTATCAGTTGGTTAGTTGGTTGGTTAGTTCGGGTTTAACGTCCAAAGCACCGAGGTGA
Organism: Semisulcospira habei; assembly: GCA_036245525.1. Lineage (NCBI taxonomy): Eukaryota > Metazoa > Mollusca > Gastropoda > Semisulcospiridae > Semisulcospira > Semisulcospira habei. The sequence continues at coordinate 14,720,146 of BTPG01000007.1, read as the reverse complement.
TCATGGACGGCCCTGACGGGCGGGTTATGGGGGACATGGAACTCTATTGCCTATGGAGTACGCCCTGAACACAGATCAACTCAGGCGCACTCCAACTGTGCCACATTGATTTACCAGGACCTTTCAACGGACATGCTATTGAACAAATCCGTTTTTTCCCCCTGGATTGTGAGCCCAGCTACCGGGGCCGGGACGGGATTCGAACCCACGACCCGGCGATTCTCTTCGCTCTCCTGCTCCGACGTTTAACCGCCTGAGCTATTTCGGACTCTGATGTATCAGTCTCTACACCAGGAACTCTATATAGGATCCCGACTGCCGAGTAGCCGCAAGGCGGACACTGCCGGAATCATTCTGACCCGGCCCGGCAGCGCCGGGATACTGAATTGCAATATTGTCACGTTGGTCCTGAGGAGAATATGAAGGATGAGATGGGGGCTCTATAAAATAGTCATATGTGTGTGTTCCGGCCTTGTTTAAACTGAGATGTCAGTTTGACATCGCACACTATTATGTGCAATGGCCTGTTTATCGCCCGGCCGCTTTTTAAGTCATACTGCGGAGCAGTGTCAACTCTCGCTGCAGTCAGTTCTACTATTTAAAAACTGAAGAGACTTTGAGGATGCAGGGTCGCAGCCGAGCAAATTCAAAAGAATGCCCATCAGACGACAACTGAGGCGGCCGCGTGCTGGTCTGAAAATCCGACAACTAAAGTAACCAGACTGATAAAAGTGACGTCGTGTCTAGTTCCTCTTAACCATATGCTTCGCTGCAGAACGCACTCAGTTTTGTCAGGAAACGCTGTATAATAACGCCTGTGTGTGTGTGTGTGTCGGTGTAGTGTGTCAGTGTGTGTGTCAGTGTGTGTGTGTGTGTGTGTGTGTGTGTGTGTGTGTGTGTGTGTGTGTGTGTGTGCCAGTGTCAGTGTGTGTGCCCGTGTGTGTGTGTGACCATGACTGAACACGAGAATGTCCGACTGATGTTTGTCAGTGTACCGTCTCAGTAGGGGGTACAAGCTTGTAGTTCAGTGGGGAAGTGCCGGCCGGTTCAAGGCCGGTGCCCAGGTGATTAAAACTCTGTGTCTCATCACTTAAACGGTTAAAAGACCGTTTATAGAAAGTCGGTTGTACGGGCCACATTACGGAGTCCGTAGTTGTTGTCAAATTTACTTGAAATGTTGTATCATAGCTAGATTGGATAAAGACGTTGGATGAGTTCGTTAGCCAGCTTTGTACCCTATCAACTTCTTCAGTAAAAAAAATAATTCTTTTCGACAAATTAATGAGACAGAAAGAAAAAAACTTGACTTCTGGAAAAACTTGAGTCAACTTGACTCCGCAGTGGCCATGGCACTCAAAAAACACTGGCCCCAGTGATAACCAGGGACGTGGAATGCAATTCACCTCAACACTGACCAATGCCGGACCGCATACAAAAGACACAAAAACTTGGGAGACGCCGATATGATGATCTCATCGAAACAGACTAGAAATAGTTGAAGGGTGAAGGGGAAGCTGGAAAGGGAAACGAGAAAAAAAAAAAAACCCACACAGAATCAAGTAAACGGTGTAACCCAATGCAATACTGAATGCCCACGCTAAACACGAAAGTTGAACTGAGATCACACACGCCCATGATGCAATAACCGTATGCAAGTATAAGTATGCGAGTGAAACAACAACCTGCTGTCATCAGCAGGTGGGCCTTGGAGCCGTCAGTACTAATCCCGGCGGCCCTATCAAATATGGGGGTAGGCCGGATCATGTCTCAACGGAGACTATGACTTGACATGAAGCAAAACGTTGCAGAAAGTGATTATCTTCACGGTTTAGTCCGCTGACGACTCAGTGATGAGGAGTACCGGCAATTCAAAGCAAAACGTCCTCGAAACACACATTAACTTACTTACTTACTTACGCCTGTCACCCCTCCCCGGGTATAGGCCGTCGACGAGAGACCTCCAGCAACTCCTGTCCTGTGCTTCTCCTTCAATTTTACTCCAGGTGGTTCCCAGTCTCTTGATGTCTGCTTGGAGGTCTCGACGCCAGGTGTGTCTCAGCCTGCCTCTTTTCCTCTTTCCCTGGGGGTTCCATGACAATGCCTGCCTAGTGATACTGGAAGCTGGCTTTCACAGACTGTGACCAATCCATCCCCATCTTCTTCGCCCAATTTCATTCTCTGCTGTTATCTGCTCTGTTCTCTCCCAGAGTCTGACGTTGCTGATCTTTTCTGGCCAGTGGATTTTAAAAATTCTTCTAAGGCAACTGTTTATGAAGATCTGTACTCTGTTGACTGTGGTTTTTGTCAATCTCCAAGTCTCTGCTCCATATAGGAGAACTGCTTTTACGTTGGAGTTGAAAATCCGGACTTTGGTGTGTTGTGACAGCTCCCTGGAACTCCACACATTTTTCAACTGGAGAAAGGCTGCTCTGGCTTTACCGATTCGTGCTCTGACATCTGCATCAGTGCCGCCTTTTTTTGTCTATGATGCTCCCGAGATAGGTGAAGGACTCCACTTCCTCCAACGGGGTGCCAGCAAGCAAGACTGGTTCTTCCCTGGTTGCGTTCAGCCTCATTGTCTTTGTTTTCTGTTTGTGGATGGTGAGGCCCACTTGGGACGAGATGTCAGCAAGCCTCGTGGTCTTGTCCTGCATTTGTTGATGAGTGTGGGACAGTAATGCCAAGTCGTCTGCAAAATCGAGGTCGTCAAGCTGTGTCCACAGTGTCCTCTGTATTCCACTTCGTCTGTGCTCTGTGGTCCTCTTCATGACCCAGTCTATGGCCAGGAGGAAGAGGAATGGAGACAGCAAACACCCCTGCCTGACACCGGTTCTGACCTGGAGCTCCCAGGTGAACTGCCCTTCGTGGATCACGCGACATGTCATGCCATCGTAGCTGCTCTTGATCAGGCGGACGAGCTTTGTGGATACACCGTAGTGTCGTAGGAGTTTCCACAGAGTCTCTCGGTCCACGCTGTCAAATGCTTTCTCATAATCCACAAAGTTGACGTACAGCGGGGAGCTCCACTCCAGAGACTGTTCCACGATGATGCGGAGAGTGGCGATCTGGTCTGTACATGATTGGTTTTTCCTGAATCCTGCTTGCTGGTCTCTCAGCTGGGGGTCAACGGAGCTCTTCATTCTCTCCAGGATGATCCCGTTGAAGACCTTTCCTGGTACTGACAACAAGGTGATTCCTCTGTAGTTGGAACACTTGCTGAGGTCACCTTTCTTGGGAAGCTTGATTAGGTACCCCTCCTTCCAGTCAGCCGGCATCACCTCCTCTTCCCAGATCTTTCCAAACAGTGGGTACAGCATCTCTACTGTTGTCTCTAGGTCTGCTTTCAGAGACTCCGCTGGGATGCCATCTGGCCCTGCTGCTTTGCCGTTCTTCAAAAATGCCACTGCTCTTCTGATCTCTTCCCGGCTGGGTCTGTCACAGCTGATGGGTAGGTCGGTCTCTGCTGGCTGGATGTCTGTTCAGTAACTCTTCAAAATACTCGGTCCATCTGTCGAGTTGGTCTGCTCTGTCTGCAATAGGCTTGCCTTCTTTGTCTGGTCTTTCTGTATGGCCATACTTGCCCGACAATCTTCTGGTAATGTCGTAGAGCTGTTTCATGTTGCCGCTGCCTGCTGCCTTTTCTGCCTCTGCTGCCAGGCTGTCTGTGTAGGTCCTCTTGTCGGCCTTGATACTCCTCTTCACCTCACGGTTGGCTTCCGAGTATTCCTCCTGTGCCCTTGCTTTGGCTGCTCTCGTGCGACTGTTGTTGACAACTGCTTTCTTCTGCTTCCTCACTTCTATCTTCTTCAAGGTCTGTGCCGACAGCCAGTCCTCGTGATGGTGTTTCCTGAACCCTACAGTGTCTTTGCAGGTTGAGTTCAGCGCCTCTCTAACTGCCTTCCAATGCTGCTCTGTGGTGACCGCCTCCTCTTCATTTACTAGCTCCTGTAGCGCTTGAAACCGGTTGGACAGCACCAGTTTGAACTCTTCTCTCACTCCAGTCTCTCTCAGGAGGCCTACATTATAGCGCTGTCTTCTTGTTGTCTCTGTGTGGCTTTTCTTTAACTTGAGCTTTATTCTTTTAAAGTAAGCAGATGGTGCTCTGAGGCGACATCTGCTCCCCTCCTCACTCGAACATCTTGAAGGGATCTTCTAAAGTTCTTGCTAATGCAGATATGGTCTATTTGGTTCTCTGTAGTATGGTCAGGTGAGACCCAAGTTGCTTTGTGTATTCTTCTGTGTGGGAAGATGCTGCCTCCAATGACAAGTCTGTTTAGAGCACAAAAGTCTACAAACCTCTCCCCATTCTCACTCATCTCCCCTAGTCCCTGTGTCCCCATCACCTCATCGTATCCGGTGTTGTCCCGCTCCCCTATTTTGGCTTTAAAATCGCCCATGACGATGGTGATGTTTCGCTCCGCACATTTGTCCACAGCACTCTGGAGTCGGTCGTAGAACTCTTGTTTCTCTTCCTCGTCACTGTCATTAGTGGGCGCATAACACTGGATGACGTTCAGCTTGATCTTTTTCTTGGTTCTAAAGGGTGATGTTATAATTCTTGGCCCAAGAGGTTCCCAGCCCATCAGCGCTCTCTGTGTCACTGTTGACAGCATGAATCAGTGCTACTCCTTCTGTATGGGGGACATTCTCCTCTTCATGACCTGAACACATACAGAATCATCTCCCCACTTAACAGCCTTTTCTGGCCAGACTGCGTCCATCTGGCTTCACTGATACCTAGCAGGGAAAGGTTGTACTTTTGCATTTCCGCTGCTATCTGGGCGGCCTTGCGGCCACTCTGGTACATGGTCTTGACATTCCATGTGCCCATGGTTGTGTCCCTGGATAGAGAGAGGCGGCTCGGTCCTGTGGTTTTCGAAGACTTCCGGCTTTCACCACAGGACGTCATAAATCTTCTGGTAGAAGAACCGACCTTCCTCCTCCAGGAAAGGAATTGCTGTTTGTCTTTTCGTCGGCGTTTTTGTAGCTATTTCTTTATTTGCAGAGCGGGGAAGCAGTACCCCCACGCCCAACCCCCTTACTAGGAGAACCAGGGGTTTTCTGTCGGGGTCACTTTCCCTTAGACCATGTTGGTTCACGGCACCTTATTTCATTCGGTTCACCCCTCTCTCGAGGAACCCGGCCGGCCCTTTTCACCACCCAGTGGACGCGCCTCAACGCCATATGGTCCCAGCGCGAGGACACATTAACTATAGGCATACAAATCCGGCAGTCGGACTGCCATGACTCAAGTTGTGCGGTCGCTCGGCCGGCTGATAAGCAGGCCATTGCATTATATTTTGTGCGATGTCAAAACTGCACATAGTGACCAACATAATCGTCTTACTTCCCCTAGCACCTTTTACGTCGCACCACCACAGATGGCGCCGCTCGGATTCTCAGCGGTAGACCTGTGAAGGTCATAGTAGACAGTGGGCCTCCCCTGCAGTCCCATCTGTTAAAATGCCTTAGTCTTAGTCTGTCCCAGTCATCCCTTAATTTTTCAATCCCCTAAACAACACTACCGCACACTTGCTGCACATTTGCCATGCACAAAATCCCCCCCCCCCCAAAAAAAAAAAAAATAAAAATAACCACATCACCCGTCTCATTTCCTGGCTATCAACATGATTCTGTACCAACCCAGAGATATCCAGAGAGACTTCTCTCTGGATATCTCTGACCAACCCTACATCCATGCGCAGCCAGAACTGGTTTTTTTTTTTTTTTTTTCGGCATCGGCATCCTGTCTCGAAAGACAATGGAGTATGGCTCCAAGCGCCACACCCTGGCAAACCACCTCAGCTGGTGGGCTAAACCACGTGAGGGGGTGGTGTTCACATTGCACCACTAGGCGGATGAGCTGTTTCTGACAGCCAACGGCTAGGCCAGAACTGGTACACACCTCAAATCACCATCCGCTTGGCAACGGAAACTAGGCCAAAAAGAGTCAGCTGGTTAAGCCAAGACTGGTATGAATCAAAGCACCAAACATGTCTCTTCTCATCTATCGAGAGATTTTAAGCAAATTCTAACATACTGCCTCTCTACAAAATGCCAAAGAAGGCAGAAGATTTAAAAAAAAAAAAAGAAAAAAAAAAAAGACCGGTCCTTACACTGCCTAACCTACCTCATTTGAATATATAACGTGACCTGGAGTGACGTGAAGTGGGATGTTCTTTTAGCAGTACAAAGGTCACTGCGCATATACACCCTCTGCGGTGGGGTTCGTTTTACTTCCGGGATCCAAGTTCAATATGGCAGCCGCCTAGCACTTCATCATTCGGGATTTTGTTTACTGTTACCTACCAACACCAGAGCAGCCTGGCGCTGCACAAGCCCTTTGGCTGATTGCTTAAAAACTCGCAGAGCTGGCTGCTTGAAGTCTGGAGTGTGAGTATATCCTGTTTCGTCTTTTCCCGTTCGTTACGTTGGTCTACATGTCCGTTGCTTTGGGACACTACAATTTCTGCATTAGCCAAATGTTAATTGTTAACAATCGCGTGCTGTGCCCCAAAATAGCTGCTGTTACATTTGGTGCAAATCCTTGCGGAAACGGAAGACGAGGCGGGCAAACAGTGTAGTCTGCGTGATGTGCTAATATTTCTTCAAAAGTAATTGCAACACTGTGTGCATTGCAGAGTGAAAGCGCACGTGTGCCTGCAGCACATAATTATTATGTACCATGTAGATTCACATTTATCCCTTCAATAACATGCGGCGTTTTATTGCATGTTTAACAGTAAAACTGAATGTCTTTGTTTGCTATTCTGCATGCAGTTTTACTGTTATTGTTGATTCTTTTTTTAATTGACTTTTTCTTTTGATTTACAGCTTCACAATTTACATGTAGCACATGCCACTGACAGTGACAGATTCCACATGGGAACTTCTGGATATCGATCTGTGGGACTCATACTACACAACCATTGTCTTCTGTGATGCCATTACAAATCAAGCAGTCAATTATTTATGAGTCTGAGCCAGTCTATTTCAGCAGTGACCCTTCAGGTGTTAGGTCATATTAAACAACTTCACAGTGTGAGCTACATCTGCATTTTAATTCAGCTTTGAGCGGTCACTAGTGTGCTGTCATTGCTTTCAGAAAACCAGACAAGCGTGTCTGTTACAGCATAGTCCTATCACACAATACTAACAGTAACAACACACTCTTTTGAAGTGTTTAGTGTTGTGAACTTAGGGGACAAGTTTCAAGGTTAAGCAGTGCTGTTCTGTCACATCAGTAGTGATTATATGCTAAACATTTAAAGAATCTCCAGCAGACATTTATCGAAGAAGTTTAAACAGGAAAAATTCACACTGTTATCAACAAGTAAGACTATCAAGCATAATGGCTGATTTGTTGATGCAAGCCTTGCTTGGAGTGCTGAAGACTTTGTCCATTGTTTATGATGTGGTCACCTTTCTCCCTTACTTCATTGTCTGCAACCCCAACAAGCGTTTGGCGCAGTCCAGGAGGATCAAGGTAAGAATAGTATGAATGTGTGTTGGTCTGTGATTTTGACCAGTCACAGATAGCACTAATGTGATATTTTAACCCCTTAACCCCAAGGCCACATTTCTAAAGTTTTGGAGGCGTTGTCTAATGATTATGTACCAGTTGTAGGAGATGGATTGATCATGATAATTTAAGGGTAGTGCCAGATGAGCTTGGCGCCCTCAGGTGCCAAGCTCACCAGGCACTACCCTTGATTTATCATGATCAGTTTATCTCCTGCTGCTAAATGGGTTAACTACTTTGTTCTGGCTAGATGCTGGATGTTGAATGCTGCTATGAATGAAGTTGTGTGCACATGCGAGTGTGTATCGTAAGTGTGTCACTGTGTGTAGGATTGTTGTACATCAGTATTTTAAGCTTGCTGTGGCCCACATCACAAATTAGCACATACAGTAGAGTCTAGTTAACACCAACATGCTTTACAAATTACATGAATTTAACATGAAACGCTTTTGAATTCCCAGCAGACAGCCCTCTTGTTCTCTATTAAAATTTCATGGTTAACACGAAATGCTTAACACAAATTTCCTGCTTGACATGAGGATGATTTGGTTTTCCTGACTGAGCAACTGTTAGTATTTTCATCTGTTTGACTCTAACAACTATCTCAAGGACTGAGACCATGCTGTCATCGTTACACTCCATGCGGAAGCTTTGTTTACAGAAGAACCTGCGAATTCCGTTACACAATAACTAATATGCCTGAATGATGTTAGCTTTTACACATCAGTCCAATCTGCATCGCCAAGGCGATCCATTGTTTTCAATCATTAGTGCTCAACAGGCACGCTCAAGTGTATCGGTACACACCTTTCCGCAAGTGACGGAGGAAGGCGACGGACACATGTCCGCCGCAAGTTTTGTACACACTCTGACTGGCAAGAAGGGTGTGGGTGTGTGTGTGTGTGTGGGGGGGGGGAGGGTGGTAGTGGTGAGGGAGGGAGGAGAGACCGGAGGGTTGCATGTTGTTTATATAGAGCCCTTTCTCTGAAAATGATCGGTTGATGGGGAGCACAGCAGGTTGATCTAGAAGAATTATTCATTATTCAACCAAAGACTGACTATGTGCTTTGTCAGTTTGTGGCGGGAGTGAACGAGATGGGGAAACTGCCAAAACTGATAGTGTTTCTGTATTCTGCCAATCTTGTCCATTCATTCTTCATTCACAGTCATTTTTAGTGTTTGATTTTTCATTCCTCAATACAAGTTACAACGGTGATAAAACACATACAGAACTGATTTGTAAGCAATAGGCGCAAAGTGCCACAGAGGGTAAAGACAGCAGTTCCAAGGATCGTGTCACTGATCAAGGTGAAGCGTTCATAGTATTTCCTTTACATATTGGTACACACTTAAAAAATAGCACACTAGCTCCTACACTGCATGTGGTTACAGAGCTGTTTTATCAGATTGATTATTGTTTTCCTGATGGATTGTACATTAAATTCACGAGCTGTATGCATGTGGTCTATTATTTTCCTATTGAGATGAGAGCAGGTAAAGTATGATACTATGCACTTTTAACCTCCAGGGCAGGGCACATTCAGATACACATCTCCCACACTCTCTTTTTTCAGACTGTGAACAAGTTTTAGTCTAATTTTCTCTGTCCCTGGACATTTGTGTTAAGCAGACTTTCTGTACTTTGTTAAGATCTCTTTGTGATTTGTTCTTTAACCCATTAGCCCCGAGTCCCTACAGCAGATTGATTGACCATGATAATTCAAGGGTAATGCCAGATTGGCTTGGCGCTTTTAGGCGCCAAGCCAATCTGGCACTACCCTTGAATTATTATGGTCAATCCACCTCCTGCAACTGGTACATAGTCGTTCAGTAACACTTCCAAAATTTGGGAAAAGCTTCTTTGGGGCTAAAACTAAAAGGGTTAATTTTATTGAGTTACATGGTGATGTCAGTGGAGCCAAGGTCTTGAATGCTGTTTAATGGTGGTTCTGATAGTGTATTTCTACTTGTGTGTTTTGATTGTTGGAGTAATTGCAAGGGTGATGGATTGAAAGCTCAAAGCTATGTTAGCAGCAGATTGAAAAGATAGTATTAGTAGTATTACTAATAGTAGTCTGAGACAAAATTCAGTCCCTGTCAAATGAAAATGTTCTTAATCTTAGTTCAAATGTTTAGGTCAGCTGCCAGTCTAACAAGTCATCAACCACTGGGTTTGGTAGTGGAATGATTAGGTTTTTGTTACTATTGTTAGTAGTAGCAGTATAATTATTATTATTATGATTATTTGCCAAAGGTAATGATTCTGGAGTATTGTAAAGGAATTAATTTTACAGTCATTTGTAATTGTTTTACAGTTTAACTGTTTTCATGATGCAATCAAACAGCTAGGTGAATGCGGGTAAGACTAAGTTCAAAAGCTTCGTTTTCCAAACAGTACAGTTTAAAATAATGTGTTTTGACCCTTTGGTTGTCAGTAGCATTTTTTTAAAGTGATCATTCCTGCAGAAATCATCACATCCAAAAGTTCACCCTTTGGCTGTTAGTCATATTTTTTTGTTGCAGTGATTCCTGCAGTACATGGGAAAACGGCAACAAAAAGCACTACTGACAGCCAGAGGATTATTCACTTATTTTGTTGTATTTTACAGAACCTGCTGTTGTCTCAACCAAATTTTTCTCATATTTTTTGTACAGGCCAAGCCAGTGTCAAACGAACCAGGGGGTCCGTGGCGGTCAGTGGACATCCCTGGCCAGCTGACCACCACGCTCTTCCCAGAGTGCTCCACGGTTGACGACTTGTTTCTGCGAGCTGTGGAGATGTATGCGACGGACAAGTGCCTCGGCACCCGCGAACTTTTGAGGGAGGAAGAGGAACAGCAGGCCAATGGACGCGTGTTCAAAAAGGTGAAATATGAATGATATGAGTGATTTCAGAAACAAAATATACGTCTAGTGGCAGGGAAGGTGTCACATGATGATCGTCTAGAGCCTCACCTCACCACACTGCCTAGTACTCTTGTTCGTTTACTCCTGCCGCTTTGTAGTTGGTATTCATGCACTTTTCCTGGCCGTGTTTAACCCTTGTGATTCGGAATACACCAGTGTGTGACATAAGTTTGACTAAAATAGTTCAAGGGTAGTGCCGGAATAGCTTGGCACCTCTAGGCGCCAAGCTATTCTGGCACCACCCTTGAACTAAAGCCGTAGGCCTATATCCTTATCTGTCAGTACTATAATGTAGCTTGCATATGGGAGTGTACAGATTTGAAGCTTTTAGTTTTAGCCTCAGTATGATATGGGTTAAAGTGTAGGGAATAATTCATTCATTCATTCAGTCCTCTCTGCGCCGTCTGGTGCTTGAGGCGACATAGGGAATAAGGGACATACTTTTTTTTAACCCATTTAGCCCCAACGTCCTACAGCAGGCAATGGATCGACCATGGTAACTCAGGGTTAGTGCCAGATTAGCTTAGCGCCTGAAGGCGCCAAGCTAATCTGGCACTACCCTTTAGTTGTCATGGTCGATCTATCCCCTGCAATGGGTACATTACTTACTTACTGACGCCTGTCACCCCTACCCGGGTATAGGCCGTCGACGAGAGACCTCCAGCAACGGGTACATAGTCATTAGATAATGCTGCCAAAATTTGGGAAATGCGGCCATGGGATTAAATGGGTTATGCTGTCTGTCTTGATGGATGAGCAGTTTTAAATCTAAATCCTCGTGCAGGTGGCGATGGCGAGTAAAATGTGTGTTGCCAGGTGGATGTAGATTTCTGAGTAAATCAACATTTGTAAGCAACGTACATGTTATAATCTTGTATGTATTCACCCCTGCTTTTTTTCTTCAGGTGGTGTTGGGAGAGTACATCTGGATGACCTTCGAGGAAGTGTTTCAGCGTGTAAGCAACTTTGGCAGTGGTGTCTTGGCCCTGGGGCAGAAACCTCGCTCCAAACTCGTCCTCTTTGCCGAGACACGCGCTGAGTGGATGATTGCTGCACAGGCTTGCTTCAAATACAACTTTCCCTGTAAGATATCAGCGATTGATTGATGGATGGATGGATTGATTGATCGATCGACCGATTGGTGGTAGTCTTTAGTCTTGGAGACTGATTGAGCTTTTTCAAAATTCAAGAAAGTTGAATTTTAGTTTTTTGGTTCAGATAGAACTCAGCCTTAGCCAGCCTGTTCCATCTGCAAGAGGCATAAATTCTCATGAGCCCCAGAATCTGCAGGGGCTCATGAGAATTTTTGCCTCTGCTGGGATTGTTACGATTGTGGTTGTGTTATCCTGTGAGAGCGTGCGTGTGTTGATCGTAGGTAACGATCCGTTGTTTATTTGAGCTATCACGGTTATGATTCACGTGCCTTTTTAGTAAGATTTTCTTTTATTCGTGAGTAGAGCCGATTTCGTTTTGTTAAGTTTAGTCCGGAACGTTCTAGAAGGGTCGCACTGTCTAGTGGCCTCGTACGTGTCACGTCGGTTAATTGGCTACACTTCGCGACATTTCGCTACTTTTTGTTTTCCTGTGCGCGTGAAGTGAGCAGCCTTTATTTTGTTTTGGGAATGTTCTCGTACCTTTTTGAGCTATCATGGAACGTGGTGATAGGGATACCATACTTTTATGTGTCTTAATTATACGCTAGAATTTAGAGCTGAAGTGAGCAGCCGAGTTTTTGTAGCCTGTTATATTTTTTTTTGGAAAGTTTATGTTAATGAGCTTCGGCTGCGTGTTTCGTTCTGATTGGTTGAGTTGTATGTTTTCCGTAGACGATTCTAGATTTTTGTAGTATATATAAGGAGGGCGCTGGGAAAGCCCGTTCGTACATTGTCTTGCTTTGTCAGTTGTAGAGACACGCAGTTTATTGCGAGAGACGCTGTGCATGAGAAACTTTGAGTCGTAGTGTGGACATAGCAGAAGAGGCTTTGTATCAGTAGTTCGTGCATTTGTAAGTGCATTACTGTGTGGATATCGTATCGCTGAATTAAATATTGTTGGAACTGTTACTCCAGTATTGTCTACATCCTTAACCCATATCCATCGGTATACGCCCGCGTGCGTACACACCCATTTCCATCGGAATACTCCGCCGCGCGTAGGCCCCCCTTTCCGACGGTATACTCGCCGACGCGTAGTTTAGGTGGTTCCCCTGTGTCCCTTTGTGTACACGTAAACCCCTACGTCCCATGACATCACAGGTTAGTGCTCTAAACGTCATCGAAATATGTGCACTTTTCCCAGTTCCGACCGAGAATTTGCCGGAAGTTGTAAGCCTTTTTTACGCTAATTTTCGCCACGTGTTAGAGTGAATACATCGAGCATGATTGCCGAGCCAGGTGAGAGAGAGGATGTGAGCGATACAAGCGGCGATTTTGAATTAGATTCTGACGACAACATATTAGGGGAAGATGAAGAGTTGGTGGAGATTCGAGATGTACAAGTTTACGATGAGTTGAGTGATTTAGTTTGTCAAATTTTCGGCGATAGTGAGGAAGACAACGATGATTTTCCTGGGTTTCAAGATGGCTGGCAACGTGACAATTTTATTCCTTGCGTCAATAGAAAATGTGTAGTTTTCAAACCACTTGATGGATTTCATTCATTCATTTTTTATTAGGCAGAAAACAGAAGTGTGTATATTTTACAGGCATATATGCTGCAGTGATTTTGGATCCTTCTATTGAAATAATGTATTTGAACACAAGGTATGTGAACATTTTTGCAATAAACTCACTTTTACACTAAAATATTTTTTTTCTGTTTTCTTTTTCTCAGTTTATTTTACATGGATAGCTAGTATATTCAATGCTGAATCTGCTGATATGCAACACGTTATGTTTTAGGGTGGGGTTGAGACTGTTTTAAGCCTTTTATACAACTGCCACTCGTGCACTAAAATTTCCTAAAAAACGGTCAGCTCTGAGCAGGCACTCTCTGTAAGGCCTCTTAGCTCACAGAGTGCCTGACTGGAAGTGTCTTCCAGATGGATATGGGTTAAGCTACGTGTGACGGATTGCAGCTGAACGAGGTTTATTTTAAAGAACTCTACGTGTGTGTGTCTGGTGTGTTTATCATACTTCGACTACAACTCCACCACGTAACAGGGATGCAGGGGCTCATGAGGATTTGTGCCTCTTGTTGGCTGTGTACATGTATCAGGCATGGGAATTGTCCACGAAATCGGTGAAATTCCACGAGAAAAAGAAATCGTCCGCGAAAAAAAAAGACGTTTCCACGAAAAACCATTGTGGGTAGCAAAAGAAGGAAAGCACCGGTTTCATTCCGCGACAGAACATGCCGCGGCAGGCTGCGTCGGTGGCACGCCTGAGTGCGCGCTGCACTGAGAAAACTTAGGCGGGCAGACCCAAGGTGCCCCCCCCCCCCACCCCCCTCCCACTGTTTGATTTTCTGGCACCCAGAAGTAAGCAAGGTCCGTCGCCTACCCACCACCCCCCCCCCCCCCCCCCACCCCCCCCCCACCCCCACTGTTTGATATTCCGGCTCCCAGAAGTAAGCAAGGTCCGTCGCCTACCCCCCACCCACCCTCCCCACCCACCCCCCACCCCTACCCCTCCTCCCCTCCCACCCCCCCCCCCCCCCCCCCCCCCCCCCCCAACCCACTGTTTGATTTTTTGGACCTCGCGGAAAGAAGATCTGGCGTGGTGGAGGCCTTTTGTATCAGGTTGAAGGCCCTATTTCAGATGATTTTTGCTTGGGCAATTCCCATGCCTGATGTATAATGGGACATAGGTAGTCTGTAGACTGTTTTACCAGTCATTTAAATTTTCTGCACTGTCGCCCATGTATATATATGCAGAAAATGTACATTTGATAGCCGATACAGCTCTTATGTATTGTGATTAAATATACAGTGACCGTGAATGTCCAAGGGTGATACCAATAATCTGGCATTACCCTTGAACTATCATAGTTGATCCAGCCATCTATGTCACCCGAACTTACATGTAATAATAGAGTCACCAAGACAGTCCGATATTTTAAGAATTTCAACCTTTGGCACATTGTGTTAGCCTATAAACTTACGCACTAACATGCTACGACAGGATCTAGATCGACCATGATAGTTCAAGGGTGGCGTCAGAATAACTTGGCGCCTACAGGCGTCAAGCTACTCTGACACCACCCTTGAACTATTATTGTCGATCTGTCTCCAGACCTGTGATACAGATCTTGAAAGATATAAAAAAATATATTGATAATTTTCATTATTAATTAGTTTTGAGAAAAGTTGTAAGTATGTTTTGACGTGCAATAGGGACTTTTCAGGTCAAAGGAGAAAAATGTATGGTATTTTGTTATGTATATTAACTTAATGTAGTATTTTGCATACAGCAATCCTTTGTACAGGTACATCTAGGTATTTTTGCTTACCAAAGATTTCCTTTTAACCCATTTGATGTCATACAGGAGGAATGGATTGGCCATGATAATTCAAGGGTAGGGCAAGATTGGCTTGGCGCCTGAAGGCGCCAAGCCAATCTGGCACTGCCATTGATTTATTATGGCCAATCCATCTATTGCAGCTCGTACAAATACAGCCATGGGGTTAAGTGGGTTAATATAATGCTGTGTGTTGTGCAGTGGTGACCCTGTATGCCACTCTGGGCCAGGATGCTATCATTCATGGCATCAACGAGACGGAGGTGACCCATGTCATCACCAGCCAGAGCCTACTCAGCAAATTTGACGTAGGTCTTGACAGCATGGCATGTCCGGGCATGGGAATTGTCCGCGAAATCCACGAAATTCCGCGAGAAAAAGAAATCGTCCACGAAAAAAAAAAAAAAGACGTTTCCGCGAAAAACCATTGTGGGTAGCAAAAGAAGGAAAGCACCGGTTTCATTCTGCGAAAAACCATTGTGGGTAGCAAAAGAAGGAAAGCACCGGTTTCATTCTGCAACAGAACATGCTGCAGCAAGCTGCGTTAGTGGCCTGCCTGAGTGCGCGCAGACCCAAGGTGCCCCCCCCCCCCCCCCCCCCCCCCCCCCCCCCCCTGCTTGATTTTCCGGCGCCCAGAAGTAAGCAAGGTCCGTGCCCCCCTCCCCCACCCCCCCCACTGTTTGATTTTCCGGTGCCCAGAAGTAAGCAAGGTCCGTCGCCTACCCCCCCCTCCCCCCCACCCCACCCACTGTTTGATTTTCCGGCGCCCAGAAGTAAGCAAGGTCCGTGGCCCCCCCACTGTTTGATTTTTCGGCCCTCACGGAAAGAAGATCTGGCGTGGTGGAGGCCTTTTGTATCAGGTTGAAGGCCCCGTTTCAGATGATTTTTGCTTGGGCAATTCCCATGCCTGCATGTTGGTACTTTTATACGTAGAGCCACTAGTACTTACTACTATAAACAGTACCGTTGGGTGCACGTGCACAGGTGTTAATCCGTCTCACTCATTTATCAGTATTTCCCTCATGAACTGCAGCCAAGCCAGATCTCCCATTAACTCATTCAAGGCGCCCAGGATCAATAGCTGCATGTCATATAGGGTAACACTATAGGATGCTTCTGCTGCAAGGCGCATTGTATGAGTTGACGCACATATAAACAGCAGGGACACACTGCGGGACGCACAATAAAATCTGAGTGAGGGTCTGTGTTCTACCCCAAAGACTGAAAAAGTGTACATGTTCAGCCACCGAACCATTATACACTATAAGTTACTGGTCACAGAGGTTTGCTACACACACCCTTGTAGGCCTTTGGGAGGTCAAAGGAACCATTGTATCCCTCAGGCCTTCGGGGTACAATGGTTCCTTTGACCTCCCGAAGGCCTACAAGGGTCCATGCAGCAAGCCCCTGCTACCAATAACGTATCTGTTTTTATTCCTCCACTATTTTCATAAAAGAAATCAAGAAGAAATCTTCAACCTGGATCACGCCAGACATGACACGTCAAAGGAATATACATTTATACATGATAGACATATTACGTAATTTAAAAATCTTTCATGACGTCGTCTCCAGTGGCGTGCCTGTTGTTTCGAACACAACTAAGTAACTTTATCATTTAGAACATTTTGGTGATCTTTTATAGAACAAAACTGGCATCGAAAACGCGTCACAAAGAGGGCTACAAGATGTCCACCATTAGTCCGCTACAAGGCTTTTTGTAGCGTGGTCACATGGTATGGTTTGAGCTAAAGGGATTTCCTGTGTGACGAGGGGTTGAAAACAAACTCTTTGATCATACCTCAAAGTTATACAAATCTGTAGAACTTCATCTCCATTGAACAGAGAAGGAAGTGATTAGCGAAGCATTTCCATTTCTTGCAATGTTTCACAGGAGTAGTGAACCCTCTGTAGTCTCATAGGCACCCCCAACGGTTTTATGGAGACCCTGTCTTCAGTCACCTGGTTTCTCAATAAATATGCACTTATAAGATCATGATTGCAAGCATAAGGAAATTATCCCCTCGTGGGTGCTTCTGTGCTGGAATTCCAGTTTTTGAAACCTTGCCTGCCATAAGAAATTACAAGTTCCTCTGGACCTTTCAGGTTTTTGAAAATTCAACAGAAAAAAGCACTCATGTCCCCTTATTAACTTAAACTGCTTGGACTTTCTTACCATCAAGGGGCACTGTCTGCTGTCTGCGACTCGGTTCTATTTTTTTTTTTTCAACAACTTGATTGTTCCATGACTGGAAACTTGAGCTGCTTTCCATGGAGAAGCCACAGAACAGCACCACCAGACTTGCGTAATTTTAACCCCCTTGTGCATGCGGCGACCGCCACTGTTTACAGCACCGGTGGCTCCATGCACAAGGGTGTTAGTCCATTTAGCCCCGAGTCCCTACAGCAGGAGATGGCTTGACCATGATAATTGAAGGATAGCACCTAAAGGCACCAAGCTAATCTGGCACTACCCTTGAATTATCATGGTCAAGCCATCTCCCACAACTGGTACATAGTTCATTAGTTGTTAGGCAACACCTCCAAAATTTGAGAAATGGGTTAAAAGGGTTACAATTGTGCAGGTCAGGCTGCATGGTCAAGGGGACTAATTTAGGAATAATTTTTGGCTCACCTGCGAAGCAGAAGTGAGTGTGTTTTGGGCCAGTGGTCGTCCATGGTAAACTTTAACGTTAATTGGCATTTTCTCGGAGACTCGCAGCCTTCAAACTTGGCCCAAGGATACTTTGTGGCAAGACCTTTCCAAACATACCAATTTGAGTGACCTCTCACAAAGGTCAAGGTCACAGGGGCTCAGGAAATAGGTCAAAATTAGCTATAATTATTTTGACATAATTATTTTTTCTCAAATACTATTCACATCTTCAAACCCAAACTTGGTACAAAGATACCTGATGGTAAGACCTTTCTATGCATACTAATTTGGTTGATCCCTCGGAAAGGTCAAGGGTCACAAGAGCTCAGGAAATTGTTCCAAAATAACAATATTTTGACAAAAGATGTTTTTTTCTCAAATACTGTTTACAACTTCAAACTCAAAGTTGCTACAGAGATACCTGATGGTAAGACCTATCTATGCATACAAATTTGGATGACCCTCGGAAAGGTCAAGGGTCACAAGAGCTCAGGAATTAGGTTAAAAATAGCCATATTTTGACAAAAGATGTTTTTTTCGCAAATACTATTCACAACTTCAAACCCAAACTTACTACTCAGATACCTGATGAGAAGACCCTTCTATGCATACTAATGTGGTTGATTCCTCAGAAAGTTCAAGGGTCACAAGAGCTCAGGAAATGGGTCCAAAATAGCGATATTTTGACAAAAAAATTTTTTCTCAAATACTATTCACAACTTCAAACATAACTTTGGTACAGAGATACCTGATGGTAAAACCTATCTATGCATACTAATTTAGATGAACCTTCAGAAAGGTCAAGGGTCACAGAATGGCATATGTGTAAAATGCCAATTTTTGATAAAATTGCAGGTATTATAAACATTTTCGCAAATTTTTCAATCAAATTTGACACACAATTAGCTGATGGTAAGACCTTCCTGTGCATACTAATTTATTTAGACTCATTGCCAGGGTCGTGGGGTTGACAGATTTGTGAAAAATGCTTACTTTTTGAGAAAACAGGGATTTTGCTGGTATGGAAGGCAGCCCTTTACTTATTGTCACAAAGGTCACACATATGTATATTGGTCATCAACGTGAGCCATAATCTCTTTGCCTTTCTTGTTATTTCTGCTGCCCACAGGGTGTGTTGGATCGCATGCCGCATGTCACACACCTGATTGTCATCCCGGATGCCCAAAGCAAGCGCCCGGAACTGAAGGACAAACCCGATCGTGTCCACCTTCTGTCCATGGTTGAGGTGGAGTTCGAGGGGTCCAAGCCAGACAACAGTGAGTGGGTTAATTCTTGTAACCCTTTTAGCCCCGGATCACTATAGCAGGAAATTGATTGACCATGATAATTCAAGGGTAGTACCAGATTAGCTTGGCGCCTTCAGGCGCCAAGCTCATCTGGCACTACCCTTGAATTATCATGGTCGATCCATCTCCTGCTATAGGGTCTCAGGGTTAACAGTCATTTCAGAAATGCAATTTGTGACTCCTGGCGGTGATGGGGTTAGTACAGAGTTTAACCCTTGACTTATGTGGTGGGTGTGTATGCCCCCTTGGATGTATTTCAGGCACCAAGCTAATTTGGCACTACCCTTGAATTATCATGGTCAGGCCATCTCCTGTGACTGGTACATAGTCGTTAGGCAACACCAGAGAAAATTGAGAAGTAGGGCTAAAATGGGTTAACATTTTAGTGTGATCTCAGCTATATAAACTTCACCCCTGTCAGTGGTGCATTTGATCAAGATGAGTTTTGCAGGAGGAATCTCCCCACAAAATGCACTACCGACAGCCAAAGCGTTAACTGTTAACATTAACCTCTCCACTGCCAGTGGACGCAGAAGGTGTTTTTGAAATTCCTGTAAATTCAATGTCGAACATCCCCACCCGTCGAAGGAACGTGAACACAAAGTGGTGTCGGCAAGAGGCATAGACCCTCATGAGCCCTCGCAGCTGCGGGAGCTCATGAGGATCTATACCTCTTGCAGTGGCGTGGTGTTCAGTTTTGTCTCAGCAGTCAAGGGGTTAGTAGATCGTTCTTTTTGTTTTTCAGTCCGCACTCCTGTGACCAAGCCAAAGCGAACGGACATTGCCGTCATCATGTACACAAGTGGATCCACCGGTCTTCCCAAAGGTGCGTTTATTTTTGATGATCTGCCTCGTATGTCCATCGACGCTTTCTGTACTGGTCTGTGATTTTAGGACCTGTGAGCCGTAAGGTCTAAAATCACAGACCAGAAGACACATCTTCATTGTTCATGTTAACCAGCCACCACCTGTGTTAACCGACACCCCTTTCTCACCCCTCCCACCCTAGGTGCTTGTAGATAGCTGCTTGATATTGGTTTGTGGTGAACCACGACTAAGTTCGATGTATTAATTTGGTTAGCTGCTGTGTGACACCAGTAAAATGCACAGCGCATCAAAAAAGCCTAGTTCCAGATTTTGTGGCTAGTGAGAACACAAAATGACAGTGGGGGATATATTTTCCTCTCTTGAATTGTCTTTGCCGGAAGTTTACCTCTTTAAGCCCATTGGATGCTGGGAATCATGGCAACAGAAGCACTACTGACAGTCAACAGGTCCATACGTTTGAAATCTCAGATTTTGGAGTTGTCATCCGAAGACTTGGTACCAGTTTTGGAGACATATTCATGATAGTTTAATGCTGGTGCTAGAACAGCTTGGTGCATTCAGCTATTTATTAGTTCCCAGGGTCACCCTGGTCAGCCCCACAGGGTGGGTTTTTCTCTCTATTCTGGGGCATGTGTTTCTGTCTACCCTTTGTCCATTCACCTGTATTTGCCTTTTTAAAACTCTCCCTACTGTCTGCATTGCCTGTAGCTCTTGATATTGGATGTGTGTTGCTAAATGGTCTTAGCTTTATTTAGGCCCCATGTTGTAGGTTTATTTAACGTATTTGACCGGCTGGCGACATACATTCAATTTTCTGTTTAGTTTTTTTTTTTTTTTTTTTTTTTCACAAGCAGTGCAGGCACGTCCTGAGAAAGCCTTGTTGCTGTCGGGACGTTAAGCAATGTACAATCAATTGAACAGCCATGGTCTTGTTAGGTGCCAGGCTCTTCAGGCAGCACCCTCGAACTATCATTGTTGTCTCCTGTTGTAGTGTGTTGGGGCTGAAAGGTTTAACCCATTTAGCCCCCAGGACCCTGCAGCCGGAGATGGATTGACCATGATAATTCAAGGTTAGTGCCAGATGAGCTTGGTGCCTGAAGGCGCCAAGCTCATCTGGCACTACCTTTGAATTATCATGATCAGTCCATCTCCTGCAACTGGAACATAGTTGTAGACAACGCCTGCAAAAGTTTAGAAATGCAGCAATGGGATTAAGAGGGTTAAAAGTGTCAGTCTTCTGATACAGACATTTTAACACCTGTGCAAATGACCTTTGGTTGTTTTGGATGTGTTTTATTTCAGCCGCCTTATGCATGAAGCCACCAGTATTGTTCACAGTACCGGTGGCTGCATGAACACGGGGCTTCCCCCAGTGGCAAAATGCCTTAGGGCCCATTACTGGGTCAACATTTTCACATTATGACTGGCTATTTTTCAATGCGTCGGCTTTGAAAAGAAATTGTCTGACTAGCCCCAAAATGTCTGCTTTGAAAAAAAATTGTCATACTAATTTGGTCATATTTCAAACATACCACCTGCTATTGCATTTTTCTGGTGTTGCATTGTTTTTTATTTTCCTTTACGGCACTGTTGTTCTATATAGTGAAATATATATGGGTATATGCATGGCTTCTAGGCTGTGTTTGTAGGCAGATTCTATATTGCACCCTGGTCCATATAACGATTTGAGTGCTCTTCTAAATGCAGCCACTGGTATTGTCTACAGTATTGGCGGCTACATTCACTGTTTTCAGCTTTATTTTATCATGGTTTGCATGGGCATATTCAGTTATATTGGTAAACATGTATTTATGTGCTGGTCTGTGATTTTGAACCTTACAGGTCCAAACAGTAGGGTTTAACTTTTAAGTCTTTACAGACCGGCACACATTTTAACTCAATCGAGATGAAGGGCGTCCAAATGTGCGGCTTCATCTGCGTATCCGGATGCAGTTCGTTTCAAATGAATTAAAATTGTATTTGAAGTTGAGGGTTTATCTTATGGCATATAGTGTATAACAACAGTGCACTCTGCTTTGAGGTCATTTATTCACATTTTGTTGTTGTTGCTGATATTGAGTTTCAAGTTCTTTTATTATTAACTTGTGAAACTTTAGTTGGGGGCAGGGGGGGGGGTCACGGCTGTTTCAGTTTGGCCACTTAGTTTGTTCCAGGCGAGCCGAGAAACTGGGTCACAAGTCGTGCGCGCGCGCTGCCTCAGCCAGTCTCAGCTGTCGGGCTAGCTGATAAGCGGGCTTCCCGCTAGGCGCAGTACAGCAGGGAAAATGACTACCTTTTGTTTTTCATGACTTTCTTATTTACCGTTCAAGTGTGTGATGCAAAACTTTGTTTGTTTAAAAGCGGACATTCTGCCCGACACACTGACACCAAACACACTATAGTTGTGACAAACCAGTAGCCAGCAGGATAAGGTGGAAAGAAAGAGAAAAAAGCCGATTTCACTCTCTGTGTAGTGTTTTTTCACAAAATAGATGAAGTTCCAATATCAATAACACAAATACGATACAAACTACATCAAAACGGACTTGCACGTGCTAGAAGTAACATGCCTAGAGTAAGTATGACTTACCAGATCAGAGATACCGTGAAAGGGGCCGGAGAGCGGAGGGTGATAATGAGGTCACTGTTAGTGCCAGTATTCTCACAGGCACATAGCAGTAGCACCGATCTGTCAACACTGGACACACAGTTCTTTGGCACTACTTTCAGTTTCACTGCAACACCCTACAGCAGGAGATGGATCGACCATGGTATTTCAAGGGTAGTGCCAGATTAGCTTGTGACATCAAGCACAAAGCTAATCTGGCACTACCCTTGAATTATCATGGTCAATCTATCTACTACAACTGTTACTCAGTCGTTCAGTAGATGACACCTCCAAAATTTGGGAAATGCAGCCGTGGTATTAAATGGGTTAAAGAAAACTGTTGTGTGGTAAACAAGATGATCTCACTCTTGGGTAGTTTCTCAGGACGAAAATGTTTAATCTGGAAAAGTCTGCTTTGAACGTGAACGGACCACAGCAGAATAAAAAAAATTCAATACACCTATGCACATCAGTCTGCTTGGCACACCAAAACCTCCTCCGACAGCAACTGCGACCAACTTTGTGATTTGGAAATAAAAGATTAGCTTAATTGTCTGACAGAAAGTGGTAAAAATTCGATGGTGTGATATTTAAAGAAAACACACACACACACTGCCGCGTGTAGTGTGTGTAACGACAGCATAACAATCACCTGCTTCCAATCCATTTGCTCATTTCGTTTCTTCACAGGTGGCATGACTGAGTACAGCACAGGTGACACTAGTGTCATGTGTTCTGTTCTGAGTAATTTGAGCTTCTCTGCTTCCGTTTGCAAGCCGTATGTGCTGCTCTTTGGAATGTTTGTTGTTGCATGCGTCTCTTCGCCTCCCTGCTCACTGTGTAGTGCCAGTCCAAAGCCCATTGTGCGATAAAGTCTGCACAGTGGCACTCAACTGAGTATGTGTTGTTTTGGGATTATCTTTAACGCCCTGTCCTCATGGAGATTTATCCCATATCACGTCTGTATCATTTGTTCATATTTACTGCATGATATGGCCTGCCTGTCATACCTTTTTCTTGACCTCCTTCCACATATTCGACACAGAGAATTGAGTCTAGATTCATGGACACTGACAGTATGTGAGGTGTCCTCCATTTTCACAATCTACACCATTTAATTTGATGCAAACTCTCACATAAACATACGTTACGAATAATAATAGATCCTATCGCTAGAAAGGGACTAAACAAAAAGTCACGTTCATTTAGCATGCACTCCAACGTCACACTGAAAAGCAGAAAACGCACAAGAGAGTATGACACATATTCCCGTGACTGACTGCCAGAATGTTTTTATCCCACTAAAAACTTTACAACAAGAATCTCTAGTTGTAGATGAAACTAATGCTAATAATAGCAAGGAATGCGGCATCTTGGATGCCACTTGACTTCTGGCTATCGTCTGTCAGTGTTCTCATTAATTCATTCTCTGCTCCCACGGGCGGGGCCTCAGACCATTTAGTGTCAGTGGGCTGTGTGTCTGCAGTCTTGTTAACTATGTACAAAAATGTAATGTCTGACTAAGTGCTTTGCTATAGAACTAACCCATATACTGAGGCTACAAGCTTTAAATTTGTACACTGCCGGTCTGCAAGCCACATTATAGTACATACTTACAAATAAGGATATAGACCAATGGCTTTAGTTCAGTCAAGGGTAGTGCCAGAATAGCTTGGCACCTAGAGGTGCCAAGCTATTCTGGCACTACCCTTGAACTATTTTAGTCAAACTTATTTCACAGACTGGTGTATTCCGAATGATAAGGGCTAAGAAGAACATTATACAAAGACTTAATGAAGTACATGAAAGAAATGATAACATTGATCCGTGCTACGGACTGCTTCGTGCCTGTGTCTGAGAGTACTACTGGCACTAACAGTGACCTCATTATCACCCTCCGCTCTCCGGCCCCTTTCACGGTATCTCTGATCTGGTAAGTCATACTTACTCTAGGCATGTTACTTCTAGCACATGCAAGTCCGTTTTGATGTAGTTTGTAGCGTATTTATGTTATTGATGTTGGAACTTCATCTATTTTGTGAAGAAACACTACATAGAGAGTGAAATCTGTTTTTTTCTCTTTATTTCCACCTTATCCTGCTGGCTACTGGTTTGTCACAACTATAGTGTGTTTGGTGTCAGTGTGTCGGGCAGAATGTCCGCTTTTAAACAAACAAAAGTTTTGCATCACACACTTGAACGGTAAATAAGAAAGTCATGAAAAACAAAAGGTAGTCATTTTCCCTGCTGTACTGCGCCTAGCGGGAAGCCCGCTTATCAGCTAGCCCGACAGCTGAGACTGGCTGAGGCAGCGCGCGTGCACGACTTGTGACCCAGTTTCTCGGCTCGCCTGGAAAAAACTAAGTGGCCACTTCTAGCGCTGGGCCAAACAGCCGTGGGGTGGGGGGGGGGGGGGGGGGGGGGGGGCGGTTGCTCACATGCGATAGTAATTTCTCTTTAAAGGCCGTTCTTAATGGAACAAACCTAACCATACATTTGTTTGCCAACTCTGACGATCTAGAGTTCGCGATCTCGGGCGAACCAGGTTGGTTCTTAATTAGACGATCCAAAGATATGGCGTACCTTGTTTGAATTTGTTTGTGAACCTCGGCAAACCATAGTTCGCTGTCGGAAAAAGATCGCTCGACATGTCAAGCGATCCAATGTGAACCTTTTCTCTGATTGGTCAAAACGTTTACCCTCTTCTGCGTTAGAGGTAATAAGATTGTCACCGATCCAACAACCATGGTGGATGGCGATATTTCACTTTCGTGCGAAGAACAAGACTTATTTTATTGATTTGTGGGAGGCGCAATGCTGTTTGTGGGATCCCTCCAGCAAAGAGTACAAAAACAAAAATCTTCCAAAATGCGAAGTGGCATTGCGACAGCCATTTTGAACACCTTTGCAGACCTACTTCCGCCGAACCAAGCACTTCAATTAAGAAAGAGAACCATGATGAACCTAGTTTGCTCAAGTTCGCCTAGCTTCGTTCAGGTTCGTTCAACCTCAATTAAGAAACAAACCAATCTTCTCCGATCTAGGTTTGCTGATCAAAGGTTCGTCTAAATAAGAACGGGCTTAAGGGATAAATAAAGTTTTTGGAATTGAATTGAATAGTAAAACTAAGTCTGTGTACCAGGCCATGGATTTATCGTCCCTTACCAACTTTAGGAGTTTTCTCAGGGACTTCAAACTTAGCTCATGCAGGGATTCAAGACTTGAAAGTTTGAGTTGTTTAATAAAGACCAAGGAAATTTGATAACATACATTTTATTTGCCGGCTGCTGCATAGAATAGGGACACACACACAAATTTGTCTTTGCAGTGCATTGTACCTAAGAGTCCATTTTGTTCATAACTGTTTTCATTTTAAACTCATCTCACCCCCATGTGTGTGCAGCCAACAGTACCATAAGCAGTACTGGTGGCCGCATACACAAGGGGCTAAAGGCAGCAGATACTCCATGGATTTATGTAACCACGCACACTGCATGTCATGTCTGCTGATTTTACATCTTTAGGCCGGCGGCAAACTGGCCAAATTACTTTCTATCGCCCTCTTCCTTATTCGGGTATGTTTCATGTCATGTTCATTGGCACTTTGTAACCCTTCTGATACACCCTGTATATTTTCGATGCCCTTTATATTTCTAACTCTCGTGTGCTCTTTCACATAACTGCAGCCAAGTGCTGTGACCAGATGATTTGCTCAGAGCTCAGAATGTTGGTGAAGCTAGCAAGAAAATCCAACAGCAACAACACAAAGTGGTTTGCGTTGTAGTTTAACCCATATTGTACTGAGGCTAACAGCTTCAAATTTGTACACTGCCATATTCAAGCTATATTATAGTACTTACAGATAAAGATAGAGACCAATGGCTTTAGTTCAAGAGTGGTGCCAGAATAGCTTGGCGCCTAGAGGCGGCAAGCTATTCTGGCACTACCCTTGAATTATTTTACACACTGGTGTATTCCCAATGATAAGGGTTAAAATAATGCCAGAATTTTACTGGTATATCTATCTTTAGCTAGTGTAAATCACAGTGGTGCAGAACTTGAGTAACAATTGGGGCACGGAAACGTATGGGGCATGACATACACCTTCATCTTGTTATGCTCGCCTCCCAAACTTTGCTTTCCTGGTTGACTCTCTGTGACTGTTTAGGAATGGACTTATGGTGTGAATGTTTTTTTTTTTTTTTCTTCTTCTATCCAGACGATTCCCAGTGAGTGAAAGTATATGGGCGAGCACTGACCGTATTTGTCCCATGCACTGATGTACGCCTGCACACATCGATGCATGAACCAACTACGGTCGATGCTAGCCTGAGAACTGTTTGCAACATTGTTCATCAAGAACAATTTTTTCAGTCCAATTTAGGAAGTACCTTTACTTGACTTTTGACCTACTAATTGCTGTTTGCCGTTTAACCCTTATCATTCTGATACATCCATTGCTTGAAATAAATTTGATAGTTCAAGAGTGGTGCCAGAATAGCTTGGTGCCTGAGGCACCAAGCTATTCTGGCACCATTCTTGAACTAAAACAGTTGATCTATCTCACAATCTGTAATGTAGCCATCATAGGAAAATAGGCAAATTTTACAAAATCAGCCTCAGGATGTAATGGGTTAAGTAGAGTAGCGTTCTGTTAGCACATGGGAAAGTAATCAGTAATTTTGTAAAGGTTTACTTTAATACTAAAATAATGTTAATGTGTCACAACCAATGAAAACTGGCTTTTCAAGTCAACAATTGTGTTGTAATTTTTGTTGTCAGAGTTTTTTTCCCACTTTATATTTTTAACATTGGTTGTAAATAGAGACTTTTTAAGCATCGAAGGAAATTTGAGTTGCTTAATTCAGACAACTTTACTTGCGTCAAGGTTGGATATAACAAAAGCCAGATAAGGCAACACTATTTCAGAGGTTCCGACAACACTTTCTGTAGGGATTAATTCGCTTCTAACGAACTTCGGGTAGAACAACGAGAAAAGGTGGGTCCCCAGGTGATTTGTTATATCCGAAGCTGATTGTAAGTTATCAAAGGTTAAAATTTGCAGTTCTGTATAGATGAACAACATGAGTACTGATAATATTGTGAAGAAAATGTCATAACCCGTTCAGTGCTGAGAAAGTTTGAACACCACCCAACTGCAAGAGGTATAGATCCTCATGAGCCCCTGCAGTTGCGGGGGCTCATGAGGATCTGTGCCTCTTGCTGACCCACTCTGAATCCATGTTCATGTGACATAGTTTTTTGTGTATGTTGAAATAACGAAGATTACAATACAGAAACACAGTCTGCGTCAGCTGGCACTGAACTGGTGACAAAAACGTACTGAGGCTAAAACAGTAAAAGTTTTAAATGTGTACACTGCCATATGCAAGCTACAGTATAGTACTTACAGATAAGGATATAGACCAATGACTGTAGTTAAAGGGTGGTGCCAGAATAGCTTGGCGCCTAGAGGCGCCAAGCTATTCTGGCACTACCTGTCACGACCCCGCTTCCGGGGCACGAGCTATGAGCGCTACCGCTCGAGATACACCCAACCCACACTAACACAAACCTAACACAAACACCAGAGGAACAATGATGACGACATTTATTACATGTAACCCTAACAATCCAGAATATCCTCACGCAATCCTAACCACGCACTCACGCATCACATTCACGCTCACATGCCCAAACTTCCCACCCCGAATAATCACTATACACAACACGAAATAACAAATATATAATAAACCAAGATATCCCTAATACAACAGGCTGAGGAAACTAATATATAATAAACTAAATATCCTAAATAAAGTACAAAATGACATAAATAATAAAACTACTATCCTTAATAAAAATGCAAAAGAAACAGGCTGAAAAGCTTAAGTTGCAAGCCACTGGACCCCGACGGAAGCACAAGCGTCAGCGCTAATGCCAGTTAGACCAACGCCTTTGCTTCCGCGAAGAGTCCCTCACAGCACGTGGCTCCTTAAGTCATACAGTATTCCAAATAACACTATCAAATATACGAAGAACCAAATATGCTCGCTTACTAACACAAATAAAGATCGAGGAAAAAATGAATATAATCCGGAAGCTACCGGATCTCCCCAGCGGGATTACGAACGACAAGTTTGAATCAGACTAATGCTTTCGCACACTAGACAGACACAGCACAAGGCGCCTTTAACTAACAACGCTTCAGAACAAACAAGGCTCCTTTAACTAACAACGTTTCAGAATGAATAATATCACGTATACAAATGGAGCAAATGTCCTTAATTTAAACTGACTGAAAGTAAGTTGAATAAACAATATATTCCACGTCACGGGACCTTCTCACTGGAAACACAACCGTTAAGCGCAGCTTAGCTTGACGCTCTTGCTTCCGCGATAAGGTCTTCCGTAACACAGGCTGTTTTCAAATAATACAATAGCTCAGAATGTCACTGTGATAAAGCTCCTCTCACAATGCAGTCACTACGAGGAGATGAAATAAATCTCACAATGTATGACGTTCTTTACAAGATTATACACCAAAATTATACTTAAGTTAGAAGTAATTAAACGGGACGATCTGACCTGACTAAACGAGGCGCGCCGCGACACTCTAGCCAAGGCACCCAGGTTCGGCATCGTAGCCCCACAAGGTGGAGTGACACTGTCAGCCTCCACTCTCAGTACACCATTAGATTAGGAACCAGATTTGGAATAGAATGCACTAAAACAGGTGCAAAAATATACATATAAATACATAACAAAAGAAACAAAATAATCACATCACCCTTCCCGCAACTTCAATTGCCGCCTTTATATTCCCTTCACCTCTTTCCCGCAACAATAAACTCAACCTCCACAAAATACATATTTACAATCGCATCACGCTTCCCGCAACAATAAATTCAACCTCAGCAGAATACATATTTACACGTCGCCCCGTGACTCACTTGCGATATTTACACTCCTACGCTAAATAGTGAAATGGCCCTATTCACCCGCTCGGCGTTAAATCCCAATAACTAATTCGACGCCCACTACTCTAGAACCTACAACATACAAACGGCCTTCACTTCTACATTCTATTCTTATACCTGCCCCCAATACTACAGAATAATAATACAGAACAAGCAAACAAACAAACCCCCCGAGCAAATGGCCACTAGAAAACTGTTGCATGTACTTACTGTCATCTGTGAAGACGCCCCGGCTAGGACGAAGACAAACAGGAAAAGACAGGCCAGGGGTAAAGTCGTCGCAGCTCTTCTTCTCTTCCTAGGACACCGACTCCCGGGCTCGACCAGGGCCGTTTCGTAGGGTCGCCACAGGTGGGACGACACAGCTACTTGAGGCCGCGGCTAATGGAAAACCACGCCCACACAACCCCCCCTCAGAGACTACTTTGAAAAGACGACTGTTTTCGTTCGCTGGTGGAAATGCGACTGTCAAAAGTTTGGATAACTTTAGGTTGGCGAAAAAACGCTCGCTACATCACGTGATGAAAATTCACGTGAAACAGGTACCACCCGATGGCGTTCAGACTTGGCGGCCACGTGCTTCACGCCGACCTCCGAACTCTCGTACAGCAGCAAATACTT
Source organism: Semisulcospira habei (assembly GCA_036245525.1). Taxonomy (NCBI): domain Eukaryota; kingdom Metazoa; phylum Mollusca; class Gastropoda; family Semisulcospiridae; genus Semisulcospira; species Semisulcospira habei. The sequence goes on along the minus strand of BTPG01000007.1, from coordinate 14,690,259 downwards.
GTGTACAGGCCAAATACTAGACACCTATGCTATCGCTACCCGGTGACTAACTAAACCCTGTCACCCCTCTAAACTTACTCCCCTACAAAATTAGAGGAACAAAACCCATGTCACGACACTACTCTTGAACTGTTTTAGTCAAACTTATTTCACACACTGGTGTATTTCCAATGATAAGGGTTAACTGATGAGCTTAACTGGAACAAATTTATGGTCACTAAAGAAAAGAAAGAAAACTGAAAATGTGTTTTCTCTAAGTATTTGTTGCATTGTGTAGTGGGCAGTAGGTTTTTGTGTGTTTGAATATGAAGAGAGCTGGAATCTGGTTGATATCCGTTTCTGTAGTCGGACTTTTTCTTTTAATTTCATCATTAATTCTCTGTATTATTTCTTCTGATTTCTCATAGTATTTGGCATTTGTAATTTATCCTAAATATTGGTAGCAGTGTAGCACTGTACGTTTAAAGACATACTGTTGACTCTTTTCATTTTTAGCACATGCCAGAGTTATATCACTGTCAGACTGTGTACACGATTTGGTCAGATGATACTTGTATGACTGCCTTTTAGAACTCTTTCCTGATTTCACTTTTTAATTAGTGCATGTACGAACTCATGTCTGATCTGTTTCTTCGTTCACTCATTCAGCCATGATACACCACAGCAAGACGTGTATTGAGCATGATAGTTCAAGGGTGGTGCCAGAATAGCTTGGCGCCCATAGGCGCCAAGCTATTCTGGCACCACCCTTGAACTATCACGCTCAATCTGTACCTACAATTGCAATCCAGTCCTTCATAGAGCAATTTTGGGGATTTTGGTCCTGGGGCAGAATGTGTTAATAATTTAGGCTGAAATGTGACAGGCTTGTTAACAGCTTGCCTACTAGTACTAGTACTGGCTATGCCGCTCAGCAGAAAAGACAGATAGTTATGTGTCTTTTCATGTGTCTTTTCTGCTGAGGGGTACGGTCAGTAGCAGCCAGAGGGTTAAATTTGTAATCTGAACTACATGTAGCTTGCAATACTTTTGTTGACTCCCAACTATTAACCCTTTGGCTGTTGGTAGTGTTTTTCATTGAGGTGATTCCTGCAGGAATCACTTCGACAGAAAACACTAAGAGAGTCAGAAGGTTCAGATTTCATTGGGATTTCAACATAGTACAGCACAACTATGAATAATTATAAAATTGCGCATGGAAGTCATCATTGAGAAAGCACCCCATACTCACCGCAGGAGCTGCTAACCCCTTCATATCTAACAAAGACTCACAAGTTTAGGTCGCACTTGTTAAAACTGTGTACCAACTTTGGGAGATAAATCGATCATTATAGCTCAAGGGTCGTGCCAGATTAGCTTGGTACCTTTCGGGTGCAAAGCTAATCTGGCACGACCCTTAAACTATCATGGCTGTTTCATCCCCGACAGAGGCGTCTTGAGGGTGAAAATTCAGATGCTGCTATGGAAGGGTCAGTCCATAAACAGTTAAGGCTTTGCATGTCGGTAGCAGTTTTGGGTTCCTGTAGGAGTCATCACGACAACAACTGCTACCAACATGCAAAGGACTAACGGACCATCGCTAACGCTGATAACAAGATTCACACACACACACACACGCTGTGCACACTTGACTCATAATATGTCTCATTTATTTGTTGCATATGTCTTAACCCCTTCAATGCTGGCGCACGAAGCACATATTCACTAACCCATCTCCGACTTAAGAGTGTAGTAACCATATGTCCTTTGTGAGGAACACTGGTATGGCTTATGTTCAAGGGTGGTGCCAGAATAGCTTGGCGCCTCTAGGCGCCAAGCTATTCTGGCAATACCCTTGAACTATATGATTGGAGGCAGCAAGAGCAAGTGACAAATGAAAGATCCTCATGAGCCCCCACATCATTCGGATGGTCGTTGTTGTCAGGCAGTTAGGAATTTGATATTTTATTATTTATCAATCTGTTATGGACAGACTGAAGTAAAACAGTTGCCGCAAGTGTTTCACATGAAAGAAAAGCAGAGGTTTGAAAACCTTAACACTTTTGGCCCCGGCTCTCTACAGCAGGAGATGGCCTGACCATGATAATTCAAGGGTAGTGCCAGATTAGCTTGGCGCCTTCAGGCGCCAAGCTAATCTGGCACTACCCTTGAATTATCATGGTCAAGCCATCTCCTGCAACTGGTACATAGTCGTTTGGCAACACCTCCAAAATTTGAAAAATGGGACTTTGGGGCTGGGGGGTAAAAGGGTTAAGTATGAAACATGACTTTTCGGATCAGAGACCCTTCTTCAGAGTTATATGGAAACAACCTATGAAGAAGGACCTCTGATCTGAAATCTTGTGTTTCATGTTTCATACTTCAGGGGTTTTTAACCTCCGTTTTTTTTTTTTTTTTTTTTTTTTTTTTTCCCTGTTATGAGCAGTTTGCATTCTGTTCACTTTCATCAGTCTTAAATCATACATCATGATGATGATGGAGTGATGATAATGATGGTGACAGTGGTGAAGGTGATAATGGTGTCAGGCGGTCCAGTGATGCTGCGTCCTACCCCTACAGCAAAGAATGTTCATGGTGGCTGCCTTTTCATGCTCTCACAATTACAGCTTAAAAAAACATCATTAAAATGTGATTGTTTAGTATAGATTGTTTAGAATCCTTCTATGAAAGAATGCTAAAAAAAAGACTAGATCCATCATCCAAGCGAACTCCGACCCACCCCGTCTGAGATGTTGCCATCAGGGTGCTGCTACAGAGTGATCCGAACACACATGATTTGTTTTTTTAAAAAAGTTTTTACCCAACTGCTGTCCAGACTCTTAGCCTTAATGATGCAAACAAATGCCAAACATGAGCCATCTGTCTCACTGTTTACTGATAATGCATATACAGTATTGTTCCAGCTACATGTATCAGCATAATTTTTTATATGTGTTTTATGTCCTTTTTCACATTGTGCAGCACCGAGACATTTTCCTCATGTATTTACATATGGCAGTAACATTGTATCTGATGACCATTCAACTATACAACTGTAATTGTAACCAGTGATAACATGGTGTACATGTGCACATATGTTGTAACCCTTTTTCTGCTAATGTTGTGTGTGATGGTTACAGTTCTCCAGCAGCCTGTAGCCCTTTCACTGAGAGCAGACGAGACATTATATGCCTCAAGTGACTGATAATAGGTCTGCATGAGGAATTTTAATAGATCTAGCAAGAGGCAAAGATCCTCATGAGCCCCCGCAGGCTGCGGGGGCTCATGAGGATCTGTGCCTCTTGCAGATGGTGACCGTTTGCTGACAATGTAAAGGTTAACCCTCACGGTGATGCATAGTGTCCAGTGAACACCACCCTGTTTTGGTGTTTTGATTTTGTCACGCTAAATGTTTGAGGTAACCTCCTGCATGCATGCAGCCACAGTTATTGTTAAAGGACGAGAGGATCGAAATACGATAATCAGTTATGTGAAAGATGTATTTAACCTTTTACCCCAAGGTCCTTTTTCTCAAATTTTGGAGTTGCCTAATGACTACTATTGGCAGGAGATGAATTAAAACTCATTCTACCCCAACACCGAAATCCCCAAATTTTGCCGTTGTCTTCTGAAGACTGCGTTGCAGTGGAGGACACAGATCTACCATGATAGTTCAAGGGTGATGCCAGAATAGCTTGGCGCCCATAGGCGCCAAGCTATTCTGGCATCACCCTTGAACTATCATGGTCGATCCTTATCTTGCTGTGGTGTGTCTGGGGTAGAATGAGTTAACCATGCTAATTCAAGGGTAGTGCCAGATTAGCTTGGCGCCTTGAGAGGCGCCAAGCTAATCTTGCACTACCCTTGAATTATCATGGTCAATCCATCTCCTGCTGTAGGGACTCAGGGCTAAATGGGTTAACAGGTGACATTGTGCACAAGTGGGTTAAATTATACAGTGATGAGTGTAGCGAGTGTGTGTTTGATTTAGTTGTACGCATTCTCATCCAGTAGTAATTTTAACCCTTTTTTTTTTTTTTTGGGGGGGGGGGGGAGGGTGTCCATAGGGACTTTGTACCAGCGAATGGAAATGGATCTCTTATGCTAGTTTAAGGGTAGTGCCCAATTGGCTTGGCACCTATGGGCGCCAAGCTAATCTGGCACCACCTTAAACTGACGTGGTGAATCCATCTCCCATTGTGTTAACTTAACCTCCTTGTTCCTGCAGCCACTGATACTGTTGATGGGAGTAATGGCTGCAGGCACAAGAGGGTAAATGTTGACTGTGTTAGTCATGTTTTCTTCAAGAAACGGTGCTGCAGTTGAATGAATTTGTAATTAGGAAATAGATCTCGTTAGTTTATTATAGGGTCACGATAATTGACCCATGGTACTCTTATGCTGACTTCCCCAATTTGTGAATTTGCCATCTGCTGACTGCATTACAAACCAATAGACGGATGGTCCATGATAGTTCAAGGGTGGTGCCAGAATAGCTTGGCACCTATGGGCGCCAAGCTATTCTGGCACCACCCTTGAGCAAACATGGTTGAATAATTATGATGCGATTGTATGTCTGGGCTAAATGAGATAAGGGATGGTGGCAGAAAAGTGTGGTGCCTGTAGGTGCCAAGCCATGCTGACTGTATAGGTCATTTTATCTGAGAAACTGTTACGTTGTCTTCAAAGAACAATTCACAAATTTGGAGAAATTCGACATTGGTTCTCAGAGTTTAAAAGTGGCACATTGTGTTCTTTTCCTGACATGGTAGTTGTGTTTGTCGCACTTTTCAGTATTTGCTGATGAAAATCTTCTGTTTGTTTTGTTGCAGGTGTGGTGATCACCCATGGTAACCTGATGTGTGGAATGTCGGGTCAGTGTGAACGCATACCTGGACTTGGGTGAGTGTGTATTTGGGTTTGCACACATACACTCAGGCTTACGCACACACACGCGCACACACACACACACACACACACACACACACACACACACACACACAGTGATGCCATTTACACTTGCAGTTTCACCCGGGTTCAACTTGATTGAGCCTGGGTTGGATCTAAGCCGCTTTTCATTCTGCGTCATCACTGTGCATGTTTGCTAAGAAATATGACGTAATGTCACTAGCGGTCATAGCACTGAAGTTCACTGTACACATCGACAGTGAAACATGAGTTGTTTCCCCAGATTTTCATACATGCCTGGGCTGCATATGCTCTGAAAAGTTTACAGAACAATTTTCTGCCAGCAGTTATGAGACTGTGGCTGAGACCGAACACTTGTGATAATCAAATACGTATTTGCTGAAGTGACAGTGTAAGACTACTGTAAATAAATAATGTTGTCATAAAGGTCATGATCAGTAAGAAAAATTGTCTTCTTCTTTCATAACTTTACTGTACAAAGAGCTGAACCTCATGTTCCGAAATCCCGAGATCGTCTATTTTTGTGCTGCAAGGAATAGTACACAATAATTATTATTTAAAAAAACAACAACAAACGATTGGTCACCACCCAAGTGCAGAGTGTTGTCTCCTAAAGGGGGCGCCATGATGCATTCCAAAGATGCTTTGTCAGGGTCACGCGGGCTGGTCAAACCCGGTTTCAAATGCAAGTGTCAAGGCACCAACCCAGGTTGAACTCTGCTCAGGTTGAATCAGGCTTGCAAATATAAAATGGCCTCACATGCACACACATAACGTTTTGACCCATTTACCCCAAACACCCTACAGCAGGAGATGGATTGACCATGATAATTCAAGGGTAGTGCCAGATTAGCTTGGCGCCTTCAGGCGCCAAGCTAATCTGGCACTACCCTTGAATTATCATGGTCAAACCATCTCCTGCAACTGGTATATAGTCGATAGGAAACACCTCTAAGATTTGGGAAATGCTGCCACGGGGTTAAATGGGGTAACACAATGAGGCCTGTGTTTGAAATCCCAAAATCAAGGACCTGTCCACTGAGGACAGATCACCTGTGGTATACACCAAGCTATTTAGGTGCCACCCTTGAACTATCATAGTTATTTTCAGTAGTAAGCATAGACTTTCAAACATACAGCCTTTTATGATGTTTTCAGTTGACAAGGTGATTTGCTTTTGCATAAACTTATTATCACAGTCTGTTGCATAACGTTTCATTTAGAACACGAACAAGACTTTTTCTTCGTACATGGTAACTATTACAACTACGTGTGTTGTTGCATGGACCGTGAGGGACTTATTTGAACCTCCTACAGCTCTTGACTATTGGTATCCGCTAGTACCAATCGGATGTTTACACACTTTATGTTGTGTAATTTGAACCTCCTGCAGCTCTTGACTGTTGGAATCCACTAGTACTGATAGGATACTTAGACACTTTATGTTGCGTAATTTGAACCTCCTACAGCTCTTGACTTCTGGAATCTGCTAGTACCAATTGGATACGTACACACTTTATGTTGTGTAATTTGAACATCCTACAGCTCTTGACTATTGGAATCCGCTAGTACCAGTTGGATACGTAGTCACTTTATGTTGTGTAATTACATGCTAGATATTTACACGACTCTTATTCCAGCCCACACATTCATATTGATTTTGTTAATTTTTGCATTTGTTGTTATTATTTCTACTTTTTCTGTTTCTGTTTGATTATTTATACGTTTCCTTTTAATATGTCAACAAGTGGTAACAGCATTCATCTTTTAAATAGCGGTCATCTTAATGTATATCACCTTTGTCACAAAATACCAGATGTAACTTTATGTAAACCAGTCTTCACTATTTCACATTTTTGGATTTACGAAATTTTGTCTAACAGCTAATATTAGTGACCAAGCCATAGCTATATACTATTACTCCATTCTCAGGCGAGATGCATCTGCCCCCAGCCATACTGGCCTAACAGTGTACGTAGATAATTCTATTAACAAGTATGTAGAGATGTGCTGTGATATAGAATTTCCTGATATAGAGTGCATGTGGTTAGAAGTTAAAAACGACCAAATCCTCACCTGTTGTGATAGGCTTTGTATATAGAAACCTAGCGGCCACAGGGGACAGCCTCCTAGCAGGTTGAAGTTTGTAATAATGATGGACGTGGTTCAAAAGTACTTTGAAAGATGTCACTGGAAGCTGTATGCAGGTGGTTCAGGATATTGGTCGCCTGATGTTGACCTGGGGATGACAACGTCACTCGGCATACCCTGAATGACCAAGCAGCCTTCTCTAGGGACAGCACTGCTTGCTCCACACGGAGAGGGGCCTAGAAAAGGTGGCCTAGCAAAGCTCATCCCCTCGCAACCCCAGTTAGCTAGCCGCGGTCAACGGGCATCTTCTCCTGCGGTCAGAAAACAAGAAAAAACAATGGATCCACTCTCATGACGACCACGACCGGACTCAACGTAGCATGCTGGAACATCCGAACCATGCTCAACACAGCAGACAGCGGACGCCCTGAAAGTCGCTCCGCCCTCATTGCCCATGAATTGCGGAGGGTAAACATCGACATCGCTGCGCTCAGCGAAGTACGCCTCCCGGACGAAGGCAGCCTCCAAGAACTTGGTGCTGGATACACCCTCTACTGGTCAGGCAGGCCTGCATCAGAAAGACGGCTCTAAGGCGTGGGCTTCATGGTCAAGACCTCCATTGCGACTAAGCTGGAAAACCTACCAACGGGTCACTCTGACTGCATCATGTCCATGCGCCTCCCACTGAGACACCAGCAATACGTCACCCTTCTCAGTGTGTACTCCCCAACCCTCTTGGCAGAGCCTGCAGAAAAAGACAAGTTCTACACTGACCTGCGCAGCCTCCTACAGAGCACCCCTGCAGACGACAAAGTCATCATCCTTGGTGACTTCAATGCCAGAGTGGGCCAGGACTCTGAAGCTCGGAAAGGAGTCCTCGGCAAGCATGGTGTTGAGAACTGCAGTGACAATGGCCGCCTACTGTTGGAGTTCTGTGCAGAGCAGCAACTTGCATCACCAACACTACTTTCCAGCAAAAGGACAGTCGAAAGACCACCTGGAAGCATCCTCGCTCCAAGCACTGGCACCTTATCGACTATGTCCTAGTGCATCAGAGGGATCGCAGTGACGTCCTCCTCACCAGAGTGATGCCCAGCGCAGAATGCCACACTGACCACCGCCTTGTCCGCTGCAAACTCAGGCTCTGCCTCAAGCTGAAACCCAAGAAAGGGCCCCCCCCCCCCCCCCCCCCCCCCCCCCCCCCCCAAGAAAAAGCTTGATGTTGCCAGCCTTCAGCGTGACGACGTGAAAGCTGCCTTTCAGACAGATCTGCAGCGCATGCTCAAAGACACAGCTGATCCAGCAGACTCCTCCCCTGAAATACTCTGGGAACAACTGAAAACTGCTATTGCAAAATCCTCTGCGGAAGTCTTGGGCTTTGCTAGAAAGAGGAACAAAGACTGGTTTGACGAAAACGACGTAGAGATCCAGGAACTTCAAGCAGAAAAAAGAGCCGTCCACCAGGCCCACCTAGCCCAGCCTTCCTGCCCTGTGAAGAAGTCTGCCTTCCGCCTCATCTGCAGCAGTCTCCAACGCAAGCTGAGAGAGCTCCAGAACGAGTGGTAGTCCAGACTGGCACAGAGGACCCAGCTTTGCGCTGACAACGGTGACTACAAGGGCTTCTACGAAGCACTGAAAGCAGTGTATGGCCCCAGGCACCTGGTTCAAAGTCCCCTGCGAAGTGCTGATGGACAGGCACTCCTCACAGTACGTCCATCTTGAACCGCTGGTCGGAATACTTTCAGGACCTCTGTCGCGGAAATATCGCCACAAGTCCTCACCTACTTGGAACCATTATGGGGCTAAATATAGAGTGAAGTAAGTACCTTAGGACGTCATTCAGCGCAAAGCATTTTTACGTCACTCCCTTGACGAAAATAGTCATCTACGACTTGTTGATAAACATTGGCATTGGTACCTGAGACATCGAAGCAAGAGGACACAAACTACCAGTCTGCGGCAGACTATCAACGGCTTCGTCGACAACCGTCGGAGACTCTTTTACAAGAAACAGACGCCACTGCTTGCCACGCCATAACCAAGATTTCTGTATATTCCTTCAACTTCTTGGGGCAAGAGCGGGAGTGGCCGAAATTCAACGGTTCGTCGACAAGGCGAGATTTGCGAGCAAGAGACAGCCGCCAGATCCAGTGGAGGGGACCGGTTGCTGTAGCCAGGGAGGACAGAAGACCAAGATTCATCGTTGGCTGCCGGAGCTGCAGGCGGTGGATGACTGGAGGAAGGGGGGCATTGAGGTCCCTTGGCTTACGAATTTACCTCTGCCGCATTATCGAAGGCGAGATCATTGCAAAGCAGGAGACAGCCGCCATTTCCAGTGAAGGGGACCGTTTGGTGTAGCCCAGGGGAGCAGAGAACCAAGTCTCATAGTTGGCTGCTGGGGCTACGGGCGGTGGATGACTGGGGCAGCTATCAAAATCACTGCTCTTGCAAAACTAACAAAATCGCCGCATCTTCATACGTCAACGTGGGTGAGTAAGGAGTAAGAAAAAAAAACGGTCGCATCCAACGGCCATTGTCAAGGAGTTAGAATAGGTGTTCGGTTGGGTATCGAAGTGGGTCTTGGAGATTTTGATCAAAATAACTTGTAGTAATGATCGGAATTTAGATAACAATTGTTGAAGGTTTAATCATTAAAATCTATTTTGTTTGTAAAAGTTGGGTCTCACGTTTCGAGTCAATTTCAGACAGCCGGACGCAGAGAGGCGCGACGGCAGAGCAGTAACGTTATGTCTTGTACGGATGGCATGTAACTGAGGACAATATTTAGGGACAATGGAGGCTATCATGTTCATTCGCCCGTATTGTCTATTAGGCAGAACTTTGTTATATATCAGCGACTAGCCAGGAGTGGTGATCCAGAACTGTGTTATATGTAATAATGATAACTAATTCAGTTAGCTATAGTGAAAAAAAAAATTCTTTACAGACGTGCCGGGGTCGTGCCAGAGACGAGCTGCAAACGTACTGCAACATGGTGGGGACGACTATAAATCAACCGTCATAACGTAATGGGCAGGGTCGCTCGACGCCTGTGGAGACCATAAACTGGGAACAAGTCGCCGGCGATGCACCAAAATCAGCATCATAAATTGACCTACTACCACGAGAACACTTACAGGAGATGAGCTAATATTTAATAAAATCGTAGAGTTAGGAGGGAAGTAGAACCGGTGACCGGTTGAGATAAAACTCGGTTGTATATCGAACGAAAGAAACTCGGACATCGCGTAAACGAATTCGCGTCGATCAGTTCATTTGCTTCGTTGAATTATATTAATGGTGAATATGTGAGCCTTACAATTCATTCTCTGTTGTAGGAAAGAAGAAGTGTGTGAAAGGAGTGGGAGTGTTCCTATCTTTGGCGCTGGTCTATCGTTCTCATTTGGTACACATTTGCCATCAGAGGAAAAAATTTAAAAAAAACAAAGAGAATCCGGCGGAGACCCTGGTGGGTGTGCGACATCAATTCGAGTTACGTATGTTCTCGGAGGGGGAGGGGGTTGCATCAACCTTTACCGTTAAGAGGGTTTCTCGACAACCTCTTCAGCGCTGAGCGCACTGTTCAAGAAGCAGTCATTTTCTAAATCTCACACCTCCCAGTAAAGGTTGAATTGGATGAACCGCCCACCACTGAAGAGACCCTCAAGGCCATCCACCAGCTCAAGAGTGGCAAAGCAGCAGGCATTGACGGAATCCCTCCAGAGATCTGGAAACATGGAGGCCCAGCACTGCACAACAAGCTCCATGACCTCTTTCTCTGCTGCTGGGAGAAAGGAACACTACCAAAGGATCTCCGTGATGCAGTCATCATCACCCTGTACAAGAACAAAGGAGAGAAGTTTGCCTGCTCTAATTATCGTGGAATTACCCTGCTGTCCATTGCCGGGAAAATTCTTGCAAGGCTGTTCCTGCCATCGCTGAAGACCACCTCCCAGAGGGCCAGTGTGGCTTCAGAGCCAACAGGAGTACCACCGACATGGTCTTTGTGCTGAGACAGCTTCAGGAGAAGTGCTGCGAGCAGAACAAAGGGCTGTACTTAATGTTTGTCAACCTAACAAAAGTGTTTGACACTGTGAGCAGGCAAGGCATGTGGCAGATCCTGGAGCGACTTGGCTGTCCCTCCAAGTTCCTCAGCATGATCGTCCAGCTCCACGAGGACCAGCAAGGCCAGGTCAGACTCAACAGTGACCTCTCAGAACCATTCTCCATTCTCAACTGCGTGAAGCAGGGCTGCGTGCTGGCACCGACCCTTTTTACCATCTTCTTTAGCATAATGTTGAAGCAGGCCACAGTGGACCTCGACTATGACGACACAGTGTACATCAGGTATCATCTCGATGGCAGCCTGTTCAACCTCAGACGACTGCAGGCCCACACCAAAACCCTAGACCCACTTATTCGTGAGCTGCTCTTTGCTGATGACGCTGCCCTTGTTGCACACACAGAGAGCCTTGCAGCGCATCACGTCCTGCTTCGCAGATGCTGCCCAGCTCTTTGGACTTGAGGTCAGTCAGAAAAAGACAGAGGTCTTTCATCAGCCGGCACCCAAGGAAGAACATTACCCTCCCCACATCACCATCGGTGAGACCGAACTGAAGTCTGTATACCAATTTACCTACCTTGGCTGCATCATCACGTCAGACGCCAAGCTGGACAAGGAACGGGACAACAGGCTGGCAAAAGTGAACAGTGCTTTCGGGTGACTATTCAAGCGGGTGTGGCACAATCAACAGCTAAAAAATGGCACCAAGATCAGCGTGTACAGAGCTGTCATCCTCACCACCCTGTTGTATGGTTCTGAGTCCTGGGCCCCCTACCGCAGCCAAATACGACTCCTCGAACACTTCCACCAGCGCTGCCTGCGTACCATCCTCGGCATTCGCTGGAGTGACTGTCACCAACATCGAGGTCCTTGAACAGGCGGAAACTGTGAGCTTTGTTGCTGCGGAAACAGCTTCGCTGGGCGGGGCACGTCTCCAGGATGGAGGATCATCGCCTACCCAAGATCACCCTGTTCGGCGAGCTTGCCACTGGGCACCGAGACAGAGGGGCACCGAAGAAGAGATACAAAGACGGTCTCAAGAAGTCACTTAGTGCCTGCCAAATCGACCACCACCAGTGGTCTTCGCTTGCTGCGGACCGCGACACCTGGCGCTCCACCATTTACAAGGCAGCCGTCTCCTTTGAGGACTCTCGCAGAGCTAGCCTTAACCCATATCCATCAGTATACGCCCGCGTGCGTACACACCCATTTCCATCGGAATACTCCGCCGCGCGTAGGCCCCCCTTTCCGACGGTATACTTGCCGACGCGTAGTTTAGGTGGTTCCCCTGTGTCCCTCTGTGTACACGTAAACCCCTACTTCCCATGACATCACAGGTTAGTGCTCTAAACGTCATCGAAATATGTGCACTTTTCCCAGTTCCGACCGAGAATTTGCCGGAAGTTGTAAGCCTTTTTTACGCTAATTTTCACCGCGTGTTAGAGTGAATACATCGAGCATGATTGCCGAGCCAGGTGAGAGAGAGGATGTGAACGATACAAGCGGCGATTTTGAATTAGATTCTGACGACAACATATTAGGGGAAGATGAAGAGTTGGTGGAGATTCGAGATGCACAAGTTTACGATGAGTTGAGTGATTTAGTTCGTCAAATTTTCGGCGATAGTGAGGAAGACAACGATGATTTTCCTGGGTTTCAAGATGGCTGGCAACGTGACAATTTTATTCCTTGCGTCAATAGAAAATGTGTAGTTTTCAAACCACTTGATGGATTTCATTCATTCTTTTTTTATTAGGCAGAAAATAGAAGTGTGTATATTTTACAGGCATATATGCTGCAGTGATTTTGGATCCTTCTATTGAAATAATGTATTTGAACACAAGGTATGTGAACATTTTTGCAGTAAACTCACTTTTACACTAAAATATTTTTTTTCTGTTTTCTTTTTTCAGTTTATTTTTACATGGATAGCTAGTATATTCAATGCTGAATCTGCTGATATGCAACACGTAATGTTTTAGGGTGGGGTTGAGACTGTTTTAAGCCTTTTATACAACTACCACTCGTGCACTAAAATTTCCTAAAAAACGGTCAGCTCTGAGCAGGCACTCTCTGTAAGGCCTCTTAGCTCACAGAGTGCCTGACTGGAAGTGTCTTCCAGATGGATATGGGTTAAGGACAAGCGGCTCAGGAGAAAAAACAGAGATGTCGAAACTCAGAACCCTGGCCAGACCTTCTCCTGCAGCCACTGCGGTCGAACCTGCCTGTCCCGGATTGGCCTCCACAGCCACGAACATGCCTGCAGATGTCGTGGGCAACCCCTATAAAATCTTCGTTCGCGAAGTCAAGCCAAATAGGTTCAAAAGTGCAAAGGTGATGTACATATCTTAGGAGACTTCAACATAGACTCGAGAAGCATCCATACTCATCTTCTAACTATTCTGGAGCAAAAACCATCTGATAACTGCAGCAGAATCAGGCTTTCAACCTCTACATTCATGCCACAACTCTTTTAGCCCCGGATCCCTACAGCAGGAGATAGCTTGACCATGATATTTCAAGGGTAGTGCCAGATTATCTTGGCACCTGCATGAAGGGGCCAAGCTAATCTGGCACTAGCCTTTAATTATCATGGTCAATCCATCTCCTGCAACTGGCTCATAGTAGTTAGACAACACCTCCAAAATTTGAGAAATGGGACCTTGGGGCCAAACGGGTTATTCAGTTAATTGATAAATGGCTCTCTGCCATGAATGACAGTAACATAATTATCAGGTGCAACACAATCTTTCTTGACCTGAAAAAAGCTTTTGATCTTGTCAGCCACTCTATTTTACTTTTTAAAAAAAAACTACCATTCTGTCACATTGACTCTAATTCGGTCTTCCTGTCTCAGGGACAGAACACAGAAAATACTGCTAAATGGCAAATATTTCTCTGACGGGTTAGTAACTTGCGATGTTCCACATGGATGTATTTTAGGGCCCTTATTATTTAATCTATTTATTAATGATCTGCCACTGTGCATATCTCATTTAGACGAAAACTGTGATCTGTTCTCAGATGACATGACCATACACACATCTGATAAAGATATAGCTACCATTAATGAGGTACTCCAACAAAGTTTTGATGAAGTAGCAGGCTGGTGCAGTGATAATCACATGATAATTAGTATTCCAAAGACAAAGAGCATGTTGGTTACCACACGTCAGAAACGCCAGCATGGCTTACCACCTTTCACACTCTCCTTATATAGCCAGCCTATCTAACAGGTAACTAGGCATCACTTATTAGGCGTTATGGTAGACAACCAGTTAAGCTGGGAACTGCATACTGACTGTATGCAAATAATCTCCAAAAATTGTTCCTGTTATTAAAACTATGCCATATAGTTAATATTGATACCCGTAAACTCTTCTTCCATGTGCATATTAAACACATTGTGACTACAGTTCTACTGTCTGAGATGGATGCCGTGAAGTTCACATGAAAAAGTTAATTCCTTGTATCGTCAGGGCATTACATTAATACTTCCCAGTCCTACTTCGACTGATGAAAAATTAAAATTCCTCAAGTTACTAACATTGAACAAACACTTTAATCGCTGTGTTCTACTGCATAATATCATGCACGGAAAAGCCTCACCCTATATACAAACTTTATTTTCTGACAGTATTAGACAAAACATGAGAAACCGCTTGATCCACCTTTCAAAAACAAGATTAGACATATGTAAAACCAGCTTGTCCTTTTCAGGTGCTAAAGCATGGAATATTTACCTCCACACCTGAAATCAATTTGTAAGACTAGTGTCTTCAAAGATGGCCTATACAAATATTTACTTCAAAAGTAATAGGATGTTCGGCTCCCATCTGCTATTATTCGTATAGTTAGTGACAGGTTTCCCACACCTGAAATCTTCTACTGTTGCTGCAGGTTATGTAATAATTTGACTGTCTTCATTCACATGTCAGTTTGGGTTTTATTTCTTCTTCATACCAGTATATGATTTTTCGTCCTTTTACTTGTATATGTTTTATTTTTTGCTGTATTGCCTGATGTATAATTATATGTGTAGAGTAGCAGGACAGTTTGGAAGATATGCATTGCTATGCCTAAAACTTTTATCCTGATTAACCCTTTTCATCTTGATACACCCATTGCTTGATGTAAATTTTACTTTGATAACTCAAGGGTGGTGCCAGAATAGCTTAGCGCATGAGGCGCCAAGCTATTCTGGCACCACCCTTGAACTAAAAACGGTTTATCTGTATCATAATCTGTAATGTAGCCTTTATAGGACAGTAAGCAAATTGTAAAGAAATCAGCCTCAAGATGTAATGGGTTAAAAACGTTTCATCATCATCATGGTTGATCAGTCTCCTAATACAGTGTGTCAGGGCTGAATCAAGGTGAATGATTGAACACATCCAATCCGTTGTGTGAGGCAAAAGACGGCAAGTCCATTTGTGTACAGAGTGAGATTTTCTTTGAGTACAATGGCAATCCTGCTTTTCACCCAAATGGACCAATGTCTTTTGGCTTCTTAGTGAATAACTGTGAGGTGCCAAATAAATGAGTTTTCTCCCCTGTTCTTCTGTAGGCAGCCAGACGTTTACGTTGGCTATCTTCCCTTGGCACACGTCTTGGAGCTGACAGCTGGTAAGTTGGACGTGTCAGTATGCAGTAGGTCATTGGGCCGACTTCAGCCGCTGTTGGGCCCACACACGGCTGTGCACGGGCCGGCTGCGGCCAGATTGGCCTGGTTACCTTTAGCTTAACCCATTTTATCCCAGGACTGCACTGTAGTTGTCTCTAATGACTGTGTTCCATTAGCAGGAGACGGATCGACCATGACAATTCAAGGGTAGTGCCAGATTAGCTTGGCGCCAAGCTAATCTGGCACTACCCTTGAATTGTCATTGTCGACCCATCTCCAGTAGTAGTGCACTCTAAATGGGGTAAATGCGACCTCTACTGCCATTATGACAGCTTGTAATGTTCATTTTTGTAGAGTGTAGCTGGTAGTTTGAAAGTGGTCGTTAGGACATGGCTTTGGCTGTCAGTTGTGCTTTTTGTCAAGGTGATGCCTGTAAGAATCGCATCAACAAAAAGTGCTACAGACAGCCGCAGGGTTAACTCATTCTGCCCCAAGACCGAAATCCCCAAATTTTGCCGTTGCCCTCTGAAGACTGCATTGCAGTGCAGGACACAGATCGACCATGATAGTTCAAGGGTGATGCCAGAATAGATTGGCGCCCATAGGCACCAAGCTATTCTGGCATCACCCTTGAACTGTCATGGTCGATCCATATCTTGGTGTGGTGTGTCTGGGGTAGAATGAGTTAACTCTCTGGCTTCCGATTACAGCAGTGTTGGTCAACATGATTCCTACATTGGCTGTCCTATGGTAATCATGTTGACAGCAGGGTTAGATATTATGTATGTTAGCGATCATAAAACGTGTCCAGACAGATGCAGTGGTGATACACGCATGCGTGCACACCACAGGCATTGACGCAGCATTTTCATGTTCATTTCGTTGTCTTTTGTGCTTCAGAAATCTCCTGCGTGTCACATGGTGTGTGCATTGGTTACTCCTCCCCCCTCACTCTCACAGACCAGGTAACGGAAACATATACTTCAATTTCTGTACTATTGTGACTGTAGTTTCACTTGAATTTCCTGGGTTGACAGGCCTCAGTCCTGTCGACTGATTCAGCTTGTCCAGAATCCCAGAAAGCGGAATTTCAGCTTTTTGGTTATTGCTGAACACAGCCCGTCAGCTGGCCCATTCCATCTGCAAGAGGCATAAATTCTCATGAGCCCCTGCATCCGCAGGGGCTCATGAGAATTTTTGGCTCTTGCTGGCCATGGATGGTGTGCCATAGTTAGTTCGTAGACCATTTTCAGTCATTTAAAAATGTTTTCGCTGACACCCACGAAACTCGCAGCTGCGCATCCATTGCCGTATATACACTGAAAATCTGGCTTTTCACAAAATGTACTTACAGGCTTTTGCCTTCAGAGGGCATTAAAAGTTATTGGTCACAGGGGTTTGCAACACGGACCCTTGTAGGCCTGAGGGAGGTCAAAGGAACCATTGTACGCCGAAGACCGAAAGCCTGAGTGGTACAATGGCTTCTTTGACCTCCCTCAGGCCTACAAGGGTCCGGCTAACAAGCCCCTGCTACCAATAACGTATTTGTTTTCATTCCTGTACAATTTTCATAAAAGAAATTGAGAAGAAATTTTCCGACCTGGATCACGCGAGACATAACTGACATCAAAGGAATATACATTTATACATAATAGACTTATGATGTAATTTAAAATCTTTCATGACATTGCTGTCTCCAGTAGTGTGCCTGTTGTTTTAAACAACACTAAGTAACTTTGTACTTTAGAACATTTTGGTGATCTTTTATAGAACAACACTGGCATCCAAGACGCGTCAGAAAGAGGGATACAAAAAGTCCGCCATTAGTTGCTACATGGGTTTTTGAAGCTCGGTCACATGGTACGGTTTGTGCTAAAGGAATTGGTCGTGTGACATAGGGATGAAAACAAATATAGTTCTTCTACATATAATGTATGGACAGGACAGTGACACAGGTGCTGATACAGAAAAAATAATAAGTAATTGGGTGTGAGATCAACCGTCTGACTGACTGACTGACTTACTGACTGGCACACAGAAATTGCCTGTATCCACAGTCTTGGAAATTTACTGTTAGTCACAGCTAGACTGACTTAAAAAAAACAAAAAAACTTTTCTGTGACTGTGGAGCAGGTCTTTTATCATACAGTTATGTTATTGTCAGACTACCGAACAATGAAATGAAACTTTATTTCTCAGTGGATGAAGTAATTGGCATATATGCCATTCTTCATACTTGCCGTTGCTACTCTACAACAAACAAAAAATAATAACAACAACAAAAAGAAGTAAAGTGTACCAACTTACACACACACACACACACACACACACACACACACACATACACGATTATCAACATACTAAGCAAATCTTTCGAAGTGACAGCAACAATACGCTGAATATTGCATGAATCAAAGGGGCTATGATAAAATCATGACGTAATTATGCGATAACTGATCAGCATGGACACACTATGTATACACGGCAGCACGTGGGCATTTTGAACAAATTGTTGAATCATGTGTCCGATGACAAGTACTTGAAGAGGCTATCCTTGAAAGAGGAGAGAGAGCCAATATGCATTATATATGCTGACAAGAGGGAGGATGAGAGTCCTTTGGAAGGCGCCAGTGTGTGGCAGTGAGTGACTGGCGTGCGTGCTGTTTCTCTTTCAGTCCAGCAAGATCAAGAAGGGGAGCCAGGGGGATGTCTCTGTGTTGAAGCCGACGTTTCTTGCTGCCGTGCCGGTGAGTGTTTTTGTCCTGCATGTCCTGTTTTGAGCATCCTGGAGAAAAATTGGTCTTAAGCCTTTCAGCCCCAAGGTCTCATTTCTCAAATTTTAGAGGTGTTGCCTAACAACTCTGTACCAGTTGCAGGAGATGGATTGATCATAATTAATTCAAGGGTAGGGCCAGATGAGTTTGGCGCCTGAAGGCGCCAAGCTCATCTGGCACTACCTTTGAATTATCATGATCAATCCATCTCCTGCTGCGGGGTCCCAGGGTTAAATAGGTTAAAAGACAGATGCTCTCTCAAGAGACGTTTTGAAAGGCTAAATGTGTCCGCTGTCATAAAGGCCACCATTTAGGTGGCTACAGCCAGGGTTATGGTAGTGGCTGCAGGCACCTAAATGATGGTCTTTAATGACAGGTGATCTCTCACAAGAGTGGTCGCTCAAAATAGGTAAATGCATCTTTCATAATCCCAGTTTACTAGGTACAGTAGAACCTTCGGTTCTACTGTACCTGGTAGGCTGGGATTATGAAAGATGCATTCACACACACTAAGACAATAAATACACATTTGCACACATACCAAGATAGAGGTTAACTCATTCGCGGCCAGCCGCATCCAGATGCGTGGCTTATGCAGCACATCCGGATGCGGATGGCCGCAAATGAGTTAAATCATTGCCCATCCGTTACGCTCATTTCGATGAATAAAAAGCGAGTTTTGAAGAGCATTTGATTGGTCGACCTGAGCGTGAGTGATTTGTTTTATGCAGTGAGAAATCTGGCATAATTTAATATATTTATACAATGAACATAACTTCAGATTTTGCATACAAACGGTTCCCTGTTCCTCAGATTTGATCACGAAAAAAGGAGTCCAATTGTCGTTTTGCATTTGTTTCCCAACCAAGACTTGTTATTTACATCATACATTGCAGTTTTCGTCTTCTTCTTCTTCTTCTTCCTTGATCGCTGCAGTTTTCTTCTATTATTGTTCCAAACTATGACTGGTCTCAAGCCTCTGCAGTAAATGTTTTTTTTCAGCGTCTGTCTCCACCTCTTCCTGCTGTCATGATTGTGTATGACTAATTGATTGTGTACAGGTGATCATGGACCGACTGTACAAGGCTGTGTGGGAGAAGGTGAACGAGGGAGGGCCGCTCAGTCGCGCTATATTCCAGTTTGCTTACGACTACAAACTGCGGCAGATTGAAAACGGCTATGACACCCCTTTATTGGACAAGTAAGATTTATCTCAGGTTAACTCTTTTAGCCCCAAGGTCTCGTTTCTCAATTTTGGGAGGTGTTGCCTAATGACAGTTGTAGGAGATGGAAGGCGCCAAGCTCATCTGGCACCACCCTTGAATTATCATGATCAATCCATCTCTTGCTGCAGGGTCCCGGGGCTAAAAGGGTTAACTTAAAGGAAGGTTAGACAGATTCTTTAGGGATCACAGAAAACATGCGCAGTACGTTGTAAACAGATTTGTAACCCCTTGATTGCCAAGAAAAAGGGAACACGATCCAGCTGTAAGAGACATAGATCCTCATGAGCCCCCGCAAATGCGGGGGCTCATGGGGGTCTATGCCTCTTGCTGAGACAAGTTTGTATCCATGTGTCTTGGATATTTTTGGCTTTTGGTCGTTGCATAAACAAAGATTTCAGAAACAACAATGTACGTACAGTGGCACGGAAGGGGTTCAAGCTATAGCCACAGTGATCAGTTATGATTTTGAAGTTTGTATATATGCATGATTTTGTGTACAGCTTGCGCACACAAACCACGCCTTTACAATCACTATGGCTGTTGTGTGAGAGCACAAATCATGCATTTACAGACCAAATTAGTTACTACCAAGCATATCAAATGCAGAGAAACACACTTGGAAAGGAAAATTACAAATAAAAGCATGTTTCTTTGCTGAGATTTTCTCCTTATGCACTCAAAAGCACAGATCATCACATTTCCCCCCTCCCCTCCCCCCCCCCCTCCCCTCCCCCCATAAGTTTAACCCTTTGGCTTTCGGTAGTGTTTTTGCAGGAATCACCTTGACCAAAAACACTACCGAAAGCCAAAGGGTTAAGGAAATTGAGGCACAGTGGATGTTCAGCTGACTAGTTTGTGCCTAAGCAGGTTTTGCTGTTGCAAAAAGTGAGGTTAGCATCCTCAGGCATGGTTTAGCAGGTTTATGAGCCCACCTGTCCCCAAGGCCCTACTGTAGATGACGGATCAGCCATGACAGTTCAAGGGTAGTGGCCAGATTAGCTTGGCCAAGCTATTCTGGCACTACCCTTGAATTATCATGATTCATCTATCTCCTGCAACTGGTACATAGTTGTTGAGTGATACCTCTAAAATGTGCAAAATCAGGCCTTGGTGTTAGATGGGTTAAAGCATTGCAACTCCTGATTCTTAACCCTTTTAGCCCCAAGGTCCCATTTCTCAAATTTGGGAGGTGTTGCCTAAAGGCTATGTACCAGTTGCAGGTGATGGCTTGACCATGATAATCTGGCACTACCCTTGAATTATCATGGTCAAGCTATCTCCTGCTGTAGGGATCCAGGGCTTAAAGGGTTAATTACATTGTTCTTGAACTGTTATGGATGATTTGTCTTCTGGGCTGTAATGCAGTCTTTGGAGGACAGCTCACAAATTTGGGCATTTGGATATTTTCACCAAAGGCTTGCTGAGTTCAGTTGTGCTTTGCAGTGATTCTTTGTGTCTTGAGTCGTCCAGTACTTTGTAACATTGCTGCCTATTGGTTGCAGGATTGTGTTCAGGAAGATCCGTCAGGCGCTGGGCGGCCATGTGCGAATGATGCTGTGTGGTGGCGCCCCCCTCTCCGGCACTACCCAGCGCTTCATGCAGATCTGTTTCTGTTGCCCCGTTGCCCAAGGCTACGGCCTCACAGAGACCTGTGGTGCTGGCACTGTGGCTGAGAGTAAGTTTCACGTTTGGTAGAACTACAAGTGCAGTGAGGTAGAACTACAGGTGCAGTGAAATTTCAATGCACGAGAACATGTTTCCAGCGACCACCCATATGAGAGATCACCTGTCGTTACAGAACATCATTTAGGTACCTGTAGCTGCCCAAATGATGGTCTTTCCTGACAGGTGATGCTTTTTGTCCCTCTAGACCTCTCTTGAGAACACAGTGGTCTTTTAACTCACTCTGCCCTTGACACACCACGGCAAGATATGGCTCGACCATGATAGTTCATGGGTGGTGGCAGAATAGCTTGGCGCCTGTAGGCGCCAAGCTATTCTGCCACCACCCTTGAACTGTCATGGTCGATCTGTCTCCTGAATTGTAATGCAGTCCTCGGAGGATAACTTCAAAATGGGGGGTATTTCGTACCTCGGCACAATGAGTAAAGACAGCATTTTTTTTCTGCATAAGAGTTGGTTGCACAAAATGTGTTTTACTGTACAGCAAAATGGCAGCCAAACGAAATTTGTTGTTGTTATATCTTGTTATTTTGCTATAAAAAAAATTGTTAGAAATTCTCAGTTTACATAGAGTGTAGTTGGGTTGAGGAAGAAGCCAGGGGGGGGTAGGGGGTGGGGTGGGGTCTGTGTATGCACACATCAACAAAATCGTGTACCGATCTGTCACTCATTTGAAGTGACTTTCACCCTGTGTGTGCATCTTGTTGATGTTTTTCCCGAACGTGTTGCATGGGAGATGTATCTGTGAAGCCACTAGACCAAGTAAGGATTTCTCAGTATGCTGATTTATGAAGTGTGCATTATGTATGCTTTGCGTAGCTACCGACTTGAGCTTGGAGCGGGTGGGAGCACCTCTGCTGTGCAGCGAGTTCAGACTGCGCGACTGGCCTGAAGGTGAGCACACACTGGCCAGGCATCAGCCCATTTAGGCCTGAGTCCCTACAGCGGTAGATGGCTTGGCCATGATAATTCAAAGGTAGTGCCAGATTAGCTTGGCGCCTTCAGGCGCCAAGCTAATCTGGCACTACCCTTGAATTATCATGGTCAAGCCATCTCCTGCAACTGGTACATAGTCGTTTGACAACACTTCCAAAATTTGAGAAATGGGACTTTGGGGCTAAAAGGGTTAAGTATGAAACATGACTTTTCGGATCAGAGATCCTTCGTCAGAGTGATATGGAAACAACCTATGAAGAAGGATCTCTGACCTGAAATGTTGTGTTTCATGTTTCATACTTCAAGGGTTTTTAACCTCTATTTTTTTTTTGTTTTCCTATTATGAACAGTTTACATTCTGTTCACTTTCACACACTGGACAGACATTAACCCATTTAGCCCCGAGTCCCTACAGCAGGAGATGGATCGGCCATGATAATTCACGGCTAGTGTCAGATTAGCTTGGCGCCTGAAGGCGCCAAGCTAATCTGGCACTACCCATGAATTATGATGGTCAATCCATCTCCTGCAACTGGTACATAGTCGTTAGGCAACACCTTCAAAATTTGAGAAATGGGACCTTGGGGCTAAAAGCGTTAGAGACTTTTTCAGGATTGAAAGGAAATAACCAGCAACAAAATAAACACCCATGGACAAACTGCCACATTAATCCATTGCATGTCAGTATTTGTTTTAGTTGCGAATCAGGAATCATCGCAACTTTAACCGCTACTGACACGCAGAGGGTTACATTTTCAGATAAAAAAAACTTTTCCCAAATGCAGACAGTGTGTTACTTGTCTTTGTTGTAAACGTAAACATAGAGTTGATCATGTCGCCTTGACAAAGAACGTAAGCACCTCTCTGTTGTAGCATGTTTCGTTGGTGTATGTTAGATATGCATGCCTTTCACAGCAGGACCTGTTTTGAGTGACCATCCTTATGAGAGATAGCCTGTTGTTAACCCTTTTAGCCCCACGACCCTGCAGCAGGAGCTGGATTGACCATGATAATTCAAGGGTAGCGGTTTTAGTCACGATGATGCCTGTAGGAAGGAATCGTCACGACTAAAACCGTTGCTGACACCCGGAGGGTTAATGCCGGCTTCCACCCTTTGCCCCTCAAGACTTATCTTGCGAGAGCACCTGTCTTTTAACTTATTCAACACCACCGTTTTTGTGCGTACAGAGGTGGGTGTTCAAAACAGGGTCATGTACCATCTTGCGCTCTTTGGCCAGGGTTTC
This sequence comes from Semisulcospira habei, assembly GCA_036245525.1. NCBI lineage: Eukaryota > Metazoa > Mollusca > Gastropoda > Semisulcospiridae > Semisulcospira > Semisulcospira habei. The sequence goes on along the minus strand of BTPG01000007.1, from coordinate 14,666,710 downwards.
GAAAGTATTGATAAACAGTATGTAGCTCAAATGCTATGAACATTTTCAAAAGAGTTTGACAGATGCGTGGATGCAACGAGACGTCAGACATCTGTCAAAGTCTGATTGCAGGGCTAAAATGTCCGATTAATCCTTTCAGCCCCAAGGCCCCATTTCTCAAATTTTGGAGGTGTTGCCTAATGACTATGTACCGGTTGCTGTAGAGGGATTGACCATGATAATTCAAGGGTAGTGCCAGATTAGCTTGGCGCCTTCAGGTGCCAAGCTAATCTGGTACTACCCTTGAATTATCATAGTCAATCCATCTCGTGCTGTAGGGACTCAGGGCTAAGTGGGTTAATGTAGGTGCCAGTAGGTCAGATGTCCTGTTATAATTGCCTCAAAGCTATGTCCGATCACCTTTTTGTTGTCTTGGACTTCATATGTTACGTAGCCCTTTAACATTCTAAGTCTGCATTGTGCGCATTGACCGCTCACGAAACACTTATCTTGTGTACCTACTATACCGATGAGCAAAAGAAAGGCAACCTCTTTAGAGTCATTGGAAACACTGAAGTGTTTTACCGATGACTTGAATGATGTCGCATTTTTTTTGCTTATCAGTATTAAATGTCTGTGTGGCGGAGATATGTCCTGTTCATGTTGGCAAACCCAGGACATTTGACCCATCTGCGGAAATGTCTAGTTGCATCCCTGCAGATGTTTCAGATTCAGACAACTTTATTATCCATAAAGGAAATTTGTTTTGCCACCTCACGTGCAGCTCGCAATCACTGTGACTCACACAACAGTTTACAAACAACAAATGGACAATAGCTCGGGACGAGTGAAGCCCGTCGCCAAGGCTTCTCATGGCTGGCGCCAACGGCCCCAACCTGACTTGAACCTCCCTTAAAGAAAGCAGACTAAAGACAGTGCTATCATAATATCTCTTAAACACGTAATATAATATTTTAAAACTTTCTGCTTGGCTTCGACTCATTACACAAATGAGAAATACGCATAAACAACAATTTTAAAAAATAAAATTAAAAAAAGATGAATTATACTTTTAAAGTTGCTACCTGTGGGCCCGTCGCCATATAAGAGTAGTGCTGGCTATTAGACAGTCTCAGGAATTTTACAAGTCAGCCCATGAAATGAACTGAACGTGTTGTTTTACACCCACAGGCAACTACACGGCTGATGACAAGCCTTTCCCACGGGGAGAAATTCTGATTGGCGGAGGAAATGTAGCCGAAGGCTACTACAAGAATGCGCAGCAGACCAAGGAAGATTTCATCGCCATTGGGGACACTCGGTATTTCTGCACGGGCGATATCGGACAGTTTGAGGACGATGGCTGCCTTCGAGTCATTGGTGAGAAGGATTGATATTATTACATAGCTGCCAACCTGTAGAAATCCAAAAAAGGAATCTTGAAGCGAAGCGTCAATCTGAGGAGCGAAGCGACGACAAGTGCTAGGGGGGTTCGGGAGCATGCCCCCCCCCCCCCCCCCGAGATTTTATTTTTTTGTCTGAATAGGCCAAATGGAGCACTCTGGTGCAATCTGAGCTATAAATTGACAAAACAAAAAAAAAAAGGTTGACAAGAAGGAGAAATTACAACAAAAATGGAGGTAAATATATAAAAGGGGAAACATTAAAAACAAAGCTTTTTTTTTGCTTTATTTTGTGAAAATGTATGAGACCAGGGATGCTAGCTGCAGAAGACCCGAGAAGAAGTTAACATTTGATGAGGGTTCATGGTGTAGGCCTATTGGTGTTGCATCGTGGTTTGTGCTCCTTGAAATATAATGATGATATGATTGTTGTTTCTCAGTTTTTCTGCTCAAATAATGATGTGTTTCAAAATAAAGGTTGTGGTCAGAAATTTAAAAAAAATAAAAATAAAAAAAAATAAATTAAAAAAAACAGCTGTGCTGTTAGTAGCACGTCTTTGTACTTTTTCTATTGCTGCTGACAGTCTAACAAGACTTGGGTGCCAACCAGTAGGCCTATAATATTACCATACTCGAGGTGCGGTCTGACAAGTGCTTTGTAAAGTTTTAGAAGTGTATCTCTTGTCAGCAAATTCAAACTTTTCTAACTATCTCAGCTTTAATTGTATTCAAGTCTGCCTGCTTCGTCAGCAGCTGATCCATCTTCGTAGTTTCTTGACGACATCAAATTCCATTTCTTGAACATTCTTCTTATGTTTGCCAGTGGCTTCATGTTTCGTGATGTCGTTTTTTTCACCCCAGCAGATGGAGAAGTCATAATGACAAACACGACAATACGCTTTGATGAAATCAAAGTTCTTCAGATACGAATCCTTGAACTTTTGTTTCAGTTTGGGTTTCTTGGAAGAAGAAGTTTCGCTGCTTTTGCTCGCCATTTTGTTATCACTTTGATAGAAATAAACTGGAAGTACTTCCTGCAGCTCAGGGAACGGAAAAATGTGAATCGGAACCGGAACAAATAAAACATCGATAAAAAAATATTTTGAGGGGAAAATTTGAAACTCGGAATCTTAAGTACCCAAATCGGAATTGGCGGAAAATTTGTAAAAATCGGGAAAATTTCACAAAAATTGGGAGGGTTGGCAGCTATGTTATTATCACCATATGTGTTTGTTTAATGACTATTGCAACTTTCTGCATTAAATGGACCACAAGGATCAACAACCAAACGCAAGAAGTATAGATCCGAGCCCCTGCTGTTATGCTGCTCTGGCGTGTCTGATTTGCAAGTGCATCTCTTATTAGGCAGATGAGGTTACCAGGCAGTGAATCTTGGATTGTTCAGAGACATTGTTTCTAGTCACTGGTGGTGACAGGGTTAATATGTTAACCCTTTAAGCCATGAGGATGAAATTATCAAATGTTTGAAATAGCCTCTCAGGTCTGCATCACTGTCCTCGGGACATGATAGTTCAAGGGTGGTGTTGGGATAGCTTGGACCCAAAACCATCCTTGAAATATCAACCTGTCTTGGGGTTCCAGGCTTGATGGGTTGGTTAGCTCATTCAAGACTTGCTGCATCCAGATACACTGTATGAATCCACAAATCCAAAATGCCACACGTCTTGAATGTGTTAACGTAATCTTGGGAATAATGAGAATCATGGCAGTGCTCTCATTTTTCAGTGTTTTTTGTTCTAATGTGAATTGTAATTGAAAATCACATACGGAAAATAGAAAAAGGGCTAGAACACACATCAAAACATCAGGCATTTTTGTTGGGTATTCTTTGTCCGTGGGCTGTCGTGTGCGTCGCTTCAGCCATTCACTATGAGGAAAATTATTTACATACACAATATTTTTTATTCACACTTTGATAGTGAAAATGTCGGTTGACTCCCTTACATGTGCAGCCAGCGATACTGTGTACAGTACCAGTGGCTGTATGGACAAAAGGTGTCACCTAACGACTATGTACCGGTTGCAGGAGTTGGATTGACCATGATAACTGAAGGCTGGTGCCAGATTAGCTTGGCGCCTTTAGGCGCTAAGCTAATCTGGCACCGCCCTTGAATTATCATGGTCGGTCCATCTCCTGCTGTAGTGCGTCGGGGCTAAATGGGTTAAGATGTTTGCTGTCACCATTGTCATCAGATCGCAAGAAAGATCTGGTCAAACTACAGATGGGAGAGTACGTGTCGCTCAGCAAACTGGAAACCGTCCTCAAGATGTCACCGCTTGTTGAACAGGTGAATATGACACACTCACTGAAGACTGATTCAATCCTCCAAAAGCTGAATTTAAGCTTTTTTCTACAGACATAAAGGCTCCGAAAGCCAGACTGTATCATCTGCAAAAGACATAAATTCTTATGAGGCCCTGCATCCGCAGGGCCTCATAAGAATTTATGTCTCTTGCTGGCAGTGGATTATGGGGCGTAGTCAGTCTGTGGACCATTTTCAGGCGTTTTAGTTTTTTCGCACTGTCACCCATGCAATCGGTTGTGTGTACTTGTTTGTGTAACCTGTTGTCAAGTAAATACTTTGAAATGACACAGTGATAACAGGTGCATTTATGTTTCTTTGCCTTTGTACAGGTGTGCGTGTGTGCTCGGAGTGAAGAACTTAACACCGTTGGACTGATCGTTCCAAATGCAAAACAGCTGGAGGAAATTGCCAAGAAGGTCAACGTGGAGGGTCTCGACTACCCGTCCATGTGTAGAGACCCGCAGATTGTGGCGGCGGCAACCAAAGTCCTCAACACGCATGCTCTCGCTTGTATGTGTTAATTTTTTCCCTTCTCTTTTATTTTGTAAATTTTATTTGTTTCCTCAAAAACATTACCGATGCCATTACTACAATGGAACAACCTATAGCTAGCGTAATTTTAGCCCAAAAACTTACGATGTGTACCATTAGAGCCAGGGGAGGCCACCAAGGGTACCGAGGTCTAGTACCCGGGTAGCCTCCCTTCCCCCGCCAACAGGTGAGCGCCAGCTCACTACCAATCCAACCAGTTCTTTCCTTTAGCTTACAGCGTGCAGACGTGTCTGCTTAGCCCTCTGCTTCTGCCTTGGCTGTGTAGTGGTCGGCTTGGTTAGCCTTCTGTCTTGCTACCTAGCCTGTGCCTTGGAACTTCTGCTTTGGGTGCCCTTCGAAGAAGAGAATAGAAGAGAGAGAAAGGATCGTTCGTAGTCTCTGCGCTGTGACTTTCAGAGACGGAATAGACTTGGTGTGAGCGAGAGAACCGGTTCAGTGCGCTTCGTTCCCGGCCGGTGCTTTGCCATGCCTTGGAACTTTCTGGCCTTGTGTGTACCGTCGGCTGTGTTGGTTCAAGAGTACTTGGACTTTTGACAGTGAGCTTCGTTCCGGCCTGTGCTTTCGCCTTGCCTTGGACTTCTAGCCTGTGTGTACCGTCGGCTGTGTATGGTTCAAGAGTACTTGGACTTTGACAGTGAGCTTCGTTCACGGCCGGTGTTTCGCCTTGCCTTGGACTTCTGGCCTTGTGTGTACCGGCGGCTGTGTGTGGTTCACATGTACTTGGACCTTCGACAGTGAGCTTCGTTCCCGGCCTGTGCTTCGCATTGCCTTGGAACTTTCGGTCCTTGTGTGTACCGACGGCTGTGTTGGTTCAAGCGTTGGCCTTCGACGGTGAACTCCGTTCCGGCGGGTGCTTCGCTTGCCTTGGAACTTCTGACCTTGTGTGTGCCGTCGGCTGTGTTGGGTCAGATTTAGTCTTCGTCAGGAACCTTTGACTTCGTTAGTGTGGCTTCGTTACCGGCCTGCGCGTCCCCTTCTGTGGCTTAAGAAGTGGATCTCACGGGTGCTTCTTGCGTCGCCGCCGGAAGATAGGTCCCTGGGCCGTGGGGCTGGCCTTCGTCCCTCGTGGGAGCGCTGTCCTGCACCGGTTCCGGCTTGAGAGTTACATCGGCTTCGCCGGTCAAGTTCGCCAGTTGGGCGGCCGGGACCTTCGTCGCAGACCCAGCCTTCCTCTTCCTGGATGCTTCTGGGCCTCTGCCGTGTGGGTGCTTCTTCGACTACAGGTGCTACCTTCCCCTGTCCCTTGCGAGATGTTCAGGTAAGGTCTCAATGTTTGCCAGCGCCGCGCCTCTGGCGGCATGCGCCGGCATCCTTGCTTTTTCGTTGTTTTTAGGAATGCGATATGGCAAAACAGGATAGTGGGGAAGGGTGGAAGTGTGCGCGGTTTTTCAAGGGGCCGCAGTGAGATGGCCTTAGTCGCCTGCTCGGCGTTAAACCCATATAACTAGCTAGCTAGTTTCGGGGAACATGGCCTTCTCTTAGGACCAGTCGCTTCGTTGTTTTTCACTATGTTGCAGTGCTCGAGCCGCATCTGCACACCATGGGGCGACTTGCTGTGGCCTAAGTTTCAAGCATGCGATCTACCTCCCCAGCGCTGGCTACGCTTCGGGACCCTCCCGTGATGTCTGCACTCTGGGTAGAGGACCTTGGGACACCCAGCGGCGGAGCCTACGGCGTGACAGTCCGCCCGCCCCCGCAAGCATGCTTCGGCCCCGGATTCAGCAGGAACACACTTCGCTGCCGTTGGGGGACGGCAGACAAGGCTCCCCCCTTGCGCACCCACTCTCTCGAGTCAGGTCCGCAGCAAGTCCGCTCGCCCCGCTCAGCGGAAAACAAACCCCAACACTCTACATTGGGGGATGCCTTGATCCCCCCTTGCGCACCAGCTCGCTCGAGCCAGGTCCGCAGCGAGCTAGCTCGCCCCGCCTTGCGGAACCTAAGCCTCACAAGACCTCTGGCAGAACTGTACGCCGCTTCTCTCCGCTTGCGACTCCGGGTTCGCGACCACCTGGACTCGGCTCCTCGCCCCTCGCCTGCGGACGCCCCCTGGAATCGGCGTCCTTCCCCGGACCCGCAGCCCTGCGTCTTCGGTTCTCGCCTTCTCGTCGCTCGTCGCTCTCGTCTTCCCCCCCCCCCCCCCCCCTCCTTCCCCGGCACCCTTTCCCCTCCCTCCCCACTCCCCTCTCCTTCGCGCCGTCGGCCACGTGTTCCGCCTTCCTTCGTACGGACCCTCCTCTCGTTGGTCTTGCCGCCCGCGCCTTCTCGGCCGCTCGCCCTGGTCTTGCACGGTCTGATGGCGGCTTCCGCCTCTCCAGCTCCTGGTACGTCGGCCTCCTGCTCTGCCCATTGATGTGGATCGCTGCCTTCGGCTCGCTCAGGCGGATTCCGACTCGGCTCCCTCCTTCTACCTCCGCGCTCTCTTCGACACCCTTGACCCTGTGTCCAGGACGCCCAGGACGGAGACCCTTCCCTCGCTTGACGCACCGCACCTCTACTGTCTCGCGTCTTCTCAAGCCGGATGCCTTCCCCGTCGCCCGCTTGGACGTTGTTCTCCCCCATAGAGGTTCGTCCCTGCCACGCCCCGAGGTTCACGGATTCGGGTCTCCTTCTCCGCCTCTGCGACAGGATTCAGGCTCCGACGTGGGTTCTTCGTCGCCGTCACTCTCCGGTCGGTGGATTGGACATCGCCTTTCCGCGCAGCTGGACGCCGGACATGCACAGGCCTTGCTTCTGCCTCTCCGCAGTGGTTCCTGCCAATCAGCAGCAGCTGGTGGATTCATGCCTCGCGCCGTTGCTTCCTCCCTGTCGGATTCGGCCGCTGTTCCCCTCCGCGACGCTCTCGCCTGTGCTGGATCCCTCGGCTTGGCCAAGCAAGCATTTGTCTACCTGGAGCTGGCTCTTCTCCTTCTCGCCGCTGTTCGGGCCCCTCCTTGCTCTGGCTGTGGAGAGTAAGTCCTGCCTCCGAGCGGTGTGTCTACGCTTGGGTCTTCGATGCTCCGATGCCGCGCCCGACTGTGCTCGTCGTCCGCCCCTACCTCCCGCTGGACCCGCGGAGACAGCTGCGACAGGCTCCGCTCAGCATCCCCTCCTTCGGGCCTGGCAGTTGGTGAAGGACGCGTTGAGATTCTTCATTGCCCCGCTTCACCTCCTCACGCTTCCAGCCACCTGGATCGCCGGACCCGACCGACACCCGCCCTACCTGCGTCGCTGCCCTTCCCCGCGCGTCTCCGCCGCCCACCGCGCCCGCCCGCCCCCCGACCCCGCCTTTGCCCCCGCCTGGCCTGGCACGGCCACAGGCGGTACCCGACCTCGACTTTCAGCTTGGCACGAGTTCCTAGCGGCGCCTCCCTCCTTGGAGACTGCTGAGCCTTCGCGCCGAGGTTCCTCCCATGGGCTTCCCTGTCAGCCAGGATCTAGTGGACGCCTACACTCTCGTTCCCGTGCTTCCGGTTTCCAGACGCTTCCGCGTTTAACTTCGACGGTGGCCCTACTGTTCCGCCGTCGCCCGCAGCCTCCACTGGGTCTTCGGCCATCTCTTGGTCGGCGTCTGCAAAGCCACGGCCACGCGGACTTCGTCGAGCCATCCTCAAACTTGTCGACGATCTGCTCCGGCGCCTCCGGTCGGCTCCCTCCCGGGAACAGCAACAAGACGCCTCCTGGATTCCTCAGCACCCGCGGCTTCGTAGTCTTAGGCAACTCGGTTCTCGCTCTGTCCCGCCGCTTCGCACGCCGTGGTTGGAGTTCCTGACGGATCTCGTCAAGTGTGACTCCCGGAACTGAGGACCCAGAAGTTGGCGAACCTGGCTCATCTTGGTGCACCGCAGGAGACAGTCTCCGCCAGACCCTGGTTGCAGCTCTCTGGCCTAGGGAGCACCGCTGCGGATCTCCTTCCCCTTGGTTGGCTCTGCTTGCACCCGCTTCCCCTTCACCTACTCCTTCGCTGGCGCCCTCGACCGGAGACATCGAGGCTCCCTTCGGCGGTCCCTGCCTGGCTTGCGCCTGGAGTCCCTCTTCGTCGCCTTCCCCCCAGTTGTCCCTTGCGTCGACGCCAGTCGTTCCGCTGGGGTGCACTCCTGCTGCCGACTTGCCACGGCTTCCGGCAGCTGCCCTCCGGTCCTTGCGGTCAAGCCTTCAACTGGTTGGAGTTACAGGCGATTCGGCTGCTCTCCTCCCTTGGAGACCGACTTCGGATATCAGGACTCGATCGTCGCTCCGACGATTCCGCTGGGGTGGCCTACGTACAGAAGCAGGACGGGACCTGCTCCCTTTCCTCTGCCTTCTTCTTACCAGCGCCTCCGTTGGTGCAAGGATCGCCACGTCTCTCCCGAGCGAGATTCTTCACGGCCACCTGCTTGTCCTTGCGGGCTCCCCCTCCTGGCTCGGTCAGTGTCTCCGCACCAGTGAGAAGGAAGAGAAAGAGGCGCTTCGCCCGGACGTCGCCCGGATGATCTGCGCCACGTGGGAGACCCCCCCCCCCCCCTCTCTTCGTTCTTCGCGACAGGGTGGTACCTTCAGCTCCCCCCTCCTCGTCCCACCCGTCCCAGAACCCCTAGCTTGGGCGGCCTTGCTTCCCTTCCTAGATAAAAGGCGATGAAGGAAGGGAAGCTGGGACGGCCCCTGCGCTTCCGCTTACCCTCCCTCAGTCCTTGTCCCCAAGGTGCTTCGCTAACGCAGGGATGCTACGCGATCCTGTTGCTGGCTTCGCCGTTCTGCGGGACCAGATCCTGCGCCACCGACCTTCTGAACCTGGCCACGGGCCCCTCACTCCGGCTTCGCGCTCCTCGCACGATGCTCTAGCTACTGCGCCAGGCGCTCTACTTCCGTGCTCTGGGAGACTCCTGCTACACGCTTGGAGATTGGGTGGCAAGCCCTCGCCGCTGGAGTTCTCGAGTGAGGCAGTGACAGCTATTGCTTCAGGCCGTGGACCCTCGACCCTGCGTGTCTACGAGGGAAGGTGGAGAGTACTGGGAGCTTGGTGCGACTTCCGTCGCCTCTCCACTACCGATCTGACTTCCCCGCCGCTGGCCGAGTTCTTCCTGGCTTCGCCGAACAGCACTTGGCACCGATCACCTCAGGGGCTACCTCACTATGGTCGCCGACGCTCTCCGGCACCAGGGCCGAGCGGAACCCGACAGTGGTCAGTCCTCACGGACCTTGCCCCTCTTCGGCACACAGCGACCTGCCCTCCGCTCCCTGATCCCGTGCGGGGATTTACCCGGGATACTCTTCTGGATGAACGCTAGCGTACGAGCCGCTTCCCCTAGCAAGCCTGGCCGACGCTACACGGAGACTGGCTTCTGCTCGCCGTAGCCTCGCCCTCCAGAATGAGTGAGCTGCCCGTGCCTTCCGCGCCCCCGCCTGCCTGCGATGCAGGTCGGATGACCCCGTGCAGCTTCCTGGCCCTGAACCAGTCCCCGCTGACAGCCCCACAGGTGATCACTGTGCGATCGTTTACGCCGATCGACCCCTACGAGGAAGTCAGACAACAGGTCCCGGTGGGAGCCTTACGTGTGTACCTACGCTGTACCAAGCCGCTCCGCCAGGGACGCACCCGCCTCTTTTGTTTTCTCTGTCCCCAGGTAGACAAGTCATCTCAGCCCAGACGATCTTCCTGGCTAGATGGGTGATGTGCTCCGCCTACCAGGACCTCTGCCCCGACGCTGTCTAACGGCTACTCTTCCGGGCCCACGAGGTCAGAGCCATGGCTGCTAGCATCACGTTTGCCCGCTACTGCGCTGTCCGAGACAGTCTGGCTGCCATAGGCTGGTGGACCGAGTCGACCTTCACCCGGTTCTACCTCCGTCACCTGGTTGGCCAGCGAGACAATCTGGCCCTGGTGGGGGACATCGCGGCGGCGCAACACTCCCTCCCGGCACCTTTGGTGCTGTTGGTAATCCTTTAGCTAAAATTATCGGGAGCTTGCGCCGGGAGGACGGGGCTGGCTAGCTCAGTCAGTCACTGGGTTACGCGGCACCCTCCTCCTCTTCGCCATTCTCCATTGTAGTAATGGCATCGGTAATGTTTTTGAGGAAACAAATTAATTTTTCTCTAAAATGTATTTTTTCGAAAAATATTTACCGATGCCATTACTCGGACGACCCTGCCCCGCTAGCCGCTCCTCAGTCAAATGAAAGAACTGGTTGGATTGGTAGTGAGCTGGCGCTCACCTGTCGGCGGGGGAAGGGAGGCTACCCAGGTACTAGACCTTGGTACCCTTGGTGGCCTCCCCTGGCTCTAATGGTACACATCGTAAGTTTTTGGGCTAAAATTACGCTAGCTATAGGTTGTTCCATTGTAGTAATGGCATCGGTAAGTATTTTTCGAAAAAATACATTTTAGAGAAAAATTAATTTTCAGGTGTTTTGGCGTGAAAGTGTGTCTGTGTTTTTGAGTGTGTGTATGTAATTGGCAGTGTTTGACTCATGTACGATAGTGAACGTCTGTCGCCTGTCCTGTTGGCTGTGGTCAGTTTTTGCATCATCGTTTACTCAGATATTCAAACCACAGACTTACATTTTCGCTCAAGGAAACTTTGTGACGAGATTTTTATAAGTATACCACTGTGCGAAGATCAAGGTTACAAGGGGTCTGTAAAACGGTCGAAACTACCTTTATTTTTAACGTCAGTTTTGTTTGTCTGTTCTTAACCCTTTTAGTCCCAAGGTCCCATTTGTCAAATTTTGGAGGTGTTGCCTAACGACTGTGTACCAGTTGCAGGAGATGGCTTGACCATGATAATTCAAGGGTAGCACCAGATAGCTTGGCGCCTTCAGGCACCAAGCTAATCTAGCACTACCCTTGAATTATCATGGTCAATCCATCTCCTGCTGTACTGTAGAGACTCGGGGCTAAAAGGGTTAACCCTTTGTGTGTGTGCGTGTGTAGTGGTTTTAGTTGCGATGATTCCTACAGGAATCATCGCCACTAAGACCGCTACTAATATTGAAAGGGTTAAATAAATACTTTCATTATGGTAGCCAAACTCGGTACATAAATAACCAGTGAGATGACCTTCCAATGCGTACTAATTTAGCAACCTCACAGGGAGTTTCTTTTCCTTCTTCTTTCAGCCAAGCTGGAGAGGTTTGAGATCCCCATCAAGTACACCCTGTGTCCAGACCCCTGGCTGCCCGATACGGGCCTTGTCACCGACGCCTACAAGCTTAAACGCAAAAACATCGACAACCACTTTAAATCCGCCATCGACGCCATGTACAAGTAGACCGTCGTAGTCATCCGTTTGCGAGATCGGTTCTGAAATTATAGAATCAGTTTTAACACGGCATGAAAGAGAACTGTGACTGTCGGCCTGCTTTAAGCCGAAAGGCTGAGTCTACTGTCTAACAGCAGGCTAAGACTTCTAGCTTAAACCTGGCCCATGGTTTTCAGTCCTGTCATGCATACTACTCCAGACTGAATGCATGAGATTGGTGATGTCTGTTGTCATTTATGGTTGTCATATATTTGTCTATAAACCCCTTGCATCACTAAGGGAGTCACCTATAATTTTGTGGTATGTTTAATTTTGTAATGGTCTGCGATTCTGGATCTTACGTCTGCAGGCCATAAGGTTCAAAATCACAGACCAGCACACGTGTTTGTGCTTTGTTGTTGATTCTAAGTTTGCAGTATCTATGAGTGTAAAAATTGGAAGTCATTTGTGTGATCAGCATGGTGCTTAATCGTTTGTACAGTATCAGCCTGTGTGGGTTTGATGAACGTCCCCCGCATAATATCACAGCAGGTATTAGTTTTAATTTGTGTCAGTCCAACAGGGAACTGCATCCATCCATAGCTTAGTGTTTGCGCTTTTGCTTGCATAATGTACATGATCTGGTTGATTAACTTTTGCAGTTTGCGAGGTCAGTCGCTTATTTTCTGTAGTTGCTTTTTTCACTGCGTTAACCCCTTGGTTGCTACTGATGATACTGCTCAGCAGGAAAGATGCATGTAAGATGCAGAGCTATGTGTCTTTTCTGCTGAGGGGTAGCAGTAAAGGGGTCAGGCTTATGCAGTCTTTCAGTCTTTCACTTTCAAGAATCATAACGGGACCCATTTTCCTCTAGAAAGCTGCATGTTATGGTAAAACCTTTTTTGTGCAACATCCTTTTTTTTTTTTTCAATGACAGGTCGCTTAGAACAGCTCAGTATACAGAAGGCTATCAGGCTGAAGTCAACCACAGTGGGCCCGTGCACAGTCGTGCATGGGCCCACTGAAGCCAACTTCAGCCCAAAGGTCTACTAGGGGTTTCCTCTGTGTAGTAAAAGGTGCATGAGCCCCTGCAGCCTGCTGGGATCCATGGGGTATCTAGCAAGTAACATGTCATAGGATAGTGTGCATGAACAGTGCAAGAGGCATAGATCCTCCTGAGCCCATGTAGGCCTGCAGAATCAAGTGGGGATTTTTTCATCTTGCATTACATATATGTGTGTGGAATACATTTTTGTGAAAAGTTCTGGTCAAAAATGTTCTTGTCTGGTCAAAGAAAGGAAAAACTTTTTCTTTTTTTAAAGGACTTTGGGAGATGGTGTTATCGGTGGTTGGACCTTTTAGTAACAGTTGATTCCATCTATACGTGACCTATGTTTTGTTTTCTGGTTTTAGATTGTTGCCATGTTAATGCGTAGACATACAATGCATATACAGTGTATGCTGGTCTCTACAGGAGTGTGCAGGCACCATGCACTGTACATAGGGTCCAATTGTTGCTCAGTCAGCTCAAAAAACCCCAATCTTTTCATGAGCCCCCTCAACCCTTATCATTCGGAATACACCAGTGAGTGAAATAAGTTTGACTATAATAGTTCAAGGGTAGTGCCAGAATAGCTTGGCGCCTCTAGGTGCCAAGCTATTCTGGCACCACCCGTGAACTCAAGCCATTGGTCTATATCCTTATCTGTAAGTACTATAATGTAGCTTGCATATGGCAATGTACAAATTTGAAGCTTTTAGCCTCAATATGATATGTGTGAAAGTACACTGCATTGGCGCGGTAAAAATAGTGCATGCACTTCTGGCTGGTTCACTGTACACATGTACCAACAGAACATCAGGAAAAATGGTAGAGTATTATTTGGGGGGCTGGTCTGTGTTTGTAGACTTTACAGTTCCAGGCGGTAATGTCACCCAGTAACAAAACGTCTTCAGGCCCACGACAGCCACAGTGGGCCCGCGCGCGGGCCCACTGTGGCTGTCGTGGGCTGAGGACCTTTGTATATCTATGTTCTTGAAGGAGAAGGAGTCATCAGGTGGTCGCACAGAATACCAATTTTTATACAGCTGATTTTTCTTGAACCCAAGGCGCTGGCCGAGTGATGGACATGCATTGTCGCTTTTTTTGGGGGTGGAATTACATGTATAATGTATATTTACACATTTTTCCAAATTTATTTTTTTCTTCATTCCGTCTGCCTTACGAACAAAAATCAACCATACACGATTAACCCCTTGGTGCCTGCAGTCACTGGTTCTCTTAACCCTTTTCCTCCTGATACACTTTTGCTTGAAATATATTTGTCTGTGATAGTTCAAGGGCCTCAGGCGCTAAGCTATTCTGGCACCACCCTTGAACTGAAATGGTTGATCAATCTTTTAATATGTAGTGTAGCCTGCATAGGACAGTAAGCAGATTTTAAAATTAACCTCAGGATGTTATGGGTTAACAGTACCAATGGCTGCAGTGACAAAGGGGTAATTATCTCAATCACTTTTTGTCAACATTTGTTGAGAAGCTGCTGGGTTGAGCCGCAGCAGACTGCATACGCTTATCAGACATTGAAGATGTTTATCAGCCGTCAGTATTTTCCAGTTTTTTAAAGGCAGGGAGGAGATCTGGCCGACAGTGCATGCAGGAGGTGGACTAAAAACGTCGGCTTGGGTCTAACTAGGAAGTTTGAGCCTACTTTTCATAAGGGAAGGCTCAAACTTCTTATTGAGACCAACGTCCACAATTTTAGTCCGCCTTCACACATTTGAGCCCAGTTCACACTGGCAGATCGTGTGTGTGTGTGTTTATCTGTCATTTTGGAACTTACCCAATGGCCTGACGTTGGCTGGAGTCGGCCCGCGCACAGATGTGCCCGGGCCGACTGCAGCTGACGTCAGCCCAAGGATGTCTTGCCTTCTGGGCATGGCCTGGTGTCATAAAGGTTAAAGCTTGCAGCAGGAGGCTGTGCTGCTAGGTTTTACAAGTGGTTATTGCAACTTTTTGTGTGTGACAGCAGAATGGGGTTGCATGTGTACTGTGTAAATTGTAAAAAGAGCACGTGTGCGCTGGTCTGAGATTTTGGACCTTGTGGCTGGGAGTTGCAAGGTCCGAAAAAAAAGTCACAGGCTACCGCACGCGTTCCGAGTCGGGGTGTAGCGCCTGGTTCATTCCTTTGTTATCAAATGTTCTCGTCATGATCTCGCGTGAATGTGTTTTCTGTACCGATAAACGAGCAGACGTTTGAAGAATTTCAGCAGAGCACACATGCGCCAACAGAACATACAGGAAAACAAGGCAGAACATTATTTTAGGGGGCTGGTCTGTGTTTGTAGACCTCACAGTTCCAGACGGTAATGTCACCCCAGTAGCAAAATGTTTTCAGGCCCACGACGGCCGCAGTGGGTCCGCGCGCTGTTGTGCGCGGGCCCACTGCGGCCGTCCTGGTCCGAGGACTTTTGCTTACTGGGCATAAGTCACAGACTCGCACCCAGATTTCATTGATGTATTCTTTATTTTGATGGGGATTGTTTCATTATTTACTTTTTTTTTTTGCCTTTGTGCATTGTGTACTTGAGGAAGAAATCTTTAATTTACTTATTTAATTGCAGTAGCTGTTATTTTATCACTGAATGGTTTTTGTATCATCTTTATATTTGGCTTTTTGTCAATAAATCTTCAGTTTGTCTGCAATCTCATGTTTTAGAAATTGAAAATTGTGTAATGATTCAAATCAGTTCATGTTATTTTGAAAGCTGCCCAGCATTTATTAATAATTTGGGAATTAATTATTTCTTGGGATGAAAGAGTATACATTTTAATTTTTCTTTTACTTTGCTAAGCTGCCCAGCATTTATTAATAATTTGGGAATTAATTATTTCTTGGGACGAAAGAGTATACATTTTACATTACAATTTTTCTTTTGCTTTGCTATTTGTGCCAATTAACCTAATATACATATATACATGTATCAGATTAAAAATAGCTGGCTGTATCACTCCATATAGCCAAGTGTATGCATAAAATGATAAATAGATTTACTTTATATCCGTGTTAACTATTATATTCTTTGCTGACAAATAAAGAGAAATGACATCATTTGAGTCGAAAACACAAGTGTTTCAAGGGGACTTGGGTGGGGTTAGGTATTTTTTAGTTCCCAGGGTCACCCTGGTCAGCCCCACAGGGTGGGTTTTTCTCTCTATTCTGGGGCATGCGTTTCTGTCTACCCTTTGTCCATTCACCTGTATTTGCCTTTTTAAAACTCTCCCTACTGTCTGCACTGCCTGTAGCTCTTGATATTGGATGTGTGTTGCTAAATGGTCTTAGCTTTATTTATGCCCCATGTTGTAGGTTTATTTAATGTATTTGACCGGCTGGCGACATACATTCAATTTTCTGTTTAGTTTTTTTTCACAAGCAGTGCAGGCACGTCCTGAGAAAGCCTTGTTGCTGTCGGGACGTTAAGCAATGTACAATCAATCAATCAATCAACAAGTGTTTCACATAACGCAAATACTATCACATGTTGGCAAAAGAAATGCAACATCATTAATTTTGATGCATCAGAAACAGGAAAATAATTCCGGTGACTCGAATGATGTATTTCTTTGATGACTGGAATGATGTATTTCTTTGGTTCCGCAGTATACAAGTTACGCGGCTGAGACGTAGCTCTTGCACTGCTTCTTGTATGGCTAAATAAGAAATCTCTTTGCCTATCACACAGCTGAGAAAATAAAATACAGCTGACAATAGAGTACTGCTTATTTGTACGGTTATGTGGGTACTGTATTGTGCATTTTTTGTCCCTAGTTTTGATCTCGATTCACTCCCATGTACATGCGGCCACCAGTGCTGCCAGCAGTACCGGAAGCTGCGCGTTGAAGGGGTGAATGTGTTGCAGTACTTGCCAGCACTGGCGTAAGACGCAGTTGAGTGAAGTGACCTGGCCTTTGAACGAATATGATGGTGCTGGACTGGCACGGAAACTTTGTACTATCGGAGTTCAGATCACTCAGCCCGGCGCAAGTATTTCCCAAATTTTGGAGAGGCGTCATCTAGCGACTATGCACCTTTTGCAGGAGATGGATCGACCATGATAATTCAAGGGCAGTGCCAGATTAGCTTGGCGCCGACAGGCGCCAAGCTAATCTGGCACTGCCCTTGAATTATCATGGTCGACCCATCTCCTGCTGTAGTGCGTCAGGGCTGAATGAGTTAACGTGGTATTGTTAAGGCTGTTTCAGTCCAATACAGGTTTAATTCCCTTAACCCCTTCCCTGCCACACGACGTACATTGTCGTTTCTGAAATCTTTGTTCATGTAACGACCAAAAGCCAGAAACGTCCAAGGAGCATAGATACGAATTGATCTCCGCCAAGAGGCATAGGTCCTCATGAGCCCCTGCAGCCGCGGGGGCTCATGAGGACCTATGTCTCTTGCGGTTGGATCGTGTTCGCTTTTTAATGGCAGTTAATCACGGAGCTACTTGCACTGTTTACAGTTACTGTGGTGGCATGTAAGGAGGGAGGTGACAAAGTACAAATTCCCCCGCAAAAAGTCATTTGAACGGCGTGCAGGAATCTGATGTGTCTGGGAATTATGTTGCCGCGGTCTCTGCGTGACACTGATTTCCGATGTTTACGCAGGTGAATCGTGGACACTGCAATTGCAACAATTATATATCTGTTTGAATGCCATGTTAACCCTCCTAACCCCAAGGCCCCATTTCCCGAATGTTGGGAGTTGTCAGCTGACAACTATGTACCAATTGCAGGAGATGGATGAACCGTGAGAATTCAAGGGTAGTGCCAGATTAGCTTGGCGCCTGAAGGCGCCAAGCTAATCTGGCACTACCCTTGAATTCTCACGGTCCATCCGTCTCCTGCGGTAGGGTCTTGAGGCTAAATGGGTTAATGTGTGCTGGTCTGTGATTTTGGACCTAAGGTACAAACTCAGGCCGGCACATCATTATTTGTTGGTCTGTGACTCTGGAACTCACAGCCTAAAGCAGTAAGATCCAAAATCACCGACTATCACACACACACACTCCCACACACGCATGCACACCATCACACACATGCACACCATCACACACATGCACACCATCACACCCATCACACACATGCACACACACACACACACACACACACACACACACACACACACACACACCATATCACACACACACCTACCTGTACCATAAACCATTTTTTGCTCCATGTGTGCCTATTCCTGTGTTAGCGTTTAGTGTGTGATTGCTTGTTATTAAGTGTGCATTGAATACTAATTAACAAGCAAGGAGTCTGATTTTGAATCAGGTGAAAGTAAGCATGACTAACTGTGTGATCATAGTTTTGTGTGCCCTGTTAGTGATTCTTTTCGCCGTGTTGACTTTTTCATATTAACAAGAATCTTTGTTTCTGTGTATACCCTTGAATTGTCACGGTCAATCCATATCCTGTCGGGCTTTGGGGCTATATGGGTTAAGCGTCCACATTTTCTGCGTCTCTATTTCCCAACAATGCTGAACCATTGAGCGCCCACAATCTGTTGAGCAGCCATAGTCAACTTACAATTTTGTTTACAATTTTGTTTTTCAAGAATAGGTATTATTTTTGAAGCAGTTGAGGGGAGCCCCTTGTGCGAGCATCCGCTGATACTGCAAACAGAACCAATGTCTGCATGCACAAGAGGGTTCATTGAATTCCCTCTTTTGGAGGTAAAACGTTCATTGCTGTTTCTAAGAGACAGATAACGCTTATTGTAATCAGCATTGTGTGTTTAAGCGCGTGTTGAGCCTTGATTGGTGTGATGTAAAATAGCTTCATGCTAATTTTGGTGTGCAAAAGAGACAAAATACACTCGAATAACCATGTGTTGACATGATTTTGAGAAGGCGTTGAATAATTCAGTCCATAAACACCTTCCGTTATTTTTTAGTTCAAATTCTGATATGTTCCGAAGGAAAGAGACTGTTGTTGCTATTATTAGAATCCGCCCTACATTGCAATTAGTTGCTTGGGAAATAATCAACAAAGAAAGAAACACGCTTTTAAAGCACAAAACAGTTTACTAGACTGTTTTGTACTAGGCCTTTCAAAGGGTATTTCTTTCTTCCTTCGTATTTTTTTGCATTTTACAGGCAGGGCACCGTTGGCCACCATCGCGTAGTACCATCATGGTGGTGCAACAGCATCATCAAAATGCGTTTAACTTGCGAATGGTTTTGTTACATGTGTTTCAGTTGTATGTGTGTGTGCGTAGATTAAATTTGTTTACAGGTAGTGAGATTCTGCATACATACATTTTTTTGTAACGCGCTTAGTGCCCACTGCTCCTGGGGATTCAGCGCGGTATAAATGCTCTTTATTATTGTGGCAAATCATCTTTTTGTCTGCAGTTACATGGCATTTGACCCTTTTCATTCTGATACACAACTGCTTGAAATAAGTTTGTTGTAGTGTGAGGTTGGTGCCGGAATAGCTCGGCACCTCAGGTAAAGATAGCATTGGTGTTAACCCATTGAGTGCTGATAAAATTTGAATACCACCCAACTGCAAGAGGCATAGATCCTCATGAGCCCCCGCAACTGCGGGGGCTCATGAGGATCTACGCCTCTTGCTGACACCGCTTTGAATCCACGTTCGTGGGACAGCTAGTCTATTTTGGTGTCGAGTTAGCGAACATTGCAGAAACACGGTCGAGGTCAGCTGGTACTGAAAGGGTTAAAATACCAAGAGCGGTTTTGACGGGCAAAAACTGTCGCCTTTCCATGACAGACCGTCATCTCGGTGGCTATCGCCGCCTATACAATGGTCCTTAGTGACGTGGTGTCTCGTAAGGGTGGTCGCTCAATCGAGATTATGATGTAGCCTTCGTTAGTTTGGCTAATTGTGGCTGATATGATAAAGGCTATTCAAGCCACGGTGTTGCCTATAACATAGTATTAGATATTTGTGGTAAGGTGAAGACAATTATAGAAGAAATGATTTGTGCTTCTGTGCGCGCATTTATTTGAAAAACAAAATTTTTGTGTTCCCCAATGGCATTTGCATGATTTAGTCAATGATTTTTTTAATCGTATTTTTGCAAATAACCTACTGGTCTGTAATTGTGTTTCATTAACCCCCTTTGTGCAGGCGGCCACCAGCACTGTTTACACTTCGAGTGGCTGCGTGCACAATGAGGTTAGTTTATCGTGGTCGTTGTTGTGGCGTTATCAACAACATCAAAATGTACATTATCAAGAGGCCAAGATGTGTGACAGGTATTAACCCTCTTAAAGCCCAAGGCCCCATTTGCCAGATTTTGTAGTTGTCACCTGACAACTATGTACCAGTTGCAGGAGATGGATGGACCGTGATAATTCAAGGGTAGTGCCAGATTAGCTTGGCGCCTTCAGGCGCCAAGCTAATCTGGCAGTACCTTTGAATTATCACGGTCCATCCATCTCCCGCGGTAGGGTCTTGGGGCTAAATGGGTTAACACTCTTGTGCAGGCAGCCACCAAAACTGTTCTCAGTTTAGGTGGCTGCTAGCACAAAAGGGTTAATTTAGACTTTTTTTGTGTGTGTCTCTCTCTCTCTCTCATTTTATGTCATGAAAATTATCACAAGAATTCTTTCCACATTGGAAGCATGATGAGCGTCATATCACTCGAATCACAGGCACATATTTGTGTATTCTTTCCTCCCTTTGCTAACATAGTGTGTGTATACGTAGTTGCGCTTGCCATAGACACCATCAGTCCGTAGATGACGGCTGTACACAACCCTGCTTTTCACCATGCAGAGAGAAGGGAGCGCACGCGCGCAGGGAAGTGCACGCGGCCAGCCCCTTCTCGGCGGTAAGAAAAGTGGGGCTGTGCGCAGATGGTGTAGATTTTAAAAAAAATAAAATATAGAAGTGTTGTACGAATTATGATTTGTAGGCGATAGAAAGGCAGTGTTGATTGACTTCTCAGTTGCTTGTTCGCTGTACTTTTTTTTCTCTCTCTTTCTTAGAGGATGATGAATATAGTACGGTGCAGTTATGATAAGGGCCAATCAACACTCACGAGCAGAAGAAATGCGACATTATCGGAATCATTGGAAACACTTTGAAAGCGTTGCTGATGATGTTGCATTTCTTCTGCTCGTCAGGATACATGACAACCCCTTCCCCTGCCGGGGCCGGGAAGTGATGGTGGTGAAACCATCAAACATTCGCTGGGGGGGGGGGGGGGGGGGTGTAAAACCCGTCTGTTGACCATTTTCGCCCCGGATCCCTACAGCAGGAGATGGCTTCACCATGATAATTCAAGGGTAGTGCCAGATGAGCTTGGCGCCTTCAGGCGCCAAGCTCATCTGGCACTACCCTTGAATTATCATGGTCAGTCCATCTCCTGCAACTGCTACATCGTCATTGGGCAACACCTCCACAGTTTGAGGAATGGGGCCTTGGGGGCTAAAAGGGGGGAAGGCTGGCACATGATGGAACTCGGCAGGGGTGATAAAAGCTCTCGTCAGTCCCGACCCGCATCTGCGTGCGGCCCACGGGGATGTGCGCCTCTTGCAGGGGGATAGTTTTCACAACCACCTGGCAGGGAAGGGGTTAACCCCCTTGTGCACGCAGCCACGGGGACTGTAAGCTGTCGGCTGCATGGACAGGAGGGTTAGCCCAGGTCACCCGAAGGCCACATTTCCCACAGTTTGGAGGCGTCACCCAACGACTGTGTACCAATTGCAGGAGAGGGATCGGCCAGGATAATTCAAGGGTAGTGCCGGATCAGCTTGGCGAAGTCAGGCGCCAAGCTGATCCGGCACTACCCTTGAATTATCCTGGTCGATCCGTCTCCTGCTGTAGTGCGTCAGGGCGGGACGGGTTAAAACGCATGTAGCCAAGTACATACATCGCTCGTCAGACCAGGAAGCTGATCCGGCACTACCCTTGAATTATCCTGGTCGATCCGTCTCCTGCTTACATCGCTCGTCAGACCAGGAAGCTGATCCGGCACTACCCTTGAATTATCCTGGTCGATCCGTCTCCTGCTGTAGTGCGTCAGCGCGGGACGGGTTCAAGACGCATGTAGCCAAGTACATACATCGCTCGTCAGACCATGAGTTGCTCAGTAATTTATGATCCTCGATTTCATTCTCCTGCGATCTGCGGCGAACAGCACGTACTGGCTGACCTGTCGGCTGCGCTGTTACTTAGTTGAGAAGCCAACGAACAGGCTTAAACTCGCTGTGCCCGAGGTACGAAATCCCCCACATTTTGGAGTTATCCTCTGAGGACCGCATGACAATTCAGGAGACCAGATCGACCATGATCGTTCAAGGGCGTTGGCAGAATAGCTTGGCGCCTATAGGCGCCAAGCTATCTCTGCCACCACCCTTGAACGATCATGGTCGTGCCATATCTTGCTGTGGTGTGTCGCGGGCAGCATGAGTTAACAAATGTGCCAACAGTACCGGTGGTTTTTGTTGTTTGTTTTGTTATGTTACGTGCGGTATAACATACAATACAATTGTTTCGTTTGAAGTGGTGTTAGACATTTGTAGAGTGATGTTATGTAGAGGATGACGCCAGCATCATCAGTCTGTTACGAAATATAATGAAGTTAGACTTGAATTATCAATAATGGTATGCTAAATTGTACACCAAAATTAGTCGGAGAGCGTATGTTGTAGATTAGCTATGTCCAATGTTGGGGTTCATTTTGCTTACATGGGAAAATTGGAAACAGTGATACTACAACTGAAGGGATCAAAGTCGCTGTTATAAGAGCTCTAAATCTACCGGGATAAATCTACCCAGCATTTTTCCAACCAGACGTAAATACCCCCAGGGTAGTTGTCGCCACCACGATTTCACACAGATTTCTCATTCTCGACATGTGGGTCACCTGACAAATGAAGTGAATCGGTTTGCGGAAGCAGTGTAAAATCGCACATCTTGAGAATCTGGTGTGGGTGGATTCACGCCTGGGTGGATTCGCACTGAGTAGATTCGCGCTGGGTGGATTTTCGCCTGAAAATATCGAAGTTGTCTCCTTCGGCGATTCTGCAACAGCGGGCTCCTTGTACTGCACAAAGACCAAACTGCATGATAAAGTGTGGCGCTGTGTGCTTTGATTTTTCATTGTCCTAATCCTTTGTTTTCGCAAAGAATCGTCGAAAAATAAAAGCAATCATAAAATATTGTTGGTTGTTTGTTTATAATTCTCTCTCTCTCTCTCTCTCTCTCTCTCTCTCTCTCTCTCTCTCACACACACACACACACACATACATGTGCGCATCTCCAAGAGGCATAGATCCTAATGTGCCCTCCGGGCGCATGTGGATCTATGCCTCTTGGAGGTGTTTGAGCGCGCGAGCGCGCACACACATCGACGCACTTTCACCGATATCCTCACCCACCCCCTCCGCCAAACCCCCGTCCAAAATATTACAAATATTTAGTGAGTCCAGAGACGTAAATTGAAAAAAAAAAAATCGTTTTATTTTGTAAATTTAGTAAAGGTTCATCCCAGGCGGAAATTTGCGTCTCTGAAGTCATAGAGTTTGGATCTCGTGGTTTTTTAAAATTTTTTTTAATTTTTTAAAACCCCATTTTATCTTGAAGCACTATTGCTTGACTATGATAGTTCCAGGGTGGTGCCAGAATAGCTGGGCGCCTCAGGCTCCAAGCTATTCTGGCACCACCCTTGAACTCAAATGGTTGATCCAAGTAAACCTAATCTGTAATGTAGCCGTTATTACTAATAGAACAATAACAATTTTTTTAAAATCAGCCTCAGGATGAAATGGGTAGCACCTCCATGCTGAACAAGGGACACTGTCTTTAGAACTGTACAGTTTACATCGCATTTCCCAGTAGTCATGACGTGCATCAGTTTGCACGATCCTCCCACATAAATACAATTTACATTAATATTAACTCATTCGAGACGAACAGCATCCGGATACGCGGCTGAAGCCGCGTCAACTATCCCGATGTCGTTCGTCCCGAATGAATTAATCTTATCTGCCCTAAGATTTCTTGATACTGCGAGAGTCCTGTTACGGCAAAAGTCAGTAGGTGTATTGCTATGAAAAGCAAGATTGTCGTTCTATTAAAAGCCCAGTTTTGAAGGCCCAGTAACTATTCAAAGATACACTTTTGTAACAGATGATTACGAACACAGAGTCTAGTTATGGTTCATTTAGACACAGGACAATCCAGTTCAGCACACGTCGTCTTTATATCAAGTAATTTGACAATGACTCCATGCCGTTCTAGAAATACAACGCTTTCAGTACGAGAAACAGCTAAAAATTGAGTTGACCCGCTAACGGCCGCGCAGAATAAATAAGTGCATTAACGCGTGTGCTTTTGCTGCGTGTCCAACCTGCTGTTAAAGTTCATTAGGTGTTCTCGACAAGGCATAACAAACGCAAATGTTGCTGAAACTGATGTGTCTTGTACTTTAAGGCCATTCACTAATCAGTAGTGGACACAGCTGTAGTTCGTCCAATCTTTTATTAAATCAACACTGAGGACTGAGCTCAATTTATACCGTCCAATAAACATACATACAACGGGATGTCAGCAAGAAGCGCACGGATCCTCATGAGCCCCCGCAACTGCGGGGGCTCATGAGGATCTGTGTCTCTTGCTGTTGGATAGGGATAAAATGAAAATTTGGCTATTAACGAAAACGGGCTTACTCTTCACAGTCTTTACGGGGCAGAATTTTAGCATAAACAACACAGACCAACTGGTTCCGAACCATGAGCTGACCGTGTCCGATTTGACCCGTTGTGACAGGTCCGTACCCGGCAATGCCGGCGTAAAAGGCCATTGGGCCGACGTCGGCCCGATGGCCTTTTGCGCACAGAGTACATATCGAACTAGCTCCAAGATCCTATGAAACTGAGTCGGCTTTGAGATTTTCGCTCAGAATCTCTCCGGGTATTTAACTTTAAAATAAAAAAAAACCCTCTTAAAATGCACCAATCAGAACCATCTAAGCGCAACAGTTTTTTTTCCTTCTGCAAAGCTAATTACAAGTTTAAAGTTTCCCCATCCAGTGCGGGCTTTCATTGCTAAAGTTTGCAAGTACAAGCTGTTCTCTTAGGACGTACAGCGAAAATTGGGCATTGGCGCAGAGCTTACTATGATTTCGCGCAGTATGTACAGAAAAACAACTGCCAGATCACTTTATCATACCAAAAAAGCGCTGACTCTAAACACCGTGCAGGAATGAGACATATAAGATATAAGAGTTGACAGCAGCCATCATCACAATTATTAAAATCGTGTTAGTTCACCCTTATCATTCGGAATACACTAGTGTGTGAAATAAGTTTGACTAATATAGTTGAAGGGTAGTGCCAGAATCGCTTGGCGCCTCTAGGCGCCAAGCCATTCTGGCACCACCCTTGAACTAAAGCCATTGGTCTATATCTTATCCGTAAGTACTGTAATGTAGCTTGCGTACGGCACTAGTATACAAACTTCGATTTGAAGCTTTTAGCCTCAGTATGATAATGTTATATACAGTCCGAAATAGCTCAGGCGGTTAAGCGTCGGAGCAGGAGAGCGAATGGAATCGTCTGGTCGTGGGTTCAAGTAATAAGTAATATACAACGTAAAATGCACACTGTGCACCAAAAGAGCACAGGATGAGAAAAACTACACTATAGTTCCGTGCCCCTGACAGCGGCTCCAAGCCGCGTCAATGGACGCTCGGAGCTGCTGTCAGGGTCACATAACTCATGAAGGCCACGGACCACAGTGGTGTTTCCGTACTGTCCAGTCTCTTAGCCTTAATCAGTCCCAGTCATCCCCTAATTGTTCAATTCCCTAAAAAAAACACTATCGCCCACCAGCTGCACATTTGCCATGCACAAAATACAAAAAAAAAAAACAAAAAAAAACCAGCACATGACCCGTCTCATTTCTTGGCTATGAAACTGGTTCCTTACCAACCCCACACCCAAGCACAGCTGAAATCAGCGTGCCCCTCAAATCACTACGTCAAAGGCAACTCAACATAGGCCCACAAATGTCCACTGGATAAGCTCAGGATGGTATGAATTAAAGCACCAAACATGTCTCCTCTCAACTAACCACAAATTTCCAGCAAATTCCAACAGTCAGCCCAACTGCAAATTTTCAAACAAGGCAAAAATTATTTTTAAAAACACGGAGCCTCTTACTGCCTGACCTTCCCAATTTAAACGTATACCGTGACCTGTCAGAGAAACGAGAAACTTGTCCCACCTGAACACCATTCAATCTGCCATCAGCGCAACCCTTAGACAATAGCTAAGTCAAACCCAAAGTGACACCCTTGAAAGTTGCTGCATCTTTATGTTATGGCCCATTATGTGAAGTGCCTTGATGTGGCCTTTACAATGCTGTTGATGTGTTGGATCATGCATATCTGATGCCATGAAAAACAGCCTAGATATGGTCAGAATGCCTTCAAAATTGGCATGTACATCAAGTAATATATCTGATCTTCAGAAATGTTGCATTTGAGACACAGGCAGATGAAAGTGTTTTTTTTTTCATATTTTTCCATTGCCTACCCCCTACTTTTTCTGTTTTCCCAAGTTTACACACGCATGCAATACAGTCAAACTGACTTCTGGTGGGCTGGACAGCTTTAAAAAGTTACCATGACACTGACACTGATGAAAAATGAGCTTTGAGACCCAAGGCCATTTCCTTGTGTATCTTAGGGCAGCCCAAAAGACAACACCCAGGCATCCTCATTGACCCTGTTGTCTGGTGACAACAAGCAGGAAGAGGCCTGTAACCAGCTGCCATGCCCTATATGCTGCTGGCAATCTTTCCCTAGGCAAAAGGGGTCATGAAACAGCTCTGCAATTTAAACATCAAGTCTATTGAGCTATCCCACAGGGAAAAGACTACACAAAACAACCAAAACTATGCTACGCGGGACATGCCGCATACGCTAACAAGTGTCTGGAGTGCTGATTTAGGAGGTAGCATAGAAAAATGGTTATGTACAGTTCATTTTTATATAAAACACACTTGTCAGAGTCTCAAAACACCTCAGCTCATCTTGTAGATGCAGTAGGCATGTGTGTGCCAAACTTGTGAACACTTCTGTAAAACCCTGTACTGGTGCCCGCAACTGCTGGTCCCATAACAATGCACTCAAATGAGCTTTACTCAGTGTACAAGTGCTTGTGTTTGGTTTAGAAAAGACACCAGAGACATCCCTCATGACAATTACAGCAGAATGACACCTCAGATGCAACCAGTGTAGCAGTACCATGCAAAATAACACTTCTGCATGTCACAAAAATTTGGCTGCTTATTTCACTCCGAGGTCAGCGGTCTGAGGAAATGCACATGCTAACACTGTTTCATTGTAGTTTTTATCTTAACCTTTGACCTTAAGCCCCCAACCCCCCCCCCATTCCCCCCCCCTACCTCCAACCCAAACCCCTACCCACCCCACCCTACACCCACCCCACACAACTTCAATAACTGAAAGAGTGAATTTTTTTTAACGCATTTATCAAACTGAACACCCCAAACCCCACCCCTTTCAAGGTCAAGGTCAAAGGTCACAGCTCATGGTCGAAGGAAAGACTCATGACTACCTGTAAGACAAAAAATAAATGCGCAAACACACTAAACCTAGCTCACAGTGCAGGTAAACTGGGTGTTGCCACGCAAAACATGCCAAAACGCCTATAAAACTGCATGCACAGCGATTTTTTGGCAAAATTTCAAATTTTTCATGATTTTCTTACTTTTCCAACTGCAAACATCCAAACTCAATGATCTGGTTACACTAAACCAGTTTCCGGTCTATGTCGCATATGACATGTGGTGCACCTGACAGGCCACGGACCACAGTGGTGTTTCCGTACTGTCCAGTCTCTTAGCCTTAGTCAGTCCCAGTCATCCCCTAATTGTTCAATTCCCTAAAAAACACTATCGCCCACCAGCTGCACATTTGCCATGCACAAAATACAACAAAAAAAAAAACCCAACAACAACAACAACAAAAAACCCAGCACATGACCCGTCTCATTTCTTGGCTATGAAACTGGTTCCTTACCAACCCCACACCCAAGCACAGCTGAAATCAGCGTGCCCCTCAAATCACTACGTCAAAGGAAACTCAACATAGGCCCACAAATGTCCACTGGATAAGCTCATGAATCAAAGCACCAAACATGTCTCCTCTCAGCTAACCACAAATTTCCAGCAAATTCCAACAGTCAGCCCAACTGCAAATTTTCAAACAAGGCAAAAATTATTTTTAAAAACAGCCTGACCTTCCCAATTTAAATGTATACCGTGACCTGAAGAACTCCTCAGTCCCCTTGTGGCCCCACAGAAGGATATTAATTAGCGTGAAACGTCAGAATCATAACTCCATCGCAGTTGTTGTCCAGGAATTTATAATATATACATGTTCTGTCAAACCTGCTCAGTCTAGCGGCCACCTGTTACTGAGCGGGCACGTGCCTATAGAGGCGACCCAAGAGGTATACCTCCCGCTCATGTTAGCTACATGAAGACCCCACATTCAAATCACAGCTGTCTGTCCACACCGGCTAAATATCTGGACCCCCTTGAGGGACCTATATTTAAATTTCCATGCACTAAGTGGCTGGAACAGTGGGATATGTGATACGCCCCCTTCGGGGGGGGGCTTCCATATGCATTGCTTTCAGTCACTTTCTTAGCGCACCCCCTCTTTCCTATTTTTTTTTTTTTTTTTTTTTTTGCGGTGCTTTGGCCACTCTATGATCACTGGTCGATCATGCACACTTCTCTCCCCTGACAGTGCTCTTACCTACTTTACTTTGTAAACCACAGTTATATATGATTTCAACAATTGAGGTATAGATCCTCATGAACCCCTCGCGTATGCGAGGCCGAGGTGCATGTAGATCTATCCCTCTTGCAGTTTGACGGCCCCGGATTTCACTGCGGCGCCCCGTCAGTAAAAGGGCTAACCCTTCGGCTGTCGGTAGCGGTTCAGTTGTCGCGATGATTCCTGCAGGAATCACTGCGACAAAATCCGCTGGCGACAGCCAAAGAGTTGAGCGATGTTGAATTTTGACAATAGACTGTCCGGTACAAACCAGAATTCGAATGTTGGTCTGCCCGTGATTTTGAACCATACGGCCCATTGCCCTAAGGTCCATAATCCTAGAGTAGCACACAAACGTCACTGAGTGCCGGCCCCTGATTTCGGGCCTTACGGCCTAGCACAGACCAGCACTTTCATGACATGCCATTGATTCTGCACTGGCTGTACGCCGGTCCAGTGTCAATGTTCGGTGATCACATGACGACAAGTCGTATCCGCATAACACAGGAAGTGGCTCTGCGCACAAAACTTAGTGCATTAGTACAAACGAAGTTTATCGCAGTGAAGGCCTCCTCATTCAAGGCTTCCCTTATTAACAGCTGCATGTGAGTCCCAAAGAGTCGCCTTCCAGCCCTCCTCGCAACCCCAATGCGCAGAAGGCCTGCGGGCCAACGGCGGCCGATGTCGGTCCGATGGCCTTTGCGCACTGGGATATTTTCCTGTCACCTCTGATGTTGAAAAATGTGGGACACTGACTAGCAGCTGTTGGGGTTGTGTTGCAGTCAGTGACTGTATCTGCAAAGACAATTTATTTGATTGTTCAGTGCAAATATGACCGTCTTTTCCAAATCCCTGGCTGTTTGTCATCCTTCAAACAAGCACACGGTTTTAAGGCTGCAGACAAGAGAGAACGTTTTGCAAAGCACAAAAATTCGAATCCACACCTTATTCCTTAAACGGCAATAACCGGTGTTGGGAAAGCTTGGGCAGGGTAGGCATTGTGTCTAGTGAAGGGCTGGGACTACCCTAGGGAACGTAATTACTGAGGTCATTCCTAGAACTCCTGCCAGTGCATGGGTTTGAAATTGCAAGGTTTTGAAGACCACCACCTTAAAAATGCTCTAAGCTCTGAACGTAGATGACATGCATGCGCATGAAATTGAACTGTTGAGTTCCTATAAAAGTAGCAATTATAAGAATTTTCTGTAAAAAGACAAAGTTTCCTGTGGAGGGACAAGAAAGTCTGCGTTGAGCTTTGAATTTGCTGCTCGGGCAGCAAATCATTTCCAGGTGACGTTCATTGCGTGTGTTTATGATGTTCAATAATAAATAAAAACAAGATGGGATGAACAATACTGAACCCACAAAGTCCCTTCAATATGAGAGCTGTCATCGCTGTCAATGGTCTCTACCTTTTGTCTTTGACCTGATTCTGATGTTGAATTATCTCCTATTGAAAAAGTCTCGTAGATCTGCCATTGCGTCAGTGAGTTCTATAAAGGGGCGCAGGACATACGCGTCATTGATTTGTCAAACGTCATTTGTCATGACGTAAGTTTTAGTTTTTACGTAATTTTATATTTTACGTGATATGAGTTTCACTTTCGCTTCATAGGCTTGAGAAATGGTGACAAAACTAGAACTTCACGGTACAATTTCAGTGTCTCTATAATTTGTGTGAAAGCAGGTTGACTTTACCTAGCTACAGGATATACTAAGTACACGGATCACCTGCATGCTCTTCTGAAAGCGCGTCAAATAATACTTTTGTTGTACAGTACAGGATTTTGCGTGGTGTACGTGTGTATGTGTACGTGGGGTGAGGGAGTGTGGGTAGGGGGGCGGGAGGGAGAAGGAGGGGGTTGTTGTTGTTTTCATTGTTTCTGCCATTGAACGCGTATGTAACGTTTTATGCTTCCTTTGCCCGAGCTAAATAGAATGCCTATTGACACGATCTGATTTCGAGCTAGCCTCCGTCGGGGAAATTGTTTTAACTCATTCTGCCCGCGACACACCACAGCAAGATGTGGCTCGACCATGATAGTTCAAGGGTGGTGCCAGAATAGCTTGGCGCCTACAGACGCCAAGCTATTCTGGCACCGCCCTTGAACTATCATGATCGATCTGTCTCCTGAATCATTGTAATGCAGTTCTCAGAGGACAACTCCAAAACTATGTGGGCTTTTCGTACCTGGGGCGCAATGAGTTAAACACGTCCCAAATAAACACCTTTGACTGTATGATAGATCACATATTATCATTGTTTGTCCGCACAATTTTGTGTGGATAATTTCCAATGATGACACCTTTAGTATCGCGGTCAGTCAGTCAGTAGTAGGATTTCCGCTGACATTTGTCCTGTTGTGCTCAGATGACACAGTGGTGACTCCGACGCGGAGATCGACGGTACACTCCGGTGCAGCGAACTAAACAACTCGTAGTCAACAAGAAATGTCAGGAAACGCGTGCACCCTCGGAGACCCGCTTAGAACCCGAATCATTTCAAATCTGATGATATAAATTTGACAGGCCTTCAGACCAAGAGGGCATAGATTTTCACGAGCCTCTGTTTGCAGGGGCTCATGAAAATCTACTCCCTTCTTGTAGGAATGTGTGCAGCGAAATACTATTTGTATCCCGGAGACATGCATTATTATGACGAGCCGACAAGACAAGTTTCCACTGGCTGATCCGTCTCCATTGCTATTGGTTGTTTATTTGTCCGTGCTGATGCTGACGTAATAATTATGACGCATTTTTATTTGCATGTGTCACAAAATATAATTATACTAAATAAGGCCAGCAGGCGGTGCAGAACATCATGATTTTGTTTGCCTCTTGCAGTTTGCGTTTTCCTGGCACTGGTGGAATTAATTAGTCCAATTAGTCAGAGAGAAACTTGATTCATTATGGAATTGATTTCTATCATTTAACTCTTTCGAGACGAACGGCATCTGGATACGCGCCTGTCGCCGCCTATCCGGATGCCGTTCGTCTCGAATGAGTTAATACAGGGCCGTAACAAAGAGTAAAGGCGTGTTTTCATATAAGTGCGCGGCAGCGGCAGCGGCGCCGTAAGCGACATGACAAAAGTAGTGTTTATAAATAGCAGCGCGACAGGCGACGTCGTGCCCTTGTATAAACTGTTTAGAATTATTATGATTTGTTGTCGCATACAGAAAGCCACGCTACCTTCACAGCAGAATCGCCACTGAATCGCTCCATGAGCGATACTATTTTGTGAAGACCCTGTTGTCTGTCCACCGCAATCATGCCGCTGTCGCGTCTGGCATATGGAAACACTCGTTCTTAATTGTATGTTCTCGATTCACGTCGCTTTCGCGCCGCTACATGGAAACACTCATTAACAATTGTGTGGCTTGAAAAATGGGTTTTACAATAAACGTGGTCACACACACACACACACACACACACACACACACACACACACACACACACACACACACACACACACACACACACACACACACACACACACACACACACACACACATGCACATTCTCACCTCTCCCCAAAATGATCAACAAACGATGAATGAACGAACGATGAAACGAAGGAAAGAGCGAGCTAGCAAACTAACGAACGAATGAATATACTGATGAACATATGAATGAATCAATGAATGATTGAATGAATGGCAATACGCTCATAAAATGGCTGGTTTGCTGGCTGACTGACTGATTGACTGACTGACTGACTGAATGAATGAATGAATGAATGAATGAATGAACGAACTTATGAATGAATGAATTTTCATTCATTCATTCATTCATTCACTCTAACAAAATGGGCAACGGACTTGTGGATGGACGGATGTATCGACAGACGAATGGGCCGACGGACTGACGGACGCATTGACGGACACAAGGGATAGATTCTCTCCGCATCATACACGGCGTATTCACCAGCAATGTAGAGTGCTGTAATTATGACTTGCGGGTCTCACATGACCGACTTGCACATGAGTCAAGCTGAGTATCTTCCTATTAAGCAAGGACCCTCGGACCCCCGAAGGCCGAAGTGGGCCCGCGCACGGCCGTGCGCGGGCCCACTGCGGCCGTCGTGGGTCCGAAGACGTTTTGCCAGTGGGTGCACCGATTTCGCAACAGCAACAGCAGAGCTCATTAGTGCACAACGCTTACAGCCGCTCTGCCCTAGAAAGGCAAAAGACAGTATATGCCGATTGACAATGGAGCACAACCCTTTTGCCAACTATGTCCGCAAAGAAAGACTTTTCTGTACCACTTTAAGAACAAATAGTATTTAACTCATTCTACCCCCAAGACCGAAATCCTTAAATTTTGCCGTTGTCCTCTAAAGACTGCATTGCAGTGCAGGACACAGATCGACCATGATAGTTCAAGGGTGATACCAGAATAGCTTGGCGCTCATAGGCGCCAAGCTATTCTGGCATCACCCTTGAACTATCATGGTCGTTCCTTATCTTCCTGTGATGTCTGGGGTAGAATGAGTTAATGCCAGTTGACCTAATACGATTAAAAAAAAAAATTATTTTATTTATTTTTTTTAAAAAATATTTTTTACTAAACTCCTATAATTTGCTCTTGTGCTCTTCAGTCGTAAAAAAATTGGTGATAAGACAGGAACAAGCCATTCTCAATATCCTAAATAGACCCCCGGCAGATTTCACTCAGAAGTCAAGCATGCAAACTTCATATAAGCCTGCGCTGTTTCAGGTTTGAAAACTTATACTGGGCTTAATATATCTGGGGCACATTTAGGGATGTAAAATCAGTCATTTCATGAATCCGAATTTTTACGACAGTACAGCAAAACTGACATAGTGTTCGAGTTTCTTAAAAGCAAATCGCATTAGGTCAACTGGCACTGAATGTTATTTGTTCTAAGATTGGTATAGAAAAGTGGCTCTTTGCGGAGACATTTTCAAAAAAGAAAAAACAAAACCGTTGTGCGCTCCGATGTCAAACGACCTATAAAAACTTTTTTTTTTTTTTTTTTAAACCGCGATTTTCACTGTGTTACAATGGAACTCTCGCTCCCCCCCCCCCCCCTCCCCAAAAAAATATATATATAATATATATATATATATATATATATGTATTAAAAAAAATCGACTCATTGTCTTTTGCTTTCACAAAACAGAGTTGCGGCAACTGTTGCCTTATCCAGGACGGGTTTGGGTGCTAAATTCCTAAAATGCAAATGGTTCTTAACTCCTTACGCCCTGAGGACGAAATTATCAATTTTTGTGTAGATATCCTCTGAGGTCTATATCACAGTTCTGAAGACAGATCGACCATGATATTCCAAGGTTGGTGTCAGAATAGATTGGCGCCTGTAGGCCTGTTATCTGCACTATATCAAGCAAAATGTCGCTCATTATAATATAATATAATATAATATGAAATAATATAAATAATATAATATAATATAATATAATATAATATAATATAATATAATATAATATAATATAATATAATATAATATAATATAATATAATATAATATAATATAATATAATATAATATAATATAATATAATATAATATAATACGATACGATACGATACGATACGATACGATATGATATGATATGATATGATACGATTGATATAATATAATATAATATAATATAATATAATATAATATAATATAATATAATATAATATAATATAATATAATATGATATGATATGATATGATATGATATGATACGATATGATACGATACGATACGATACGATACGATACGATACGATACGATACGATACGATACGATACGATATAATATAATATAATATAATATAATATAATATAATATAATATAATATAATATAATATAATATAATATAATATAATATAATATAATACAATACAATGTAATATGATATGATATGATATGATATAATATAATATAATATAATATAATATAATATAATATAATATAATATAATATAATATAATATAATATAATATAATATAATATAATATAATATAATAATTATAATATAAGCAGAGTTTACTTGTATAACATGCATCTACTGTTAGAATAACTCAGTTAACCCATTCAGCCCTGACGCACTACAGCAGGAGATGGGTCGTCCATGATAATTCAAGGGCAGTGCCAGATTAGCTTGGCGCCAACAGGCGCCAAGATAATCTGGCACTGCCCTTGAATTATCATGGGCGATCCATCTCCTGCAACAGGTGTATAGTCGTTAGATGACGCCTCCAAAATTTGGGAAATACGCGCGCCGGGCTGAATGAGTTAAATAATTATACTAGATACTGAAACGATCGACATAGTAGACCATGGGTGTGTGTGTGTGGGGGGGGGGGGGGGGGAGGGGGGGGGTGATTTCCTGTATCCTTGGACTGTCCCTTCCTCCCCAGATCTGCCCTCACTTCTGGACGACTACTGACGGCAGCAAGCGTGGTCATGAGTCACCAGTCAACTGAGACCTTTCAGGGTTGAGAGGATGCGCGCGTGTCCAGCCTTTTCCTGTAGCCGATATACAATGTTGACTCACCGCCTCACCCCTGCACTGACCACCAACCAGTTGCAAGAGGCATAGATCCTCATGCGCCCCCGCATTCGCGGGGGCTCATGAGGATCTATGCCTCTTGCTTGGCCTACGAACATCCTTGTTCATCAAGCAGCGATGGGTCATAGAGTTACTGATGAATTAGTCACTGTGATTCTTGAGTCTTTGGTGATGGCGAAACTCTGCTTCTGAAGCGTGCACTGATGAGGGCGAGGGTCAAATTCATCAGGCACTGCCCAGGAGCTAATACGGTCGCTCTGTTTTCTGCGTCTGGTGCTGGAATATTCTGTTCCCTAGACCCAGTTTAGCTGCATCCCGGCTTTACAAAGCTTCTCACTTAGATTTAGTTTCATACCCCAAGCGCGGCACTGAGTAAAAGACCATCGGTTCGACGTCGGCCGCCGTTGGCCCGCGCACAGCCGTGCGCGGGCCAACGGCGGCCGACGTCGGCCCGATGGCCTTCTGCGCTTTGGGTAAGCGTTTCGTAGGGTCTCTCCTATTCATTGAACTCAATAAGGTTGATTTTCTGCGTGACAATAAATCAAGAAGCGAAAGCAAAGCAAAACCAGGACAGGACAAAGCAAACCTTACCAGAAGACTCGCCACGACAAAATACTGAAGTAGAAATGAACAGAAAGCAACAATCACCAAGTCAACAGCCAACCAAACCACCAACCAACGATTGGATTTAAGAATGATGATGCTAATGCTAATGCTAATGTTAATGCTCATGCTAATGATAATAATAATAATAATTCTAATCAATCATCATCATCATCATCATTTAATACTACTACTGTTACTACTAATTATCATCATTATTGTTTATTATTATTATTATTATTATTATTATTATTATTATTATTATTATTATTATTATTATTATTATTATTATTATTATTATTATTATTATTATTATCGTCGTCGTCGTCGTCATCATCATCATAATCATCATCGTTATTATTATTATTATTATTATCGAGCTTTTATATAGCGCAGTATCCCCACAGATGGATTCAACGCGCTTTACTCTGAAATCGTTAAATCATCTAGGAACAAAAAAAAAAAAAAAAAAAAAAAAAATTTCGTGACAAAGAAATTTACAAGTATACAAACATTTGCATCATTCAAAAAAAAAAAAAAAAAAAAAAAAATTCCAGCACAAACTTTCAGATCTGATCACATCAATCACTACCGTCTGTGTCACATTTTGAGAGACTGGATGAAAGATGTGTAGGTTTCTTGGCTTCTGGTAGGTACACACGGACTTCCAACTCAAACTGTGTCAATACCTTATTTGAACATGTGTGTAGTGGTCTGTGGTTTTGAACCTTACGGCCGTGGGCCGTAAGGTTCAAAACCACAGACCACTACACACATATGTGTGTAGGCCGTAAGGTCCAAAATCAGGGACCATCACACGTCATATTAACCATCTGCCCTTTTGTACTGTGATCAAACGCAGAGTACACTCCAAGGCAAATACAAGGTCGACTTTTCCTTACAGGACCGAATGAACTACCACAGAAAATCTTAAATAACAGCAGAGGTAAATCCGTGATATGACCGTCGAACGACTTAATAAATGTATATCTATTTCGTGAACGTCTTTCAGCTCGTTCGACAATTATTGCGTCTCTGAAGTGGACGCGAAGAGAGCGATCACGCCCCTGTTCTACGCCGAAGGACGTGATTGTCACGAGGGCCAAGCCCTCTTCAGCAAGAGGCATAGATTGTCATGAGCCCCTTGCGTCAGCAGTCAGTTGCTGTCAGAGGAAAATGCAGTCAGATGAAAATGTTCGCATCCTGCACCACGAGACTGGCCGCTCTAGTATAAAAGAAAGCTGAGCGATCTCAAGATCATCATCAAGAACTTCTTGCACTCCGTGTCAGAGGCTGTGCTTCTTGTAGCGAATTCACAGTGCAAGCGTTTGCTCAAGAGAAAAAAAAAAAAAAAAAAAATGAGGGAAGAAGGCGCACGCATCTGCTTTCTCCTGGCTGTGGTGAGTGGTGAGAGCCGTTTAGAAATAATCATTGACACCCTTAAACTGTCGGAGCAAAGGGTACGGTACCCATCTGCAAGACTAGACATAAATCCTCGTGAGCCCCCCGCATTCGCATGAGGGTTTATGTCTCTTGTTGCTTCTATGTTTCTGATGCCAATTTTCGGTCGCATTTTATTTTTCCCCCTCTCATGCGAATGTCAGTCTGTCATTGTGCTGTGATTGTCGACGGGAAATTCGTGATCACGGGCAGCAAAGGGGTTAAAGTGACCTACTCCAGGGAGTGAAAGGTTAACAGAGAACGATATCCACTTTATAAAAGATTCCCTGTAAGTATCACAATGATGGTGGACCAACGGGCTAAAGTCATTTATAAAGTGTAAATGTCGTAAAGATTTTCTGCTCTCGTTTAATCATCCGTGCCCGAGGTACGAAATACCCACATTTTGGAGTTACTCAGTCCTCTGAGGACTGCATTACAACTGATTCCGCAGGAGACAGATTCACCATGATAGTTCAAGGGTGGTGGCAGAATAGCTTGGCGCCTGTAGGCGCCAAGCTATTCTGCCACCACCCTTGAACTATCATGGTCGGGCCATATCTTGCTGTGGTGTGTCGCGAGCAGAATGAGTTAAGCTTGCACACAGTAGAATAATACCTTCCGTTACGCTTAAAAGTCAGTGGATAGCCTCTGGTAGGCCTACTGCGTGTGCCTCCTCACATGAATGTACCGAAAAGAAGGGTGGAACAGTCTTCGTTGGGGCAGGGCAACATTGATAACCCCTTCTATAAGCCAATTGTAGCCGCAATCAAAGTCCGCCATAGAGCAGATCGTTTTAATTAGTATTCTGATATCGTTTTTCGGCGCTTTTGTGTTCATTTTTGTCTTTACCCGTTAAAGAGCCCATACACGGTTTCGCCGTCAGTCGTCTTTTTGTTTCTGCTAAAGTTTATACGAGAGCACGATCTACTCCGTCTGTGAGGTTAACTTCAGTGTAACGGCATAATTCCGTGTTCGCCATACTGAAACAGTTCCTTGTCAACATGCAGTTGCCCCGGAATGTGTAGTCTCGTATTTTCTGCTGCCCTGGCCCGGAAGTGAGGATCATTGTTTAGTGCATCCACTTCAGTTCCTGTCCTGAGAAATAGTATCCAAAAACATACATACTACATTGACACATTACACATCTGAGGCGGAAGTGGCCCGTATGTCAGTACTGATCGTTTTGTCAGTCCGCCGTGAGATGGCCTTACCCAATGCGCAAAAGGCCATCGGGCCGACGCCGGCCGCCGTTGGCCCGCGCACGGCCGTGCGCGGGCCAACGGCGGCCGACGTCGGCCCGATTGCCCTTTGCGCTTTGGGTTATCGTTGCCCGCTCGGTGTTAAACGCAAGGACTAACTGACTGACTGACTGGATGACTGAGTAACTAACTAACGTTTTGCCAATCGCATTAACAATTTCACAAATCATAGTCGGTAGGCCAACTGTTATAATATTTGCATTGATGTTAATTATTACCGCTTATGTCTATAATAGTGCATGTATTATTGTAATGCGTCTTATAGGGATTGATAAACTCTACGTTTTCCCATCAGCATGTATAAATCTGATCAGGCTCTTGAAATGTTATGTTTATCATTATTTTTGTATTGTGTCAGTGTGCATTTGGACCTATGAATGATTGCGTTTTTGTATGTGAAGTTGTGGGTACCTTATTCAATTAGTTAGATTATCTAGATGTAAAGCGCTTTTCACGATGCAGAATACATGTTTAATGATTGACATTATTCACTGATTTGTAAAATTTAATACTCCGTATTTCAGTAGTTTCTGCGGATACACATCGTCATTATAACTATATGACATTTTTGTTCCTTTTTCTCTTAACTGATTTCTTTTTGCCTCGTCCTTTCTCACTATTTTCTCTACTGGTCAAAATGCGTAGCAAAGTTAAGCTACATTATGACATGCCGCCCGTTCTGGTTCAATTAGAGTTTTGTTGCCGTTGTGAAGAAATAACCTAATGCCCGACAGTGTGCAAAACCATAGAACCAGATCCGGCGGATTTTATACCACTGCAGTCAGATTATCCACACAAAAACTTTACTTTATCAAGGTTAGCAATGTTGAACCGTTCCTTATTCTCATCATTTTCGGCAACGCAGGGCTTGCGCTTGCCCTCATAGCTGTGCAAGTGCAGGGAGAAAATGTTCATAATTATGTTATAATGATTTCATGTCTTGTTTGTACTGTTTGTTATAAATGTACCACAACCGAATTTCTCTTTTCGAGATAATAAAGTACTCTTATTATTATTCATGGTCGCCCTTTCTTTGTGGGGATATTGCGCTATAGGCGGAAGAGTTATATTATTATTATTATTATTTCCTATTTTATTATTATTTTTTTTTTTGGGGGGAGGGGGGGGGAGGGGTGGGGGGGGGATGGGGGGGGGGGAATCTAAAATCACCAGAGAGTGAAAAGATGAAAAATAAAATTCGGAATTCTAAATTCACAATTAAGATTGTACACACTTAACATGGAAACAAGGGAAAGTCCTGTTGAGATATTCATATTCTGTTCGATTTTTGGACTGATAAGTGTTGACGTTTTCCTTGTTCCTATTTTCCACAGGCTGTGACAGTGGGGGCCGTCCCATTGTTTCAGGATGACCCTTACCTCAGCAGCGACCCCTACCACCAAAGACTGGCGGATCCAAATTTCAGGCCACGGAAAGAACAGGACCCTGGCAACAAAACCATTGACCAGCTCATCACGGAGGCTTATGGAGGTCTGCCCAGTAAGTGTGAACATTCAAGATCAGTTTTGAAGGCCCACTACCGACGTAACTTTTCAAAGATACACTTCTGTAACAGATGGTTTCGAAACGCTTACACACAGGTCTAGTTATGGTTCATTTAGACACAAGCCAATTCACTGAGTTCAGCACGCGTCGTCTTTATATCAAGTAACCTGACAATGACTTCACTCCGTTCTATAAATACAACGCTATCAGTACGAGAAACTGCTAAAATAGATTGACACGCTAACGGCTGCGCAAAATAAAGAAGTGCGATTATGCCAGTGCTTTTGCTGCGTGTCCAAACTGTGCTTAAACTGTGCTTCATTAGGTGTGTCGACAAGGCATAATAAAACCAAATGGTGCTGAACTTCAAATTTACGCGTAATGGTAATTTAAGTTTGAGAAGATGTGAACACAATTCCACTGCAAGAGACATAGATCCTCATGAGCCCCCGCAGTTGCGGGGGCTCATGAGGATCTATGCCTCTTGCTGA
Organism: Semisulcospira habei; assembly: GCA_036245525.1. Lineage (NCBI taxonomy): Eukaryota > Metazoa > Mollusca > Gastropoda > Semisulcospiridae > Semisulcospira > Semisulcospira habei. The sequence goes on along the minus strand of BTPG01000007.1, from coordinate 14,626,558 downwards.
CACCACTTTGTGTCTATGCCAGTGGACGGCTGGGGCTCTTTGGCTTGAATTAGCAAAGATTTCAGAAACACAATCTGTGTCCTTTGGCAGGGATTGGGTTAAGGCAATGGTGTAGATTGTATTCGTCGCATAGCCTCATCTCATGAAATTTAATAAAATAATAGTTTTTAACCCTTTACTGCCAGTGGCGGCTGACTGTGTTTCTTAAATTAATATTTGTTAATTCAACGCCGAAGAGATCCAGCCGTACGAGAAATTTAGAGCGTTAGCAAGAGGCATAGATCCTTATCAGCCCCCGCGAACGCGGGGGCTGATGAGGATCTATGCCTCTTGCAGCTGGATCGCGATAGTTAAAGGGTTAAGCAGTGTAGCAGTACAATGTTTATGATTCAACTTTCAGTGTACATGGCGGAGAGCTTCCTGGACTTAAGCGGGGACATCACGACGGAGCTGGATATGGTCTTGACGGCAGAGCAGTACAAGGCCATGTATTTGAAGTGAGACAGTTTTTCATTGGTTGATTTGTATTATTTATTTTGTAAGCGTTGAAATGGTTGGCTCATTTGAACTGTTAAAAACTAATACAGTCTTTTTGATTGGCTTTTTCTTTCTTCTTGGTTTTGCAAGTGTTTCTTGATTGGCCTACTAAAGGTTTAGAAAACACAAAGGGGTAAAAATACAGAATAATGCCAGTATTGTTCAGTAAGTAGGTGAGATTAGACAGTTCTGTTCAGTTCTGTTCAGTTCAGTGAAGAATTGATCTCTGGGCTACATACGCCCATAAGCGCTCCACCCCACACAGCAGAAGTCTTCCCAGAGTTGATTCAGTTCGAGATTCGACGATCTTTATGTTTGGCTGTTACATGAAACAAAATAAATATGTTCCCCACTGCAATGGCAACCATTTTGTGCAAATTAAAATAAATGAAAACGATGCATTTACACACACAAAAATAATTTGTTGCAAACAAATGGTGGCAAGCCTTTTTAATTTTACTTAACCCAACCATCCCAACGCTGCGAGCGTGCGAAGAGTGGACGTTTTCAGCGATTCAGTGTCCATCATCAACATTATCATCGTCATCATGAACGTAAACTTTGAAAAAAGGCAGCACGCTAAACGCCACATAGAAGCCTATGCCTCTTGCACAGGCCTGCGAGGTGTTCGCTGTTCCCTGGCAGTAAAGGAGTTAATACAAGGTCGCAGAGGTCACGAAATAGAAATGCTCGCGCCACTCCCCGTGTTAGTAAGACGAAGAAGTGACTCTTTCCTTGCTACAAGTTCTAGCCGGCGCCAGTTTTACGATATTGACGCCAACATCGCTCTTGATATCGCGAGTGTAGTGCTTGGCTTACGGCCAGGCTGCTCAGGCGATCCACGGCCTGTTGTGGGCAACTTGTGGCAGATGATCTTCCTATCGTAAGGCAAACGTAGTGACCATATTTCAATGTTTTATCACATCGTTAAGAAGACTGCCATTCTGTGGCAGTCTGAGATTTAGCACCTTACGACTTAGAGATATGAAGTCTTAAATCACGGATCAGCACACTGAGAGTCGAAACGTTTGAAATCTAGACTAGCCATTGGCTTTGAAATTGGAGAAGACAGTCGATTCCGTTCTGTACACCGATTCCTTTTTCCTGTTGATATCATCATAATGTCCAACGTTGTACCATCCGAAACTCAACAACAACACCCAGTTGATCGCCTCGACATTTGAACGCTGTCAAGATGGATCAGCAAGAGGCTTAGATCCTCATAAGCCCCCGCGGCATTCGCGGGGGCTAATGAGGATCTATGCCTGTTGTATATGGTCCAAGGTTTCTGCATCATTGCCCTACAAACTAAGGATGGTATTGTTATTGATTTCTCGCTGACATTAAACACCCAGTGAGCTGCGCCGCTAGTTGAGCCTGGAGACGCAGCAAAAAGAGGTTTAGGTCGTCATTCATGAGCCCCCGCAGTTGTGGGGGAGCTTGAGGATCTATGTCTCTGGCAGACAGCCCATGTTTGTCGCTGGTCGGTCCGTCGTTGAAGATTCATCACTTTCTGAATTTCGCACAAGCTATCTTGAAAGAGTTCCTTGTCCAGTTACAGACAATTCTCTCTCTCTCTCTCTCTCTCTCTCTCTCTCTCTCTCTCTCTCTCTCTCTCTCTCTCTCTCTCTCTCTCTCTCTCTCTCTCTCTCTCTCTCTCTCTGTACAGCATGTGTACGTTACCTATAGGTCTTTTAAAAAACTAAACAAAGATGCTTTTCTACACGATCTTAGCCTTACACCGTTTCATGATGTGTACAATTGTACCAACCCAGATAAGGCTGTCTCTCTCTTACTTGATCTGTTCCTAGGGGTGCTAAACAAGCATGCGCCAGTAAGAAGAAAGCGAGTCCGATCCCGCCAGCCTTCCTCATGGATAACTGACGAAATTAAACAAGCAATGGAGATAGAAATAAGGCTAAGAAAGAAAAAAACTTTCATGAATTTAAAAGATTGCGAAATAAAGTTAAGTACTTAATTAGAGAGGCGCAAAGATCGTTTGTAATCAAAACAGTCGAAGACGACAGAAACCCTTCCTCTATCTGGACAGCACTTAATACGCTTACCAACAACAAGCGTAAACAGTGCAATACCATTCCAGAAAACCCCTCCGCTGAGGAGTTTAATAACCACTTTCTATCAGCCCCCAAAGACTTACTCAGTTCTCACAATCGCAATCAGTCGATATATTCCACACCAGAGAAGCTAACAAAGTTCTGTAAGCAAAGATTGTCCTCAGATGATATTTTCGTCATCCCTGATATTGCTGTACACGAGGTAGGCAAATACATTTCCATCCTAAAAAAGAAAACGTCTTCGGCCAGTGATGGTATCAATGGATATATCCTTGACCTGTCGCAACCATACATAGTGGAACCTCTTACATACATTTATAACCTATGTATACACAAAAATGTCTTCCCAGTAGCTTTCAAAAAAATCAAAAATAGTGCCTGTTCCTAAAGCAAACGATTCTTCTGAAATTAATAACTTTCGCCCCATTTTCCTTCTATCAGTTCTCTCGAAGCCTCTGGAAAAGCATGTTCACAAACATCTTCTGGAATTTCTTGAAAAAGGTCCCTATTATATCATTACCAGTCAGGTTTTCGTCCCAAGCATTCATGCCACACTGCACTCGCACGAACAGTGAATTCGTGGGTCAACAGCATAAATGATAATAAAATGGCTGGTGCTGTCTTCTTGGATCTAAGAAAAGCGTTTGATCTTATCGATCATACCATCTTATTGAAAAGGCTTGCCACCTACTTAAACAAAAAGAGCCACTCAGCTGTTTCGTTTCTGAACTCCTATCTTTCAAAAAGAACACAAACAGTCTACGTCAATGGAAAATGTTCTTCAGAAAAATTTGTGGAGTATGGAGTGCCCCAGGGGTCTATTTTAGGCCCACTACTGTTTTGTATTTTTGTTAACGATCTACCGTTTCATGTAACGTGTACTGAGGCTGAGTGTGACATGTTTGCCGACGACTCAACATTACATTCCGCTGGTAAAACTGTGCCTGAAATTGCAAATAATCTTCAAGAGAGTCTTCATGAAGTCTCTCGGTGATGTAATGAAAATCGCATGCTTGTAAATAAAATAAAAAACAAAACAAAAAGCATGCTTATCACAACCCGCCAGAAACATCAGCTCAAACCTCCATCACTCAACCTTTCTTTGGACTCCATCCCAGTTGAGCAGGTCAGTCAACACCGCCTGCTTGGAGTAATAATAGATGATGATCTAAGCTGGCATAACCACCTATATTATATAAGAAAACATTTGTCCAAAAAGTTGTTTCTACTTTCCAAACTTAAAACGATCATTGACCTTAAGACGCGCAAACTATTTTTTAATGCCTACATTAAGCCACACATTGATTATGCCTCAACAATATGGGATGGCTGCAGCGAAAATCACTTCAAGAAGATAAACTCATTATACAAGTGCGCTGCTAAGCTTATCCTCCCTGATCCGTTTTTATCTACTGATGCCAAGCTGCAGGCCATCGGACTTCTCCCTCTGGTTAAGCACCTCGCACTAAACAAAAATGTGTACTGATGCACAAAATTCTTAACGGGAAAGCTCCACCTTACTTATCTAGGCTTTTTTCGCCAACTGAAAAAAAATACAGCACCTCCAGGAACAGTCTCTCTATAAAAAGGCCCCGTATAGACCTTTTCAAATCTAGCCTGTCTTATTCAGGTGCTCTTTTATGGAATTCTCTTCCTCCCACTATTCAACAAACCACGTCCCTCTCGCTGTTTAAAACTAAAGTACATGATTACCTTTCTAAGACAACGTTATGCTGATCCTTTCTTCTTCTTTGTTTCTCGACATAATACGCTTCCTGTTTTTAAATTTTTGCTTCCCCCCCCCCCTCCATCTAGCCTCCAAATTGCTTGTTCTGTTTTCTAACTTGTTTTTAATAGTACACAAAATATCATACCTACTTATATGTTAGATAATTATGTCCGCACGTACGTGTGTATATGTATTTACAAAAGTGCGCATGTGCACGAGTACATGTATATGCGTGTCTGTGTGCGTGTGTGTATGCGTGTGTGTGACGTTTATTATTAGTTAGTTTTTGTTGTTTGGTTGGTGTTCCTTTTTTTTAAAAAAGTAGCTTAGCAAGGACAGATTGTAAGAAAGGCCTGCGCGCCTAATATCTCAATCCTTGGAAAATAAAGTTTTCGTTCGTTCGTTTTCTCTCTCTCTCTCTCTCTCTCTCTCTCTCTCTCTCTCTCTCTCTCTCTCTCTCTCTCTCTCTCTCTCTCTCTCTCTCTCTCTCTCTCTCTCTCTCTCTCTCTCTCTCTCTCTCCTGTTGATGATGGAGTCAAGAGTAGTGCTTTAGAGAGTTCTAGAAAACGAACAGTATTTGATTGATTGATTGATTGATTGATTGATTGATTGAGTGATTCATGCATTCGTTAATTCTTTGATTGGTTGATTTATTGCATGCTTGCTTGAGTGATTGATTGATCGATCGATTGATGGATTGATTGATTGATTTATTCATTCATGCATTCGTACCAGGTATTTGTTCTTCACTGTTCTTTAACTGTGTAAATCCCCTTCTATTTTCAGACAGGAGGTGGAGGGCGGGCGGGTCAAGCGGAAGGCCACTCGTCCCCTGGTGTACCGCTGGACAGACGCCACCATACCTTATGAGTTCGTCACTTCCCACTTCAGTAAGTACTCTTGTTGTTGTTGCTGTTGTCGTCGTTGTTGTTGTTACTGCTGTTACTTCTCCTATTATTGATGATGATATTAACCCTTTGGTTGTCGGTAGCTGTTTTTGTCGCGATGATTCCTTCAGGAATCATCGCGACACAAACCGCTACCGAAATCCAAAGGGTTAAAGAGTGGATTCAGCCTTTTCAGACTCTGCTACAACAATCTGAAACCACTTTGATTTTCTGGTCAAATAATTATATGAAACGTTTAGGACTGGTGACGTAAGCTTCTTTTCGGGTTTGTTGTTTTTCTTCCCCCCCCCCCACTCCCTTGTATTTATTATTATTATTATTATTGCTGTTATTATTATTATTATTATTGCTGTTATTATTATTATTATTATTATTATTATTATTATTATTATTATTATTATTATTGCTGTTATTATTATTATTATTTAATTTTTTATTATTTACTCATTTTTCTTCTTATTTATTTATTTATTTATCCCCCCCCCCACCCCCTTTTTTTCTGGGGCGAGGAGGTTGCGGGTGTGTGAGGGGGGCGTATGCTCAAGCGTATCACACTCCCGAATTACAATAATTCAGTCATGGCATGTGCTGGTCAGTGATTTAGGACCTTAAGGCCCCAAGCCGCAAGATCCAAAATCACAGATCATCACACCGTCTTTACAGTAGCCCTCTTTCCAGCGCTTTGGCCCGCGCCGGTTGATAATTTCCACACGTTATCGAAACAAAAACACATTTCTTTTCAGACGAAGATGAAGTGTATTACATCAAGAAGGCCATGGACAGATGGCAGGAAACCACTTGCGTCAAATTCAGACCCTACACCAGCACAGACAAAAACCGCATCCGCTTCCAGAACGGCAATGGGTAAGGATTTTGTCACGTCCCGTTCAACCCCTCCACACTCAGAAACGTGAACACCACCCAACTGCAAGAGGCATAGAACCTCATGAGCCCCCGCAGTTGCGGGGGCTCATGAGGTTCTATGCCTCTTGCTGGCTTTATTTTGTGTATGTTTTCCCTGGAAAAGCGAAGTTGTTTGGTGTTGAAATTACAGTGATTTCAAAATGACGTCTTGTCGTCTGACAGCCAAATAGTCAATTTAAACTGTATTTATGCTGTGCTGTGATGCGCTTTATTTCATTATATTTATTTTATTTTTATATTTTTATATATTTTATTTTTTTAATTTTATTTTAAAAGTCATTTTATGCTATATTAAAATTTAATTTAATTTAATTTAATTTAATTTTTTTTATTTAATTTAATTTTATGTTTTAGTAATAAGACGTGCATGACTTAGTTAAGCGTGCTATGTTGGTGCAGGTGCAATTCACTTCTGGGCATGAACGGATATAGAGGGGTGCAAGCCATTAACCTTCAGAGTCCTGGGTGCAGATATGTAAGTGTAAATGTATATACACGGAAGATTTTATATAAAAAGAGGGACGATTACCACAGTAAGTTAAGGTCCTCGGGCCCAAGACGGCCGCCGTGGGCACGATGACGGTTTGCTAGTATGGTATATTCCATTCACTCCTTCGTGTCTTGATTGATAGATCGATGGATAGATGTATAGATGGATGGATGGATGGATGGATGGTGGTTGGATGGATGGATTGTTTGATTGATTGTTTGAGTTCATTCATTCATCCATTCATTTGTTCATAAATGTATTGATCGAGTCATTGATTGATCCTCTTCAACACCTACCGTTCTTTATGTTATATATATTTTTAATGGTTTTGTTGTGGTTCGTTTTGGTAGGTCGATCCCTTCGTTGTTTGTTTCTTTAGCCTGTCTTTTTCTTAATTTGTTTATTTCTATTTGTTTTTCTGATATCGAATGACGGACTCATGTAGTCTTTTTTTTTCCTTTGATTTTTGCAGAGTGGACTTTACCTGCACGAAGTAGGTCACGCTATTGGTTTGGTACATGAACACCAACTGCCGGACCGAGACCAGTACATCTACATCATTTATGATAATGTGGCTCCCAGCATGCGTCAGTGGTTCGACAAGTATGACGAGAAAGACGTCAATCAATATGGCGTGCCTTTTGAATATTCATCAGTTATGCACTATGGTGTGCAGGTCAGTATATTACAACAAAAATGTTCATCTCATTTTCGTTGTTCTTGCTTTTGAGGTCTCGGCCAATATAAAGTATCTGCAAGTTTTTCGCTTCTTGCATTTGGGTGATGTTTGCATTTTCCTTAGCAATGTTGGCATTATCGTAATTATTGTACCAATATTATTGTATTGTCTTGCAGTTTCCTAGCCGTGTTTGGTACGATCGCATGTACTTCATTAACTTATCCAGCCCCGACGCACTACAGTAGGACACGGATAAACCATGATAATTCAAGGATAGTGCCAAGCTAATCTGGCACTACCCTTGAATTATCATGGTCGATCCGTCTCCTGAAACTGGCACATAAGCGTTAGATGACGCCTCCAACATTTTTTAGGAATGGGGCCTTGGAGTTAAAAGGGTTAATTTGTCTTGCTGTGTTTCAGGCGTTCTCCAAGGACGGGTCCGCCCAGACAATCCGCGCCCGCGACCCCAGGAGAGAGAAAGAGATTGGCCGTGTCTACCTCAAAGGGTTGTCTTTCACTGATATCAAAGTCGTCAACCTTATGTATGAATGCAACAGTGAGTGCCCGTCTTGATTTCTGTACTACCCCCCTCCCCCCTCTCCCCTCACCCCCCCCCCCCACACACACACCCTTATGCTGCTAGTCATAAAGAACTGCGCGTCTGAATCAAGTGCACATTAGAGTCCGAAATAGCTCAGGCTTTTGACGACGGAACACACATATGTGTGCCCCAAGCAAAGCTCCGTTGCCGACGGGACGCACACATATGTGCGCTGGCCTAGTTTCCCATTGCCAATACCGGCAGTATGGTCTAAGGGAAGCAATCTACTATAATATGTCAAACACTCATTTCTTTACTTGTAGAGTGACTTTTCTTGTTTGTATGGGCTGAAACCAACGAATCAGAAGCTCTAATACAAAACGTCCCCATGTGCAAAAAAAAAAAAAAAAAAAAAAAAAAAAAAAAAAAATGGCAGATTTTGGTGTAAAAACTTTTATGTGTGAAAAAAACTTTTCTTTTGTGCCTTTCTTTCTGGATTATTTACTGGTGACACACTAGAATATGTCTCTGGAATGCTAGGTGAGTTGTAATTTTCACACTCTGGCTAACTAATACACTAACAGCATGTTCAGTTTCAGAACCCAGTGTGAAACTGTTTTTGATTTTTGGCTTCTTACCCCATCTTCTTTATACACCTGTAAAATCTTAACATTACAAAATATTTTCTTCAGCATAGTGTCTACGAGTTCACCTTGAATTGCTTTTTCCACTGATACCAAATATGTTGGGGTATGATAAGATTTTTACAACAGACAAGGCCAATGAAAATTGTCAAAATTACTACGGTAGCAGGGAAAAATCTAGCTGGCAGACTACGGTGGCAAAAGCGACGGAGCAAGAGAGCGAAGGGAATCGCCGGGTCGTGGGTTCGAGTCCCCGTCCTGGCCCCGGTAGTTGGACTCGCAATCCAGGGGGAAAAGACGGACTTGTTCCACAGCATGTCCGTTGAAATGTCCTGGTAAATCAAAGTGGCACAGTTGCAGTGCGCCTGAATTGATCATTGTTCAGGTCGTACTCCATAGGCAATAGATTTCCCTGTCCCCCATAACCGCCGCCCGTCAGGGCCGTCTATTATCACTTCGGTGCCGTGGACAGTTAAGCCCCGAACTAACCAACCAACCAACCGCACACTTACTGACGTTTGCGTGCGTGAAGAAGGCAGATGCAAATGGGACACAGCTACTTGTAAGGAACACAGGACTATAACAAGAGACATAAACCCTCATGAGCCCCCGCGAATGCGGGGGCTCATGAGGGTTTATGTCTCTTGCAGCTGGGTAGCGTTCGATATGCCCCGGCAGTTGAAGGGGTTGACCCCATTCTGCAGGCAATCTCCGATACTGTATGAGGTTTTTGTTGAATAATTCGTGGCTACGTATTCATTTGCACTTTTTAAATTACTGTTATTTAAGCTATTATTAACAACAACAACAAAACTATATAAAAAATTATTATTAACCAAATTAGTATTTACATTATTACTTAAAAATGTTATTATTTAAATTATGATATAAAAATTATTATTATTTAACCATTATTGTTCACACTTTGTACTTAATGGAGTTAGTTACTGCAGTTATTGTTTGTAAATGTGCACGTTATACGCTGTACTATTTATTACCCCCCCCCCCCACACACACACACTTTGGTACCGGTTTCAGGCCACTTTACAAATTTCAAATACAAGCGATCAAAAATCTCTGTAACTTCAGTAGTTTGTCTTGTACTGTGTTTGTCTTAAATGGCGTAAATTCATGTCTGTTTCGTGAGTGTGTGTGTGTTGGGTTTCAGGCGCGGCGCTTTGAGTCGATTTCCCCAAAATTGAGAAAAAGCGCCTATATAATAACGGTATTATTATTATTATTATTTTATTTGAAATGTTAACATAGAACACTGCTCGCCTGACCCCAGCTGTAAAGATCCCGCCTACCTTGATAAGAACTGCAAGTGTGTTAAACCTGAGAACGTCACCACCACCACCACAACAACCACCACAGGTTAGTCATTAATACTATTCTAATCCCTTGACCGCCAGTGGGCGCGTATTTCGTGACCCAAACCATTGCACGGTGGCCGACATTCACGTGAAGAACACACATGGAATGGACCACAACGTGGGCACACAGAGCACAGGATTAACAAGAGACATAAATCCTCATGAGCCCCCGCGACTGCGGGGGCTTATGAGGATTTATGTCTCTTGCAGATGGGCAGCGTTCGCCTTGCCCCGGCTTTTAGGGGGTTAATCCTTTGGTTGTCGGTTGTGCCTTTTTTTTTTTTGCTGAGGCGATGCCTGCATTAACCCTTTGTCTGTCGGTAGCGCTTTTTGTTGAGGTGATTCCTGCAGGAATCACCTCAACCAAAAGCGCTGACGGCAGCCAAAAGGGTTAACTGACTGTCCATCTGCAAGTGGCAGAGACCATAACGCCTCTTGCGTCCCATAACCGACAGCCGATGGGTTACCTGGGTATTCGATCTTCAGAAGGCACAGAGCCTAATGCATCATCTGCTTTTCCGTAACGAAGGCAGGTTAATGTAGCTGTTTTCAAGTGACCATGTGAAAAGTGAAAAGACTATGACAATTGACATCCCAAGCTGTGGCACACCCCAGCCCGTGCACAAGAACCTTTCCGGTTTTGAGTAGTCTCGTAATGGAGGCATGCCCTTTGGTGATTGGTTGATCATTTGGGACGGCGCCATTATACAAACTGACTTGTACAGATCTTGATCTAGAACTGGAAAATTAAATGACGTTTAATGGATCTTAGTTACAGAAAGCTGTCTCAGTTTAGTGGTAAGCAGTGAAAACTCCGCAATTCATTTTCAAAGTTCGAAATGAATCCAAAACGACAAAACATTACGTGGGCACTGACTTTTCTGGTTATTTCAAACAAACTGATCTCAGTTTAAAACGGTCAAATCTGCACCACACGTTTAAACAAGTTTATTTTTTTAACGTAAGCAATCAGCCCCTAAGTCTGAACATCGTGACACCACAATTATTTCCACTGTTTACGTGATGAATTCGAGACCGGAAGGCCTGGGCGCGGGCTGGGGCGTGCCACAGCTTGGTGTGTAACAACATAGATAGTACGTTGACAAAGAGAGGTAATCAACTGACAGTCGAAAAGCGTCACGTATTGCGTCACATGAACGTTATAGTTTTGGTACTACAGTTGAGTAGTCCGTAGTAATCCAGACCACAAAAGTGACTGACAAGAGTGTCAAATCCAAATGGAGAAAAGCCGAAGTTATGGCAGTATAGACAAGAGTTGTGCCGCTTGACTCAGAGCGTCTGTAAGATATACTCTTAGCCATAACTGCCACAACTTCGGTTCTCTCCCCCTGTGTGTTAAAATGCAGAGGAACCCAACGTAGAAAGAAACACGCTTAAAAATGGCAGTTACAACGCAGTTCTTCTCGTACGTACATATTTTTGTGTGTGCGTATTTACAAATAAAGACAACATCATTGTATTGTGATTCAGACAATTTCAGTGTGTAGTGTCGCCCTAGCTAGCGATTAGCGGGTACATGTTGAACGCAGAGAGTTGATTGCGGTGTGTTTCGGGTTTCCAGACGGCTGCTACAACATTTGGGACGACGCGGAATGTGGGGGCTGGGCTTCCAGTGGCGAGTGTGACAAGAACCCGCTGTGGATGAAAGACAACTGCAAGAAATCCTGTAAGGCCTGCACGGACACTGGAACAGGCACGCCAGGTAACCTTGCAACTCCCACTACAACAACAGCAGCAAGCACGACATAAAAAACAAAAACACAACAACAAACTGAACAAGCAAAACAGCCTGGCCAACACCTATTATAGCAACAGCACTTGCTGATTGAAAAAAAAAATCAGATTAAAAAAAAAAATCTTTTTAGTGGATGGGGGTAGGTATTGGGGTGAGGGGGGGGGGGAGGGGGGCTAGTGATTGACTTCAAGACACTACGTGTTGTTTGCTTCGTAGGGTGTCTTTTTGAATAAGCAAAGAAGAAATAAACACGCTTAGGAAAGACAGGTATGACACAATGTAAACAAGCAGCTAACCCAAATAGCACCTGGTGTCATGAAGTCAGCAGCTTTTCTTTCACGCATTACACCACTGTCCTTGTTTCTTTGCGACATTTTACTGATTTTTTTAAAACCCATTTAACCCCAACGCCCCACAGCAGGAGATGGATCGACCATGATACTTCAAGGATAGTGCCAGATTAGCTTGGCGCCATCAGGCGCCAAGCTAATCTGGCACTACCCTTGAATTATCATGGTCGGTCCATCTCCTGTAACTGGTACGTAGTTCTTAGGTGACACCTCCCAAATGCGGCCCTGGGGCTAAATGGGTTAACTGTGGATTGCGCATGCTGCAATACTGACTCGGGCGTGCGTGAGCCAAAAGCATGTTGACAACGTTTAAACTCATGCCCCCGAGGTGTGACATACCCACATTTTTCTAGTTATTCTGTGAGGACTGCGTTACAATTCAGGAGACAGAACGAATATGATAGTTCAAGGGTGTTGGCAGAATAGCTTGGCGCCTATAGGCGCCAAGCTATTCTGCCACCACCCTTGAACTATCATATTGAACTATCACCCTTGAACTATCATGGTCGAGCCACATCTTGCTGTGGTGTGTCGCGGGCAGAGTGAGCTATACGTTTTACAACTTTCGAAAAGAGTGTGATTTTGGGCCATACACGACGGCTCCTAAGAAGCCGGGAGATACAAAATCATAAACCCGCACACATTTTTGCTTCGTTTATCTATTATTATAATTTTTTCTTTTCAAATTTATTATTTATCATTCGCGTCTTTTTCCACAACAGACAAGAAAGAGTGCACAAACATCTGGGGCGACTTCAAGTGCAACCCGTGGGCGGACAGGGGCGAGTGCGACGCCAACCCGGAATGGATGAGAGAAAACTGCGCCAAGGCCTGTGATGCTTGTGAGAGCACCACCACCACCACCACCGGTATGTTGTCATCGCCGTCGTCGTTGTTTGTTTTTTTATATTATTAAAAAAAAAATTAATAGTCAGGTTACGTTTGCAAAGACCACCGAAAGAGAGCGAATTCATGGCGGATATAGCCAGCTTCTACCGGAAGTATAGACAACACTTCAAACATCTCCAAGAGGCATAGATCTTTATGAGCCCTTTCATGGACAACACTTTGAAAATCTCCAAGAGACATAGATCCTCTTGAGCCCCGAGGGCTCATAAGGATCTATTCCTCTTGGAGATGTTTGGAGCGTTGTCAAAGCTTCTGGAACACACTGGTTATCAAAGCTTCTGGAATACACTGGTTATCAAAGCTTCTGGAACACACTGGTTATCAAAGCTTCTGGAACACACTGGTTATCAAAGCTTCTGGAACACACTGGTTATCAAAGCTTCTGGAACACACTGGTTATCAAAGCTTCTGGAACACACTGGTTATCAAAGCTTCTGGAACACACTGGTTATCAAAGCTTCTGGAACAAACTGGTTATCAAAGCTTCTGGAACACACTGGTTATCCGCCGTGACTTCAGTCTTGTTCGTTGTTCGAAGTCGTTCGGCGTCAACGTAACCTCGCTGTCGTTGTCATCGTCGTCTTAACTCATTCTACCCCAGACACACCACAGGAAGATAAGGATCCACCACGATAGTTCAAGGGTGATGCCAGAATAGCTTGGCGCCTACGGGCGCCAAGCTATTCTGGCATCACCCTTGAACTATCATGGTCGATCTGTGTCCTGCACTGCAATGCAGTCTTGAGAGGACAGAGGCAAAAATTTAAGGATTTTGGTGTTGGGGTAGAATGAGTTTAAAAAAAATATTGCCGTAGTTGTTTTGTTGTCGTCGCCGTAGATGCCTTTGTTGTCAGCCGTGAAGTGGTCTCGTCAGCCTGTTCGGTATTCACCCCTTCACTGCGAGTGGACGCAGATTGTTAAAAAAAAAGAAAAGAAAATCTTTATTAATTCCAACGCAAAGAGCCGCACACACCTAGGGAACAATTAAAAACTAGTATAGTAGATTTGGTACGTATACGAGACGTGGCACTAGACAGTTACGGCTTTGCAGTCAAGCGCCTGTGCGGTAGCACACAGGAAGAAGAGTGTGTGCATCACTACAGTCTCAGCGAAACATGCCACATGAAATTCCTAACTAAAAACACGTTCAATCATCTTTTAGTCACATGTGTGGACATCGAACCAATTGTTTCATAAGAATATAGTCATCACCAATCAAATGTATCACGTGTGTGGACAAGAACCAATTGTTTCACCAACATGTATTCCTGACCAATCAAATCTATTATTTTCAGTCACGTGTGTGAAAAGCAACCAATTGTTTCACGGTAGAATGTATTCCTGACCAATCAAATCTGTTATTTTCAGTCACGTGTGTGGACAACAACCAATGGTGTGAGGCGTGGGCCAAGAGCGGCTACTGCACAAGCAACTGGTACACACAGGAAAACTGCCACAAGTCCTGTAACACGTGCGACAAGGCGAAAACTCGAGGTACATTTTGTGAACATAAGGCCGGTACACCCTCGTCCAAAACCTGTCCAGTACGTAAAGGCTATCGGGCCGATGTCGGCCCCAGTAGGCCCGCGCATATTTGTGCGGGGGCCTAACGAGCGGACTACGTCGGCCTGATAGTGTATGTTTACTGGGTACTCCATCCAGTATACATATTATCACTGTAAATTCATGAAATCAGGAAATTCATAAAATCACTTATATGTCAGTAAATTCATTTATTTAATGTGACTAGCAACAGCTACACAGTGAACTGTTCCCATGACGAAAAAAAGACAGCTAGCCGAAGATTGGTTGCCGATACCTCATAGCGAGAGCAGAATACAAATTTAAACATTTTTTCCTGTTTGAACGGGGCAATACACAAATTTGCTAAAGCTAGAGTAGTCAGTTTAGTGAAACACAGAAGACAACAATATTGTAAAAATCGCTTTTATAGGAATCATGAACTGATTATTTTCACCAGAATACAGGTGTTCCGAAAATTAGACGTAGGTTTAAAAATAAAAATCTCTCTCTCTCCCCCCCCCAACCCCCCACCCCTCCCCCCCCCCAAAAAAAAAAAAAAGAGAGAAAAAAAAAGAAAGTTTTTTGGAACTAGAGCAGTGGATTAAAAGTCCGTACTATAAGCCTTATAGCACGCTTTCAATCCGCTGTGTGTCGGTAGCTGTTTCTGTAACTGGTACCGACAGCCGAAGGGTTAATCCACTGTTCTCGTGGAAGCACGTGCACATTTTACCCACTTCAGATTTCCGAACAACGTGAGACGTGCGTCGCGTGACGCGGTGTCAGGTCGCACGGTTCAAACTCATTTACCTGCACACCATTCTCCCTTTCTTTTGCAGACGGAAACAATGTGAAGGATGACGAAGACAAAGACGGCGGTTCCACAAACACCGGCACGGGTACAAACACCGACAGCAAAAATCCCCGCAGTGGCGCCAGCAGCAGCCTGCATTCCGCGTCCGTTATTTTCCTGCTGAGTGTGGCTTCTTTTCTGGCGGTCAAATTCTAACTTGTTAGCAGAAGTGGAATAACTTTGTTTGTTTGTTCGGTTACTTGTGAGTGTGTGTTTGCTTGTTTTGGGTGTGAAAATGAATGAGCTCCAAATATTTTCTGCTACGGTTGATAAGGTGAAATAAAATTGTGAAAATGTTGGTTAACCCATTTAGCTCCAGCGACCTGCAGCAGGAGATGGATGGACCATGATAATTCAATGGCAGTGCCAGATTAGACTGGCTGCTGTGACTCCATTCAGTCCTAACACAATGCATGTGTAACAAAATAATGATCGACCGTAGAGGCGCCAGGCTATTGTGGCGCGCAACCCAGGATAGTGCTTTGACTGGCACCACCCTTGAATATTTAATTGCCGTGCAGACTCGTCAGTTGGTTAGTTGGGTTTAACGCCGTACAGGCAACTAAGGCCATCACACTTCTGTGCAAAGACTCATGATTACTGAATTTAGACGATGACCAATGATACGTAAATTGTGTCTTGATAACCTCTGTCTCTGCAAAGGCAAAAGACAATAAGTCCATTTTTGTGAAAAGCGATATTTTCATTGTATTACTATGAACATCTCGCTTATCACAAAATTGGACATGCTCTCTTTCCCCTTCATGGGACAGACTTGCGCGTGTGCCATCACTGTCTGCCGTAACTGTTTTCAGTAAAGGGACATAACTGTGTACACACCGTGACACCGTGTTGTCTTATTGTCTATGATCTCATACCATATATACCGACGAGCAAAACAAATGCGACATTTTTGGAATCATCAGAAACACTTCAGTGTTTCCGATGATTGCAAAAATGTTGCATTTCTTTTGCTCGTCAGTTCATATGCTGTGTACTCAGTTCTTTGTTTTCACTCACAAAGTTGAATCGCGCATTTGTAACTACAGAAAACTGAGTTGTAATTATCACAGAGGACAATAGTTTCTTCGGTTTTTTTTTCTAGTTTATTTTTTTTAAATTTATTGCCATCGTGCAGCAACCACGATTAAGATATTTATTGATATTCATTGTATATTCATTGTTACTGATTTGTCCAAGAGAGCGCATATATAACAAAAATAAACTTTTTTGTTAAATTATTTTCTCCTTGAGTGTGTGTGTTGTGGTGTGTGTGGGTGTGTGTGTGTGTGTGTGTGTGTGTGTGTGTGTGCGTGTGTGTGTGTGCGTGTGTGCGTGTGTGTGTGTGTGCGTGTGTGCGTGCGTGTGTGTGTGTGTATGTGTGTGTGTGTGTGTGTGTGTATGTGTGTGTGTGTATGTGTGTGTGTGTGTGTGTGTGTGTGTGTGTGTGTGTGTGTGTGTGTGTGTGTGTGATCGCCGGGACAGGCCGTGTCCATGATTTTTATACCCTGATCCACGTCCGTTTGATGGGCGGGGATACATTTTCATTGATTTCGAAACACAATCTGCGTCCTCTGGCAGTGAAGGGGTTACGCCCACAACGATCTCCTCCCACCCACCCCCTTCCCCTTCCATCCCAACCCCCCCCCCCCGCCCCCCGCCGCCGCACCACCCAGCCCCTTGTCCCTCAACCACCAATGAACTACACCGCCTCATTCAGCATTCAAGCACCATTACTGATGGCAGCCACGGCGGCTGTATAAACACGGGGTCCGTAGCACTATTCAGTGATTTTGAAAATAATGCAACAGAAACATAGTACGTATTAATATTTGATGTTTTGTTCGTAGTGACTTTATTATATTCAGTAGGCGTCACATTAGCACCGCTGTCTGGTATTAACTCTTTCAGCCCGACGGTCGTATTTCCCAAATTTTGGAGGAGCCATCTAGCGACTATGCACCAGTTGCAGGAGATGGATCGACAAGATAATTCAAGGGCAGTGCCAGATTAGCTTGGCGCCGACAGGCGCCAAGCTAATCTGGCACTGCCCTTGAATTATCATGGTCGGCCCATCTCCTGCTGTAGTGCGTCAGGGCTGAATGGGTTAATTTGTGTTTATTTTACTTGTGTTAGCGGGTCGCACATTACTGCCGGTAGTGGAAACACAAATGAAATAACATTATATTATAATAAGCCACATTTTGCTTGATACAGTCCCGATAATAGGCAGATGTGATTACGAGACCCGAATCAGTCAAAATGTCCGAATCGTAAGACGAGGATATTTTGATTCGAGTCAAGTAATCACATCTGTCGGTTATCGGCACTATATCATGCAAAATTTGGCTCAGTATAATTTGTGTACCCAGTCCAAAACAAAACTTTACCTCGCGTCCTTCAGTTTGCGTCTGATTGTGGTGTTCAGACAAAACATGTGCTTGGCAGGCGACTGCGTTTCGGACTATCGTCTGAGCGCACAGATTTCGTCCGACTATTGAAAAATCGGTACTTTTTACTTGTAATTAGATAACAGATAATTACGGAGAATACCAGCAGGTTTGTTTATTTTGCCTTTTTCTCGCGTTGTCGCTTGCGCTTTCGCTCGCGGGCGTCTGGTCAATTTTACTCTTTCAGCGATTCGTTACGCTCCTTTGCTGGCGTCTGCTGTTCGTTCATGCGTGTGTATGGGAAAGAAATTTCGAGAGTACGTTCACTAAGAAGTGTTTAATCACTACTGCTAATAAGGAACTCGTTAATGTTGTAGTATGAGCATATTTCGCGTTTTCATTTTGACAAATGCAAATATCAAGATTGATTTTTTTTTTTTTTTTTTTTTTGGGGGGGGGGGGGAGGTTGGGGGTTGGGGGTGAGGGGGGGGGGGTTGGGGGGGGGGGGTTGTGAGGGCTGCAAAGGATTTTGGGAAGGGAAGTAGTATATCAAGCAAATTCATGAATATTAATTTGCTTGCTATACAATATATCAATACATGTGTGAAAGAAGGGAAAACTTTAATGGAGTGGGTACATATAATGCTGATTATGATTCCGTCAGGCATTGTCGACTTTCAGTGAGTTCTACGCTGTTTCACATCGTGCGCATTGTAAATAAATTTTAATCTCCTGTAACCCATTTAAACCAAGGGCCGTATTTCCCAAATTTTGGCGATGTCACCTATCGACTGTATACCAGTTGCAGGAGATGCATCGACCGTGATAATTCAAGGGTAGTGCCAGAAGAGCTTGGCGCCATCACGTGCCAATCTCTTCTGGCACTACCCTTGAATTATCAGGATCAATACGTCTGCCGCTGTAATGCGACGGGGGTAACTATGTTAAGGCACGCCCAGAAAATAAATAAATAAAACGAAACTAATATTCGTACCCAAAGGCAATGAATCGCCTATGCACTCCCCCCCCCCCAACCCCCCCCCCCCCTCCCCTTTTCCGATTTTGACGGTTGTACACTAAACATCCCCATTAGCAAGAACTCTTCGGGCCGTAGCGTAACCGCCTGCGCTATTTCGGACTCTCTTTCCTCACTAAAAGTGAGGTTATGCTTACGTCGGACGACACCCAACATCGAACGACAGCGAAGTCGTGGCAGATAACCAGCTTCTTTCATAAGCATAGACAACACTCCAAAGTAACTCCAAGAGGCACATATCCTCATGAGCCCTCCGGGCTCATGAGGATATGTGCCTCTTGGAGATGTTTGTAGTGTTGTCTATGCTTAGGGTACGAGCTGCTTATCCGCCGTGACATCGCTGTCGTTCAGTCTTTATAGGGAGTCGTTCGTTTCACTGAAAGACGTAGGAGCTGGACCACCGAGTTAGGGGAAAGGACCCGAAATCAGGCCGCGTGTATAATTGAATAACAGCTGGTATATACATATGGAAAAACTGCCAGATTTAATGCAAGAGAAAATTTACTTAGAAAGCAAACGGCGTTGCTGCAAGAAGGCACGCGAAAATAAACATTAACCACTTGACCGCTGCTGTCGATGCCACTTGGCGGAAAAGACGCACAACTACGCGTCTTTTCCGCCGAACAATATCGTTAGCAGCTAAGAGTTAATATGTGCACAGAAAAGTCAAGTAATTCTTTTCATAGTGTCCGACACACGTGTTGTTTAAGAACAGAATAAAGAAGCTCAATTTGGGCGTTCCGTGGCGCAGTGGTTAAGGCGCCTGCCACCAATGCCAAAGGTGCGAGGTTCGAAAATGGGTTCCGGTGTCGGACTTTTCTCCTCTGGTAAGTGTCACCGTTAATTCGGGCGGACCGTCGGGGGTTCTTTCTCCGGGTACTCCGGTTCTTCCATGCCCCCCCCCCCCCCCCCCCCACACACACACACTTTGGTATCGGTTTTAGGTCACTTTACAAATTTCAAATACAAGCGATCAAAAATCTCTGTAACTTCAGTAGCTGAACTGGCCCTTCGTCTGTCTTGTACTGTGTTTGTCTTAAATGGCGTAAATCCGTGTCTGTTACGTGAGTGTGCGTGTTGGGTTTCAGTTCGCGGCGCTATGAGTCGATTTGCCCAAAAATTGAGAAAAGGCGCCTATATAATAACGGTATTATTATTATTATTATTATTATTATTATTATTATTATTATATTATTAGAAGTTCGTTTAGCGCTTGAACATTAAGCGATATGTTGTAACAATGGCTTGTGTAGCAGGTGCTGTTTCCTGTTTGCATACACGACGTAGCTCCATTTCTTAACTCATTCGAGACGTGTCGCCTCCGGATACGCGGCATGAGCCGCGTATCCGGAGGCGGCACGACTCGAATGAGTTAATTGACTGCAACATATGGCTGTATATTGGCTGTAAACACAGGCGTGTTTGCCTGCAGTGTTGTGACAGTCACAGACTACTAAACAAATAAACTGCGTACATCATAATAAAATAATCTGCATTTTGGACATAACTCTGTTCTGGTTTAAATGTTGTCCTGTGATGGCAAAAGATGTCCTATGATGGCAAAAGACAGTAACTCACTGTTGCTAAAAACAAGAATTTCATTGTACTACAATGAAAATCTCGCTTTTCGCAAAAATGGGCTTATTGTCCTTTGCCTTGATCGGGCAGATTGTAAATATGTATGTAAACCCCACCCTTGTTTCCTCCTGCCCCCAGTAGTTCAGCATGTCTCTGACGGTTGTTGAACAGTGTGGACTAGCATCCTTGAGAGTGAACACCGCGGAGATAGACAAGCATAGGGCGAGTATTTAACCCATATCATAAAGCTTCAAATGTGAACACTGCCATAAGCAAGCTACATTGTAGTACTTACAGATAAGGATATAGACTAATGATAAGGATATAGACTAATGGCTTTAGTTCAAGGGTGGTGCCGGAATAGCTTGGCGCGCCTAGCGGCGCCAAGCTATTCTGGCACTACCTTTGAACTATTTTAGTCAAACTTATTACAACACTGGTGTATTCCGAATGATAAGGGTTAAGACACATTGGCGTGCTGGTCTGTGATTTTGGACCTTGCGGCGTGAGCAGCACACGTTTTACAGGGCCGGACCTGGGAAAAGTCGATGGGGGGGTTACAGATTCAGTATAAAGCGAAGGCGCGAAGCGCCGAGCCTTCTAGGGGGGTCCGGGGGCATGCCCCCCCGGAATTTTTTTTTTTTTTCAAGGATGCAAAATGGTGCAATCTGGTGCAATCTGAGCCTTGAAAAAGCCATTTGTGATGGTCTGGGGACTTTGATTGATTGATTGATTGTACATTGCTTAACGTCCCGACAGCAACAAGGCTTTCTCAGGACGTGCCTGCACTGCTTGTGAAAAAAAAAAAAAAAAAAATAAACAGAATATTGAATGTATGTCGCCAGCCGGTCAAATACGTTAAATAAACCTAACACATGGGGCCTAAATAAAGCTAAGACCATTTAGCAACACACATCCAATATCAAGAGCTACAGGCAGTGCAGACAGTAGGGAGAGTTTTAAAAAGGCAAATACAGGTGAATGGACAAAGGGTAGACAGAAACACAAGCCCCAGAATAGAGAGAAAAACCCACCCTGTGGGGCTGACCAGGGTGACCCTGGGAACTAAAAAATACCTAACCCCACCCAAGTCCCCCAGGGCAGACCCGGGTGGGGTTCTGGGGACTTTGAGCTTTTTGAACAATCGAACTGACAAACTCTGGGGTACAAAAATTATCACCTGCCCCTCCCTTAAAAAAAAAAAAAAAAACACCCACACCCACACCCACACCCACACACACACAAACATTTATTTATCAACAGAGATGTTTTGTATACTATTATTATTCACTACTTTTCGTTGATCGTTAACGGTATAAAACTTTACCTTGTAGTTTATGAACATCAGGGCCCTGCTTTCACTTCAGTTCAGTCTTGCTGCACTAGGTTCCTCGGCATTAGTACCATTTGTGAATTGTATCTTCTGGCAAAACAGTTCACTGCCTCTTTGAAGTCAATATCAACATCCCTGTGCACTTTCAGTAAAGCAAGTGCATTGAGTCTCTGTTGCCCCATTGTAGAGCGCAGGTAGTTTTTCAGGTTGCGCAACTGACTGTTTGAACGCTCACACTCGGCAGTAGTGACAGGCAGGGTGCAAAGGTTCTTTAGCATGATGAACAGGTTGGGATAAAAATCCCTGTCACAGTGTTTCAGTGCTTCTGATGCCGTGGATGGGATGATAGCTGTCGCATTCTCAGCAGCACTTCGCCATTTGCAAACCCACCGTTGGTATTCTGCATCAAGGGTAGCGTTGTCTGGTAGGTCAGACTCCCACAACATTGCCAGTGTCTTCACCCCTTCTGGAACCTGCATGAAACCATCCTGGTTGTCTATTAAAGTGCTTGGCACCAGACAGAGACCATCAACTGCTAGGTCAGCATTTTTGAACCTCGAGTCCAATTCGGTTGACAGGTGTTCCAAGAAAGGAATGGCAATGCTAATCTTGAAATATTCTTCTGGAGTGGCCGCAGGTTGGTTGTCACGGAGAGTCTGGCGGGATGCTTGACGAGGAACAACAACATCAGTTGTCAAAGCATTTGCCATTTTGCTGACTTCACCAAACCAGGCAACGAACGCTGTGTCGACATCTCTTCTAATAGAAGACATGCAGTTACTGACCTCTTTGATTTCCCTGTAGGCATCGACAACATCTTTTGTTCTTTTCTGGAGCTTCACTGTCAAGGGTTTTAAGTAACGCAAACAATTGCGGACGACAACGAATGCAACGAGGAAAACACTGCTGCTCAAGGTGTGGAGAAAGCCAGTTGCCTTGGTCAATGTCTCACTGTCCCAATTGTCACTGTCTTCACACATTTGTCCCAAACAGTCGTGAACAACCAGGAAGAGAGATGTGTAAACCTCCAGTGCTTCATGTTTTTCTACCCATCTTTTTCTGCACAGATCAACAAGCTTTGTCTTTGTCGTGTCAGGCTGAGATGCTTCGATGGTATCTTCAAGTTTTCGTTGTCTCTTTGGAGAGTTTGAGAAAAACAGTGACAGTTCCCTCAGTGCTCCCATCATGTTCTTCACTGCAGGCAAGCCGCATGCTTTTACAATGCAAAGAAGTACCCAACGGAGAAAGAAACACGCTTAGAAAAGACGGGTACAACACAATTTATTTAATATTAATACAATTTAATATTTAATACAATTTTACAATGCAGAGACTCAAGCTATGGGAAGCACAGTGAAAGTACAGTGCTTTGTTGTTCCTTGCTTGAAAACGTGCCTGCACTCCTTTAAACTTTCCTGCCATGTTTGCGGCCCCGTCATAACCTTGTCCTCTAACATTGTTGAAATCAAGCCCCCACAAGCCCAGACACTCAACAATCTTGTTGTAAAGTGTTTCACCTGTGGTATCTCTGCACTGGACAAAAGCCAGGAACTCTTCACGAACTTTCAGACTTCCATCGACGAATCTCAATATAATTGAAAGTTGTTCCCAGTTTGAGCTGTCTGTGACTTCGTCAGCAAGCACGGTAAACTGTTTTGCTGCAATAATTTCCGCAAGAATCTTGTTGCGGATCTGATCACCAAGAACCTCTATCAGTCTGTTTTGTGTACTTTTTGAAATGTATGTGGCCTTCTTATCGCATGTATCTAGATGTTTCCGGAGAGTTTCATCTCCTGCATTGATGCACAGATTCAAAAGGGCATTGAAATTGCTTCTGTTCTCACTCTGAAGAATGCCATCATCACAGTTGCCCCTCAGAGCTAACCCCTGTCTTCCACACACTTCAACAATCCTGAAGAGGCTTGTCAGAACTTGTCGATTTGCAGCGATGTTTTCTGCATTTTTCTGATTGATTTCACTGGCGATGCTCTGCTCTGGTTTATCCATGATTGTCAAAAACTGCTCTCCATTTGCCATTGCATCTTTGTGGTATTGTAATAACGAGTGCTTTTTGATATGATCACAGGCTTTATTCCAGTTCTTGCATGGCGTCTTCACAAACTTGCCCAGGTTTTCAGTAGACTTTGCAAATAATAGGCAATACTTGCAGTAAGCCCCATCCTCGAAAGGAGAATACACAAGCCAGGAGTACTTTTGCAACCACTCATGCTGAAATTTTCGGTTCTTGTTGTTTATCACTGTTGTTGGAAACTGAAAACCAGGTGATGGTCTCCAGTGTTGCCTTAGAAGATGCTCCTTGTCACGGCTTGACAGTGAAACGACTCGCGTGTGTTTCTTGAAAACTTCACCAAAATCGATATTTTTGTTGCTGGTGATCTGAGAGGAGAAATCTGAAGAGTCAGAAAGCAGGCTCACATCAGGCTGGTTGGTCATTGGCATGGCAGAGGATTCAGAAAGCAGGCCCCCGGCAGGCTGATCAATGCTTGAGGAGGAGTCTGAAATGCAAATAAAAGTTGGGTCTATGAGAAGTCTGAAATACTAAAACGATTGTGTGTGTACCTGTGAGAGAGAGAGAGAGAGAGAGAGAGAGAGAGAGAGAGAGAGAGAGAGAGAGAGAGAGAGAGAGAGAGAGAGAGAGAGAGAGAGAGAGAGAGAGAGAGAGAGAGAGAGAGAGAGAGAGAGAGAGAGAGAGAGAGAGAGAGAGAGAAAGAGAACAATGAACAATGAACCTTTATTTTCCAACGGTAGAAGTTATTGGTAACAGGACCAGTTTTCAAACTTGCCGTTGCTACATCTACTACATAAGTGACATAGACATGTAAACATACACATACCACACACTGCTGCATGCACTGCTGCATTCGCTTACGCACGCACGCACGCACCACGCACATACACACACACATACCCACACACGCACTCAGGTACGCACGCATGCACATCACAACTCGCGCATGCACGCACGCACACACACACACTCATGTACACCGCAATTCAGTACGCATGCACACACGCACGAACACTCACACACACACACACACACACACACTTACACACGCACGCACTCAGGCACATACGCACAAAAACAAACACACGCTCTCGGACACGCACTCCAGACATTCCTACTCGCATACGCGTACGCACAAAAATATAAAATGAGTAAAAATACAAAGTAAAGCAATAAACAAAGAATCATTAAGTACATTAAAGTTCATACAGCAAGGGCAAATATGTATGCAGGTGCTATCTCCCCCCCCCCCCTCTCTCTCTCTCTCACGCCGACACACACACACATACACACACACACAGCATGCACGCACGCGCACACACACACACACACACACACACACACACACACACACACACACACACACACACACACACAGAGTCACACATACTGAGAGAGAGAGAGAGAGAGAGAGAGAGAGAGAGAGAGAGAGAGAGAGAGAGAGAGAGAGAGAGAGAGAGAGAGAGAGAGAGATCAGAGAGAGAGAGAGAGAGAGAGAGAGAGAGAGAGATCAGAGAGAGAGGGAGATTGATTGATTGATTGTACATTGCTTAACGTCCCGACAGCAACAAGGCTTTCTCAGGACGTGCCTGCACTGCTTGTGAAAAAAAACTAAACAGAACATTGAATGTATGTCGCCAGCCGGTCAAATACATTAAATAAACCTAACACATGGGCCTAAATAAAGCTAAGACCATTTATGATCATTGGTCTATCATGCACACTTCTCTCCCTTGACAGTGCTTTTCCTACTCACTTGGTAGTTTTTTCTAAGACCATTTAGCAACACACATCCAATATCAAGAGCTACAGGCAGTGCAGACAGTAGGGAGAGTTTTAAAAAGGCAAATACAGGTGAATGGACAAAGGGTAGACAGAAACACATGCCCCAGAATAGAGAGATAAACCCACCCTGTGGGGCTGACCAGGGTGACCCTGGGAACTAAAAAATACCTAACCCCACCCAAGTCCCCCAGGGCAGACCCGGGTGGGGAAGAGAGAGAGGGAGAGAGAGAGAGAGAGAGAGAGAGAGAGAGAGAGAGAGAGAGAGAGAGAGAGAGAGAGAGAGAGAGAGAGAGAGAGAGAGAGAGAGAGAGAGAGAGAGAGAGACCTGCAACAAGATAATTACATTTAAAGCATATATATGTCTTCGTTTACACACTTCAGTCAAGCTTAGATATATATTTATGATCTGAAATAACAGCTTTTCTTTTTAGACCCCTCCCCCCAAATGATGGACAAAATCTTTGCTACCTTATGACTCGTAGAGTCTTCTTAGGCTAATGATAGCCAATGGAACACACCAGTCATTTTGTTTAATATTAATTATTAAATTGAAACACTCAATCACGTATCAATTTCAGGTTGTGTTTAATTTAATTTTTTTTTTGAGAGGGGGGGGGGGGGGGGCGGGGCAGTAAATTACTCACCAACACTGCTTTTACTTGTTCCCATGTCACTGTTTCGAACTCCACTGCCAGTGGTCTCACTTTGGGTTGATTTTTGTCTCTTTCGAGGAACTGCATCATCTGCCGTTTAGAAAAACAACTTTTATTATTATTATTATTATTATTATTATTATTATTATTAAAGGTTTTCTTATATAGCGCTTACCTGTAAACAGCTCTAAGCGCTTTACAATTTACTCAACAACAACAAACAAAAAGAAAAAAAACAAAAAAAAAAAAAAAAAAAACAAAGACATAACATAAAAATTAAAACATGAAATTATCCTAAAAGGAACAACAAAAATGTAAAATAAAACAGAACCGTCTTTTCAACATCTTATATATGATTATGCATTGCAGGTGTTAACACGTCTACTACAATTTTATAATAATAATTTAATATAAAAAAACAGTGGTTTTCTGATTAGTTCTTAGCTTATTTTAAATTTCATCAACAAAAGGCCTAAGGGTGAATAATCTTATTTTGTAGCACGCTGTTCACAGGCATAGGAACTGTTAACAAATTTGCTGATTTTCAGCAGTTGGCAAAATTTCAGCACATTTTTATTTTCCATTTTATTATGTGAAAAAGGCAGTGGTTGGGATGCCGTCATGATGGCTTCTTGTCGTTCAAAAAACCGAAGTCGTCATGACGGTTTCGCACCCGGAAAGGCTATGTTGCCGTCACAATTGATGGCGACGCTGTCAAAGTGGTGTCAGATAGGCTATGGTTTCCATAGTCAGCCATCAAGATGGTTCTGTTCTGCTCTCCGAAGAGATTTACGTCACAATACATAGCTAGTAAGCTGCACTAGTGAAAACGATACCTTATAACTTAGCCCTTGGTTTTGTTATTGAAAACGATATTTTGCCGTCCAAAGATTTTTTTTTATAAATATAAAAGCAATATTGATCATTGATGCCGATATCTTTATTCTTTAAATTGACATTTTTAAAGTTATATATCATAATACTTTGTGAAATAAATTTTAGGCTATGCATTACTTTAATTGTTACCTGTTTTGGTATTTTAATAAGTGGGGCTGTTTTATATCTATGATATTCATTATATGCAGCTAGTATCAGCTCCTACAGCATAGGCTACACTCACAGGAAGGAAGTACCGGCGCCATCGCCACGTGCTCATTTGAATCGAATTCGGAATGGGTGAATTTTACCTAGTTCTACTGACTACATTTCTTTTATGAGACAAAATTGGATTTAAAAATGTACCCACCTTCTGAAATGGAGCTTGATGAAAACCAGCATGACAGTCGCCTACTGCCATCAGCATCTGTTTTTTTCAGTTTCGGCATTTTCGAAGAGACAGCAAAAGTGAAGTGTTACCAAAGAAAATAGATCTAGATTTAAACTTCCCCCCACAAACCTTAATGACGTCAGACGTCTTTTCACTGATCTTTCTCGGAAAGACATGCACTGAAGGAAAGCAACTCTTTTGGGTACCTGGTCGATTCAACGGAAATCCATTTCAACGATGTTTTTGGACGATTCAACGATGGTCGTTTCAACGGATGTTCGTTACAACGAATTATCATAATTATCAACTTAGCGTCTTAATTAATCTTTCTAAAAAGTCGTTTTTGGGGGATTAGGGCTGTATCAAGGTGAAGGCGCTGGAAGAGGCTTGTGGCCAGAACAAGAAAATATGGCTGCATTTACTAATTTAGGGTTAGGGGTTGGGTTACTTGGTTGTTTCAACGGGAAAACGTTTTGGACGTTTAAACGGATCCCTTGAAATGGATTTCCGTTGAATTGTCTATAAATAACTCTTTGTGCCTTGGATCAAAAGTGACTAAAAACTGCAATGTTTTAAAAACAATAAAAAAAATAATAAAACTTTGGAACTCCCTTTGCATAACAAAAATTCACTGTTCTTTTTTTTCTTTTTTTTTTTTAGTTGGGAGGGGGGGGGGGTTCCGGAACCCAGGTAACCCCCCCCCCTGGGTCCGGCCCTGTTTTAGACAGTAATATTAATGGATTTTTTTTCTCCTGACCTTAACGAGGTTTTGTTATCCTATTTTACGCTGTAAACGTACGTATCGTTTTTCTTTTTTGTAACCCATTGAAAGCGGGCGGCAACGCTATAGGACACTTTTGCAGCTACTATTGCGGGGCGTCTTGAATGACGTCAATCTCGATTGCGCTGCTATTGCTTTTTGCTTCTTTTCTTTTCAGTAGCTCTATGTAAAATCTCCATACTCTCTCTCAGCTTAAGGCTCAGTTGAAAACTCACTTCTTCCAGCTTGCTTTTCCTCAGTCGTAGATCCGTGGTTATGTTGTATTTATTTTATTTGTAATGTTTCATATCGTCTGTGTCATGTTTGAATGTGTGTGTTATCGCAATGAGTTTTTGCCACAAAAAGATTTTGCGCTATACAAGAACCATTCATTTTATTATTATTATTATTATTATTATTATTATTATTATTATTATTATTATTATTATTATTATTATTATTATTATTATTATTATTATTATTATTATTATTATTATTATTATTGTGTATCTATTTTGTTTAATCCCATTTATGTTATGTAATAGTTTAGTTGTTGTTGTTGTTTCTGTTGTTGTTATTGCTGTTTTGTTTGTTTGTTTGGTGTTTCGAGATAATTACGGTCGAAACGTCGCTGGGACGAGTTTGTTATCAGTTGAACTCGCATAAAACTGTTTGGACCATCAATATCTCTCCCAAGGTTGACACCATGCTTTAAATTGAGTTCATCATGATCAAAACGTTTGCTGGGCTAGTTTGGTGTTAGTCATCTCAAACAGTATCGTTTTGACCATCTGAGTATCTCGTCTACAATCGACACACTGATTACAATCCAGTTTTCCATGTCTGAAACTTGGCTTGGCGAAATTTGATATTTTAGTTGTTCTCATGCACTACCATTTCGACCATCAATATTTCGTCCTATTTCGTCACTATGATTCGAGTTCAACATGAGCGGGGTTGCCGGGACGAGTTTGTCTTGAGTCGAATCGCCCAATACCATTTTACCATAAATATTTCGTCCAAGGTCTTTAGTATGATTATGCTTGATGTTACCATGGTCGAATATTTGCAAAGGCGAGGTCAAACTCCCCTAGCACCCTTTTGACCATCAGTAACTCGTCCAAGAGAGACACGGATTATGGTCGAATTTATCATGGTCGGAACTTGTCTGAGACGAGTTTGTAATGAGTCAGACTCGCCAGCTACAGTTTTGTCTATTAACTCATTACTGAGTCGCGTATCCGGAGGCGGCCAGTTTCGAATGAGTTAATGTATATCATGATACCAAACTGACGCTTGATAATGTGACCCTGGGTCCATCAAGCATATAGGGTGATTATGGACTGTTACACTTGCAGCAGTTTTCACTCAGCAGCTGAAAACCTTTCTTTCTTGAAATTATGACGCTATTCGCGATGCTTTTTTTTTTTTAATGATTTAAATTAAAAAAAACCAAAAAACATTGCGCTCCTTTCTAAGCCCCGCCCCCCTTTTAAAAAAAAAAAACACCACTTAAGCATCTTGTCCTTTTGAAGATTTCAAGGAACGTAACTGACACTCAGTTGCACTCTACTGTGCACTTTCTGAAAATAATCAGTCAAATACGCGTAAATTATTTTACTTGTTCAGGACATCCTAAATCTGCAAGTTATGATGGAAAACTCAACGTACTTTGACAATTCTTAATGGAAGTTTGTGCTCGTAACATGTTCAGCGCCAGCTAACGCAGACTGTGTGTCTGCAATCTTCGTTAATTCAACACCAAAGAGCCCTAGCTGTCACAAGAATATGGATACAAAATGGTGTGAGAAAGAGGCATAGATCCTCGTGTACCCTCGCAACTGCAGTCGGGTGGTGTTCACAATTTCTCGGCACTGAATAGGTTAATTTACAAGTTATAATGGAACATGTCAGGAAGATCTATTACTTTATAGTAATAGACTTATGTTTCATCTGAATATGCATCACTAAATCGACGATTTCATCAGCGGGTTAAAAACTGCCTGTAAAATTACCTCCATAAGCAGGGCCGGATCACTTACCTTCAAGGGGGGGGGGGGCAACTTCTTGTTTGGGAGGGGGAGGGGGGGCCAAACAACCCCGAAAACGGACTTTGTTATAGCATTTTAACAAATATGGGGTCTTGGTGGGGGGCCATTTACCCCCCGGCTCCCTCCACGTGGATCCGCCCCTGATAAGTCTGTTACTATATTTAGTAATAGACTTAGGTTAGCTTTGAATATACATCTCTAAATCGACGATTTCATAAGTGGGTCAAAAACTGCCCGTTCTTTGATTCACTGTTTCAGTTTTTCTCGGTAGTCAAGGGGTTAAAAACATGTGTTGCCGACAAATGGACCGTGCTGGATGAGGTTTTTGTCTACAGTTTGGAAAATACGGTAGACTTGAGATGGGGGCTGGTCGGAGCACGTTCCGTAGCATGCAAATGACGAACATAGGCCGGCACACATCAGACTGTGACAGTGAAGTAACACGATAAAAATTACGTCATGCCTAGCTACGATAACCGCGCTGTTGAACGTACATTTGTCGGGAAACACGTGTGTATGTGTGTGTGTGTGTGTGTGTGTGTGTGTGTGTGTGTGTGTGTGTGTGTGTGTGTGCGTGTATGTAGACACGAGGTTTTCCTGTCTCTGTGTACGTACAGGTCTGAAAATTTAGGAAATGCTTCCTTCAACATGTATCTCGGAGTGCTTTTCAGCATTTTTGGATTAGATTACTCATTAAAAAGAAAAATTGCCGTTTATACGAAATCGGCTGACCCGCATTTGAGTCCGTAATTTGTGTTATATTCCTTTGAAATTTTGAATACAGCTAGCTTCGAAAAAGATATTGGATGAGTTCTTTAGCCAGATTTGTCTCAATATTTTCGTAAAAAAATAATTTATCGCAGAAAAAAATGTCGACACGAAGAATTCTCGACTTCAGACAGTGACGGAAAAGCGCTAGCCACATTATACATTGTTGCTGTTGTTATACATTGTTGCTGAACTGACGCAAAGCACCAGACACGTCATTGACATGAATTGACACAAAGAAAAGCTCTCTCTCTCTCTCTCTCTCTCTCTCCTCTCTCTCTCTCTCTCTCTCTCTCTCTCTCTCTCTCTCTCTCTCAGCAATAGACACAGCACAAACGCTCGCGCCGCGTAGCAGTGCTATACATGTATAGTTTCTTCGCGCAGACCCGCGCGCGCGATGATTGCGGGATCACTATACATTACTTTTACTGCAGACTATAGCAACTAGCTGTGCGCGGTTTTGGCGCGGGAAGGCCGCTATCGCATATGTGTGTGTGTTTGTCTGTGTTTGTGCCAGTGTATGTGTGTGTGTGTGCACGCGTGCATCCCTACGAGCTTGCGCACGCGCGCGCGTGTGTGTCAGTGTGTGTGTGTGTGTGTGTGTGTGTGTGTGTGTGTGTGTGTGTGTGTGTGTGTGTGTGTTTGTGTGTGTGTGTGTGTGTGCGTACACCAAATGACTAAAATGGGTTTCTTTCTTTACCATCCTTATGCAATCTGGGTGTGTGTGAAATTCTGGGTGGCCAGATCAGACACCCATTTTTTCTGAGGGTTGTTTCTGTATTATCTTTGATTCAAAAGTCAGAAAAAAATATCAAAATACGATGTCCCCATTTTAACAGATTTACTTCATCGTTGTGTTTCAGGGATGCCCTGGGCCTGTGTGTGGACACGGAAGCGGCCGGAGTGTTTTCAGATCAATTTGATTGGTCCAACACCGATGAACGGAGTTGTTTCCCTTGCTTAAACGTCTTTCGTCTCCAACGGACACACCGGCCATTCTTCCGCGTTTGCAGAGGTACTTTATGCAATATTTCTTAGTTAAGAGCACGCCCAAATGTACTTGTTCAGTGCAGTTATTTAACTGAGAGATGCCTCCAATCCCCGATACCCGTTTGGCCCAGAAAAATAAGGCGTCTGCTTCAAACGTGTCTTCGGCCTCTCGGCCGCTCTGACCGTTGAGTCTTGTAGTAAATGATAATAGAACCCCACGATTTTAACAAAAGCTTTCTTCTTCAATGAAAGGAATTCGTTCAATAACCCCATTACAATGTCAATCTGCCACGCGATTTTGTTTCTTCTTTTTTTTTTTTTTTCTGACGTGTTAACTTGCCACATGCATGCACAGTATCAGTTGACTGACTTTTTATTTTAAAAACAAAAATGGCGCCAGATTTCAATCCTCGTTCGCAAAACTGCCTCGCGATTCGAAGAACGAACGTCCACAAACAGGTCTTTAGGAATGTGCAACTGAAGTGTCGCTTTTTACTGTATTGCCAGTTTTTAGTTCTCAGGGTCACCCTGGTCAGCCCCACAGGGTGGGTTTTTCTCTCTATTCTGGGGCATGCATGTGTTTCTGTCTACCCTTTGTCCATTCACCTGTATTTGCCTTTTTAAAACTCTCCCTACTGTCTGCACTGCCTGTAGCTCTTGATATTGGATGTGTGTTGCTAAATGGTCTTAGCTTTATGTCTTGGCCCCATGTGTTAGGTTTATTTAACTCATTCTACCCCAGACACACCACGGCAGGATAAGGATCCACCATGATAGTTCAAGGGTGATGCCAGAATAGCTTGGCGCCTACGGGCGCCAAGCTATTCTGGCATCTCCCTTGAACTATCATGGTCGATCTGTGCCCTGCACTGCAATGCAGTCTTGAGAGGACAGGGGCAAAATTTAAGGATTTTGGTGTTGGGGTAGAATGAGTTAACGTATTTGACCGGCAGGCGACATACATGGCAATGTTCTGTTTAGGTGTTTTTTTTTTCACAAGCAGTGCAGGCACGTCCTGAGAAAGCCTAGTGGCTGTCGGGACGTTAAGCAATGTACAATCAATCTGATTCAAAATGTCAGTTGGTTTACATGGTTGTATTGGACATGTTCTCAGCAACACCGTTTTGGTCACACCGGCTCAGGACTTTCTGGCACACACCCAGCGCCGGATGGCAGCAGGATGTCCAAACCCATCGGGATCTATGCTGCAGAATCATGGCCCCCCAGCCTCTGCCACAGAGGGTGCGTCTGGTAGGAGGGTGCATGGACGGCAGCGGAATGCTCCCAATTACAAACTGGTAAGTAAAGTGATTCTATGATCATCTTCATTTTATTGGCTGGCGTGCGTGCGAAGCAAAAGTGAGTTTATGTTCTGGGCCACTGGTCGTCCGTCCGTCGTCCATGGTAAACTTTAACTCATTCTACCCCAACACCAAAATCCTTAAATTTTGCCCCTGTCCTCTCAAGACCGCATTGCAGCGCAGGACACAGATCGACCATGATAGTTCAAGGGTGATGCCAGAATAGCTTGGCGCCCGTAGGCGCCAAGCTGTTCTGGCATCACCTTTGAACTATCATGGTCGATCCTTATCCCAGGGGTGGGATTCTTCCGCGTTTCCGCGGATTTCCGCGGAAATTCTTTCACAATTCCGCTGAAGCATATTTATTTTCCGCGTCTAATAACAACGAAAAAGACGAAAAAAAAAAAATCTTCTTAAATGGCAAAAAAATCTCAAATGGGTTGGATTTGTATGTAGTTTGGTTCACTATCGCCCGACACTTCCGGTAGCTTTAGGTCGCAGTGGCAAATGGCGGTGAAAAAGGATATTGTCCAAGACAGAGTGCCGTTTAGTGTGCACCTGAACATAAACTGGTACGCACATTCCATTTTTATACTGCAGATCAGGAGTGTCATAACAAAGTCCATTTTCGGGTGTGTTTGGTCTCGCTCCCCCTGTCGGTTTTTGGATACTTTGGCGAACGGTGGACACGCGCCTATCCCCCCCCCCCCCCCCCCCCCCCCCTGTCGTTCGATTTTTCGGCCGCTGAAAATGAAGGACATGAACAATCCCCCCCCCCCCCCTCCCTGTCGTTTGATTTTCCGCGTTTTCTTTGTTACTAGAATTCCACCCCTGTTATCCTGCTGTGGTGTGTCTGGGGGTAGAATGAGTTAACGGTGGCATTTTCTCGGAGACTATTCAAGCCACATTCTTCAAGCTTGGCCCAAGGATACTTTGTGGCAAGACCTTTTTAAACATGCCAATTTGAGTGACCTCTCTCAAAGGGTCACGCAGGGTTGACAAATGTGTGAAAACTGCTTGCATTTTCAGAAAACGTGGATTTTGACTGCTGCAGAAGCCAGCCCTCGTCACCGAGGTCACACATATGTAAATCGGTCATACACGGGATCTTACTCTTTTTATTCTTGTGCAAGGCCCCTTTAAACCAAAATTGGGCTGTTTCTGTTTCTAATGCAGCTTTGGTTTTAATCTTTCTTTCTTTCTTTCTCCAGTTGGCAAATGGCGCCTGGGATGGACCCGAGACTGAGAGCAGTGCCAGCGCATCGCAATACGAGGGCAGTGATGACGAGGAGTTTGTTCCTGGTTCGAGCTCACCGGATTCAGAGGGTGTGTCGGCATCAATTGCTGGGATCTCTGACATAGACAGTATTGTATCGACTATGTTAGATTTCATCAAAGTGGCAGGTTCGGGGTGGCCAGGTGTTGGTGACGCTAGTACCAGCAAGGTGCAGTGTGCGTTAGGGGGTGGCAATGAGAATGTGGATAGGCAGGAGGAACATGATGCTGGAAAGAGTGGGGAAAGAGCACTTACAGAAGAAACAGGTGTGCACGTGTCGCAGAGAGGGAAAGGAAAGTACAAATGGGACAAGAAACATGCATGCAAATTGTGTGGCAAGCTTGTCTTGAAAATGAGCACGCACTTACAAGATGTCCATGCAGATGAGGCAGACGTTGCTAAAATTTTGTCGATGAAAAAAGGGACCAAGCAGAGACGTCGAGCATGGATCAGACTACAAGATGAGGGTGATTACATGCATAAGGTTGCTGTTCTTGAAAACAAATCCGGATGTTTGATTCCTAAGTATCGCACCAAAACTAGTAAGGTAGACGACCTTCTCGCCTGTAGCCATTGCAAAGGGCTCTATCAAAAAAAGCTGATCTCTGTACACTCAAAACGTTGCTGTCAGAAGCCAGGAGGGTTTCAGATCACTCGGCGAGGAGACGCCGCGCGCCGTGGTCGCCTAATGCTTCCAATACCCTTAGACGTTGAATTTTCATTCTACCACAAGGTCTTGGCTAGCCAGAGAGATGATGAGATAAGCCGTCTCGTCAGAACTGACCCCTTGCTTCTTGAGTATGGAAAGAGATTATTTGACCGCAGGGACATTGAAGAACACACGGCTGGACAAATCAGCTCCAGGATGCGGGAGTTAGGGAGACTATTAAAGATTATCAGAGTGAGGTCAGAAATGAAAATCGCAAGTTTAAATGCTGTGATCAATTCAGCTAGCTTTGATCATGTTGTCCTGGCTGTAAAAGAGCTAGCAGATTTTGATGAGGACACACATCAGTTCAAAAAAGGCAATCTCGCAATGCGCATAGGCCATGCTTTGAAAAAGTGTTCACAGATCAAACAGTCACAGGCATCCAAACAGCTTGGGCAGGGTTCAGACGACAGGTGGCGACAGGAGCTCTCTGAGGCGCAGCGGTTTGACTCTGTCTTCAACGGGGACTGGTATGATTGTGTGTCCTCTACAGCAGCCCAGTCGGTCGGGAAAATGACCATGAACAAACCCAAGCTGATCCCATCATGTGAAGATGTGAGGAAGGTCCAACAGCTTCTTGAGACAAGGATGGTTTCGGAAGATTATCCGACAGTGGTTAAAGCAACTCTTTGTGCTGTATCACTTTTCAACCGAAAACGAGGGGGAGAAGTTCAGAGAATGAAGGTGTCAGACTTCCAGAATGCTAAGATTGGATCGATCACCAATCAAGATATCTTGAAAGGTCTCACAGAGGTTGAGAAGAAAATGGTGAATCATTTTCAGCGAGTGGAAATCAGAGGCAAGTTTAATAGGAGTGTTCCCGTTTTGCTGACGAAGAAGATGATGACAACTGTGGACAGAATCCTTCAAATGAGGCAATCAGTGCCAGCTCTCGCTGATTCCCAGTACATCTTTGCCACACCTTCTGGTCAGAGGCCTTACAGAGGCCATGATGTTCTGAAGGCCCATGCCATAGAAGAAGGGGTGTCATACCCAGCCATGTTCACATTTACTCAGTTGCGGAAGCAGGTTGCAACTTTGGCTCAGTCAATGGCCATCTCGGAGTTAGACCAGGATCAGCTGGCAGATTTCCTTGGCCGTGATATTCGGATACATCGCCATATCTACCGCCAACCTCAAGACGTCATTCAAAAGGCAAAAGTGGCAAAGATTCTTCTGTCAGTTAACAATGGGATGACAGATTTTGAGAGTTGCATTAGAGCTGAGCTGGCCGATGATGAAGAGATTGACTTTGACAATGAAGACACATCAGAAACTGGCAGAGAGGTCTCGGGGGGAACAGCACCTGTGAATGAAGCAAGTAGCAAGTCAGCAACACAGGAATCGATGAGCATGACGGAGAAAAGACGTCCAGAGCCTGATGACAATCTAGATAGTTTTGATGATGACAGTACTGCGTCAGCTCCTGTTCGAAAGAAAGCTAGATTTACAAGGAAACCATGGGGGGAAGCTGAAGAGAAAGCTGTTCAAACTCGTTTCAAGACACACCTCGTCATGAACAAACTTCCTGGAAAGGCCGAGATACAGTATGCAATGGCAGAGGAACCTGCACTTAGACATAGGCTCTGGACAAACATTAAGGATTACGTCCGCAACAGACTGAAAAAGTTACAAAAGAAATGAATCGAGGATCCCCGCCACTCGCGGCATTTTCGATTTCATACAGATTTATTACATGAGTGTTATTTTTGGGGTGGTTTCAGCATGTATAGCCTGCTTTTTTATTTTATTTTATCTGATCATTTGTGACCCTCTCTCACAAAATCAGTCTTAAGAACTCGCATTTTGGATGTTTTGACATATATACATTTATGAAAACTACAGTGTTTGCTGATTACTGTGATATATGACTGTATGCTGTAGTGCAAAAATTGTAAAAGCTGTTAAGTGTTTAAAGTTGTTAAAGCCTCCGGCGGCCATTTTGAGAAAACAGCCTGTGAAGTTTCTGTGTGCAGCATAATTGGGGCCAAGGGCAGACTTTTAAAATCATTTTTTACCTATTTAATGGCATTTTTCATGATAAAGATTTTAACCATACGATACTTTGGTGTGTGTAGAATACATTTCTCCCAAAAAGTGAAAATGCCCCAGATTGACCCCCACCACATATTATTGGCTCGCTGCGAGTTAAGACTGGTTTCGTGAGAAAGGGTCACATTTTGTATACTGTATAACCTTTGGATTTGCAAAACGAAACAGCCGGCTGGGGACAAAAGACAATATAATAAGATAAGAAAACCATTGACAATGTAAAGATTGATTACAAGAGTGTTATTGGGGGGGCGGGGGGGGGGGGGGCGGGCGGATCATTTTGTAATATACTGCATGCCATTTTAAAAACTCTGCAAATGAAAAAATGGTTGGTTGTACTGCATACCATTTTAAAAACTCTGCAAATGAAAGAATGGTTGGTTGTTTGTTGGAGACGAAAGACGTTAAATAAAGGCTGAAGTTTCAAGTGATTTCTTATGTTGTCAGTTAATTAATTAATGTCAGTGTTCTGTTCTGTCATTTTAACTCATTCTACCCCAAGATCGGAATCCCCAAATGTTGAAGTCGTCTTCAGAAGACTGCGTTGCAGTGCAGGACACAGATCCACCATGATAGTTCAAGGGTGATGCCAGAATAGCTTGGCGCCCATAGGCGCCAAGCTATTCTGGCATCACCCTTGAACTATCATGGTGGAACTTTATTTTGCTGTGGTGTGTCTGGGGTAGAATAAGTTAAGCCCAAATGTTGAAGTCGTCTTCAGAAGACTGCGTTGCAGTGCAGGACACAGATCCACCATGATGGTTCAAGGGTGATGCCAGAATAGCTTGGCGCCCATAGGCGCCAAGCTATTCTGGCATCACCCTTGAACTATCATGGTGGGTCTTTATTTTGCTGTGGTGTGTCTGGGGTAGAATAAGTTGAGCCCAAA